>CM070510.1:34554667-35154667 GCA_036346375.1 Guadua angustifolia
TCCTCCTCCTCCTCCTCGACGAAAGCTGCGAAACCCTCGGTTCTAGATCGAGATGGGGAGCGGTGGTTCTGCGGTTTGCGGTTTCTTGGGCTTGGCTGGGCCGCCGCGGCTGGGAGTTTATAGCGGGGAAGGGGTCGAGGGCGATAAGGAGAAGGGAGGAGGAGTCTGGGCCGTCAGATTTAGGGTTGGAGCCGATGGACGCTTCGGATTGGGTCTGTGGGATTGCCGTGTCCGAGTGGGAGTTGGTGGAGGTGCTCCGTAGCACCTGCGCCAAGGAGGAATTCTTTGCGAACTCTGATTTGTGAATCGAATCCCGGTTGGACACGAAAAACTGGGGCTTTATTACGCCCAAATTTGGCCAATATTTTGACTGTTATAATTTGATTGCATGAAAAACACAGGTCATGAGTTATAGGTTTGCCCAAATTTTGGCAATCATCCAAACAAAAGAGCTAAATTATTTAAGTTTGCCAAATTTTGACAAGGTCGGTTTGGGTACAAACTATGTACATCCTTGGTCCAAACCTGAAAAATTGTGGTTTAAGTATGTTTAAGAGAGAGAAATCGATTTTATTTTGTAATTGGTGATCTATTACAATTGTTATGGTATGTTGATCATGTTTTTCATGGTTGCTGAGTCACATAGATAGATCCTATAACTTATTTATGATGTGAAAAACACTTATGAGATATCTTAGACATATGTTTAGACTTATGCTTGTACGGAGACGGTAAAAGAAGAAAAAAAATGTCTCTCTCCAATGAGTAATAGAAATAGATGTGATTTGTTATTCAAATCGTATCCTAATGTGTATATATTTTTTCAGTTTCACTATAAGTCGTTTTTTCTATGGATTGTGTTTTAGATTGGTAGAAATAATTAAAAAAATAAGCATAAGTCATTTTGGAAAATAAACATCCAATTTCCAATAGTGCAATTTTGTCGTTGAATAGGAAATAGTGTGCTATAATCAATTTCCAATAGTTCAATTTGTCATTGAATGGAAAATAGAGTGCTTCGAGCTCACATCGTCTCGTGGCTACACTTCACCACCGTAGGTGTTACATGCGACTTCAAGCTCTAGTTTCACCCCCTTGACACGAGTATGGGGAGGAGGCAGTGTTATTGGCGAGTGGCAAGGGTGGGGCGACAGGGCGCAGATGAGTATGTGGGGATTTTTTTTCTTTTTTCTTTGTTTTTCTAATAAAACTTGACAAAATTTATTGAAACTCCCCACTGAAGTTTCTTAAAATTTTTGAGTTGAAACTTGTCGAAACCTTTTAGTTGAAACTTAAGTTAAAAAAATATGGAACTTGCTTGAAATCTTCTTCTCTCTTGCTCGCTCACTCTCCCACCTCGCCTAACAGAGATTACATCACCACTACCGTTGGTGGTAGGCAATGGCGGGATGGGTAGCAAGGGATGCCCAGCTGAGGATCGAGAGAAAATTTGATTAGGCATGGTGGCCAGTGGGGTGGGGGATCCGACGGCATGACGAAGTGGCGAGCTAGCCCTTGGTTGCAAAGCAGGCGGGGATAGGGGTAGAACAACGGAGGAGGCGCGCATGATGAAGCAGGTAGATAGTAGAGCTAAGATAGGAGTAGCGGGAGGAAGGAGTAAGAGGGGATAACACGCAGAGTTCATTAGCTTTCTTTTTAAAATACTATTTAAGTATTTAATATTTTTAACATTATCCAAAATAAATTGAATTCTATCTTTTGAACGACTCCCCTATAGAAAGCTGCACAGATTTTGAACATCGTGACAACAAGAGTTCAGCTTCACCTCTCCCTGCCATAACTGAAAAGTTTCTCCTCAGCAGCTTCAGCTTTTGAGAATGTTTCTGCTATAGCTTATCTTCCTAACTGTTTTATAGCCATATTATTTATAGGAGTTTTTAGGGGGTGTTTGGGACAGCTCCAGCTTCACAAAAATCTGTGGAGTTGGTGGAGCAGGGTATTTCTAGCTCCAGAAATTTGTGGAGCTGGAGCTGTGGGTACATTAGGAGTATTTAGGTAGATTATCTTGTTTACATTTTTACATTTTAAACTAAAAATATAAACTTAATTCACTTTATTTTAGTATATAAGTTTCAGTTCTGAGCTGAAGCTGAGAACTGGAGCTCTCCCAAACAAAGCCCTTAGTTCAAAGGTAAACTACAGCACAGCTCCAAAGAGGGCCTAAGCTGTCTTGCCGTTTCTGAAGCCGTCGTTATCCATCCCTGCCTCCCCTTGGTCGTTCGATTTCGTCGTCGAAACAAGTCACTAGATCTCCCAGCGCAAAAGCTCCCTTCCATCTCCATGGCTTGCCTTCCCTCTCTTGCCTGAGCCAAGAGCCCTGACCGGACAAGAAGATTGGTCCGACCACGACCAAGAAACGCATTAACCTCGAGCTCTCCGCTTTCTCTGTGGTTTTTGGACCAGAATCTGGTCCGTGTTCGATTGGAATCGCGTGGAGATGGACGGCGGCGGCGACCTGAGGAGCAGCATCAAGAAGTGGAACATCATCTACCCGGTATACATCAACTCCAAGAAGACTGTCGCCGGGGGCCGCCGCATCGCTGGCGGCAAGGCCTGCCCCGATCCCACATGCATCGAGATCGCCGACTGCTGCTCCTACCTCAAGATCCCTCACGCCATCGAAGTACCAGTTCTTCTTTCGTCCTTTTCTTTTGAATTTTGCTGCTTGGGATTACCAGTTCCCCTTGTTCTTCATTGGATCTGTACAGGTGTTAATTTTTGTACTGCTCATGTTGTGTGTAGTTGGATAAGGCGTACCCGCGAGATTTCTTCCAGGTGGGGAGGGTGAGGGTACAGCTCAAGAAGGATGACGGCTCCCCAGTCAATCCTACGATTAAAACAAGTAATTGCTGAATTGCTAATTGATCCTGGAAGCCATCTTTCCTTGTATTTGTCACTCACCTGTTTCTAAACTGTATTTGATGAATGTAACAATGCCCTTTGCTCCGTGAGTAAAGCTCAAGATTTTGTTCTGAAGTATACCGTTTCAGAATATCCTAAATTCCTATCGGTGCAGCTAGTGGAGCTGACAAGAATAATTATATGATTTGCCTATGTTTTTTGTGTGCAAATAGTTTCTGCATTTTTTTTATCACGTCTAGGAACAAATAAGGCTTGTGAAACATCTTAAAAATGACACTGATCATGGGATATGTTTAAAAGGCATAGTTTAATCCATTAGAAAGAACTTAGTTTTGGTCCCACACAATGTCTAACTCTTTTGTCAATGTTTTGTGAAATTTGTATTCTTGATGTATTTAACCTCCAGATTTTACGCACAGAAATGTGCTTGTTACGAAAAAAGATGCATGGTAGAAGAAAAACAAATCCATTTGTTGTGTGATTCTCACTTCATTTCATAATATTGTAATGTTGTGAAGATGAGCTTTTGATCTTACGCTATCATCATTAGTAGCAAAGGCTTAGATCCTTCTGAAACATTAATAGCAATGAATAAGGCTATCCCAAAATGAATAGAAGAGAATTCCTGCCTGTTACAATGCACATCAGTAGTTCGTCTTAATTAGGTATGCGCTGGTACCTCATGGCTCACATAGATACGATTATCTTGAATTGCTGACTATATGGTTTATGCTATTGGTCAATGGTCGTTATATGCATATATTGATTCTGCAATTAGTTATGGACGTTTGTAGAAGTGTGTATAATATTTTATCTCAAAACCAATGGAACATGTAATGGATCTGATGACTGACCTTTTAAAATTTAATATTATCAAATTTGCTCGATTGTTTTGTTCTGCTCCTAGTTACCACCAAACTCATGGCCAAATCTTTTCTTAGAAGTAGAAATCAATGTGGCTCATTTGTCTGAACACCCTGATGTCTTTTTTGTGTTTGATTAACAACATACAACCAATAATGTTCATTATAAAGAGTTAACTTCATAGAAGCTGACAATGGAAGAATAAGGCTAGTAGCCAACTAGCCATAGAACAAGGCATAATAGGTGACACATGAGCAGGTAAAAGATTATGTTAATTAAAATACAGAATAAACATATTAGAACATAACAATGGTTAAATAAAGTTAATTATCCATATTTCATTTGGCGACCTGCATAATTAGCCCAGGTTAAGACAGTAGCATTGTCATCATACCGGGATAATTACACGGATTTCGGCACAGTAGCTAACAAAACATAGGGAGACCCGATGCTTTATCAGTTACTATACCGTGTTCAGAGTGTACAACAGAACAATAATTAGAGACTGAATGAAAATATATTCAATTCAAGCCACACAGGGTTATATGTCCATTACATAATTATACATCTGATCTCTGTACAACAAAAGATAACATAACTATCTAAATTACCTTGAATATCTCCTATATCATTGATATGGACTATAGAATCCCCTAGCCCTCCTGGTAGTAGTCGTAGTAGTAGTAGTAGTAGCGCTCGGATGAATCCTCTTGAAAGTCGTGGTATTGGCCCTGGGGGTAATCATCACCCCATGCCTCATGCGTCGATCCATCTGACTCACCTTCTAGAAAAGGGGGATTTAACAAGAGTGAGTACAGAGTACTTAGCAAGCATTAGTAACAAAATGCAGTATGAGTTTTTCTCTCTAATCTAGCCAATTCTTACCTTTTCTTGCCCTTTTTACCGAAATTAGGTTTTTGTTTTCTTTAAAGGTTGGATATTTTAAATTCTGAATAGCAACTACTAGCACTCGTATATGAGGTAGGCTTAGCTTCCGTAGCCTCCAATCTAAGAGATAGGTTTGAATTCAAGATTTAACTCGTGTATGGAGGGCCGCATGGGGCAGGAGCAGGGCCGCGGGTGGCCGGGTAGAGGCAGGCGAGTGGAGGAGAATGGCGCAGGAGGAGGAGGATGGAGGAGAGCAATGGGGGAGAGGAGAGGCCAAAGGGGCTTCGGCCAGAAAGAACGAAGGCCAGAGAGCCGAGGCAGAGAAGGAGACAGCTGAATGGCTGTCGGCCAGAGAGGAAAAAGAAAAGGAGAAGGAAGAGAAGAAGGAAAAAGAGAAGAAAAAGGAGAGAAAAGAAAATAAGAAAAGAAAAGAGATAGAGAGGTAGAAAAAAAATAAAATTTGTCCGCGGACTGCGTCGGTTTTGTGATCGACTCGCGGATCGCTTAAAATTTGATAACTGGTATAAATAAATGTTGCTCAGATAAAAGTGGGTGACAAATCAGAATCGGTTGGACACCGACATAATTAATCCACATTAATGGCCTAGTTAATCTTTATGTTTTCAGCTCTCGACCTGAACCGCCCCGCCATTCAGAACCCATCTACGGGCAAGGCCAAACCTTTCGGTTTTATTCTAGGCAAGAACCCTTGATCATCTTTAATTAAATGCTTTCAATGCTTTTGGTATGATTCAATATATCACCACTTCATCAAAACCATATTTTGGAAAAATTGAGATAATGGAATGGCGATGGACGAAAGGTGTGTTGTGGTTAATACTGATGAGATGGAAATGTGGTGTTGGAAAATGGTGAAAATGTTGTTAGGTTGTCCACGAATGGAGTCGTGGACGTGGTAATAGTGATTATTATGGTGGATAGAGGGTGTCAAGGAAAAAGGCAGGATATACCCCATGCCGGTCAAACACCTACACTCGGGCAATGAGTCGTATTTTCAGTATCAACTATAATGAGATGAATCGCTGTTAAAAAAGGTTGTCCTATGAAAGTACTAGAATCTCCACAATGGGTAAATATATAAAAATCAAGCTAGGAAATGCCGGTATGACCCAGATGGACTGTGAATTGAATGTGTTGGGAGCGAGAAGTTGAATGGAAGGTGTTGAGGGTGGTATATTTGAAGCTCGGAGTACTGCTAGGGGTACCGGAGTACAACTATAATTGCGAGTGGCGGGAGGAAATCCCCCTCGGATTACAGGGTTGGAGATCTAGTACTGGATTAGAGATAAACGTTCTGGAGCCTCACATGTTATGGCAGTTATGGGTAAAGTGATATGAACCTGCGCAGGGTCAAAATCTTGAATACAAGCCTATCTCCTGTATTGGAGGCTACGGAAGTTAAGTCTGCATCATATACAGGTGTTAGTTGTTGATTTTCAATAATTAAAATTTGCCAACCTTTAAAAAAAACCCCAAAACTCTAATTTCTGCAAAATGGAGTTGGAGGGCAGGAATTGGTGTTGGTGGAGAGAAACTCATATTGCATATTGTGATATAATGCTTGTTGAGTACTTTATACTCAGTCTTGTATTTCCTCCCTTATTCTAGAAGGTGAGCTTGATGGATCAACGTTTGAGACCGGCGATGAGGCCTATTCACAGGATCAGTTCCAGAGCTATCAAGAGGATTTCTCAGAGGGCTACTACTATACCGACTACTACCAGGAGGGCTAGGAGCTTCTATAGGTCTTACTTATTATGCGCCTAGGAGGTATTTAGTGTGTATAGCCGGTAGTATTATCTTTTGCTGTACAAGGGTAGATGTAATCTTATGTAATGGACATATAGCCCAGCGTGGCTTGAATTGAATATATTTTCATTTAATTTCTAATTATTGTTCTGCTATAACACTCTGAATATGACATAGTAGCTGTTAAAGCATCGAATTTCCCGATGTTTTGCCGACGGCTGTGCCGAGATTCGTGTAATTTTCTTGGGGTGATGACAGTATCACTGTCGCTACCCTTGGCTGTTTATACAGGTTGCCACACCTATGTAGAGGGCCCTGCTGGCATAGGCATCAACCCGCCCTGGCATCAACACGCCGTCTTCCCCTGGCGCCCTCTACTCACCATAATTAATGCTAATATCATATCCACGACTCCATTTGTGGATGAGCTAAACATCATTTCAAACATTTCAAATACCAAATCTTCATTTCATCACAAACCGTCTTTCCATCATAGCCAAATTAAGGTTTTCATTGGCAATATAAAATTTTCAATGTAGTGCAGATATGCTTAGCTATATAAAAGCCTTGGAAAAGCATTTAATAAATATGGTCGAGGAATTCATGCCTGGTATAAAATCGGATGTTCGGCCTCGCCCGAAAACTAGATCTGACTGGCGGGAAGGTTCATGTTGGGCCATGAAAGCATAAAGCATTAACTAGGGCAATTAATATGAATAATTTATTCTGGCGTCCAATCGATTTCTGATCTGTCATTCATTTTTTTATCTTGGCACTTTTTAGTTAGTACAAGTTTGTGATTTTTAAGCGACCCACAAGTTGATTAATGAAACTAACACGATTCGTGGCCACGGATTAAATTTTTCCTAATTTTCTTTCTTTTTCTCTTCTCATTTTTTACTTTTTCGTTTTCTTCTCTTCTTTTTCTTCCTTCCCTTCTCTTTCTTTCTTTTCTCTCTGTGCCTTTTTCTTTCTTTTTCTGCTGGCCCTGGTGCCTCGGCTGCTCCTCCTCTCGATCTCATATCCTCTTTTCTTTTTCCTTGCTCTGGACCGACGGTCCCTTGGCCCTCACTTCACTCGGCTGATTTTCTTCCTCTCCTCCTACCTTCGGCTAGCTACTTCTCCCCTCACTTCTTTGCACGGCTACTCCCTACTTCTCCACCCGTTGCTTGTTCTCCTCCCTGGCCGACACCAGCCCACCTCCTCCCCTCTCTGCTCGGCGGTTGGCCTGGCTGACAGCCTCCTACGGCAACCTCCTCGTTGGCTACTCCCTTTGGCCTCTAGCTCGGTTGTGGGTTCGGCTATGGCGCACGCGGCTCTGGCCGGCGCAAACCTGACCGATCCTAGCCTGCGACTCTATTGGCTACTACCTAGGGTTTCCCTGCCCCTTTTTATTTTTAATTATTTTTGCTTGCTCATTTACTGATTTTTGCTTTAGTTGATGGGGGTCTATGATGATATTTCGGTTGGTGGCTCTAGATGCTGGTAGTGAGTGATGACATTGACTTGATCCACACTCTGGGGGAGTGTAGGGTGAAGTCAAGACACTCTCACGACCCCTAGGGTTACCCAATCCACTGAAACCACTAGGGTCTAGCCCAATCTACTGGCTACCCTACCCCATTAGCTAGCTACTAGCCCGATCTGTCATCTGTACATTCTACCTTGTGCTGTTGCTACTACTATCTCTACTGCTAATGTGCACCTGAGGGTTCTGGGTTTTGAAAATGTGGCTGGAGGAGGTTCTGGTGTTGAGGAAGCTGTCACACTTGGCCTTCTTCTTCTGGCTTTGGCTAACTTTTGGACCTCCTTCTTGCTCCTCTTCTGGTTGTTCCTCCTTCTTGCTATTCTTTTGGATGTCTCCTCCTTCCTCTGGCTGCTTCTTCTTCTCTTCTGGATGCTTCTCTTCTTGGTTCTTCTCTCTGGCTCTTGATGGAAAAAAGGCTATGGCTGTGAAATGGCTTCTCGGTTTGTGTGTTGGGGAGAGGGGATGAATGGGCTGAATGCTTGCTGTGCATTCGGCTGGCATTTCACTGGCTTCCTTTAATCACTTTTCACTGTGGGCAGTTTACTATCTTGCCCTTGGATTCTTATTGTCCCTTATTGGTTCTAAGGGCATGGAGGTCATTTCTTGCACTTTTTACTAACGGTACCTGCAACTGTACCAGGTAAGTTACTAAATGCCGAATGATGAAACCCTAGTTTAGCGAGAGGTGCTGGTCTGGCCCTCGGACAGATCAAGTACCTGCCAACTGATGGTTGCTATTTTAGCAAACAAAGTATTGCAGATGCTACAACTGATCTACTTATGGTTCATAGCAACTCAGCCAGAGAAAGCAAAATTGCCCTTATTGGGTTATATTTTTTTCAAGTGAATGTAGAAATCCAACAAAGAGAACTATGAAATTAATGAGTATTGATTGAAGCATTTACAAGTGCTTGCACTAGATTTGTGCTATCGTAGCAATGTCTAACATAAGAGTTAAAAAAGACTAGGCACTTGACATTCTCCAAATCCATGTTTTAGGATGTTGAGGACAAGGCTCCACAATGTAGGAAACAACCATGTGAATGTTCAACATGGTTGTTAAAGCGATATGGCGAGGGCGTGCAGCGAGGCAACTCACCACTTCTTTCTGCCAAAGCGCTTAAAGTGCGTGGTGAGGCGACACCATACACACATCCTAGCCGTGTATGGCAGCAAATTAAATCAGCAATTCAGTGCTACATTCATACCTTGATGCTGCTGGTTCTTGAGCCCATGTAGCATCAAGAGCATATTAGCAAAGAGAGCATTAACATGGCAATCGGCAAGCATCATACGGTAGCATTAGCATCTTGCATCATGCATGGCAGAGTATCATAAAGAGCAGAGCATAAAACATAGCAAAGGAGATGGGGGGGGGGGGGCCAGAAGAAGGGATGGGAGCAATAGCAGAGAGAGCAGAGCAGAGGATGGTTGGGAGAAGGTGAGAGAGGGAGGCGAGGAAAAGCGACAGCAGAGCATACCTAGATGGCTATCTGGTGGCAGCATAGAGGGCGACGCCGTGACGGGGATGGAGGCTGGTACGAGTGTTCCCGTGAGTACGCCCTCGAGTAGGTATTTGAGGCTCGCATGATCAGTGCGGACGATGAACGGTCGTCCCCAAAGGTACGGCCTCCAGTGGCGGATGGCCTTCGAGAGGCCAATGAGCTCACGCTCATAGGCTGCCAACTTGGCATGGCGCTCCGCCAACCTTCGACTGTAGAAGGCAATCGGGTGGCCGTCCTGTTGAAGTACCGCGCCAATACCCACGCCCGAAGCATCACACTCAATGACGAAGGTTGAGTCGAAGTCGGGAAGATGTAAAACTGGCGCTATCATCAGTGCTTCGTTGAGTTGTTGGAAGGCATGGGCGGCCTCCACAGTCCATGTGAACTCTTGTCGGCGGAGCAGGTTGGTCAAGGGCTCGGCGATAGTCACGTAGTGAAGGATGAAGCGCCGGTAGTAGCCCGCGAGGCCCAAGAAGCTGCGGACGCCGGCTACTGAGGTCGGTGGTGGCCATCTCGCCACATCTTGCACTTTGTTGTGGTTGGCTGCCACCCCTTCACCGGAGATGATATGCCCTAAATAACTCACGGCATCTTGAACAAAGGCACATTTGGAGCGCTTCAAATGCAGCTAGTGGTGGTGAAGTTGCTTCAGGACCATGCGCAAGTGATGAAGATGCTCGGCTCAAGAGTTGCTGTATACCAGGATGTCGTCAAAGAACACAAGAACAAACTTCCGAAGGAAAGGAGCGAGGACCTCGTTCATGAGGGCTTGAAAAGTGGAAGGGGCGTTGCAGAGCCCAAAAGCCATCACCAGGAACTCATAGTGGCCATGATGAGTGCGAAAGGCCGTCTTCTCAATATCTTCTGGGTTCATCCGGACTTGATGGTAGCCGGAACGGAGGTCCAATTTGGAAAAACATTTGGCGCCATGCAGCTCATCCAGAAGCTCCTCCACCACCGGAATGGGGAACTTGTCCTTTACTATCCGAGCGTTGAGCTCCTGATAATCGATGCAAAAACGCCACGAGCCGTCCTCCTTCTTGACCAGCAGGACAGGCGAGGAGAATGGAGAACGGCTAGGGCGAATAATGCCCTGAGAAAGCATCTCTTCACATTGCCGCTCAATTTCATCCTTTTGCCGGTAGGGATACCTGTATGGCCTCACCACCACTGGGTTGGTGCCGTCCTTTAAGCAGATGCGATGGTCGCATGCGCGTGACGGCGACAGCCCCCTTGGTTCCTGAAATAGCTCGTCAAAAGCGGCCAAGAGGGTGGCTGTGTCTTCCTCCTCCTCTACCGCAGCTACCATGTGCACCTGCGGCTCAGGGACTCTGCCGATGCCTTGGATATTCACCTGGGCTACCTGGTACTGGAAGGACATTTGAAGGGAATCAAAGTTCCAATTGATATCGCCCAGTCCTTGCAACCATTGCACGCCTAGTACCCCATCAAATCCCTCGAGTGGTATGACCAAGAATGATGCGCAGAAGGAATGTGTACCAATGAGGAAGGTGCAGTTCTGGAGCTTGCCCAAGCATGGG
Organism: Guadua angustifolia; assembly: GCA_036346375.1. Classification (NCBI taxonomy): domain Eukaryota; kingdom Viridiplantae; phylum Streptophyta; class Magnoliopsida; order Poales; family Poaceae; genus Guadua; species Guadua angustifolia. The sequence goes on from CM070510.1 coordinate 34,565,647, forward strand.
AGATGGGCGCCATTGGCGACCCGCACTTGCTGCCCCTCCCCTGAATCTTGAGGAAGGCCCATCCTTTTTGCTGCATGCGAGCTCAAGAAATTGTGCGTACTTCCACTGTCCACCAAGCCCAATAGCTCTTCTCCTGCAATGGTCATCTTGATTTGCATAGTGCTGCCTTTGGTGGGACCTCGTAAAGCCATCGCCGAGAGTGCTGGCTCTACTTCCTCCAGTTCCTCTGCCTCCTCTTCCTTTTCATCCAGAACCTCGAGGAGGAAGAGCTTCTTGCAGCGATGCCCCCTGACGTAGACCTCGTCACAATTGTAGCATAAGCCCTTGACGCGCCGTTCCGCCATTTCCTCCGGCCGAGGCAGCGCCGAACGGTGAGCAGCGTTCCTCCTCCTGGGGCCGGAGCTCCGGACCGAACAGTGGTCGAGAAGACACGCGACCGAGCGCCGCCCTTTCGAGGGGCCACCGGCGGCGAAACGGCGGAGAAACCAGAGCCCCCGGTCGATGCAAGGGAAGCCGTGCTGCTGCTGAACGGTGGCCTATGTCGAGCTCCCTGCGGCAGGGATCGGAGGGCTCTTGCAATCCACAGCTCCTCTTTGCGCTCGGCCTCCCGCGCCAATCCGACCGCTTCGGCCAGATCGCGTGGCCTATCGCGACGCACGTCGGCCGCGATGGTCGAAGACAATCCAGTGATGAACATCTCGACTTGATCTTCTCTCTTCATTCGGGGCGCACGAGACAGCAATTTCTGAAATTCCTTTGCGTAATCATCCACGCGGGACTCCCCCTGCTTCAAATTCACTAGGTCCCCTAGGGGCCCTGCGGAAGCATGGCGTGTGAACCGCTGAATAAAGGTGTCACAGAAGTCAGTCCATGAGATAATCCGTTCGTCCTACTCCCAATTGTCCAACACCTCCTGCGCCTCCCCGCGAAGATGGAGGCCGGCCATCACAACGTACTCCGTCTCCGGAATGTCGTGGGCGCGCGCAAAACGCTCGCATTGGCGTAGCCATAACAGCGGGTCCTCAATACCGTCATATAATGACAATTCGTATCGAGGAGGCTGTGGCGCCCAGCGGCGATCTGCATGATCGCGCCGTCCTCCGTCCTCATTCCGATCGTCGGCGCGCGAGCGCCCGCGAGGTGGTGACTGCCTCCTGCGGCCACGTGCCACGCTGGATCCGACCTCAGGGCCTGGTCGCTTGGCTGACATCTTGAGGAGATCCGCCATCATCTGCTCCAAGCGAGCATTCGATCCTACAAGGCCTTCCACCGTCGCCTCAAGCTTGGTGAGACGCTCTTCGGACCCTTCCATGGACCGAGGACCGGTCGGCTCTGATACCAGTTGGTACGAGTGTTCCCGTGAGTACGCCCTCGTGCCCAGCCGCTGGCCGCAGCTAGGAGGTGGAGGCGCCGTGAGGGAAGACTATGGTGGAATTGGGGAATTGGTTGTACGGAGCCACCGGCCGGTTATCGACGGCAGCGCCTGAGATAAGATTTGGTGACACAAAACGTGCCTTTTCTCTTCTCATTCTCATCCTTTTATTCATCCCCAACTGGATATAGAGCCACCAAATCCGGCTATCTAGTTGGAAGGAAATAAACTTAACTAATCAAGCAACTAATTGCCTAGAAAATAGGGAAATAATAACTGCAGGCCGCAATAGGAAGGGAGATTAACCGGAGCATCTATGCCTTGACCGGATCCTCTCTGTCCTTGCGCCTATAATACACTCTATCAGCACCTCTAACAGAGGCAGGGAGGGGAGGCCTGGAATTGGAGAGGGCAAGGGCACGTAGAGGAGAGCAGAGGAGGTGGCTTGTAGATGCACCGGAGCACATAGGGAAGGTGGCAGAGCTAGGGCCCCTGTCCCCCCCTCTCTTCAATTATTTGCTAGCCCGCACTCTTACCCCAAGCCTGCCCAGATTTCGATCTCCCTCTCATCCCCTGCCTATGGCATTCACCTGAGCCGCCCCCGACGCCATTCTCCACCTAAGTGACACCATGGTGACACCTTGGCCGTAAGGTGGATGCCATAGGCATGCCCGGCAAGGCGAGGCCATGGCGAACACCTCCCTGGCCACTTTACCGCTTAAGCAATGACAAAGCGACGATTCAATGACACTTTAATAACTATGATGTTCAATCCATAGAATATTAAAAAAGCAAGGCATGTAACCTGGCCTTTACATTGGATGTGTTCTGGAGGACATCTCGTGAAGCCCTGTCCCGCATATCATGATTTAACTGAAAAATGTGAGTAGAGATTGGACAATAAGGGATAAGATTGCGATGGAGTGCATGAAACAGTTTATTTTGTTTTCCCTGTTATGCCCCTATGGATGTTAGTTTAAAAAACAGTAACATAGGTTCGGTAGGACCTCCACAAGTCATCCTTATGCAGCTGGAAAATTTCTAATAGGAGAGGGGGGTATTTGGCCCCAAATCAAACACTAGAAAAAAAATAGTATAACGAGTTCACCTGCAGTCTTGAAGCAAATTTTGAAACCAGATATTCCCTACTAGGAAAGCAAGTTTCATTCTTGACATGGATTTGGTTTCATGGTTGTCAGAGATGTGTGTGGTATTCTTATTTAATTTCCTTTTTATTACGTAGAATTTCTTTTGCTGATTTGCTAGTCCTTTCAGTTATGTGGCTTACATGTCACAATAGGAACGAATTAGCTGGACCAAATATTTCCTGGGCATTGTGGGGTAGTGTTGTCTCAGTCTGATCATTTATTTATTTATTTATTTCATCTTGTTAGAGACAATAGATTTCACTGCAAGAACGTAGTTATCATCAGCTATCCTTCATTCTGAATAATATGGCTAGTTTGACTATACCATGTGTAACTATGTTATATCCTGCCTACTTAATTGCATTGAATCTGTAGTTCTGTTAACCAGCACCATGTTAATGATGTTGTTCATCTGAAAAATTGGTTCAATTTTTCTGAATAGAGTTGATGCATGAGAGTGGTAAATCTTAGTTTCTTGCTTTCAAATTCAGCTTGTTTTAAAAGAAGTGAAAATTTCCATCACATATAGTTCATAAGTTGGTCGCAAGGGTCTATTAGGATACACATCCATCTGAATCTGGACTCTTCTAGAATGTTGCATTTATAAATTTTCTAATACTGATGGTTTTCCAATTTATTCCATGGAATATTACTGTATAAAAGAGCATCCCCTGTTGTTCCTCACAATTGTGTTTGGGTAGTGTTGATGAAAATAGGTCTTTTTATCTATTTATTTGTAGTGTCTAACTCCATCCATCTATATCATTTGGTGACAGTTTTGCCTGAATCGTTAGAAACTTTTTAAGTGTTTATTACAACAAAACGTTGCTGTGCTGTACTGCTGTCATGTATCTTGAAACTTGATGTTATTGTGTTGAACACCTATTTTTCTTCCCTCTGTAAAAAAATCTTATTTTTCTTTTCTTGTTAAATGAAGTGTGAACCGTGCAGCTGGAAGTACTATACGTAAATAGCATTACTGTTATTCTAATTACTTTAGCAACAGATTCCTTGTAAATTCTGCTACTTTAATGCTGAAGTTACTCTAACTAGGACATTACTCCTTGTTACTTCTAATATCATTTTTTTATGGCTGGTCATTCTTGAAATCTTAGTACAAGATATTCGCCATGATGTGCATGTTGATGAAAATGTTCTATCCTACTGACACCACTCCTTCACATTACAGAGAAGCAACTGATGATCCAAATAGCAGAGCTGGTCCCCAAGCATCATGGGAGGACTAAGAAGCAGGAGCCGGCGGCTAGTTCTTCAGCTGCGGGCGCTTCGAAGTCAAAAGGCGGGAAGAAGAAAAAGTGATGAAAGTACCATCTTGTGTTGTTTTTCTGTTCATTGAAAATTCCTTCAGGGAGCTTTGCCCTGCTCTGAGCCCTGAAAATCTGTGACTATTTTGGAGTTCTGAATTTCTTGTGGGTCTTGAGAAGCTACAAGGAGGACAGCAGCAGTGGGAGCCGAATTTACAGATGTGGCTGTTTCTTAGGACTCCGTTTACAAATCCAACTGAAAGATACTTGTTATAATGAATAATAGCTCATCTCATCTGGAAGATATTTATGTAAAGGATATACAAGTTTGCAAGTGGCGATTTTATTTTAAGAACTGGAAGTCTGGAACGCAATTGGGATCTATGAGTGGCCAACAGAGGACGATGGAGCTGGAGATATGTCCAATTTGATCAGGGTAAGACTCTAGGATCGCAGAACATAGGAGAAGGTGAAAATGAATTGGAGGTGTAGCACCAGTTTCACGCGTGGGGTGCAGATAGCGTCTACGCGTTGAGGCACAGAAAACGTATAGCAGGTTACAAACTATAGTAAGCTTTTTTCTGACACAAAAAAAAACGCTTTTTCTGAGGGAGTTCCCTGCACCAGAGCTCTAGCGCTTGGGCCATTGCCTCTGTTCATCCTCTTCCCATCCGCTCTCAACAGCCGGGAGCTTGCCGACTAGGGAGGGGAAGAAACTGTCTCCTGCGCTCCGCGTTGATCCTACGCCAAGATTTTTTATTTTTAATTTTATTTTAAAAGAAGCAGCATAGGTCTGAGGCACTCTTCTTCCCTCCGCTGGAATCCGTGGGAAGAGAGAATTTCTTTTAAAATCGATGTTCCAGTTTCCTCTAGGATTCCTGCAATCCGACGCATGAATATCAGGGAAAATTACTGGAATTGGAATTCTTGATATTGTCCTGCATATTTCCCACAGTACAAACAGGGAGTGGTATATTTTTAAGGTCAGTTTTTTTTGTAGCGCCAAACGGGAAATCTTTTCCAAATCGATCGTACGCCATGTGCCTTAGGGAAATATGTAAGCCGAAGGTCCCTAGTTGGTTGTAAACAAAAAAGACTTCAATTTTCAAGTCAACATTTCATAGTGGTGTTTTCTTGTTTGGGTTTGGAAATTCTGCGTATAGAATGCCTCAGATTTAAGAGTTCTTTTTTGAAATGTACGGTGTCTGAATGTTGCTCCCTCGTAATGTACTATTGAAAATTTACTTCGACGATATAAAGGGATAGATTATCAGATGAAATTTTATTGTCTGGCATCTTTTCAACAGAACCTTCATACTATTATAATTTTGTAGATTTTTGCTGACACCAGAAGTTACTGGGCAAAGTTCTCTCTCAAATAGTGTGAAAGGTAAACAACAACTTATATTTAGGGGCAAAGGATCAAAGCAAGTGTAGATTATAAAATTATAAAACAATACTACAGTGGAGAATATTGTTTTCAACCCACATTTTAACAAAAGCATGCCTTAATAGCCGAATTTTGCACTTTTTAGTTGAAGCTAATATATGAAATGGTTAATTTATTTTGGCTTTTTCTTCCTAGTAACCTTTTTTTTAAACTTAGTCATAGACTCATAGGCATTATGAAGCTGCATTTTTTTACTACTTTAAAAGAAGCTACTGGTGGTGGTTCATCTGCCTCTCTACTTCACCTCCTCTTTTCATTTCCTTAAAAGAAAATCTCTAGCAAATCTTTACTACTTTAAAAGAAGCTAGTGCTGGCTGTTCATCTGTCTCTCTACTTCATCTCCTTAAAAAAATCTCTAACAAAAAAAATAATAAACTAACAAACAAGTTCCATCGCCCTAAATATTCTCTAATAGAAAAAAAACAATATACCAATAAATAAATTATATCTCCCAAGAAATTCTCTAACAAAAGACATAAAATATAGGGAAGCAGTTTTGGCATGTGGCGAAGCCGATGGCATGGAGGAGTGATTGACCAAGCGCGGAGGTGGAACCAAGGGCATATGTTGAGCAGGTCCATCCCGACGATGCTGACTCGACATGTCGGGGCAATATGATTTTTTTATCTATAGAAGGCATGTGCATTCAGCTAGTTAGAGTATGATTGATGAATACTACCTATACTAAAGTTCGAAAGAAACGCCGCCTCTCAGGCCTTTGAGCCGAGGTAGTAAAGTTCGAAAGAAACGCCGCCTCTCAGGCCTTTGAGCCAAGCCGGCGGCTCGGCTCGAGCCGGCCGGCCGGCTCGGCTCAAAAAATTTATCGTGTTTTGGTCCTTTTTAAAATTACGAACAGGTCCTTCGCAATTTTTCGAGAGAGGAAGATTTTACCCTCTAAAATTACGTTCGGGTCCCTCGTGCGCCGTTTTACGGAAAGGACCCCGTTATATTTAAATCGCGAAAAAGCCCTTTTCTAATCTTTTAGAATAGCGGATAGGTCCAAAAACATAACATTCAGGTCCTTGGCCCTTACGTTTAGGTCCTTTCTCCGTTTTTCCCAGAAAAAATGTTTTCGTCACCAGAAATATGTGTGCAGCTCTATCTCTAGACTTTTTCCCCATCTCGATCTCTGATATTTTTTAAAGCGTGTATTATTACTCAGTGAACGCGTATAGTGTTAGACTCCGCAAAAAAAAGAGTTGTCGTCTTTAATAATTTTTCGCCATTTTCCCTCTAGACTTTTTCTCCGCCGCGGTTTTCCAGCTCGACCTCCAATATTTCCCAAATAGTTCGTCGAAGTAGATATTTCTACACCTCTATCTCTCTATTTTCAACCGTTTCACTCATTATTTTGACGATTCAAAAAATAAAAAACGTTGCCCTCTCTATTTTCAGCCGTTTCGCTCGTTATTTTGACGATTCAAAAAATAAAAAAGTTGCCGAGAAAAAAAAATTTCTACGAAAAATACGTCGGACGCGGGCGTATTACGCCTCGAAACGCAGATGCGCTTTTGTTTTTTCAACCGTTTCACGCGTTTCCTCGATGATTTTTTTAGCAAACGCCGACGGGAAAAAAACGACATTTTTCATGCGAAAAAAACATCGCACGCGGCGTGTACGCCGTGCATGCTAGCCTAGTTGTTTCAATGATCCGCTTCTTACTTTTCTTGGGATGAGTTAACTGCAAAGACATATTGTGATTTTTTTTTAAAAAAAATAGCCAAAGCACTAGCATTTCATTATAGAAGAGAGAAACAACAGACGAGCTAAATACGCACACACGCATCCCACCCACACACGCACAGCCCTTACCTTCATACGCGCCCGCGCGAGCCGAGGCTCGAACACGGCCGGGCGGAGTGCTCACTCACGCCAACGGGCCGAGGCACCGTTCGCGACATATTGTGATTTAGAGTAGCTCTTGTGACCAAGAGAATGGAGATATGATGGTAGGAACATGAAGAAACTTGAGAACCTGAGCAGCTAGTTTTACTTATTTATGTAAGTAAAAACCCACCAATTGTTACCTATAATACATTGGGACGTTAGTATCATTTGTCTATCTCCGTTAAAAGACCAATAGGACTAACTCAAAAATCAATAATGCTCAACCTCAAAGGTACTAAAATTTTTACCGTAGTATCAATCTCTATTCGACGCATCACCTCGATCGAAATAAAATCCAGTGAACCACGACAATAAGACTGACGCTGCTTGGGTGTAACAACAGATTTCAAGGACATAAAGATTATCACAAATCATTAAATTTTATTTGAAGTGCATAATGCTAAAATTTCTTTCATCAACATTTCTAAATGCCCAATACATAAACATTATCTTATTAGTATATTTTTGTGATACTGATGATTTAGAGGAATAATTAAACCAACATAAGTTCTGTTATAAGACCCAATATTATAAATCAAACACGACTAAACACTAACTAATATAATGAAGTAACCTTAAACACAAGCATACAGAAAAACAATCACCTGCAAAGAGATAAATCAGTGTTCTCCACAAAATAAACCAATACCTACAAAGGTAATTGTTGGTGCCAAAAACTTGAAGTAGGGTTTTCAGTTACAGCACACTAGACAAACACCTGGTTCAGAGCGTGCCAACCAATTTGACCTTGCAATCAGTAAGGGAAAAATATGAAACTCACTCAGAGCTGATTTCATGAAACAATCGGCTTAGATCTGACTAGCTAAAAAGTCGATCAAATCAAAGACAGGAATAGATCTAATTAGCCAATTAAGGCTAACTAGAGGATAAAGGTAAATACTCTGAAGAAGGTTGATGCGCACACGGGTGCCTGATCTTCCGGTGAGGGGATAACTTCGATTAGATGAAGGATGACTTTGACGATCCGGCTACGAACCACACAAGGATAAGCGCCCGCAATCGCTAAACCACACTCCTAGTTGTTATCAACCGTGCCAAAAGCCCAGATGACCTGACCACGAAGGTCTATTCTTGCAAGCAATCGAAGAACCAGCAAGAACAAGGATGAAGCACACACACGAACTAAGGTTCTGAACTTGTTTACTGCTACTCTAGCTGAGTCAGGAGAACAAGGTTATAGTTCCACACATGGGGCAACTAAACTTAACAAAACCTAAGGGTATAGAGAGGGAGCTTGCCCATAATATAGCCAAGGAGATGGCTGCTAGGTGGTGGACTCACATTACATTGATTACATGGGAGCTCAGCCCAAAATAATGGTGGTGCAGCACCCAAAGAGACTGAAATCTGTTGTGTCTAGTTCGAGTGGAATTTGATGATGAGGCTAGATCCATTGGAAAGAGCACGAAATTAGCTTTCAATCAAGTACTCACTCACCCTGAACGGACTCCGCATGCAAAAGTTATGGCCAGTTGAGGTTGAACTGCTCCTGGATGAACGTTTCAGCTTCCACCTTGGGAATAGCTTGTTCTCTAGCTTGTTTTGATGAGGGATGGCATCCTTGCTGCTCTAATCCATGACTTCTAAGTACAAGCACATTATTATGTAGTGGTCCATCCATTAAAATACAATTATGCAATTCGAGAAATGAGTTCACCTTTTGATTTACCTGTTGTGTGTGTGCTTGGGTAATTAGTCCTTTTATATGGGTCAAATGTTGTTGATCACAAGGAGGATTTTGTTGATCGTTGACCATTGATGCCATGGATGTATCCGATGTAGCTATGTCCTCATCATTCTCCCCTTCTTGCATTTGAGTTGTCCTCGACTCAAGCTCACCTTTTAACTCCTGATAATTATCCATATAACTCAACACTTCTTTCCAGCATATATTAGCATGTGGTAGAGGTGGAGACACGCCTTTCTTGAAAACGCCATCAAGCATGGGAGGCGGCCAAGGTGGCGGCATAACTGATGTAGATGATGGCATCATGTACAAAGACCAAGGAGGCCAACTGTTTGATTGATTGTGCTCTGGTGGGGATCGGTGAAGCCATGTAGATGCACCCTTCCTAGTAGATGCAGACGATACAGAGGATGTCGTGAAGTGTCGCCAAACTTATGTAGCTTTGGTCATATCCAGGATGAGCATGGTCATATTATTCTCCATTTCATGAATTGGAGTCGTCCTCAACGCCATCACATTCTCCTGCAAAATGTGAGTAGCGACAAAGAGCGAAGCAACATGCATATCTCTTGTGATCAAATCAATGGCTCGAGAATCACAATCACCCAAACACTCTATTTCATGGAAATTATCACATAGATTATAAACAGAAGTAGTGGTACTTGATACGATATTAAAATTATCAAATTGATCACATTGTTGCATGTGAAATAGAGATTTCAGATCTGAACAAATGTATACTCTATGCTCTTTGTATTCTCCTTTATCGTTATGTTTGCCAACAACATGAAAAATATTTCGTGATAACCAGGGTAAATTAGAATGTACAAAAATCTTTTCCTTAAAACTTTCTAGATCACACAGAACATCAAATTCAATGTAACCTAAAGTATTCAAAGAAGACATCAATTTAAACTCATCTTCTTCACTGGCAAAGTGGATAACATGTTTATGTTCAGCGCAAGGGTTTAATTCAAATATAAAAGTTTCATGTTCATTCACTAGTTGTGGCGTGGATATAAGTGAAGCATTATCACACAACTCTTCTTTATCAACAGGAACAGCAAGCCAATCATCTTGTATCAAAAGAAAATCAGCAATTGGTTCAGTTGATAGTTGCTCTACGTTAGCATGATTCATGGACAATTTTATTTCTTTAAAATGATTTTCACCATGTGCACAGTCTATACCTTTTACATTACGTTCTAAATCATTCTCAATGGTTGTAGGTGCAACTTCAGTTTTCAGCTCTTCACATACGTATGGAGCAACAAAGAGCTCCTCTTTCTGCAAATTTTCTTCTTCATCCTTCTCTTGATGGTGCTCACTTTTCTGCAAAATGTTAGCTACAACAGGAGGTGCAACAATGGGTACCTCAAATGAAACTAAAGACTCTTTCAAAAATTCAGCAAGCTTGTTTTCAACTCTACAAGCACATTTAATCAAGCTTGAAAGAGAGTTATACGTTTCAAAAACAAGAGCATCCTGAATTTCAAGATTAAGTCCACGCATGAACCTAAGCTCAGTAGATTCTTCACATTCTTGTAAACCACAACACAACAAGCAATTTTGCAATTCATGATAGTATTCCATAATAGTTTTAGAACATTGTTTTAAGCGTTGAAGTTTAGTAAGCAAATAATCACTAACATATTTAGGAACATAATCATCTCTTATAACTCTTTTCATGGCATTCCAAGTTTTGGGTTCTTTATTATGTCTACACATATGCTTCCATGAAAGTATTGCCTCTGACGTTAACACCTTAATAGCGGCTCTAATCTTTTGGTTTTCAGATAAGTCATACTTTGCAAATTCTTTGTCTACCGCTATCTCCCAATTAATATATGCATTTGGATCATACTTTCCAGCAAATGAAGGCAATGTAAATTTAATATTTCCTAAGGGATCATCACGTACCTCCCATAGTGTTGAAGTTGTACTCGCACATTCTTTGTATCTCAAAATGTGAACTATATCTTCTCCTAGGATGCTGTTGATCCAAGCACTACAACGTTGAGAACCTGCCATTGTTAGTGATAAACAGAAAAACACACAGGAGGTATGTACTCCCCTACCACTACTACTTGCTGAAATGATCAAGTGTCACTCTCCCTCTTGCTCTTTACCAAGCTCTTACCAATTTTAACAAATGCAGCAAGTGGTGCATCTGGTGGCTGGTTCGTGATAAACCAAACTCAAATGTGAGAAAAGCGATTGCAAAGCTATCACCTGTATGGTTAGTAGAAAGTGGAGCTTGGAAAGGCTTTATAATGAGTAGCAAAGGGAAGCAATCAACCAATTTCAGAATTTGCATAAAACTGAATAAGTGTTCAAATCTAGCAATTAGCCTATGTTGCTGATCAAATAAGGATGGACATTAGGCTCAAACAAATGATATGGTAGTGGATACAAGTGACAAACATAGCAAAACTCACGAATTTGCAACTTGCAACTTGGGAGCACAAGATGAATTCCAACTTTCTAGATTGCTAATTTCTGTCCACCAGATAGCAGGTCGGTATTTTGGCTGTAACTTTTGGTCAGATGCTTCTTTTTCAATGATTCTTTTTTATTTTATTCCTGAAGTCTTTTGCAACAACTTTTCTTTTGAACAAACTTTCTGAAAAATAACTGAGACTTTTGCACAAATTTTGGAAGTGCACACAGATGCAGATTTCAGGACAGCGATTAGGTTAGATTGCAACACACCAAAATCTTTACTCCCTGAATGGATTTGCACAAAAATTGACATGTAGATGCTGGGTTGAGTGAGGAAACTTCTCCTTTTGGTCCCACTCAAAAATTATGCGTAAATTGAGAGTTATGGCATTTTTGGTGGCGACTGCAGAAAGGGGATCTTTCAGGCCGAGATGGGGTTGTTTCTTTTTTGTTTTTTTGGGATGGATGTTGGGGTAGGGAGATGAACAAGAAGATGAACAGCAACAAGACAACACTAGAACAGACACAAACTCAATTTAGCAAAAACAAAATTAACGATTGGAAGGCACAATGGGGTTTGGACAGCGAACAAACAATATTTTTGTGGGGCAAATTTTCTGGACTTTAGGAAGAACACAATCAAACAATAAGATACAAGAACTCACCGGTCAACTGTTGCTCTGATACAAGATACAAGAATTTTTTCGGGGAACGTAGATCACATCTACGAAAACGCTATGGAAATTCAATCGGATTGAACAAATCATACCGATTCTGAGCCATCAGAATGTCTCAATTTCCATAAGATTCTTGAGAAGGCGGTGAACACACCGATCTCGATCTGTTGGCACGATCTATTCAGCACGGGCTACTACCCTGATGGTGTTACCAGCGGGTAGGGGTAATGCACGGCATGAAACAAAACGAGCACAAACTAATCTTTTGATCGTGTAGAACCATCAACTCATACATCAAATGCGTGAGGCCCCTCGAGAAGGTTGTGCACACGCAGCCTCGATCTATTGGCTAATATCATAGATGGCACATGACGGAAGTCCAGATGGTGTTTCCAGCCGGTATGGACTAGTCGCGACATGATCTAGATAAAGCACAAACTAATCCTTTTGGCCTCATAGCACTACCAACTCGTACCTCATGAACCCTATACCGATTGATCACATCAACCCGTGACTAACCTAACAACATATCAACATATGCGTAGCATCCAGATCCAAGACAATGCAAGATCGACTTTGATACCACTGAAGGAGAACGCGGTGCTATGCTAGCTGAAAACAAAAATTTTTCTACCGCGAACACCCAGGAAGCGAGCGAGTCAAAGATCATGGAGCGTTACCCTTGGAGAACGTTAGCAGCGGAAGTAGAGTGGGTGAAGCCTCCCCGCGTGCTCCGAAGCACTGTACGTAGTCGAACACGATATGGTACAACTTCTCCTTGTCGCGGATCGCCGTCACAACAACATTGTTGTAGTCGTACAGTTGATGTAGCCGATTGAATCGATCAGCGCCAACGCAAGAGCTATGACGCCTCTGCGGTATCCACACGTCCAGGGTGGGATCACCGCGCGCTGGTGTGCTAGCACCCATGCATGCGGCTAGGGTTTTAGGGGGCAGTGGGATGCAGCAACGGCTAGGGCTTGTGGTGGGGAGAGTCTCATTTTTGCACGTCCCCACACCCCCTTTATATAGAGCGCACTAATGGGCCTTCTACGATAGAAGCCCACTGGGACTCACGCTAATGGATTTTCTACAGTAGAAATCCATTAAGACGCCGGAGGATCCAAATCCGTGTAAATCTACTAATGGATCTAATCCATCAGACATGATCCAACCCGTTAAGTGTGTGACCCATTAGGCTTATGTACAAGTCGGCCGCGGTCCCGGAGAACCCTTTCCCAGACCACAAGTCAATATCGGTACATAGCAGCACATATTGACCCCCAAATGTACACAATGATCGAATCAGCTGAACCTTGATACACTCACATAGGATTCTTTTGCCATATGATATCAGTCAAGCTCAAGGCGAGAAGCGTGCCACCCTTGTGATAGCTTGACAAATTCACTCATCAATGAAATGGATATAATTCGTGATTAACACTTTAATCACTTTGGCATGGCCATGCACTTTTTCTTATCCATCCACACCGAGGGGCCCAGAGATATCTCTGCCGTTATCAAGGAGGGGCAAATTCCATCTTGATCTCTTATATCTCACGTCATGTTTCATGGCATACCCGTAAGCTACCTTTATAACTCCCCTGTTACGGAGAAGCGTTTGATAGCCCCAAAGTATACAATTACGCATGCTGAGAATCAATAAGAATCTCATGTCAAAGGATCATATAGCTATACCACTCGAGATTACACCCTGATGGCACTTCTAAGATAACAATCTCATCAGTGTCTCGGAGCGGGTCTATCCAACCCCATGTTCTCTAACATGTGCCCACATTATTGATTTGATATCTCCATATCTATGATATGTGAAACATTACCATCAATCAATACATGTGCTGGTCAGATCACTATTGTCCCACATAATGATATGTGACCAGGGATCGCTTAGAATAATATCATATAACCAATGTGTTTCACAATTAAGTCATACTCAATGAACAAAGGAGTGACATTTATTTATGGAACTGATAAGTACATGAACATAGACGTATGATACAATCATCTCACATGATCGCCTCTAGGGCATATCACCAACACATAAGCGCCATTCCCCTATTCGCTCCCGTCGCAACGTCTCCCGAAGTCCTGCTAGGGAGGGCCGCGGGATGCAAGATCGGTGCCGTGAGGACGTTTGGAGCTGTTCTCAGACAGCCTCGTGGGTTCGAGGGCACACTCCGTCCGTTTATGGGCTTACCGAGTGTTCTACCTCGAGGCTGCCTTCGTCGTGCCGGTATGGAGACGTATTCTCTCGTCTCACCCCACGCATAAGGGACCATCGTGACGCTAACCGTCATGGTCGCCACGCTCGGAGGGGTCGCCACGATAGCCCAGCGTTCGGGTGCCGGGCCTTTTCGGCGTCCCTCCACGACGTCTCGTGGTCGAGCAAGTTCAAGCCCGGCCACATTAAGAGGTTCAACGGGACTCAGAATCCAGACGAGTTCCTTTCGATCTACTCCACCGCCATCTGGTGGCTGGGGAGGATGAGGGGGTTATGGCCAACTACCTCCCCGCGGTCCTTGATGGTTTCGCCAGGACGTGGCTCTTCAATCAGAAGGAAGGGTCGATCCGCTCATGGAGGCAGCTTTGCGAGGCACTCTGGGTGAATTTCCAGAGTTGCTACACTCGCCCAGGCAAGGAGCGCAACCTTGAGCGGTTGATCCAGATCGAAAAAGAATCTTTGTGGCACTTCGTCCAAAGGTTCATCAAGGTGAGGAACTCCATTCCGGGCATCTCGGATGAGCCGGTCGTCCGTGCCTTCAAGTTTGGGGTTCGCAACGTCCGCTTCACGCAAGACCTGGAGATCCATTCAGACCTTTCGGCCAATGAGCTGTTCCGCATGGCCGATCGTTACACGAACGCTGACGAGGCGGTCCAATAGAAAAAGATGCTGGACGAAGGCAAGCTGCCGCCTCAACCGGGCCTGGAGGACTCCTCAAGCAAAAAGCACTCGGGCTCCGTGGAGAAGAAGATCAAGAAGAAGAAGAGGTCGTCTGCGCCGAGCATGGTGGCCGTCGTCGAGCATCATCCACCGCGGGCTCTGCCGGCTCAACAGCCCGAGGGCGGGAGGGGTCGGCCACCTCCGCGGCGCAGCGACCAAGGTCGTGAGGGAAGGAGTGCTCCTTCGGACGACCACTATTGCCTGCTCCATCAGGCGGTCGGGCACGACTTTCGCAATTGTCGACCTGGGCGTTCCGCCTGGAGAAGTTCTACAACGGCAAGGGTCCTATGACCACGCTCCCAGGAAAAGGGAAAAGTGGCAAGGGCAAGGGTCCCGCGGACAATGATGACTACATGGAGTACCAGGAGCCCCATAACCACATAGCTGTCATATTCGGGGGCTCCTCAGCGTACAAGTCCCGCAGGGACCTGAAGGAGGCAGCACGGGAGGTGCATCACATCGCCCGAGCAAGCCCCGTCTGGCAGCTCGAGTGGTCCGAGTGTCGATTACTTTCTCCAAGGATGATTGTCCCCTTGGAATGACCAAGCCTCAGAAGCTCCCGTTGGTTGTGAGCCCGACCATCAGCAATGCTAAAGTGGGGTGGGTTCTCATCGATGGCGGAAGCTTTCTGGATCTCATATCCGCTACGGTCCTGGATGAGATGCAAGTCCCTTAGTCCAAGATCAAAAGCATAGCCGTCCCGTTCTTCGGGATCGTTCCAGGCACCTCGATCAAGCCTCTTGGCCAGATCGTCTTGTCCGTGACATTCGGGAGCCTCAGCAACTTCCGGACCGAGATGATCACATTCGAAGTCGTCGACTTCAAGTCGGCCTACAATGCCATCCTCGGCAGGCCGGCCCTCTCTAAGTTCATGGCCGCCACGCATCATGCTTATTAGTGTCTGAAGGTCCCCGGTCTGAAAAGAGTTATCACCATCAGAGGGGAACATAAGGCGGCCTTGAATTGTGATGAGAAGTTGCTCGACATGGTCGGGCAGTTGCCTCAGTGCGGCCCCGACCAAGAGCCAATGCACTCCCAACCCAAAGTTGCCCTCCAGTCCGGAGGAGGAACCAAGGCGGTCCTGCGAAGCAACGCAGACCCGACCAAGGTTTTGCATTTGGGATCTTCCTTAGATCCCAAATAGGAAGTCGAGCTCGTTACTTTCCTCTGGAAGAGCACGGACGTGTTCGCCTGGGAACCGTCCGACATGCCCGGGGTCCCAAGGGAAGTAATTGAGCACATGCAAGCTATTCGGCCTGATAAAAAAGCCCGTGCGCCAGAAGCTTAGGTATTTTTCCTCGGAGAAATAAGCAATCATCCGGGACAAACTCGACAAGCTCCTCAAAGCCGGCTTTGTCCGAGAAGTCGAGCATTCGGAGTGGCTGGCGAACCCGGTCATCGTCAAGAAGAAAGGTGGCAAGTGGCGCATGTGTGTCGACCACACCGGCCTGAATGCCGCCTACCCAAAAGACAACTTTCCACTACCACGCATAGACCAGCTGGTCGATGCGACGGCAGAGTCCCAGGTGATGAGCTTTTTGGATGCCTACTCGGGCTATCATCAGATCAGCTTATCCCCCGGGGACGAAGAGAAGACCTCCTTCATCACACCGTTCTACACGTTCTGCTACACGACCATGTCTTTCGGTCTGCGGAATGCCGGGGCAACCTTCCAACGCCTGATGCAGAAGATCTCCCAGATCAGATAGGCCGAAATCTGGAGGTATATGTAGATGACACTGTGGTGAAAAGTAGGCTCGCCGCAGGTTATGTATCCGACCTCGAGGAAATATTTGTAACCTCAATAGACACCGAATAAAGCTTAATCCAAAAAAATGTGTCTTTGGGGTGAAAGTGGGCAAAGTGCTCGGCTATCTAATTGGGCCACAAGGCATCGGAGCAAACCCAGAAAAAATCGAAGCCATTGAAAGAATACGGCCCCTGAGCTGCGTAAAAGAGGTCCAAGCCTTGACCGGGCGCATGGCAACTCTGAGTCGCTTTATTTCCCGGTCGGGCGAGCGCGGGCTGCCTTTTTTCAAGGCACTCCGTAGGCACGAAGGCTTTGCATGGACGGAAGAAGCTGACCACTCCTTCGAGGAGCTGAAGCGGTACCTGTCCAGCCCGCCTGTCTTGGCCACGCCGAGGTCGGGGGAGGCGCTTCTGCTGTATCTTGCGGCAACCCCCTAGGCCGTAAGCGCGGTGTTGGCGATCGAGCGAGATGGGGCGCAGCGACCAATATACTATGTCAGCGAGGTCTTGCACGGACTGAAGGAGCGGTACCCTGAGGTCCAGAAGCTCTTGTACTCGCTACTCATGGCTTCATGGAAGCTGCGGCACTACTTTCAAGCGCACAAGATCGTCGTCCCGACCAACTTTCCACTTAGGAAGATCCTAAGAAACCAAGACGCTGGTGGCCGGATAGCAAAGTGGGTTATGGAGCTCGCCGAGTTTGATATCCACTTCTCGGCTCGCACGGCGATCAAGTCCCAGATCCTGGCGGACTTCGTAGCGGAATGGACAAACCCAATGCCACCCGCTGCCAAGACCGATGGGTCTAAAGATGGTCACCATGTACTTCGACGGGTCCCGAGCTTTCGAACACTCGGGGGCTGGTGTCGTGCTGGTATCCCCTCAAGGGGATAAGCTCTAGTACGTCATTCAACTGCACTTTGCCGTGACCAACAACGCGGCGGAGTATGAAGGTCTCCTGGCCGGGCTACGAGCGTGCAAGGCGCTCAGAGTCCAACGACTGACTGTGATAGGCGATTCGCAGTTGGTCGTCAACCAAGTTAACAAGGAGTATTAGTGTTCCGATCGCTCAATGGCGCTTTACTTGATTGAAGTGAGAAAGATGGAGCGGTACTTTAGAAATTTCGAAGTACTCTATATCCCCAGGAAGGACAATTCCCTGGCCGATCATCTTTCCAAGGTCGGTTCATCGCAGATGCCCGCCCCGCCGGGGGCGCTCGTCGAGCATCTGCACAAGCCCTCCATTCCCTTTGTAGAGGAGGCACCGGAGACGTGCGGTAATGTCTCCCTCCTCGAGCATGGTGCAGACTAGATGACGCCATTCGTCCAGTACCTTGCCCACGGGACACTACTCGAGGAAGAAGCCGAGCGTTCCCGGCTTATAAGGCGGTCCTCTCCGTATAAGCTAATTGAGGGTGCCTTATACCGCAAAGGGGTACTTGGAGTCCTCTCCAAGTGGAAATCTCGAGAAGAGGGTAATTTCCTTCTCAAAGATATCCATGAGGGAGTGTGCGGAGCTCACTCGTCCTTCCGGACACTCGTGAGCAAAGCCTTCCGATTGGGGTACTATTGGCCGACGGCCTTAGCTGACGCTCGGGCGCTCGTGGCGACTTGTCGGGCATGCCAGTTCCATGCCCGCAAGGCACACCAGCCGGCGTACGCGCTTCAAGCTATCCCGCTCTCATGGCCGTTCTTGACCTGGGGGATCGATATTCTAGGACCTTTCCCCTGTGGTCGAAGGGGTTGTAAATTCTTGCTCGCAGCCGTCGACACCTTCTCTAAGTGGATCGAGGCCGAGCCTGTATCAACCATTTCTGCTGAAGTAGCCAGGAGATTTTTCTGCAGCAACGTGGTGACTCGTTTCGGAGTCCCCAATCGCCTCATCACAGATAACGACACTCAGTTCACTAGTGAGCTGTTCCAAGCCTATTGCGAACACATCGGGACAAAGGTCTGCTTCGCCTCTATAGCTCATCCGTAGAGCAACGGAGCGGCCGAACGAGCAAATGGCCAAATCCTTCAGGGGATCAAGAAAAGGGTCTTCAAAAACCTCACTCGGCATGGCAGATCATGGGTGGACGAGCTTCCTTCGCCCTCCGTGCATGCTCGCACCACAATGAGCCGAAGCATCGGCGAGACGCCTTCCCGGCTTCGCCTCGATGCGAGACCATCCTACCCGCCGAAATTGTGCTGGGATCCCAAAGAGTGCACCTGGTTGATAGCGTCGACCAATAGCTCGAGCGTCTCCTCGACCTCGACCTCGCTGAAGAGGCACGTGAAAGGGCGCTGCTATGATCCGCCGTCTACCTGCAAGCTCTTCGTCGGCATGCCTCTTTTTTTCGGGTATATGTCACCCATGTCGAGCTTTTCACTTATCTACCTTTCGGGCATGTGTCACCCGTGTCTTGTTCTAATTTATACTCCTATCTGCCTATCTTTCGTTATTTGCCTTGTGTTCGTTATTTGCAGGTAATAACCAGAAGAATCCAAAAGCAACAATGTAGAAGACAAGGTCCTTTGGGGGAAAATGTGCTTTGTTTGCATCGTCAAAAGTCATCAAAAAAGAGAAGAAAGAAAGGAAAAAATCCTCTACGCCCCAGGCTTGGTTCCTCTAAGCGCCGTGGAGAGCTTCTGCCTCAGCTCATCAATCTTGGCCTCGAGGTTGATCACCTTCTGCCGAGCTTCCCGTCCTTCGCGGGCTTCTTGGCGAAGTTGCTCTGTCTCCTCCTTGCCTTCATCAGCAAGCTCGGCAGTCTCCCGTGCAGCCCGGCCTAGCTCCGCCACCTTTGCCCCAAGAGCTTGGGAGTGCTGTTTTTCTTGCTCGAGCTTTAGCTCAAGCTCGAGAATTTTCCCCTTATGCTCAGTGGCGTCTTCTTCGGCCTGGTGGACATTCTTCTCAGCCTGGCGGCATCTCTTCAAGATCAGCACATCCTGGGCCTTAAGTTCGTCTATTTGCCGCTCAAGCTTGGTTATCCGGGCATCATAATCGGCGTTCTATTTGGCCACGACCTCGGGAGGAACTGTCGCCGAGTCAAAGTCCCTCATGGTCTTCTGAAGAACCTGCAAGCAAACAAAACAAGAAGAAAAAAGATCTCAGGTACCTTCCCCCTAGGGCACGAAAAGAAGAAACTACCGACAAGAGAAGAAAGTATGCTTACCTGACCAAGGCGCATGCAGAGGTTGTCCTGGAAGGACTTGGCGACATCTGCCCCCCAAAGAGCCGCAAGTTTCCCATCGGGCGACGTCGGCGCGGGGCTCCGGCCTTCCGCCCAAGCAAGAATCTCGGCCGGGATGTCCCTAGGATCCTTCCAAGGACGCAGACGCCGAGGACAATCGCCAATCCCGGGCATGTAGTTCCGCCTGGGGCGTCAGATTCTCCCTCGAAAGCGCTTGGTCTGCGCTTAGGGTCTTGTCGCTGTCTACCCGGGCATGTTGTTTGCTCGGGGTCAGCGCGGCGTCTGCCTGAGCACGTGCTTCACTCAGGGCACGCGCGGTTTCCTCCCGAGCATGTTGTTCGCTCGGGGGCTTCTCACCCTTGTCCCAAGCAGGCGATTCGCCCAGAGATCCCGTGCTTTCTTGGGCAGTCTTTTCGACCTAAACTGCGAGATCATCCTTCTCCCCTGCCTGAGCGCCCTCCGTGCTCGGGAGGGCCAGGAGCGCGCCCTGGGGGACTGGTCCCTCCACAGCAAGAAGTTCCTTGGCACCCTGATCGGCGTTGTCGGCGAGCTTGTTCGCCACCGCTAGTTCGATGGCCCCGCTCATCATGCGGTCGGCAAGGAGGGCGAGCTCCCTCTCTAAGATGCGACCAAGGATCTCGTCAACTATATTGCCACATTCAGGGAAGACCCTAGGAGCTATCACTCCCACATCAGCGGAGTGGGGTTAGCTCGGATAAAGGGCAAGCGAAACAAAGAGCAAAGAAAGAAAGAAGATGGAGTTCAAAGCCTACCTTTAGCAAGCTCCTTGTTGTCATCTTTAGTGGGGTTGGCCGCCGCCGCAGCCTCAAGTTCAGCCTTCTTCTCCGTGGCAGGGCTGATCCTCGTCGGGAGGGGGCCGACCTTCTCCATATCGACCGCCTCTAGCATCTCCTTCCGGCGCCCGCACCTTGCTATGAGGGGCACCTCGTCCTCCTCGGGCTCCGCAGCCCGTTGGGCCGAGGTAATCCGCATGAGCTTGGCCTTAAGCTCGGCAAACTCCTCTCTCAGCGCCTTTTGCTCGGCCTGTACCATTTCCTCAGTCAGTCTCGCCTCCTCCGCAAGCTACCCCAAGCTCTTCTGGCCGTAATCCTCCATCCAGGCGTTCAGGTGGCTTACCTCCTCCTGGTTGGCAAACTCCAAGTGCTGCCGCGGAGGATTCTTGGTCGAGCTCGCCCGCCTCTTCGTCAACCGAGTAGAGGGCGGTGGCGGAGCATGTCTCTTGCCCCTCGTCTTCTTGGCCTTGGCGGCGGGGACGAGCACTCCCTGGCCGCCCGCCAAGGGCCTAAGGTCGGCCACCGCCGTCTCGAGGGCGACCGTCTCCTGCCAAAAGCAAAAAGACATCAGAAGATGCTCGGGACGCTTTCCCACGAGCATGAATTGTAAAGCGGCTTACCACTTCGCTCCGCTCGAGCACATTCTTCGGGACCTGCCGCCCGCACTCGAGCTCTTTACGCTTCGGGGTGCCGAACATCTCAGCGACCCGCTTTTCCACCCAGTCGAAGCCCGGGGCTATTGCCAATGAGTAGAAGAAGTCAGCACGGGCATAAATGGTACATACGAAGCAAAAATTGCTCAATTCTATTCTAAACAGAAAGATTTTCGAAAAGATCAAAATTTGGATGTTACAAATGTGGTGCTATCAAGATCAAGCTGACCCTAGTGTGTTAATCAATTAAGAGAAGAACGTATCAAGAGATAAAGACATGTTTCGAAGTAGGTAAAAAGGGGTAATCTAGCTTACGTTTGTGATGAAAAGAATACAAAAAAAAGGGTAAAGAGGGGTAATCTAGCTTACGTTTGTCAGCTGAGGATGTGTTTAGGTAGCTCAAGCCACCAAAAACATAAAGATGTTCAAAAGTAGTTGGCTGCCTGAACAAATTTCGATGAGGGATGGACTATTGGGAATATGCCCAAGGATCTAATTATGACGATGATTACTTTGTATTTATACCTATATTGTTCCTTTAATAATGTCACGTTGCAGATCATCAAGTATGTGACTTTATCGTGAAACTTTGTAATTTGATTACGATGTTATTATAAATTATCCCTTGTTTATTTATTGGTTGGCACATCAATAATCTTTATTCAAAACAAGTACATGAATTGATTGATAATCACGTTTCACGGATTATGGGTACGTGATATTATTTAATTATGTGAATACATATAAGTGTACATACTATTGGACTGACCCGCTTATGAAACACCTTTTTCCAATTTGATTATTGTCATAAGATGTTTCATGCGGTGATAATGATTGATCCTTAGATCTGAGATCGAAACAGTTTTCTGCATAAGGGTGGTATGCTTTGATGTTGTTGTAACAACCCAAAAATTCAAGAACAGTAAAATATAATATTTAAACTTGCATGTGAATATTTTTAGAATTTTCTTGATGTCCTTGGTTTTATTTAAAGTTTCTTGGATTTTATTTGTATTTTGTGTTGCAAGAAAAATCAAATAAAGAGGAAATAAAAAATGAAAGGAAGAAAAGGCCAAGAAGCAAAAAGAAAAAATTTTGAAAAACTTATTAAGAGATCTTGAGCATGTAAATAAGCTATTTCAGCCATCAAATGAAATTTTACACATAAGGAAATGAGGAAGAAAAAAAAATAAAACAACAACTTTTATATCCAAATGATGCATTGTTAGAAATTGTGTAAAATATTGGGATAGAAAATGGAGCTATGAAAATTACCATGGGAACCTTAATGGTATCTCTACATGTAGTAAAAATATTATAAATTAATAGTGTGTTTTAAGACTTATTTAAATTTAAAGACCGAAAATCTCAAAAAGTGGAAATTGCGATGTCAAAATTTTCATTAAATAATGGAGTGAGGTTTTGAGCTGAAAATTTTACAGAAGAATCCTTAGCTCCAATACATCTAAAAAAACATTTAAAAATAGTAGACTTCATTTTCATTCAAATAAAAATCAAAGTTAGAAACTAGAAATTAAAGCAGTCACTGTTGAAAGAATATTTATAATTTCTCAGTAACTTGGTTAACCTAAAAATTTTACCAGGAGATAAAATCTTTCCAGTGATCTCGGTAAAAAAGTTTCACGATTTTCTACTTCCATTTGACAACCCAATAAAATCAGAGACTAAATGGATTGAACCGGAATCGTCCTTTTTGCCTTTGACCATTCACTGACAGGTGGGCCAATACCCTATCCCGTTTCGTTCTGTTGGCGCGCAACGGTATGAGCCCAGCCGCTGACAGTGGTCCCGGGTCCACTTGCCAGGCTCACCTCCCTCACCTCTCTATTCGACCGATCGAGGAGGCGAAGCCTCTCGATTGCTTCGGTCAGCCGAGCTCATGCGTTGAATCCCGCCGAGCCATCATATCATTCCACGCTAGCACCGCTCAGCCCCAGCCACGCCCAACCTCGAAAGTCTCGCGCCATACCCCTTCATTTAAACAGCGAGCCACCTCGCCGCATGCTGTCCCGAGCCACGCCGATCTTAGCCGTGCGTCCTAGCTCCACAGAGCGCTCGGCCGGCTATAAAAAGCATCACAGCGTTGCATTGGAGCCCCCTTTTCTTTTCTCCTCAACCATTCCTCAAGCCAGCCGTGGTTCTTCTCCATTTCCTCACCGCTGTTCACCGAAGAACTGAGAAGGGGAAAAGTAGTGCAGAGCTTGAATCAGACGGTAATCCTTGCAATTGCTTAGTCCTATAGCTTCGCTTAAACCTTTGCTTTACTGATCAAGCACTAGTTCCACCCATTTCAGTGCCGATCACCTAGCTTGTCCACCTTTCTTCCCCAACTCCGGTGCGCCGTGGACAGCCCTCTCCACTTCTTCTCCATCGCCGCTCTCAGGTGAAATGGAGTGACCTTGCTTCACTGATGCTCGCTGAACCCATTCCCGAGCCAATAGATCACCAGCGTCGAGCTTTCGCTGGAAAGCCGTGGTGGCCGCCGCATGCGCTCGACGGCGACCCCTTTCTCGGCCAGCTCTGGTGGAATCAGTACCACCAATCGACGTTGTAATATTTCAGATCTTTCTCCAGATGTTAGAATTTTCCAGTCGGTAGTGTGTTGGGCCTTTTGAGAGCTGTAGAGTTGGAAAAAAAAGAATTTGGTAATTTTACCCCTCCTTTTTTCTCCTCCCACCTAATATTCTTTCTCTCTTTTTCCCCACCTGTGCACCTCCTCTCCCAGTCGATCTCTCCCTGCCTCCTCCCACCCGTGCGCCTCCACCACCTCCCCCTCCTGCCGGCGCCTCCATCCGGCCGGCCAGCCGACGGTGGCCTCTTCCCTGGTGGCTCCGCCATCCCCTCCTAGCCGGCCACCTCCTCCCTTCCTCTGAGCAACAGCAGCAGCAACACTTTGTCTCCCTCCTCCTTCTTTCCTTCGGATTTTGGAGGTAAGGTTTTCTTCAATCTTGAGTTTCTTGCTGTTCTAATGGAGTTTTCCTGGTTCATTTGGGTTCTAGGGTTCCTAGATGTGAAAATTTTGGAGGGAGACTAGCCCTAGAATGGAGGGAACCCTGTGCTGTTCTCGAGCAGATTCGTCAGCCGTATTGTAGCATCGATTTGGCCAAGGTAAAATCATTTTCTAAGTATTTGGCTATAGAGAAAGTTGTATATTGTTGAATACCCTTTAATTTGAGTATAAGAACACTAAAATCTGATTAGCCAATTGAAAGTTATGTTATTTTTGGTGTTGACTGTCCAAATTAGGTTGTGGATTGCACCCGAAATGTTCAACTGAAGATTAGAAATAGCTACAGGCCGAATTAGGATTTTTTCGTTGCCTAGAGAAATGTAGGAAAGTTCCTGTAGATTTAGAAAGTGTATTTGTTTCCTTGATTTGGAGTTAGGAATCAAAAGTTATGGCATGTTGAAGTTGTTGTCCAGAACTGAGATTTCTGCTGAAAGTTCAGAGTTGGTCCAAAGTTCAGAGAGCAGTTTGAGGACTTTACTTTCAGGTGTTGAGCAAATGGCTGTGGGGTAACTGTAGGTTATCCTCTTGTGGTCATTTGGAGCCCAAGAATGCAAATTTTTACTTAGCCAATTAAAAGTTATGTTCATTTTGGTACCTGCTGTTCAGAAATACTGTTAATGTATATAACCTCTATTCATCTCTAATCTGAGAGCTAGTAATGCATCTTCTGAATAAATGTCTATAATAGAGTTGTAGATTATCCTCTTGTGATTAATTAGAATCTGAGTTCACTCAATTTGGTTAAGCGAATCAAAAGTTAAGATCGTTTTCGCAGCTGCTGTCTGGAGTTGCTTTAGTTGAAAAGTAGAGCTAATTCTGGGAATGATCATCGATGTTTTAAGTAATGTTGTGATTGATTGATTGGTCGGTAATTTGTGTTTGTATTCGATTTCTGTTTTCAGGAGGAGTGGCCTCTTCTTCTTTGCACGCCACTCCACTTCCCGCGGTTTAAGGCAAGTACATCGGGTGATATTTGCAATTGAAATGAGTGTTTTGATGTGTAGATTAGATGAATAAGTAAGGTGTCTAAAGATGTTGAATACGAGAAGTTAGTGTAGTTGTTAGGATTAAAAGGGTGTAATTGCTACCTTAATGCCTATGAGGGAAGTTTTAGGTAGCAGTTAGTCCCCAAAATGATCCTTCTCTGGAATGATCGGAAGTTTTCGACCGTTAGTTGGAAGTTCCGATTTGACTTGAGTACATCCGGAGGTCCCGGATTCATCGTGGGTCTTTTGTGATTGGTGCAGGTAGAAACTGTATTCCAAACTTATGATGATGAGGATGGATGAATGTTAGCAATTAGAAAGTAAGTTATTTAATTGCAATTATTGCATTGCATTATGAATTGTACAAATGAGTATGTTTATGTTGATGCAAATGATAAAGTGATGAATGAGATTAAATGATAATGTGCGTGTTTATATTTATGTTTGTGTTTGTTCTTATAAACATGTCTATGATAGATGTGGGGTTGAAATAGGATGAAACTTGTAGTTCATTTATATCACTTGCATTTGTGCATTCATTACAGAAGAGGCGACCCATGTTGATGTGGGCCTCTATACTCACACGTAGTGAGTACGAAAGTCCTACCTCGTAGTCTTATTCATCGGGGTGAATGGGAGCGAGACAGTAAGAGTAGGCACCCTCCACGGAATGGAAGGGAATGTGAGGGTGCACAACGACGGGTGTGCACTCGGCAATACCAGTATGAGCTACAGAAGGTTGCATTCATAAGCATACATGTTGCATTGTATGGGTAAAGAGAAATTAATGTCACGTTGCATTGCACGATTAAAGGAGAAAGTAATGTCATGTTATGATGTGATTCTTATGTGTTTGAATTCTTGTGTGATTATCAAGATTTTTATATTCTTGTGAGATTATCATTCAATGTTCGATTTATCTTAATTTACTATTATGCATTTACTGTCTTGATATGATGCACTTGGACTCACGCTTGTTTGTTTAATGTTTTTTTAGGTACCTGGGAGCGAGTTGCCGGGTTGGGACTTAGCTGCACCTCTCTCACGCTCATGATATGTTAAAGGATTAGTTGGGTTACTCAGTTCATTTTGATAAATTGTTGAATTCATTGGGTAATCATGTTGTAGTTAAGTTTTAATTGATGATTGATGATATTACGCTTAGATGGTCATGATGGTTGTTTGATTTCGTGTTGCTGTTGTTATTAGAATGTATATAATGAATATTCTCTTTTGTCTGCTGAGTGGATGTCCACTAATTATAGGGTAGGTCCCTTGTCTAGTTTTATTATAGGTTTTGGTAACACTTTGGGCACGTGTGGTGCCAGGGTGTTACAGTTGGTATCAGAGCGGGCGTTAGGTCTGTGGCATGTGAAGTTAGCAAAATTTGAAGTAGAGTGGTTAATTAATTTAAAACTTGATACACTCTAATGCACAATAGGAAAGGGTATGGGTATCGTTGCTTTACGCTTAAATGTTGTATTTAAGCTTTGATGTTGAATGCTACTACATTTGATAATGTATGTTGCTATGTTTATGAAAGGAATGAATTGAGTTGTTCTTGTTATTGAGATTAAGTGAGGCTGTGGTGCCGAAGGGTTCCGGTCACCTTCTTTTGTTCATAGTAAGGTTGTGGTTTGTCGGGTGGCCGGTTAGAGCCATCACCGAAGGACTAATAACCTCCCGTGGGAGAGAGTGCTTGTCTTTTCTGTCGTAGATCGAAAAGTTGGTTGGAGTCATATAGAAGAGTTGGTGGTACACCCTTTCGAATTTCTTTTACCGTTCTGTCGATCGATTTGGTTGGTTTCCTTGGTCTTAGTTGGTTAGAATCAAAGAGGAAGAGTTTAATGTTATGCCTCTTTTGATTGCTATTTTGGCTTTGACGCCAGGTTTTGTTGGTTGCTTTACAGAGAAAGTTATCGATTTGTTCCTGTGTTTGTCTTTCTCCGAGGTTAAAAGAGTTATGGTTGTGTTGTGCCAGACCTGGTTGGGAGGGCTGAGGTTCTGTGTCTTTGTAAGAGTAAGGGGTATTTGATCTCGTCGTTTTACTTGTTTGGGAGATCATCTTTGAAAACCCTCTTCTTTCGTGGAAGTTTGGAGTTTGGTGTTTATTTGGAAGAGCTTTTGCTACCAGAGTCTGGGAATTTGAGAGTTGAGCTCTCTTGCAATTTCTGTTTGGGTTTTTCTGGAAAGAAGAAACTGTTTATTGGTATTCATTCATGCTTAAGAGCTGTGATTTCCTTAAAGGTTGGGTATGTGACCCACGAGGATGTTCAAGACGTAAAGTGTATGATGAGTGTTTAGAGCTTTCAGATGATGTGGGTTACTGATTCTGTTAAAGTGAATCGGTTGGTTGTTTAAAGATAACCTAAATTATTGTGTTGATAGAGAGACTAATCGAGATGATAAGTGATCTAAAGTGAAAGTTAATTGGTGTTTTATATGAAGTATTGCGAGTCTTGGAAATTAATTGGAAGTACGGGATTGTGTTCTGATAAGGCTAGTGTGGATCACGATTGAGGAGGTATAGAATATTCTAATTGATAAATTTATTATAGCACGGTGATGGTGTAAAGCACTGGAGTATGTTGGTGCAAAGACATGAGGGTTATTGGATTATGTTGTTTATGGGTCAATTAAATTGTGGATTAACAAAATGACTTGAACGATGTGTAACTAAAGAATGAGTATATATGGAATGATTGTATGAAAGGTTGAGTTTGTCCTTAACAAATGTCTGTCTGGGATCTGTATTTATGAAATATGACTAGTGGAGATCGTATCGCGTGGTTTGGATTATTTATTAGTGGAATGAACTAGGGATATTAAAATGTGACTTAGGGATTGTACGAAAGGTATTTGTTGATTACGCCTAAATCAATGTTGAAAAGATATGTTTTAAGCTTGGAATAAACCATTGTATGAATGATGGTTCATCATGGTTAGTAGATCAAAAGAAGATGATGACGCTCGTCTTATGTTGAATTAACCGATAAGTTATTTGTGTTAAAGAAGTAAGGACGTGGTTCTCCTTCTTGTTGTCATGCGATAGACTTGGTTTATGGTTTGATGATAATATGACCAGTGGTGGTTATATGAATAGTAGAAAGTAATTAAACACAGATTGGATATTGTAACTTATGTTCAAACCTGTTGGACTCTTCAGGATTTGATGAATATGAAATCCTTAATGGCTAAGAGCATTGGAATACTAGAAATGGTGGGATTCGAGTTGAACCTTCTTTTAAAGGTTTACAAATTCAAATTGATTGTATGATTTTTTTGGTAGTACGTGTTGTTTTGTGAAGGGGTTTTAATTAGTAGGTAATAGAACTCCTCTGATTAAGTTGCGGACTTGGCTTTGATGATTGAAAGTGAGGATGAAAGAGTAGTTTTGGAAGTAATCGGTTGATGGATTACGGGATATTTTATTTCATTGAACCATGTCAGTCTTTTGTCTTGGCTAAGATAGTTGGCTTGTTTGATGACTGTGGGATTGACACTCAAGAATGTATGAATGGATCACGTTCTAGCGTATGAATTGAGTTTCCCTTTCTCTTTAAGAAGTTTTGCTTTGCTGAAAGCTAGTTGAATTGCTTCTTGGTTATTATGAGAGCTTCTTGAAATGAATTGTGTGGGGTTTCTCTTTTAATTTGAGTACTCCCCGGCGCGAATTTTATCGCTTTGATTTGGAAATGATAAAAGTGGTTTATGTGATGTAAGAGATTTGAGTTTTCCTTTGCGATTTGGCTTAGGAAAAGAAAATGAGTGATCACTGGATTTTGTTGAATGCTCTCCAAGGTGGTGTATGTGGTTCATTTGGTTTAAAGAGAATTGTATCTCTTTTGCAATCTAGCTGGAGTTAAAGAATATGACTATTCATGGTATAGTGTTAAGTATAATAAGGATTTATACTCTTGAGCTTGATTATTTATACTCGTGTTGCTGTTGTTATTAGAATGTATATAATGAATATTCTCTTTTGTCTGCTGAGTGGATGTCCACTAATTTTAGGGTAGGTGCTGCCAAAATTTTTAGTAGATTTCGAAGTACTAATATAGTTTAATCTCCCTTGTCTAGTTTTATTATAGGTTTTGGTAACACTTCGGGCACATGTGGTGCTGGGGTGTTACAAACGCGCCGTGGCCCACTGGTGGTCA
This sequence comes from Guadua angustifolia, assembly GCA_036346375.1. NCBI lineage: Eukaryota > Viridiplantae > Streptophyta > Magnoliopsida > Poales > Poaceae > Guadua > Guadua angustifolia. The sequence continues at coordinate 34,595,107 of CM070510.1, forward strand.
TGGAGCTACTGTAACACCCCGGCGTCTCAACGCACCGCGAATGCTACCAAAAGCCCTACATAACAAACGACACCTCTAAAAAAAACTGAAACTGAATTTAATCTCTAAACTCTTAAACCGGCTTAAAAGCTAAGTCACCGAAATTTACAAAATTTCGGCATGACCTCTCTAGAATAGAGGACATTCACTCAGCAGACAAAAGAACAATAGCAGTTATTCGATATCATTCTAACAGGTCCTTAGATAACCAATCACATTTTCAATCGACAATTAACCAACTACGCAACGCCGATCAACTCAATACAATCACATTTATTACAACCATTTTTAACGAAACAATTAACTGGGTGGTTGGTGACCGAAGTCGTGCACGTGCTCTACTCCCATCCCGGCGTGTCAGCTTCAAGGTACCTAAAACAAGAAACAACAAGCGTGAGTCCAAGACTCAGCAAAGTACACAAGCGTAACAATTCCAATTTATCACACGTAAATCAAGAACTTGACCGTGAGAGCAAGTAAAACAAATGAAGCAACATCCGGACAATATGCATTTATACCCATTTAAAGCAAAAACTTGACCAAACTAAAAATCACCGCAATCAAGTCATCAACTTGATAATAAAACCATTCAACACCAAAGAAGCATTACTTGACTCTAAATCACAACATCTCCCGACTTAACTACCCCTCGTGGCAGCTCAAACCATTTTCATCAACTGTATTGAGTTCATGACTCGACTTCACTCCACGCTATTCATACAACATAATTAGCAGGGCAAGGAAAAGCGCTAATTCATCAAATTCAATTCAATCTCCTTTTTTTTGGGTTGAGTCCACGACTCAACCTTTCATTACCATAATCACCATCCATATGACAAACCATTTACCACAACACTCATTATTAAAAATGCAATGCACATGAATGCTCTTTCTGATGCAATGCACATGAATGCTCTCTCTGATGCACGTACCGGTACTGCTGAGTGCCCACCCGTCGATGTGCACCCTCACTTCCCTTCCACCCCGTGGAAGTGCCTACTCTTACTGTCTTGCTCCCATTCACCTCGATGAATGGGACTACGAGGTAGGACTTTCGTGTTCACTACGTGTGAACACAGAGGCCCGCATCAGAATGGGTCGCCTCTTCCTTTAATGAATGCACAATGCAATTTACATGAATGAAGTGCAACCCTTCATTCATCACCAACACTAACATAGCCGCAATCACATACATAAATATAGCCAAATTCTCACAATCCCCAGTCACTAGCGGTACTAGTATAATCAGATTCAACCATAAGGCATGGCAACTCATAACAACGTTTCAATCATGCAATTACATCCTACAGCCACCGAGCCATGCTCACACAATACACTTGCAGTTAAATGCTCACATATACTATCTTTATAAATGACTTAACCGTTTGAACCAATCTCATGTTAGTCCCAATCACTCGAACAATATACTCACTAAAAACAACCTTACTAAAAGCTCGATCTCCATTAGAGTTCATTTAATTAACAGAGCAACAATTAAATTGAGGAGCATCACATATGAACACACATCCACACTCAATAACACGGTGTGCTTGCATCCATTCCCTTAACCTTTTAATCATCATAAACATTTTCATAAGAGGAAGCACTTTCTAGTTATATCCAATCAAGGCTTATCTCTTGCGTATGCATCGGCAATTACTTACGCTAAGAGCAAACTATTGATTAACCTTCCTAGCCACAATTTAGGGAATGCACTTGCCTTTTACCAATGAAGAATGGAGTGGCATACGGTTGAGGCCACTCCTGAAAGAACCTTTTCTGCAATTAAACAATAATCATCCAGCTCAACTTTGTGCACACTCGAAAACAAGCGACAAAAGAAAACAACTCTTTTGCATAACTGACTTCTTCAAAACTAATGTCCACTTATAAGCTAAACACATATCGGTATTCCAGATCTAACTAAATTAATCCTTGCTACTAGAGAAAGTTACGAGTGCACAGGAAGTAATATGGTTAACTGCATAAGGACATGGAAGCTAGCAAGCAAATAGCACGCACTCTCTATTTTTATTCACTCATATCCACAAATTCATACTAGGAACTAATCAACATAAGAGTCTTCTAGCATCACTACAAGCCAAAAAATACCTCTAATGGTTAAACCAAAACCATTAACCAGCAAGACATCTTTTCCACTAAGAATTCGGCCATTTCAATACATGTAAGATACTCGTACTCACAAAGATAGCGAGAATCACTCGAGGGCTATACATATTTGTTTTTGATCGCAGCGATAAATCATGATTACAACATAATGACTCTAACATGCGCTTGCCTTAGCCCTTAATCATGTATAATCATCAACTAAACAATAGCAAGCATTATGATCATATTATGCTAGATTGCCAGATACTTAAAAAAACACATATATATTAGGCAATATGTAACTCTTGCTAGTAAACATGCTTCACTAAATCACGTATACAAAGACGCATCCTCTATATCTAAATCCACTCTCGCTTATTAAACATAGAATTTTCAACATGCACACCTCAAACAACAAAGTGCATGCAAAAATCATTTCATTCCCATGAAAACCCTAGCTAGGCATTTCATCAAACACCATATAGGCAAGCTAATCCCCCCCAAATTTATACCTCAAAGCTATTGCCATGGAGGAAGGAGGGAGGTGAGGGAGGTTGCTACCGGTGGTCTTCTTTGCCCTCTTGCCGCTCTCTCTCTGCCGCCGCTGGCTGCCACGATCTTGCCTTATTTCTGCCGAAATTCTTTGCCAAAGAAGGAGAGGAGGGGCGCCGAGCCAAAGGAAGGGAACCGGCGACGCCGGCCGGAGAATGGGGAAATGGCAGACTCGGGCGGGCCGGAGGGGCGCTGGCTTTGCCGCTGCCGACGCCGCCAAGGCCACTCATTCTGCTGGCCGCCTCTGCGCCAATATGTCGCTTGGTCTCGCTGTGTGAGGTCATTCTTCGCCGACGCCCAGCTGGAGAGGAAAAAGGGGTGCTGGCCAGGGGAGCAAGCGCCAGCCAGGGGAGAGTGGCTGGGTTCAGCAGGGGCAGGGGTGGCAGGGAGAAGAACTTGGGGGAAGTCGGCAGGGAGAGTTGGCCTGGAACAAAATATCTGGCCAAGGAACAATGACAGCCACCCAATAAGGAAGGGATGAGGTTAGGTGAAAAGGGTAGGTGGGAGGAAATCCCGAAAACCCCTCCCACTCCTTAAACCCTAACCCTAGCACTCCCCTAAATGGGCCGACCACCCCCGAGAACACCCGCCGGACGGCCAAAACACTCCCGGCGGAAGGCCCAAAATTGGAGAGGGGTTTAGCAATATTACACTCTCCCCCCCTAAAGGAATTCGACCCCGAATTCCACGGACACTAACAAAACGAATAGTCCGCAGAAGTTAACTTACAACACCCACGCAAGGACTTCAAACGGAAACAAGCGATAAACCAAGTTTCCAAACCCAACTATGCAAAACAAATACACAAGGGTCTTAAACTTCTTTACCATCTCAAAACACCCACGCAAACTCCAACGGCTATAAACGATAAACAAAACCTCAAACCCAACAACTAACAAAACAATTTGACTTAGCTCCATTAAGTGCAACTTCTCACGCAAGAACTCAGTCAAAATCAATCAATAGGCAAAAATCCAAAAAGGACCACTCCCCAAGGTAAATGCTCTCTACAAAACATTACACAGCAAATTAAGAAATCCTCCGCTACAACCATCTTAACTCAAAAGGGCAGCCACACATTAGAAATGGTGGCATAGTTACCATCAACTTCCAAATAATTCACTAATAAGGGTTAAACAAGCACCACTAAGGAACCGCATCAAAGGTATAATCCTTAGTTATTATCCACCCAAAATCCCTCGATTCTCCTTAGCAAAACTAACCACCCTCATCACTTTCAAATAGTGCGATAGAATACACATCAAGGAAAACTCAACTTTTAAGAAAACACTGCATTGAACTTCTACCAATACAATCCCAATGACCAAGGAAAACTCAACTTTTAAGAGAAACACTGCATTAAACTTTTACCAATACAATCCCAATGACCAAGGAAAACTCAATTCTCTTTGTTATACTCAACACTATACCATAAGCTTCCATATCCAGTAACTCCAGCTAGAATACAAAGGAAATACAATTCCCGTTTTGACCAAATGAACCCCATACATCATCTTAAACCCAAAGCATTAAAATCTACCTGAGAGAGGATCTTGATAGAGTCCAATCATCACTCAAATTCTTCCTCCGAAGCCAAATTTTGCAAAAGAAGATCCGATTCTCAAACATCATAGAAACCTTTAACACTTTCAATTCGATACAATAACATTCACCTCGGGGAGAACTCCAATTAAAAGAGAAACCCCACGCAAATCGCTGACAGAAGCGCTCATAAAAACCAAAAGACAACTCAGATTACTTTAATCAAAGCAAAGCCTCTCCAGCTAACCCAGAATCAACATTCGGCAGAGGAACCCGATCCTCAAAATAAAGGAAACTTAATTTTTATGAAAACCCTAATCTATAAGAAGCCCAAATATACAGAATGGTTGTATTCAAGTTAGTCATTTCATTTGTTTAATAAGACCTTAAGCAAATGCAATGTGTATGTCGTCTAAGATACTTATGTGCTTTGCATAATTGGAAGCATTGAATAATAATAAGTAATAAATTGTATAATTGGACAAGCTCAATACTGATATAAGGCTTAGCAAATGGTGTAAGTATATATATATATATGTGTGTGTGTGTATACACACACATATATATATTCTAGCAATAAGAATTGCTATTAATAACTACACTACAAAAGGACACCCCTTTTTGCAACGCATATATGCGTTGCTAAAAATCCGTATATTGTAATACTGCAATGCCAAACTCACCCTTAGAATGGTTCTTCCCCATTCGCTAAATGGATTATTTCAGAACTTATATTCGAATTGCGAAGTGCTTACTCATGAGCCCATTTGATAGGCATGTATGCTCTTTTATTACTCAATTCCTTTGAGTGGCTACCATTTGTTCCCTTGCCAGATATTTTCCCAGGCCAGTCACCGATTTCCCCCCATCCTTCTCTGTGGCTATCGGTACCTAAGGCCTGGCCTCTCCCTGCGCCTCTCCCTGCGCTTCTGTCGTTCCCAGCCGAAGCATCGAAGTGGCCGGCAGCCATCAGTAGCAACACCAGTAGCCAGGCCGGCCCCTTCCTGGCCGAGCACTTCCTCCTCCCGACTCTAGTGTCGCCGCTCCCCTCTTCCCCTCCCGTGCGCAGCCCCTGCCGAGTCCCCTGCCGATCCTCCTGGCTGGCTCCTCCCCCGCGCCCTGCGTCTCCCAGTCGCCATCTCCCCTGGCTTCTCCTTGCTCCGGCGTCGCCCTCTGCCAGCCCTGGCCGACGTCTCCTCTTCGGCCGGCCGGTTCCTCCCAACCAAGCAAAGAAGACTACCGGTGGCAAGAAGAAGAGAGGAGCGGCACCAGAAGCAGAGGAGCCAAAGAATAAATGAAGCAAAAGAACTCCGCAGCCTCTCCTCCACCAGTTCCTCCATGAATCCATGAACAAGATTTGAGGTATTCTAGCTTGGGTACTTTTTGTGCACACTAGGTGTTTGTTGAAATGCTTAAAAGAGTTATTGTATGGTATTGCGCTGTGTTTTTGAGTGATGATCTGTGAGTCCTTGAGCTAAACTTATTGCTTCCCTTATTAATGGTATTAGCTCATATATTATGATTATGAATAAAGATCTGAAATGTTTTAAGGCCTTATATGGCATTGTGGTCAATCCTAGAAATGGATTAAAATCAATCCATTTACCAACCTCTTGCTGTCTACATGATAACTTGAAAATGCCTATGCTGATTTTAGTTGAGTTATGCAAGGGACGCTTGTGTTTTGCATTCTTTTGTGCTTGTATGGCTTAAGGCCCGAAGTTGTCGGTGCACTGAGTTAAGGAGGCATGGATATATATATAGATGTTTTGGGATTTAGAGGCAGTAAGAAATGTACATATTATTGGATTCTGCATTTAATATGGGTTAGGGTAGTAGGATTCAGAATCCGACTCATATGTATAATGCTTTGCTCCAATGATGATTAGGTTCAGGGAACTGTGTACCTTTGCTTGTTCATGGAGACATAGAAAAGGGTCCAGTTGTTTTCTCAAATGGTTAATCATTATTCGAGTAGTTGTATGCAAAAGCTTAAGTAGAAACCATAACTCTTAAAACCTTATGAACAACTTGAATTACTGCTTCGATTGAAAGTTCAAGTCTTAATTCCAGATTGTAGAGTATCTCTTTTATGTCTGGTCTGCTGTGCATGTAAATCGGTGAATGTGACAATTATACCTTGCTCTATCTTGGTTTGCTGTTCTCTAGGGTTGGTGGTTGCTAGCACTGCAATGGGCCGTCAGTTCCTCGCCGAGGTTAAAGGCAAGTACATCGAGAAGGGTGCCCAATTGAATTGTTTATTGTTATTTATCTATTCACGGCTAATTTTCTATTGATTATGGCAAGTATGAGTTGTATTGGTGATCGTCCCTTCGAGGGCATGATTAGTTATTGGATTCGAGTGGTCACTAGTAAGCCTTCATCTCGGTGAGTTTACTGTACCTTTGTTAATATTGCACTGAGTAGCGAGAATGGGGTATGGGGATACTTGTGGTTAATATACAAGAGATGTATTTAATTGTGCCTCGTCTAGGGAATTGAGTTGAGTATGTTGATTGAAATGTGTATTTGTTGAGTATATTGATTGAAATGTGTTTTAGTTGAGAATTGATGTTGCATTCTTGCATTCATGATATGCATTCATAATGGAAGAGGCGACCCATTCTGATGCGGGCCTCTGTGTTCACACGTAGTGAACATGAAAGTCCTACCTCGTAGTCCCATTCATCGAGGTGAATGGGAGCGAGACAGTAAGAGTAGGCACCTTCCATCTACGGGATGGAAGGGACGTGAGGGTGCACACCGACGGGTGGGCACTCGGCAGTACCGGTACGTGCATGGAAATGAGCATTCATGTGCATTGCATCTTTAATAATGGGTGTTATGGTAAATGGTGTGTCATATGGACGGTGATTATGGTAATTGGAGGTCGAGTCGTGGATTCAACCCAAATAGGGGAGATTGAATTGAATTTGATGAATTAGCGCATTTCCCTGCTTTGCTAAGTATGTTGGATGAATATCGGAGAGTGTAGTTGAGATATGAACTCAAATAAAAATTGATGAAAATGAATTGAGTTGCAACAAGGGGTGGTTGAGTCGGGAGACGTTGTAGCTTAGAGTCAAGTGATACCTCTTTGGCGTTGTATGGTTTTATCATTAAGCTGATGACTTGATTGCGGTAATTTTTGGTATGGTTGAGTTATTGCTTTAAATGGATATAAATGCGTCTTGTCCGAGTGTTGTTTCATTCAGACATAAGCTCTTATAGTCAAGCTCTTGCTTTACTTCGATAGATTGGAATTGTTATTCTCATGTACTTTCTTCGAGTTTGAACTCACGCTTGTTATTTAATGTTTGTAGGTGTTTTGAAGCCGGCATGCATGGATGGGAGTAGTAGCACGTACACGACTCCGGTCATCACCACCACATTTAATTAATTTGTAAAGCCTGGTTGTAAATAATGGTGTTGTAATGTGTTGCTCGTTGTGCTAGAGTTGTTAATTTCTATTTGGTTGTGTGATTGATTATCTAAGGACCTGCTAGATGGTTTGATATATTATATAACTGCTATTGCTCTTTTGTCTGCTGAGTGGATGTCCTAGTTTTAGGGGAGGTGCTGCCGAAATTTTGCAAATTTCGGTGGCTTAGTTTTAAACCAGTTTTAAGAGTCAGAGGTTAATTCCTGTCTTTTCGCTAGAGGTGACATTAGTTATTCAAAGTGTTGGTAGCATCCGTGGCGTGTTTAGCGCCGGGGTGTTACATATATGCGTTGCTAAAAATTCGTATATGCGTTGTTAGAGTCTATACCAACGCATTATTATGCGTTGCCTATGCTGTCGTTGCTAGGGTCTATTGCAACACTTATATATGCGTTGGTAAGGCCTAGAATTAACCGTTGCTAAGCAGCAACGGATATTGAGTGGTTACGGCAACGCTTACATATGTTGGTTCTACCCATGGACGAATGACTTCTGTAGCCCATTGCAACATATAGATTTGAATTGTGGCAACGCTTATATGCATTGCAAGGAATAAACCAAGCGATGAAAAATATTATTAAATAATATAATTTGGCGCTAATTATAGTTAAAATGCATATGCAATGGAATTAGAAATTTGAAGACCATTATGGACCCACACATGGCAAATAAGCAAACATTGTTGTGTATTATAAATAAATTGTTGCATTACAGTGAGTAACATCCTCATAAGTGCAGTCATAATTTTGTTCAGAACAAAGATTGTAATGAAAAAATATATATAAACATCGGAGCCATCTTGGAATGCCACCAGGTCGTCATTCTCCATCTCGGTCCAACGTGTGGCAGGCCTCCATTCTCCATCTCAGTCCAACATGTTACTGATTTTTTTCAACTATTTATCTTCTCAATCTACAAATGAAATTGAATACTTTAATATGATACAATGTTAAGGAGGAATAAATCTTATGGAGATCGGAAAAAATCATACACAAGTTGAAGGCCATGCTATAGGACTTTCGCCGGTGAGGAACAACCCTGCAAGGCAGAAGAACATAGCAAACCCATCAAAAAAATGTTGCAAATAGCCGTGTAGTTCTATCGCATCACACATTCGCAGCCAGTTGAAATAATTAGTGCCCATTGGATTTTGCCACTTGTTTATCTAATTATTACTCTCAAACAAATTTCATCAAACTACACTGATTAATCCCATCAGTATGAACTCGATTGGCCGGCAAGCAATTGATTACAGAACAACATAGGAGTACGTGCTACTATACATCTACCGATCCACATTGTACAATTTACTCAGACAACAATTTTTTTCTCAAATTTGTGGAGCAACCACATCAGAACTGCCTACAATCATGTTATTAGTCCAAAATCACCCCCAAACTCCGTCGAACGCAATAAATAAACTAATAAAAAAAATCAAATCTCATGATGGACTTGACGGGCCGTAGAACCCCTGTGTCGCATCGACGAGATCAGAAAGATCATCCATTACATGCATATCAGTCTGTGATGCCATATGTAATTCAGAAACCCTGTTAGTGAAAAATGATAGATGCTGACTAAGAAAATGAATTTGAACTGATTTTCAAACCAAGGTCTAGACTTTAGTTCAGTCCACTGTAGATTCAACCTTCCACAAATTAAAGATATAGCTGGGAACAAGGGGATCAAAATTAGCTATAGGAAAAATAAACCAGCTTCCTATCCACAAACTGCAAAATCTGTTTAGCTTCCTATCCACAATTATGCAGAACAACGGTATCTTTCAAGCACAATTATGCATAACACATAAGAATTGAAATGAAATAACATAAGCAATGTACCTAGCCACCTGTATGTTCTCAAATTCGAATGAAGCGCTATAATAATTGGCTGAGAATAAACTTCATAACTGGACCTAGCTGCATTCTATATAGTCATAACATATGAGCAATATCCCCATGCCCCAATCAAATTCATTAAACAGCTAACCTGGGAAAGAAAAGAACCGCATTACTGAATTATGCGGTATAGTTAGCTCACTTCTTCACTAATCTACATCAAATGGATTTAATGCAAACAAACAATACTATCCATTAACTATAAAAGGAGCATCCACATATTTGCTTTATATCTTTTTTCAAGGAAATAACTGTATGAAACCATAGCTTTGATATTTTAGCAATACAGAAAGCATAGAAAGAGATGCATCGAATCTAGCTTCCCTATTAAAGGCTTAGCATGTTTGATAAGGAAGCATTGGCTATAATCTAAAAAAAATCATCTGTTAGAATATGAAAGAAGTCCAGCCGATTGGTTCAGTAAGCTTAAAGCAACCCTACCACCCTCATCGGTGACCAACAGCAATATACCATGTAACTCTGCATTTATATTGCCTTAAACTGAATATCAATAGTAAAATTAACTAGACTAAAATACAGTAGCACCAAAAACTGAATATCACAATAGTGAAATAAGGAATTCAACTAAAGATGATACCTTGAGTCCTTGACAACAACCATTCTCAACTCACATATCGAGTAGTTGTGTGTTTCTTTTGTGTGTGTGTTTTTCTTTGAACGGGATTGAGTAGTTGTTTAAACATATCATCTTGCAGTTACACACAAGATGCAAAAATGCCTACCAATATTAGTGACATGTGTAACAATTACACCAATGAGAACAAATAAACTCAGACAAACCTTCTCACCATGGCAAACTCCCTTACTATGGCTCTGCTCCACATCATGGATTAACTGCAGAACCAAATGAGCTAAGTCGACAACCATATCTAGAAAGAAGAAACAATGAAGATCGACTCTTACATGTGCCACTAATTTGAAGTACAAGATTTATATCTACACTTCGCAGTGAGAGCATACAACTTTCTCACAATACCACCGCAGGATTGACTATCGTGATCTTTGTAAATGTTAATGACCACCCAACAATGACAAAAAAAGGATGGCACACCGGAAAGCAAGCCATTTCTTCTCAATTTGATCGAGGAAAGGGCGTGTGCTTAGTCGATCATGCAGATTGTCAGAGAAGTACTACCTTAGGAGATACGCCGCCTTATCCGCTTGTAACCAAACCTGTACAACACCAAAGTCAGTCGATGTCAACCCAGAAAAACAAATCTGCATAAACAAAGCTTTTCTCTTCACATCCTGTAAAATGTACAGTCATATTGCAATATTCAAACCCGTATCATCTTGTACAAAAACATCCAAATAAGTGAGCATATTCCTAACTTCCCATCATAATTTAACCTGGCATCGTAGTCTAGAAACCCCTAAATGATATCTCTTGCAATCCCCTAAAACCAATTTACTCAAAATCCAACCTTACTGCCTCAGCTGAACGCACGCACTAAAATTCACACCAAAATCAAGCAGAGATAACATTCATGAAAAATTTTAAAAAAAGCGCTAAAACCCAACTAAAAATTCCCTAATGCCACAAAATAATGCACCTAAAACCGCGAGCAATCTCCCCTCGTTCGTAATGCACAGGCAAAATTACGTTAGAATCCTGCTTAGTGTGAGACCGTGGCACGCAATCCTCACCTGGAAGGGCCAGACGTGGGATCCCTCAAAACCCTCGAACACATTCCTGATCTGCTCCAGCCTCCGCTCATGCTACTGCGACACCAGTAGCTAGATCTCACAAAGCGATTCCACATGCCCCCAAATCTAAGGGATTCGTGAGGTACAGAGAGGAGGGGCGCGCAGGGACGCTAGCCTACCGTTGTTACCTTGAGGTCGCGGGGCTCACCCAAGACGCTTGAAGTAGACCTTGACAAGGAGGAGCCCTCATCGTGCTTGCATGGACGGACTTGAGGAAGCGACGCACTGATGACATCGACGAGCACTAGGTTGTAGGCGACGGAGCTCGTGGAGGTAGTACTATGTCGCCAACGCCACGTCGTCTGCGATCTTATTCCCCATCGCCGCCCGCCTCCTCCTCCTCCCTCCCACGCCGCTGCGGTCGGGCTCGTCGGGTGTGGCTTCGCCTTTGCTTCTTGCTTCGGTTTAGGTCGTGGGCGGAGGCGATCGGGTTTACGCTTTACAATTGAATCCGACGGCGATCAGCAGAGGAGGAGGACGGTCGTAGCCTTGGGTAGGAAACGCCATGCACGAGGCGATGGGCTCGGTGGCGGCGGGTTGGGGCGGTCGGCCATGGGCGGTGCATGGGGCCTTGAGAGGGAGGCGCGGTCGGCGGAGGGGGCATCTAGGACTTTCGCTGAGGGTCGCCATGGCGGCGGGTGGAGAGGTGGATCCAGATGGCAGCGCTTCGGCGAAGATTGCGGGCGGTGTGGGGACATGGATCCGGATGGCGGGGTGGGGGCAGGCGGGAGGCTCGGAAGGATGCGATGGCGGCGGGTAGTAGGGACAGAACGGAGGCGATGACGGGCGGGGTGGGTGAGGTGGGGGGACGCAGAAGAGGGGCGAGGTGGGGCGACACCGGAGAGGGGGAGATGACCGACGGGAGAGGGGCGAGGTGGGGGCGATGCCGGAGAGGGCGAGAGGACGGGCGGGGTGTTCGAGGTGGGGGCGACGCAGGAGAGAGGGAGGGTTTCGGTCAGGGGGGAGGGGGGCGACCCAGGAGAGAGGGGTTGGGGAAACAAAGGGATCTACAGATGATTCTTGCAATAGTTGACAAATGTTGCCACTAGTTGTTTAACCCCACGGATGATGCTTGCAACGCTTTGCAAGTGTTGCCACCCTGTTGATTGCAACGCATAACATCATGTGTTGCTATGTATCCATTGTTAAAGGGGTATTCCTGTTGTAGTGCTAGAATCTTATTAAAATGTTGCTTTGAATCTGAATCCAATCAAAAGGGGTAAGAATCTGTTTAAACCTGAATTGGTTAAATCATCATAATCTTAAATAGTTTTTACATCTTGAATTCGAAAATATAAATAAAAGAATTCATAATTTTTGCATCTTGAATTCGTAAAATAAAGATAACGAATTCATGTAAGCAACTCTGTTCTGTGTGTCAAGCTTTATTTATTCTTGCTATCTATTTTCTTTTTGCCCTTTTTATTTGCTGATTTCTATTTTTGCCTTGTCTTACGACGTGTAGACGCTGACATACCAGACGAGGAGGACAACCTTGCAGCTGATCCAAAATTCAAGCCTGACAGTGCAGAGCAAGGCAAGCACCTCCTTGATCATGATGAGCCTAATAGTTTTTGCAACCGTATTATGCATACGAGTAATTCCCCGTAAAAACCGCTATGTTGGGTAGAACAAGTAGTTATTCCTGTGTAATATGGATTTCCTTTAATCTGTATGATAATGTGAACCTTGTAACCTTAAGTATGGTTTAGACATAAATTAATGTCACTGTGGGTATAATCAATAGATATCATATCTGCTTAGCCATGCTCAACATTAAAATGGTTCATTTTTAACTTGTTCATTCAAACAACTGCCATTTCGAAAAGGTTGCTGGTAATTTAATAAAAATCCAAACTAAAACTATGGTTTTGATGTGTGCGATTATTGGCAATAGCCGAAAGTGCATAAAGGAACTGCACGTAGTGTATGGTGAAGTGTCGCCCATGTCACATTAAGGACCGAGCAATGGGACGCTATTGATCCAAGATTTCCATGCAACCACGAGGGCTATTTATGGGGTAGCCTTAGCCTATTAAGTTATTTAGACATGGCTTTGCTTATTGGTAGGCGGGAGCTTGCAGAAGCACTTCATTCTGGATTGCTTGTTAGGGGCTTCCACATAGTTCGTGTGGGTAAATGCATAACCGGTGCAACGGTGTACGCCCTGCCGTGTTCAGAAACGTTGTGTTGGGTGTGATGAAAGTGGATCCATGACTTGGGTGTATGTTTCTGTCTCTACGATGGGGGTTAACGTCCCAGGCTGGATCGAAGTCATGTCTAACGGCTATGTATGATCACCCTGCCGGCACACCTAAGAAAGTGTGTCGTATGGCCTAGCAAAAAAGGTGAATCATTCCTTGTGGGTAAAGTTGTACACCTCTGCAGAGTGTAAAATCTAATCGATTAGCCACGCCCGCGGTCATGGGCACTTGGTGAAGTCATTCCAATGTTAGATTTTGGTATTTTCTGAAAACTGGTGTTTCGGTTTGAAACTGGTTTTTGGCAACCTGGTTTTATGTCCAAAGGAATCGACATATATGGCTATTCAGTCGGGTAGACTGGTTGTGAAATTGAATTTACTTTCATGTAAATTTACATTGTTCCTTAGCGATTTTACAAATTTGGTTTGCAATCTAATATTAGCTTATGATTTACTTTCTTTGTGCAAATGCAAAATAACTTAGAGTCTGTCATTGATTAAGCCTGCATGATTATTTAATTGCATTTGTAAACCACTACTAAGTCTTGCTGAGTACCAATGTACTCAAACTTGCTACCTACACTGTCTCAGAAGATGAAGATTCAGTCTTGCCAGATGACGCGTACTTTCTGGCAGGTCGAGGGGATTTTGATGATGATTTCTTCTAGAGTTATCCCAGTCTGATGCTTGCGGGTGGTTTGGGCAATCCACTTGGGTTTTGTTCTTCCAGCTATCGTTTTATTGCTACTCTGTTATTATTTCTAAGTGCTGTAATATACTCTATATAATTAATCTTGAGCAGGTTATAAATATCATGTTTGGTTGTGATATCAGTGTTGTAAACATGTGTGTGCTAGCTACTGATCCAGGGACTAGTACTGTATACATATGGAGGTTCCTGTTCCTTGGAACGGGGTCTCACAGTTGTCTAACATTATCCGTAACTGGATAATCATAAGAACTACACTCATGTATGCTTTGAATCATGCAGAGGAAAGTGTATGATCAAGATGGAATTTATCTTCCTCATACTAAGGGAAAGATATCGATTGGCTACTCAATGAAATAGACTAAAGAACGTGCCTAGCCATGCCAGAACAATTAAAGGTGTTAATCGATTGTTCTTATTAGTCTACTTCAGATAATCGAGAAAATCGGTTAAACAGTGCAAGGATGACACACCTCAACCTTGAGTTAAACCATGATATCAAAGTGACAAAGGGTCAGACTTGTATTCATTGAAGATTTGTCGGATAAATGACATTCATATAATTTAGGTAGTCGTTATGTTCTCCTAGGAGCCGCTTGCAACTAATGAATCGAAATTTTTTTTGATTTGTTGCCAACATAGCATGAACCCTAGAAAGATCGCTTCATTGAGGTTTCGGTATCCTGCGACAAAAGGTAATCTTCGAAGTCTCATTTTTCTTTTTCACCTAAAACAACATAATAAGTAAGGTTGAGTACTTTCGTACTCAGCAAGACTTAAGGTGGTATTTGCAAAATGCAGAAATGCAGGTTATGCCAAAGGAGGCTTCTACGGCTAATTTGCATAAAGCGAGATTGACTTTGTAAATCAAGTTGCAATTTACAAGCGGAATTTGTAAAAGCAAGTTTAACTAATATGAAAGTAACAAGTAAAGCATTAGTAATAACTCACGGTCCTTTATGACATGAGTATCGAGATGTCCAATTCCTACTAGCATATTCTTTGTCAACACGAGGCATAACAAATGATACCAAGCTAGTTTGAAAATATTGAAACATCTAACTATGTGATGACTTTACCAAATGCTTTTGACTGCGGGCGCTACATTTCAAAAAAAATTTACACTCTACAAAGGTATATAACTTTACCCACAAGTCATGACCTTTTCTTTTTGCTACATATTTTACGCACCTTTGGCGTGTGGCTAAAATGTTCATGATGAAAAACTTTACATTACCTAGGTTAACTTTGCATCAGCCCGGTGACGACAAACCCTCGTTATGGCAGTAGAAACACACACTCAAGACATAACAGTTCTCCCAAACACACATGTTTCTCCCAATAGCAAGGCGTCACCATTGTATCGGTATGCATTTACCCACACCTTCGTGTGGTAGCCTCTACGAGCAAACCTAATCGGAGAGCTCGGACTACTTTAGCTTTCCAATGTGCAAAATTAAACTAGATAACTTAATTGATTTAAGGCTGTCTCATACCAACACTTATAGTTGTACGTGTTTCTTAGCCTGAAAATATGTTATGTATAAATAGTACTTAACTTTAAAAGTTTTTGCATAAGAAGCAATTTGTATTGATTATCAGGTTTTTATCAAGACGTAGCACTGTCCGAATTTTTGGAACTTCTTCAAGTATGATAATCATATGAAACTTTTATAAGAATATTAGTGATACATCAGGACCTTCCAAAAAAAATTTCAAAATTTTCCAATGTAGTTTGGACTATTTTTCATTCTGTTCAAATTTGCTAGTAAGGCTTTTATCAGAACAGTAGCACTTTCCGAATTTTTATAAATCCTTGAATCTTGATCACCATCCCAAAATTTTATGGAAACATTAGTGATTCATTATAATTATGAAAAAAAAAATTCAAATTTTTCTAACATTGTTTGTACCATTTTTCATCCGGTTCAAACTTGCCAGTCAACGTTTCATCTGGATAGTACTAACATTTGAATTTTCAAAAATAGCACAGACCTGATAATCACCTTAAAATTTTATGAGAATATCTCTAATCTATCAGGAATCTTCAAAAAAAATTACAAAATTTTTTGATATTGTTTGGACTATTTTTTGATCAGTTCAATTTTGCCAAAATTTCGAGAATTTCGGTCGAAATTTCGGATTTTTAGCCAAAATTTCAGAAATAATAAAACCAGATTTGAATTTTGAATGGATTTCGTCCAAAATAATGAAATTTCGCTAAAATTTTGGATTTCATCTGAAATAAGATTTTGGCCAACGGCGAATTTTCATCCAAAACAAAATTCGAATCCTTTGGCGCAATGAGTGGCAAAAACCGGCCATGGCGGGATCATTGATGAGTCTTGTCGTACTAGGCGTCAGTGCCAACATATTTACATGGCAATTGCAGCCAGGGATCAAGTTTTCGTTTGAGCAAAAAATTCAGACCAGGCCGAAATCCAAAAATTTGGACGAAATTTCATTTTTCGGCCGAAATTCGTTCAAAATTCAAAAACAGAATTCAAATCAGGTTCATTTTGCACCGAAATTTCGCCGAAATTACCCAAAATTTCGCCCAAATTGCATTGACTGAAAATTGGTCCAAATGATGTGGAAAAATTTTGAAATTTTTTTGTAGGTTTCTGACACATTAGAGATGTTCTCATAAAAATTTCAGGTGATTATCATGTATGTGGAATTTTTAAAAATTCAAAAATTGATTCTATGTAGATGAAACATTGACGGCAAGTTTGAACCGGATTAAAAATAGTACAAACAACATTATAAAATTTTGAAATTTTTTATGGAGATTCCTAAAATATTTATGATATTTATGTAAAAATTTAATATAATTATCAAATGTGAGGAATGTTTAAAAATTCAAAAATTGGTATTGACTTGGTAAAGCGCTGAGCGGCAAGTTTCATCTGAATGAACATTAGAACAAATGAGGTTATAAAATGTTGAAAATTTTTATGAATGGTCCTAACACATCCATAATATTCTCATAAAATTTTTATATGATGACCAGGTGTCATGAATTTTTAAAAATTCCAACAGTGCTACTATCCTGTTAAAAGGCCGATGATAAATAATAGATTTACTTTAGCAATAAGAAAGGTTTAAATTTTTTAAAAATTTTACATAAGGGTGAGAAGGAAATGGTTAACATCTCATAAAAATTTTGAATCATGATCATCCACAAGCGAATTTATACAATTCGTAGAAGGCACAGTGCCATTTATGTTCTTTCTCTCTTTGATTTTTGAAATATAATACAACAAATTAAGTTTAGTGCTTACTACATTCATAGATTTTATTGAGAAAACCAAGAAAGTTGAAATTTTTTGAAACTTTTATAGAATGGTACTGAGCAAATTCTTAATCTGTCATAAAAATTTTAGATGATGATCACACTCGAGAAAATTTAGAAAAATCTAACAATTTTACTGTCCCAATTATGTCCATTCTGTTTTGATTTTTTAAAGATAACAAATGATGTTAAATTTTTTTGAATTTTTTTTGTATGATCCTAAGGTTATAAGT
Organism: Guadua angustifolia; assembly: GCA_036346375.1. Classification (NCBI taxonomy): domain Eukaryota; kingdom Viridiplantae; phylum Streptophyta; class Magnoliopsida; order Poales; family Poaceae; genus Guadua; species Guadua angustifolia. The sequence goes on from CM070510.1 coordinate 34,612,857, forward strand.
ATGGTACCATAAATTTTTCAGATCATTATCAAGCTTGTAAAATTTTTTGAAAATCTGACAGTGTTTCTGCTTCATTGGAAAAGTGTAATCAAGAAATAAAAGAATAAAAAAAATGAAATCTAAAGCAAATAAAATTCCAAAATCATGGATAATCTTGAGAATAATCTGGAATCCCAATTTTAAATGATAAAATGTCATATCCAACATTTATGCATAAAATCCAAACTCATTTATTGCACCAAGACTAGAAATAGTAGCATTGTCAGAATTAAATGAAAATAATGATGACTTATATCCAGCTAAAAATTTTGTATTATCTTATGAAGCCATTAATGCACCTACAGTAAAACTTTCAGAAATTAATAAATTATTTTAGAATATATAAAAATTCAAAAACAGGGAGAATTGAAAATTAGTACTCTGAATGTCAAAATTTTTATAAATTCCTGGAACAATATTTGGAGCTGAAAATTTTACATGAGGATCCTTAGCTCAAATAAACTTGAAAAACAAATTTTTAAAAAGTTTACAAAATATTTGAATTGTCTGATAAATCAAAATCCGAAATCAGAAAACTGTGCAGAGCAGATTGTCAGATAAGTTCAGTGCTTACTGCATTCATAGATTTTATTGAGCAAACAAAGTAAGTTTAAATTTTTTGAAAATTTTACAAAATGGTAATGATGAAATTATTAATCTGTCATAAAATGTTCAGATGATGATCACACTCGACAAAATTTATAAAAATCTAACAAGTTTACTGTCGCAATTTTGTCCATTCTGTTTTTGATTTTTTTAAGATAACAAATGATGTTAAATTATTTTAAATTTTTTTGGTATGATCCAAAACTACTAAGGATGGTACCATAAATTTTTTATATCATTATCAAGCTTTTAAAGTTTTTTAAAAATCTGACAGGGTTTCCACCCAAATTTGAAAAAATCTCAAAAAATTAGTTTTTCATCAAATTTTCATGGAAGATCACTTTCTAGTAGGTTATTGGACCAAATCCGGTGCTCAAAATTCAAAATCCGGACTCCAAACCGGAAATTTCGGCGAAATTACCCGAAATTTCTGAAATTACTGTAGCATTTTCAATTTTTTTTTTGAATTTTTGAATTTGCTCGGTTTCTACAATCTCGGGGTCTGAAATCTGAAATTTCGCCAAAATTTCAACGAAATTCGTCGAAAATTTGAACCTTAATTGCAGCTTGACTTGCTTGCTTGACCAAGAAAACAGAGGATAAGGCTGGCTGGCTACTCGCTATCATGGAGAAGAAGAGGGCTATGGCTATGGCTGCAGGTGAGGTCATATACAGGGCAAAGTACTGTGCTATTGAAAAGATGCAACACTGCCTTATCATCTGAGGTCAGGAGATCATTTCGGTAATTAAATGAGGAGCACAACTGGTTGGAAAATTTTGATAATTTTTCTGAGTGATCCTTGGGTAATCTTTATTATTCTGTAAAAATTTTAGGTCAAAATAATTTGCACTGAATTTATAAAAATTTTGACAACCCACTGTGCTTAAATTCCAGTTTTACTATTTTTAATTTATTTGAGGTTTCATAATTTATCAAAAAAATTTAAAACTTTTTTAGATATCCCTTAAGCCTATTTTATCCTTATGTAAAAATTTCAACTTCATATATTTTGTATTTAATTTATAAAAATTTAGACTTTGGAATTTTAAAGCTTTTAGCCTTTCTATTTTCATATTTTTAAATATAAAAACTTGATTATTAATATTTCATATTTTTAATAGTGATTTTATGTTCATGCTTAGTATGGAGTAAAATTTTAAGCTCTATATAATTTCAAAATATTTTTATTAAATTCTAACAATGTTATCATTGTAGTCAAATTTCATAAAATTACCTTTCATTTCACATTTAATTATGTTGACATGACTTTTGAAATTTATAATTGAGTTTCCAGAGATTTCCTGAGTTTAAAAGGAATTTTTGTACATTTTAATGTTATAATATTTTATTCTTATCATTTATCTATTACTTAACCCATTTAAAAAAGATTTCCCTTTCGAACAAAAATCAAGAAAAGCTAAGAAAATCCAAAAAAGCCATAAAATGCAAATTAAACAAAATTAAATTTTAAATATTAATTTCTTATTCTATTTTAAATTTTCAGGATGTTACACATAGGGATGAAAGCTAGGAAGGTGGCAAATAATCAGATTTGCGACAAATAGGAAAGATCCAAATATAATGAGTGAAGTTTCGAAGAATCAAGAGATAATATTGGAACATGGAATTTGCACTGAGGAAAAATGGGGAAAAATGGCCAGAGTTTGCACTGATGATGGTGGCACCCAAATTGAGGTTTGCTTGCGGTTATGAGGGCTCTAGGGAGCAGGGTTCGCAAAACCGTTTTGCATACGAATTTCGCTAGCCCGGCGGTACCGGTTTTCGCGAAAAACCACGCGAAAACCGTGAAAAACCGAACGGTTTGCATTTTCAAACAAATTTGAATTCGGGTCAAATTCACGCGAGAAAACCGCGGTTTTTGGCAAAAAACCGCTCGGTTTTTGACCTAAATCACAAGAATAAAACCGCTCGGTTTGGGTGAAAACCGAGCGATTTAATAAAAAACCGCGAAAAATGAGAGTGAAAACCGCAAAAACTGAGAAAATGAGGAAAAATCACTAAAAATAGGGGAAAATGCAAAAAATATCTAGTAAAATTTGTAAAAATACTGGGAATGCTAAATTTTAGTAAAAATGTAATAAATATATAAATAAGGTATGTGAAGACATGAAAAAACTCCAGAATGATCTCTCCTAAATTTGGAAAAAATTCGACATGATCTTTGCTGTATTTTAGACATTTGGAAGTTGTAAATTAGACATTTCACAATAGTATGTCAATAAATAATCTTTCATTGCAATATTACAATCACACAGTGCAAAGATACATATTTACATATCCACGTAGCAAAATCATGCGCAATTTCATTACCATTCAATTGTCAACACCATTTACGTTATAATACCTTTCAATTGAAGTTGTGAAGTAGGCATAGACCGCATAGCTTCGTCATTGTTGTATTGTCACAAAAATGCCATGTTGAACCTGTATGGACTATGGATATGGACACTATGTTAGTATAAAATCAAGTTGCAATGAAATGAAATATGCAAATGAAACATTACCTTCGGCTACTAGCTAGTAGTATTGTTAGGAACACTTGGTTGGTCAGCGTTGTATTCCTCGGTGGACATCAAGGCCAATCCTCGTGTGGTTAGCAACTCCGCCTTTGTATTCGTGCGCCTTTGCCCGTCCATATGCTTGTCGTTTGCCATTGTTGATACAACATGGCATAAAAGTTAGGGTCCTGCCACTCATAGACCCATTGCGTGGGAGGTTATGCATGAGCATCGGGGATGGCGTAGTCGTAGCTACTATATGAGCTATGGCTCCCTTGCGTCTCAGCGACGCCATAGGAACTATAGCTGTCCTGTGGTGCTTGTGCGGCCTTTCCCTTCCCCTTCCCCTTAACAGTTGTTCTTTGTGATTGAAGAGCGCCATGATCTCTATCTTGTGTCGCATGAGTGAAATGCGACTCCCCTGTAAATTGGATGGGCTGAGGCTGCTCTGATTGTTGCGCGGTAGGCCTCGGGGTATTTTCATCGCCACCGCCATCAGTGTCTGTTTTGGAGCTGCTATCATCGGACTCTTGGTATGTTGGGCTCCGACGATCCCCCTCCTCAGTAGAGTCATCACTCCTTACATAATGGGTTTCACCTACGGAGGAAGCTCTTCTTTTTGTTGTATCCCTTCTCGGGACTGATTGGTGCTTCCTCTTCCCCGTATGAGTGTCCCCGACTGTCTTTTCTGCCCATTCAGAGATGGTTGCAGCTCCCGTGTCCTTTCTTAGCTCAGTTGGATGAACCGGATCTGTGATAAGTTGTGATGGAAGAGGAGTGTCACTCTCTGTATCCTCCTCATCAAGTAATGGTTCACCATTCGATCTTTCTTTCTCCATCCACTGGCGGATCGGGTTTGTGTCATCGGATAATGTTAGCTCCATAAGCCGCTGGAATGGATCGTCTTCATCTGAACGCTTTTGAGTTTCTGCAGCTTGAATTCGAAGACGAAGGTTGTAGTTGACGTACACCAGCTTATGTAGCTTCTTGTATGACAAGCGATTACGGACTTTTGTGTGGATGAAGGCAATGTACTCGCTTGCGCCACAACCGCTAGATGACCCGCATTGCGACACGAGGCGTCTAAAGATACCGCTGAAGGGTTGGTGTGTCCGATCCAACACATCCCACCAATGTGTAGTAATTAACGAACAAAACAGTTAGTACTGACGAGATTACCATTACATTTGAGACGGTGCAAGAAGGTGTACCAGAGGATGTTTTGCCATCTACTGCCATCCTCGCAGCTAGAGGTGTTGAGAATGATCCAAGCTTCCTTCTGAACATATCGGCGTCATGAAGAGCTTGCGCGGCGCTATCAGTATCTTCAGCAAGCGCATCGAAGGCATCCCGGAGATTTGGCAAGAAGGTGTTGGTCGTTCCGTAAGCGTAGGCAGTCCGCGGGTTTAAGGCGGCAGCTGTATGATGTGAAACGAAGCATGTCAGTGCAAATACAATATATATGTACAACTGCAATGTAATATGTTGCATGAAAGAATATATTACCAGCATTCATATAAGTGTCGCACGTTAAGTCGTCCATTCGTCGGTCCACCACATCCATGTACATGTCTCTTATTGATGGTGACCTATGGAACAAACTTTCATACTCCTGCCGCACTATGGTATACCGTAGGATTGTCTCGCTCAATGTGGGCACTCTATCTTGATCGGCGAATCGCAAGAAGGCGTACAACGGTTCCACCGCCTTCACAATAGATTGAAGATTCTCCCACCATTCCAGGCTTGAGAGACAGCCATACACGCATTCTCCCTCGGTGGTATCAAGAAGGCGAGAGTGTAGAAATTGCTGGCAACCATCCATTGCATGAACTTTTCCTTGCACGAAGAAACCGCCCAAGAACATGTAATTAGTGCCAAACCGAGTTGCATTCCACTTGACCAACTCGCCTCCAATATACTTTTTCATCATAGCATATATCTTGGAACGGTTGTATATCCATCGAGAGATTTTCCTTGCACTCTCGATGGTCATGGTGTGATCTCGCGAACTCTCCAATCTCCTTCAGCATTAGATTAATGGTGTGGGCCACACAAGGCTGCCACACTATGTTGCGGTGCTGCCGTGCGATGAGCTTGCACGCCTTCTTGTAGTTCGCACCATTATCCGTAACAATCTGCACCACATTTTTCGGACCCACCACGTTGACTACAGATTCTATTTCCTGCGTGACCAAATAAAACAAAGTACGAAAGTTACATTGTGAGTGCATTACTTCAACTTCAGAAGAGTACAAACAAAACTAGTTACCTTTTTCAAGTATGAGGCATCCTGGGAGACACTGGTGGCATCGACGGATTTATGGAAGAACATTGTGCCATTACAATAAATCATGAAGTTTATTATATTCATGCGTGTTGGCCCTGTCCAAGAATCACACATGATTGTTACTCCGTATGTAGGCCATTCCTTCATGAACCTTGCAAAGTTTTTCTTAATTTCTGCTTCGTTGGCATCTAAATATTTTCCATCTATATCTCGTCCACTCGGGATGGGATACCTCTCTTGCAAATGAAACATAAATGTTAGCTATGAATCGCCGCATAACCGGGCGTAGTATTTGAAATCTCACTTACAGTATTTTTGTGTTTCCGTATAACACTAACAAAATACGGACTATCTCGCTTCCATACGGATACCAAAGCAGACATAAAAAATCTGACCCACCCGCCATGGACTACTTCCTTCCCAGTCTTCCCCTTCTGTGTCCACGGATGGGTGTCAATCCTTGGTTGTACCGGGGCACGGGCTGAACTAATATTGTAATCTCCCACCGCCGGTTGTTTTTCTCGACGTGATGAACTGCGACGTAACAACCTGGACATCAGACCACGATCATCTCCAGCTCCCCTAGAGCCACTTCCACCACCGTGCTCGTACCTCTCACCTGCCCCGCTTCTAAATTCTGCCTCCACCCTGGAGGCATCCATGGCATGCTGCAGTTGGGCCTCCTCATCAGCATCACCCGTGTACGCTGAGTATGCACTATGCCTCGGTGGGTCATCTCCAGCTTCTTCTTCTTCTTTTCTCATCATCTCTTCCCTCCTTTCCCTCTTCTTATCCTTCGTCCTGTCCAGCTCACGCAGAAAATACTCACGAATGTCCGCTGGAACTTTACTACAATGGACGACACCCATACCACGTCTTGCCAAGTGCTGCTTGAATCGGGTCGCACCACCTCCTTTCTTCTCTTTGAGACAGTACTTGCATCGAAATCCAGCACCCGCCTTATCGCCATGCTCCCACACAGCGTCGACATCTGCCATCTGTTAAAACAACACAACAAAATTAAGCATATGTACAAATATCACTATTTAGTACTTACTCAACAAATGATCACACAATTCACAAGCCACAAGCATCACAAATTCACAATCATCATAAATAAGTACAAACTTTAATCAACACATATATGATTATATGTTCATTTAACTTCATGGCAAAACAATACAAGGAGTCGAAACTTAGCTCATTCATACATCCACTATGCTTGAACAAATCAACATACTGTGAACTTATCATTTTTACAAACATTAGCAAACGAGAACAAAGCATGTTATCCATGTTTCACAATCATTCAACAAAGCATCACCATAATATAGCTCCAATCCATGCTGTGAACTTATGATTTTTACTAACATCAACATACTGTGGTCTATGACTCTAATTCAACAAATCTCCAATCCATACTTCACAATCATTCAACAAAGCATTCCATGTCTACCCGTCGGTTTGCACTCTAAATTAGAGAGGAAATATTTGGGATGGTTCTATACTTGATAGACATGCTCTTACTTACTGTCATTTTCAACTTTTATTCAAATATACAACTACATGAACATGAACACATACAAATATACAACTACATCAACGGATATGCTCTTACTTGCTATCATTTTCAACTTTTATTCAAATATACAACTACATGAACACATTTTCTACTGTCATTTTCTACTTTCATTCAACATGAACACATGCTAAGTCATTTGCACAAAAGAAACTCATACTCTAGTGTCATTTCAGATGCTGCGTGGTTTGCTCCCAGAAACCGAACGAAATTTCGAAGAAACCGAAGAAAATCGCAGAAACCGCGCTTACCGCGAGAAACCGCTCGGTTTTTCGCCCAAACCGCGCGAAAAATGGACGTTCGCCGGCGGTTTTCTTGCACGCGATGGCCGGATCTCACCGGCGGCTGCTGCTTCAGTCGGAGCTCGGGTGGGGAAAGTGAGGAAGTAATAATGCAGCTCAAGTGGGGAAAGTGAAAAATTTTGGAGTATATGCCAAGGAAATGGGCCATTCGGCCAGTGGGTCATGGCTTGGGCCACCAAATTGCCCCCATCTGGGCCTCTTGGCCTCTTGGGCCACCAACTGCTAGCTCCGCCACCAAATTTCACCGACCCAATAGGATTTCTTTTTTTCTTTTGATTTTTTAAATTTTGTACATGTTGAATGGGTTACAAACGTCTTCAAATTTCATATTTTTACAAAATTTGTACACCATAGGTCACAGAGGAATTAGTACTATTTTTAGAAATTTTTTGGATAAATTTTCCTAATTTTTTAAAAAAATTTGAATTCAAATTCAAACTCGGGCGGTTTACCGCCCGATTCCTACTACCGAGCCGGCGCGAGACGGGCGGTTTTCGCGCGGTAAACCGCGGTTTCTTGAACCCTGCTAGGGAGTGTGAGGAAGGTGATAGGAACCTTAGCCGTCTTTTATAGCCATGGAAATGGCGGTACTCAGTGTGAAAGGACTGATGTGAAGGTGGCTGCGATAGTGGCAAAAATGGTGGTGCAATGAGTGGCAAAAACCGGCCATGGCAGGATCATTAATGACTCTTGTCGTACTAGGCGTTAGTGCAATGTATTTACTCAACAATTGTGGCTTGACTTTCTTGCTTGACGAAGAAAACAAAGGATGAGGCTGGCTGACTGCTCGCTATCATGGAGAAGAAGAAGCCTATGGCTGTGGCTGTCAGGTGAGGTCATCTACAGGGCAAAGTATTGTGCTAATGAAAAGATGCAACTGCCTTATCTTCTGAGATCAGGAGATGATTTCGTGCCATAAATGAGGGTCACACCTAGTTGGAAAATTTTGATAATTTTTATCAGCGATTCTTGGGTAATTTTTATTATCTTGTAAAAATTTCAGGTCAAAATAATTTGCACTGATTTTTTTAAAAAAAAATTGCCAAGCCACTATGCTCAAATTCCTCTTTTACTGTTTTAAATTTATTTGAGGTTTAATAATTTATCAAAAAAATTTGGAACTTTTTGTAGATGTCCCTTATGGATATTTTATCCTTATGTCAATATTTCAACTTCATATATTTTGTATTTAATTTATAAAAATTCTGAACTTGGAATTTTAAAACTTTCAACCTTTTTGTTTTCATATTTTAAAATATACAAACTTCATTATTAATCTTTGATATTTTTACTGGTAATTGGTATGTTCATGCTGAAGATGGAGTAAAATTTTCAGCTTAAGATAATGTCATAATATTTTTATTAAATTCTAAAATGTTACAGTTGGTAGTCAAATTTCAATAAATTACTTTTCATTTCACACTTAATAATGTTGATATGAATTTTAAATTCAGAATTGAGTTTATGGATATTTCCTAAGTTTAAACAGATTTTTTATACATTTTATTGTTATAATACTTTATTCTTATCATTTATCTATTACATAACCCATTTAAAAAGATTTCCCATTCGGGCAAAAATCAAGAAAAGCTAAGAAAATCTAGAACTCTGGCAATTGTGGCTTGACTTGCTTTCTTGACCAAGAAAACAGAGGGTGAGGTTGGCTGGCTGCTCGCTATCATGGAGAAGAACGCTGTGGTTGTGGCTGTTAAGTGAGGTCATCTGCAGGGCAAGTACTGTGCTAATGAAAAGATGCCAAACTGCCATATCTTCTGATATCACGAGATGATTTCGCGCCTTAAACGAGGGTCACACCTGGTTGGAAAATTTTGATAATTTTTATCAGTGATTCTTGGGTAATTTTTATTATCTTGTAAAAATGTCAGGTCAAAATAATTTGCACCGAATTTATAAAAAGTTTGACAAGCCACTGTGCTCAAATTCCTGTTTTACTGTTTTAAATTTATTTGAGGCTTGATAATTTATCAAAAAGTTTTGAAACTTTTTGTAGATATCTCTTATGAATATTTTATCCTTATATAAATATTTCAACTTCATATATTTTGTATTTAATTTATAAAAATTCTGACATTGGAATTTTAAAGCTTTCAGCCTTTTTGTTCTCATATTTTACAATATAACAAACTTCATTATTAATCTTTGATATTTTTACTCGTGATTGGCATGTTTATGCTGAAGATGGAGCATTAAATTCTGACAATGTTACTATTGGTTGTCAAATTTCAATAAATTACTTTTCATTTCACACTTAATTATGTTGATATGAATTTTTAAATTCAGAATTGAGTTTATGGAGATTTCCTAAGTTTAAACAGAATTTTTATACATTTTATTGTTATAATCTTTTATTCTTATCATTTATCTGTTACTTAACCCATTTAAAATGGATTTCCCTTTCGGGCAAAAATCAAGAAAAGCTAAGAAAATCTAGAACTCTGGCAATTGTGGCTTGACTTGCTTGCTTGACCAAGAAAATAGAGGGTGAGGTCGGCTGGCTGCTCGCTATCATGGAGACGAAGAAGGCTGTGGCTGTGGCTGTTAGGTGAGAATTTTTTTTAAATAATACATTTTTTATTCAAAATTTCAAAAATATACCACGAAAAAAATTACAGAAATATACCCCTGTCGCTCCTTGGATGGGCGACAGGAGGCTAAATAGCAAAATAAACGGGCAATAGGAGGCCACGTCACCTCCAACCTCCTGTCGCCCGATGAAATGGCGACAGGGGCTAATTCGACCTCTAAGTGGCCACGATTTTCGGTTTCGTGGCCGCGTGTGCCCTTGTCGCCATTTCATCGGGCGACAGGCGTCAATTTAGCCCCTGTCACCATTTTATCGGGCAACAGGCGTCAATTTAGCCTCTGTTGCCATTTCATTGGGCGACAGGAGGCTTGGGGGTAATGTGGCCTCCTGTCGCCCGTTTATTTTGCTATTTAGCCCCCTGTCGCCCATCCAACGGGCGACATGGTATATTTCTAAAAATTTTTTCCCCATGATATATTTTTGAAATTATGAATAAAAAATTTATTATTTAAAAAAAATTCGTTAGGTGAGGTCATCTATAGGGCAAAGTATTGTGCTAATGAAAAGATGCAAAACTGCCTTATCCTCTGAGATTAGGAGATGATTTCATGCCTTAAATGAGGGACATACCTGGTTGGAAAATTTTGATAATTTTTATCAGTGACCTTTGGGTAATTCTTATTATCTTAGAAAAATTTTAGGTCAAAATAGTTTGCACCGAATTTATAAAAATTCGGACAAGCCACTGTGCTCAAATTCCTATTTTAAAATTTTAAATTTATTTGAGGTTTGATAATTTATCAAACAATTTTGAAACTTTTTGTATATACCCTTTATGGATATGTTATCATTCTTTAAAAATTTCAACTTCATATATTTTGTATTTTATGTATAAAATTTCTGACATTAGAATTTTAAAGCTTTCAGCCTTTTTGTTTTCATATTTTAAAATATAACAAACTTGATTATTAATCTTTGATATTTTTACTGGTGATTGGTATGTTCATGATGAAGACGGAATAAACTTTTTAGCTCAAGATAATGTCAGAATATTATTATTAAATTCTGATAAATTTTATGTTGGTAGTCAAATTTCATTAAATTACCTTTTATTTCATATTTAATTATATTGATATGAATTTTTAAATTAAGAATTGAGTTTCTGAGGATTTTCTTATTTTAAACAGAATTTTTATACATTTTATTGTTATAATATTTTATTCTTATCATTTATCTATTACTTAACCCATTTAAAAAGAATTTCCCTTTTGGGCAAAAATCAAGAAAAGCTAAGAAAATCCAAAACTCTTTCAATTGTGGCTTGACTTGCTTGCTTGACCAAAAAAATAGAGGATAAGGCTGGCTGGTTGCTTGCTATCATGGAGAAGAAGAAGGCTGTGGCTGTGGCTGTGGTTGTGGCTATTAGGTGAGGTCATTTGCAGGGCAAAGTACTGTGATAATGAAAAGATGCAAAACACTACATGAATCAATATTATTTTCGTCGGCCTAAAACCAACAAAAATAATGGAAAAATCGATGAAAATAGATGTTTTCATCGGCAAACCGACGAAAATAAGCCAATGAAAGTACGTTGACAAAAATATTCGAATTTTCATCGGCAACCGACGAAAATAGCAGTATTTTCGTCGACCGAGATAGCTGACGAAAATACTGGTCGTCAACCAACCTGCGCTGCGCCTGATGACGTGGCAAGGCTATTTTCGTCGGCCAAGACCGACGAAAATACTATTATAAATTTAAAAAAATGTGAAAAAATATAAAAATAGCTCCAGTCTACACACAGCCAATCAATGGCCAATATAGTAATCGCATAAAACAAATAAGGTAGTTCTTTCATTGCTTCCCTACAGCATGCCTTCATTAGTCTGCAGAACTTAGTTTTCATTGCTTCCCTGACAGGCAGCGAAGTGCAACATTCTACATGAAAGCTACTTTTTTTTCATATAAACTATTGTATAAATGAAAGCTACTTTTTTTCATATGAACAAAAGGTACTTAAAAAAACTGCAACATGAAAGCTACATTCAAGTCAGTAGAGACTAGAAAATGCCTTTCAACAAGCGAAGGGTTAGAGAAAAGGACGGTGCAATCCGTACCAAGATGATTTCTCCATCGGATGAACATGTTATGGAACTAGAAAAATTCAAGTTTCTTAAATATACAAAACCTCGTAAAGCGGCATCCTTCAACAGGGATAAATCTGGGAGGGATCTGTAGTTTAACAGGACACACTGATGTTCATTGACTCCATTCCAATAGCCTCACACATATACAAATTTTCAACTTAACTTTTGCCTCACCTTATTTCTATTTTTCCATTCGAGAAGACTAGTACAAGACCAATTTCAGAAGAGGCGCTATGGATAAGAGATGCAAAACAACAACTACCATTTAATTTCTTATTGATTATCTTCTTCATTCCCTGCATGAAGAAGAGCTCCATAATGAACAACAGCAACTCACATGTAAAGCTTCTGATAGAAAATAGGAAATGCAAATACCTGAATTGCATGGCTCAAGGAAAATAAGCGGATTGCATTTTCTGTACAAAGCAACAACAATGATTCCTTCGATCCAGTATCTTGGTTGTCTGACACTGATGCATCATCTGGTGATAACTCTGTAGTACATATATAATTGCATTAGAATGGCATCATAGTGCGATAATACAGTTACTAGTTTGGAGTATACAAAAAAGATTGATAGTCAGATACTGAAAAGAAAGACGGATGAATATGAAAGGGCATATAGCTCACGTAATTGTATGCATCAGAAGGGCTCTTGAGGGTTTGTTTGTCTGAACTGGGTTGGTGTTCAAAAGTTTTCTAGTTTCTTCTTCAAGAATAAAAATAGACGAATCTTCCATTCCTACTATGAAAAGATCCTTATCATAGCCATTATGGCTATGTATTTCAAATTGCAATGAGGTGATTCCACCAGATACCCGACACTCAAGCTGTTTTTGATACAAGATAGTAGCATCTTCTATGTCGATAACTGATACCTGAAAACATGATTTGGAAATGGTATAGCACTTCATTGCTCGAACATTGGAAACAGAGTACCATATATTGAACTTAAGAAAGCTGAGCAGCATTTGTAGGAAGTAAAATTAATGAGATATATACTTGTAACATCTTTATCTCTTCAAAATAACCTTATACATGGCATTAGTCACTGTATACCATAAATTACAAAAGGTGCCTTTGGAGAAATCATGAGACTCCATGATTGCTTTGCTTAATAAAATGTATTATATATTAGAAATTGTTATCAGTATGCAAAATGGGGAAAGAGTATGAGCATGGGTTCACAAATAAGGGCATTGTAACTTCTCCCTTCAAAGCTTTGTTAGCACTGTAAATTGAATTACATTAAGCAATTTACCTTCCAAGATCTTGAATGACTTCTGGAGAGGCACTAAACCTTTCATTTAGTGGAGCCTCTAAAAAAAGGTTGGCAATGAACAGCACAAGCTTTTCTATAAATAGAATACCCCAGCCACAGCCCACAACATTATCCAATTTTGTGCCACTGCCATTGAGATGGCTTCGTTCAACTATAGCCACAAATTACTCAAGATTAGACAATATTTCCTTCAAATATGCAAACCAGTATATAGGATATGATAACATGTCTTACCAAAAGCTCGCTTTGCACCATGTACCAGTGCATCAAAATTCTGATCATGTATTTCTTTAATATCCTTCTGCAGGGGACTTTGAACTTTCGCTTTGCTGTTGCACTTTGATTTGTTGGACAAGGGAGTATATAATTCACAAAAAAATTCCACAAAAATTGTAGAAAATTCTAACAACCATAGAGTCTCCATCACAAGTTCATTACAGACATTCATCTTATAAATTCACCACAATAGTGTCCAAGTACACAAATCCACGTCACACAACCACACATATATATATGGTCTCCATCACAAATCCACATGACACAACCATAGTCTCCATCGCAAATTCACAAAATCCATATCACAATCAAACAAGTTCATCATATCACAATCGCACACACATGCCACAAGTTTACCTCACAAATTCAAATTTAACTTGGTGAAGTGTGGAAATCGTGGCCGCTACCCGCATCGCCGCCTAAGTTGAAATATTCACCCACTGATGGTGACCCTGAATTACTACCAATATCGCCTCTAGCTTCACGAGGCGGTGGCAGCCCCTGTATGATGTATCTAAAAGTTTGTAAAAAAATTGTCACTATTAATGTAAATAACCAAACATTTGGAATAAAATATACCATATTTGTAGGTGAAAAAAAAGGCAGGAGGTGAAGGAGGTTGAAATGGTAGAAGTGACACAGCCGATCCCAAGTGAGCAGATAAAATATCTTGAAAAGTAAGAACATCAATTTCATGTGCAAATTTTAAAATTTAGTAACATTGAATAATTCTAAGTGTAAATGGCTATATCTAAACATTGCATATGAGATCAGGTGTTTTCACATTTCCAGAGAGATGCTTTCATGATATTCCAAATAAAATGAAAAATTGAGCATGAACCTGACAGTAAGATTCAAATGAATTAAATTCAAAGACTAATGAAGTAACTAGTTAGCATTTAGGAACCATGTATTTATTTGTATTTACAGCTTGGTGTACTTACTTGAATGTGATGCTGTTGTGATCTTTGCCATTCAATCATGTACTGGTCACGTTGATTCATCCTTTCCTTTGTTTGTTTCAACAGTTCTTCTTGTTGCCTTATTGTTGCCTATTGTTGCCAAGACAGGTCCACCTGTAGGTACTCGTCTTCTTGAAGGTAGATTTTCGAAGTACATAACTTCTTGCTCATATCCTAGTGTTTGAACATCTTGTAGTACGTACACACTGGTTGGATACGAGTATTGGACATCATGTCCTTCACCATTCTTTTCGCAGCATTCTCAAAAACATACTTCGCCTTAGCTGCCAATGATTGCTCTTACCTATCAGGCAAACAATATCTCAACTAATTGTGGAAACACAATATTGTTAGACATCTTTATTCCAAAACTAACAATGTACAAGAAAAGTGAGAATTAAGAATATTACCCAGAAATCTGCCCACACCCGCATGGCAACAGTGCTATGCTG
The DNA here is from genome assembly GCA_036346375.1 of Guadua angustifolia. Lineage (NCBI taxonomy): Eukaryota > Viridiplantae > Streptophyta > Magnoliopsida > Poales > Poaceae > Guadua > Guadua angustifolia. The sequence continues at coordinate 34,627,857 of CM070510.1, forward strand.
GCCATCTATAGCCAACTTGTAGTGCTCCCACTTCATTGCCAGTTGAGAAACACCGCCCACCAAGACCAACCCTGGATAGTGGTACCAACAAAGACTTCCTAATGTAGCATTAACGGGTCACAACCGGTTTCTTCCTTCCCACATAAGATCAACCCGTTGCCTGCAAATTACAAGTTTGTTGTTACAAAATGAGTAATCATAAAATGATAACAAATTTTACATCACCTACTCACCATTCACCATGTAGCACAATCTGTCTCCATGCCTGAAGGTCCATTGGAACCTCACTGATCAGGTTAGACCCTCTAAACCTAAACACAGGTGCAGCACCATCTCCATCCCCTTCATCTTCCCCATCCCCATCATCCCCCGTCTCCTGTCTAGCTCCATCCCCATCATCCCTTGTCTCCTGTCCAACTCCATCCCCACCATCCCATGTCTCCTGGCCAGCTCCATCCCCATCATTCCCTGCTTCTTGCTCCATAGCAAAGAAATAAGATGTGACTTTCATGTTATATATGAGCGTAATATTAGAAAAAATATAATATTACCTCCTCTGTTCGAGCCTCTACTGGTGGAGCAACCTCGTTTTAAGCCTCCTCAAGGCATCTCTCAAGCGCATTTCGCCAGCTCTACTGAGAGCTACAGCCTCTGAAGAGAGAACCTCCTACTGAACCTTGGCCCTTCGAAGATGAAGAGCCATCTTTCTTCTTTCCTTTTGAGAGGAACTTGCCGCCGATGTGAGTAAACGGCCTCATCCTGCATGAAAAATATATCAAGATATCATTAGCAAAAGAAATTGAAATATTTTGAAAACTAAAATAATAAATGAAGAATAAATAATACAACATGTAGGCATACTTATTATAAGTCCTCATCCTGAGGAGGTTCAATGGAAATATTTTGTACACTACCACGACGATTTTGCGAGCCATTTGAGTCACGACGAGAGCGTTTCTTGCTTCAAACATTTTCAACAATAACATCTGTTGTATCGCCAACTATTTTGTCAATTCCCAACCCAGTATCAACCTGAAAGGAGCTTGGCAAACCATCTGCTTGATATGCTTCGTGAACGGTGTTGTTAACATCAGTTTCACCATAGTCGTCGCCTCTAGGAGAGGACAAACGACCTGGGGGATTAACCTTTTGAACAACCCACCAAGATGACAAGTTTTCCTAGGTACATGGATACGATAAATAATACACCTATTCAACTTGGTGAGCGAGCACAAATGGATTATAGCCAGTGAGACGTGATTGATAATTAACTTCGACCAGGCCAATTTTGTTGTTACGCTTTATCCCTACCCTTGGTACTGTACTAAACCAATCGCAATACACTACTACAGAACGGCACATTACTATCGCTTTATCTGTGTCGGTTCTTAAGTTTTCAGGAAAAAACGATTGTGATAGATAACTTCGGACGGGGTGTTAGTAATAATCACTATCGGTTCTGAGATTATAGTGATTGTGATATGGACTCGACATATCCCAATCGGTTCTCAACTAACAAGCGATAGTGATATGGACTGTCATCTCTATCGGTTCCAAGAAAATAAGAGATAATGATGATCACGTATATATCACTATCGGTTCTTTTTATAGAAGTGATAGTGATGTGGGTATACATCACTATCGGTTCCAAGAAAAGAAGCGATAGTGATATATACCACATCACTATCACTTCTATAGTGATGTTCACGTGATCATCACTATCGCTTTATGGAAAGAACCGATAGTGATAACCGTGGAAATCACTATCGCTTTTAGTTGAGAACCGATTGTGATGTGCCTCGCTAGGTTATATATACCACTCGGGAACAAGATCTCTGTTGTTGTTCCAGAGGAGATTTCTCCGCCACCAATCAAAAAAACACTCATATTCGTGCTTGGAAGCAATACTTGGATGATAAAATTTGAAGTCCTCAAGGATAGGTGTTAAGAGGGCAAATTTGAAGCCTTATCTTGAGGAGATTCCTTCTTTTTACCCTCGTTTGCTGTTTTTTCTTCAAAATGTGAGCAATCCGCCTTTAAATTAAACCCTTCAATTTTGCACTAGGTAATTTTGATACATCGTGAATAAAGTTTAAGTTGCAATTGGAATTGAGTATATGCTATCAGATTTCACACTCTCTATTAATTTGTCAAGCACACATCTATTTAATTATTGTAGTGCTCTTGTTAATATGGAATTATTGTTAATTTCTATCATGTGATAAATGCTAGAGTTTAGGTCATGAACCTCGTCTCTGCTCGAGGATGCTTGTTTATAAATATGCCGAACAAAATGGCATATTTATAAGTGAGCGCCTCGAATTGTCCACGTTTTTAATTGATAGCTTCGAGGATATGTGGTTTGGGCAAGTTCCTGAGCTGTGTTGTACAACTCTAGAGTAGATTTCGGTAGCGTCTCCCTGGTGTTCTCCATATACACACCCCTTTTGACCTGTTGTCGAGACGTGTATATGGAGAACAGCGGGGAGATGCTGCCGAAATTTTCTCTGGAGTTGTACAACAGCTTAGGAACTTTCCTGAACCACATATCCTCGAATGGGATTAGGACCTAACCTATTTAGAGATTAGGAGTCATCGTTGGTACCCTTGTTTTGTTTTGTTGTAGTCAAAAGATTTGCAAGTACTACAGTAGCTATATAATTAGATTATTTGATATCATTGTTGATATTAAAAATGTAGGTCTCTTATGTAAGGAATTGAAAGCACTAAACCGGAGAAGAATCTAGATATCGATCGAGTACATATTTTATATATCTTGGAACCTGTCCTCTATTTCGCAAAGGTAATATTAACCAAATGATGTCTCAATATTTCAAATAGCTAGCTAGGTGTCTCAATATTTATTGTGCGAAGTTTAATTACAGATGGACCGTAAGGAATGGATGTATCGTAAAAGTCGTTTGAGTGCTGAATTTCAGAGGGTGTTAAGGAGTTCAAAAAATTGCGAAGAGGACATTGTGAGGAGGGTGTAAACTTCATATATTGTCCTTGCATTGATTGCACCAATCTGAGAAGATTTAACAACTCGGCTCAAATCGAGGACCACCGATTCGACGTGGCTTTGTGAGGAATTACACGTGTTGGATCCATCACGGCGAGATGTGGTACCTTCCGTGTAACGAAGATACGGTGGAACCGGATGATGAGTTGCAGATGATATGTTTGAGGATGAGAATTTGGAGCAAATGTTGCGGGATGTGGAGGGTAATTACACGGAAAGAGAGTTCAAAAGTTTAAAAGCTTGATGGAAGATTTATGCCAAACCGCTGCTCACAAAGTTGCAAAGCGGAATACACCAAGTTGGGTTCGGTCCTTGCATTGTTCGAATCAAGGCAAAACACCGTTGGACGATACAAGTTTCAATGCACTTCTAGTTCTTCTATCGGATGTGCTTCGTAAAACGAGTTGCCAACAAGCATTTATGAAGTGAAGAAGCTCATGTGTCCCATGGGAATGGAAATAGAAAGGATACATGCATGTCCTAATGATTGCATCTTGTACCGTAACGCATATCGAGGGCTGCACGCTTGTCCAAGCAGTGTGCCCGGTACAAACAAAAGGAGAAGCGTAACGACAAGAAGCGTAAGAGCCGAGGCAACGATGGTGAAGAGGTCACTAAAGGTGCACCGCCAAGGTATTGTGGTACTTGCCCATCATTCCCGTCTTGAGCGGTTGTTTGCAAATCCCAGAGAGGCAAAATTGTTGTGTTGGCATTATGAGTCTCGAAAGGAAGATGGCAAGTGAGACACCTCGCCGATTCGGCTCAATGGAGAAACATCGATTGGAAACATGAGGAGTTTGGTGCGAAATGAGAAACATAAGGTTTGGGTTGAGTACCGATGGAATGAATCCGTTTGGTAACATGAGCACCGTCACAAAGACGTGGCGATTCATTGTGTATCTACAACCTCCTCCTTGGTTGTGCATGAAGCGGAAGTATATCATGATGTCCTTGCTAATCTCGGGACCCAAACAAAGGAAATGATATTGATGTGTACCTTGCACCATTGATCGAGGATTTGGTACAATTGTGGAATGAGGGGTCGTGGTGTGGGATGCATACAAAAGAGAGTATTTCACCCTCGAGCTATGGTATTTTGTACCATAAATGATTTCCGCTTGGTAATTTGGCGGTACAAGATCGAAAGGAGCCAAAGCGTGTCCTATCTCGTGAAGAGGAGACGAGAGCCTATGGCTACCGAATTCCAAGAAAACCGTGTATATGGGTCACCGTAGGTTTCTACCTCAAGTCATCGATACCGTAAAATGGATGACAAATTTGATGGGAAGAGGAAGTCCGTTCGCCCCGCACCTATGAGTGGAAGGCAAGTATATTCACGTGTGGAGGATATTGAACTTGATGACGGAAAGAGTCGTAAATCTGTTCGTACTAGGACAATTTGGAAGAAGAGGTCCATATTTTGGGACTTGCCGTACTGGAAGGAGTTAGATGTCCGACATTGTATTGATGTCATGTACGTTGAGAAGAATGTCTGCGACAATTTGGTTGGTATCCTGCTGAACATACCTGGGAAGACCAAGGATGGTGTGAATGCTCGTCGCGACATGGCCTACATGGGAATCAGGCCCAGGCTTGCAGTGATAGAGGAGGATGGGAAAGGTCCGTACATCCCCGCTGCATGCTACACCTTGTCCAAGAAGGAGAAAGAAGATCTCTGCAAATGTCTCCAAGGTATTAAAGTTCCATCGGCTACTCCGCAAACATTAAGAAGCCGGTGTCCATGGATGATTTGAAGTTGTTGGGCATGAAGTCCCACGATCGCCATGTCTTGATGACCCAAATACTCCCGGGCTATCGAAATATTCTGCTGAGGATGTCAGTTTGCAATCACGAAGCTCATATTTCTTCAATGCGATCTCCGCAGTTATTGACCCCGATATGCTAGACAACTTACAGAGTGAGGTGGTGCAGACTCTATGTCGACTTGAGATGCATTTCCCACCATCGTTCTTCGACGCCATGGTCCATCTTGTTGTTCACCTTGTCGAGAGATTAAGATATGTGGCCCGCATTCTTACGCTACATGTATCCGCTCGAGAGGTACATGGGTATATTAAAGTCCTACGTGAGGAATCGGTCAAACCTCGAGGGTAGTATTGTGGAAGGTTATGGGGTGAAGAGGTTATTGAGTTCTGCGTGGACTATCTCGGAGAAGACAAGCAATCGGTGTTCTCTATCTCGCCATGAGGGCGCATTATCGGCAAAGGAACTGTTGAAGCGAAACTAACGAGGCCACAGCTTGATATGTATTACAAAGCGCATCTCGACAGTCTTGCAAAGACAAAGACGAAGTTGCGGTATATCGAAAAGACAAGTCGATTTTACGAGAAGAGAATCCACATATGGATGAGCTTTCCATCATGCGAGAACACAACGATAGATTTCTAACATGGTTCAAACAGAGGCGAGGTCTCTGTTAGTGATACTATCAAATGGTTGGTCGACGGACCTAGATTTAATGTACGAGACATGGCAGGGTACGATATTAATGGGTACACCTTTTACATCGAAAGTCGATGATCACGAGAGTCTTGTTCAAAACAAATGGTGTCGATAGATGCTTTGTCCGATGAACATCACCGAAAGGAGGATCCTCAATGGCAATGAACTCTTATTACGGGGTGATCGAAGAAATTTGGGAGCTCGATTACGGAATATACCAAATTCCATTGTTCCGATGTAAGTGGGTGGGACTTCCACATGGAGTGAAGGTCGACAAGAGAGGTTTTACTCTTGTGGATCTCAACAGACTCGCCTATAAAGATGACCCATTCGATTTGCGAAGCAAGCAAATCAAGTCTTCTATGTGCGTGATCCGGCCAATCCGAGGTTGCACGTCGTCCTTTATGGTAAGCGGCGGATCGTTGGTGTCGAAAATGTCATAGATGAAGAAGAATACGACCAATTCGATGAAATACCTCCGTTTGCGGATGGGGCCTGTCTTAGCGGTGACAACGACACACATGGAAGAAATTATATGCGTGTAGATCATCAAGAAGGGTTATATTGTAAATAAAAGGAGTACATCATTGTATCAGTTGATATGTGTTTGCAAAGGTTATGTGTACGTATGAAACTTTCACAAATTTTGTCAATGCATTGTGGTATGTAGCTACTTAATGGAATAAAAAGAAGGCACTCTACATCAAATCATTTCTGGGAATTTTCAGAATACTTGGACTTTATTTGAGAAAGATTTGACTTTTCTACTCTTTGACCAAAAAGTATGCCTACAAAGTGAATTTGGGCTTCTGTTTTCAATGCTTACTCATTTTGCCAAAATCCTTTTTAGAAAAGATCTGTAGTATCACAAAGTATGTTTCTGCAAACTTTCAAATAATTCCAACTATGTGTGCAAAAGATATGGCCTTTTCACTCTTTGATCAGATATCTCTGTAAATTCAGACTTTATGGTTTGTCAGGAAAACAAACAAAGGCCTATATTTGTATTGGTTCTTATTCAAAGCAACACATATACATAATCATTTGTATCGGTTTTGTAATAAAACCGATAGTAATACTATCCTTCGCTTGTATCGGTTTTACTTTAGAACCGATAGAAATATCACTCCTAGGGTTTTCCTTAGTACAAGTATTTTTATCGGTTTTCATTTACAAACCCGATAGAGATACTATCATTGTATCGGTTTTACTTGAAAACCGATAGGAATATGCCTCCTAGGGTTTTCCTTAGTACAAGTATTTCTATCGGTTTTGTTGGAAAACCGATAGTAATTAGGGAGAGTGAACAATATTACGCTCGCGCTCCTCCATTTTTTGCCCTAGCTCCGCCCACGCCTGGTTGCTCCTTGACCACGATTTCTTCGCCTCCGCCCACGCCGCCGCAAGCCTCCACGCCCTCTCCTCCTCACGCCGTGCACTCCTTCCCCGCCGAATCGCCCCACGCCGACTCCTCCCCGGCCGCCGACTCTTCCCACGCCGTCGACTCTTCCCACGCCGAAGTCGCCCCACGCCGACTCTCCCCCCACGACTCTTCTTCCCCACGCCGTCGACTCCTCCCCGCGCCGCCAAGTCGCCCCCACGCTGTCCACTCTAGGTATGCCTGTAATTATACAGTACAGTTTTTGAAACATGTTCCTTACAGATTTTAGAAGAATGATTTATCACAATTTCTGATTTTGAAGTTCTAATAGCAAATTATAAATAGCTAAAGTTGCTCAAATTGCTCTCTTTCATTGTGCTCCTCCTAACACAATGTCCTCGGATCCGCCATCAACAAATGATACAACCGCAAACTAGACGAACATAAAGTTGAAGATGGTTCAAGAAAATAGGGTTACTGAGATTCCAGATATTGTTAGTTAAGAAAAGTACCAAGGAAAAGGAGAGGTCATGACAATTAAAAATCACCCTGCAGATTAAGAGACTAAATGAAGACTCTTGTATTATCAATATGAATGCTTTCTGTACATCAACACATATGTGCACCAATCAGTGTACATTTACCTGCACCAATCACTTTGGTAGATTGTCTTGGACTGCATCGATCTTCAATTTCCAAACTTCAATTACGAGTTTAGTTTAGCAAAAGTGGACTTCTGATACCAACAGTTTGCAAACTACCAAAACCTGATGTTAAGCCGTATATGTGTTGTTGCTATATATGTGGATTACCTTATACTCTTGTCTTAGTTTTAACAAGCGCAACATATATGGTCTTATTTGTCCTTATATGATTCTCAATTTCGATTTTTCTATGCTTGGTGTATCTCTTGGATAGTCCCGGTATTTTACAAAGTTAGCAATCGCAAAAGTATTCATACATTTCTATATAGCATAATCTTTCCATATGCAAGTGATTGCTTGTTTATATATGCAATGATGGCTTGTAGCAACTTTTGAGTATGCCATGGTATAGTTATTTCAATCTTAATTGCATATTACTTTTTTATCTCAAAGATATGTTAGAGTTTAGGTTATGAACCTCGTCTCCCGCTCGAGAGTGTTAATTATAAATATGCCGAATAGCATATTTATAAGCAAGCGCCTCGAATTGTCCACGTTTTTGATAGTTCGAGATATGTGGTTGGGCAAGTTCTGGTGTTGTACAACTCACGAGTAGATTTCGTAGCGTCTCCCGCTTGTTCTCCTGATACACACCCTCTTGACTTGTTGTCGAGACGTGTATCCGGAGAACAATGAGATGTCAGCCAAATTTTCTTTGGAGTAGTACAACGGCTTAGAACTTGCCCAAACCACATATCCTCGAATGGGATTAGGACCAAACCTATTTAGAGGTTAGGAGTCATCGTTGAAGATCATTCGTTTCTCTGTTTGTTGTCAATGAGCTGTTGCTTTACATGATTTATTGTCAACTTCACATAATTGCTACGAATTGCTTTATCTCATGTCAAATATATGACCATGTCAGATAAGAAAACTGAAAATGTCGCAACTAGAGAGCATCGACTCATCGCGCATGTAACCGATTATCTGCTCTCTCGAGGGGCCGAGCGAACTTCGAAGTGTCGAGCCGAGCCAACTTCCAAGTGTCGAGGGGCCGAGCGAACTTCGAAGTGTCGAGCCGAGCCAACTTCCAAGTGTCGAGGGGCCGAGCGAACTTCCAAGTGTCGAGCCGAGCCAACTTCCAAGTGTCGAGGGGCCGAGTAAGGTGAGGAAGGCCCGAGGACCGAGTAAAGGGGCCATAGGGAGAACACCGCAGTTCTCCATTCAATGCCACGGGGTTTGCACGGTCCTCCTAAGTACAAGGGGCGATACCGCTCATTCCTCGGCCAATTGGTGAGGGAGAGGGTTGCCATAACGGTTAAGGACTGGAGAAAGGAGGTCAACGCCGAGCAGAAGAACCGGCTGTGGGACGAGGTGAAGGGCAAATGGATTATAGAAGAGGAGGACGAAAACAATGCCAGGCGGTACGCCATGAAGAGGATGGGTGTGGCTTTGAGGCACTTCAGGGTCTACATGCATAGTAAGTACGTGCTGAAAGGCCGTACACCATTCGAGAGGTATCCGCTCGTGACTCCGATGTTTGGGAGGAGTTCACGAGATCAAGGGTACGCCCGAGGCGAGGAGCCGAGACGAAGAACATTGGTATCCAGAGGCGAAACACGCACCGCACCACCTCGGTTCAGCGACTCTGAAGGAAGAAAGCGTAATGGGCGCGAGTAACCGAGGAGTGCGCGAACTCGGGATAGCGTTGTTTTACTCCCACATATGTGAGGAGCGGCACGTGATCGGGTATTAGCGAGACAAAGAAATCCGCGGACGGGCAGCCGGTAGTACCAAACCCGCTATCACGCAAGTCGTTTCCACCATCGTAAGTCAAGAAACTTACTACATTGCGATCAACCATTCTGTTGTATTTCAGATCTAATTCAGACTCCCCTCTTGCAGGAGGAGGTCACCAGAGGAAAGAGCAGGGACCTTTGTTAGCCAAGGGTCAAATGACATCTTGTCCTCCGCGATCGGAAGTCCGACCATAAGGGCCTGTACTTGCCGTAGGGGCGGGCATACGAAGAAGACGATTTCAAGACGAGGTTAGGAGTGCTAGGGCAAGATCATGGGAGGCACGCACGAGTGCATGAAGGACACGCCAGGAGGAGATCAAGGAGGAGATGAGGGGGAGATGACGCACGTGAGCAGGAGATGAGGGTAGAGATGGACCGCTGAGGGCCAAGATGATGGCGATGTTCTCCTGCAGTCGAGCGATGACCCCGCCACCGTCATGAAAACACGGCTGCACTCCAAGAACAAGGGTCTAAAACGATAAGGCCGGTCCGCACTAAAGGTAATAGTTAATTTTGCATGGCTTCGAGGTGCGAGGGTAACTCCCCAATATTTTCTCTTAAGTTGCGCACCTCTTGCAGCGCCACGGCGCCGACTCACGCCGACGGAAGACGGATTTCGTTGAGGTTGCACGCGGGTTGCATTTCCATGCAACGAGACCGACACAAAGCATGGTCACCTTTGGGGAAGGGCTACATGAGGGTCCGTGGACTACGCCCACGGCCTTCTTATCACATGTGCTCGAGTTCCCCCAACGAAGAGATCACCACTCTCGCAAGCGCACATGTCGCTCATCAAATGGCCCACGGCAGCGCCGATCGGTCAAGGTAAAAACCTCGCTTCTTTTGTACCATTCCAAAGAGTATTGCAACAAGTTGTTCATACGCGTGCTTTGTAGGTTCCTACCGCACTGCGCCTCCTCCCACGATCAGGACGAGTCCTGCACAGAGTAATCGAGGTGCATAAAAGGGCTACCACGACCCCACAGTAACCACCGAGGCCTCCGCTAAAAGCCAAGGCTCACATGCACTACACAGTGCCCTCTCAGTACAGAAAAGCCTCCAACCCCGCCTCGAGACTCCTTCGCCCGAAAGGAGAGCCGCACAGCCACAGAGAAGCCCTATAATTTTAAGGCATATGAACATGGAAAGCCCTTCGCCTCTGCGAAATTGAATACTTTAGGCATGTGGACTCGATACCCATGGATGGTACATTGACAAAGTGAAAGGGAACGAAAGCGCCGGGTCGACTTCAATGTTAGGTACAAAAGGACATTTCCACCGTGAGGACGACGGACATTTCCACGGTTTTGAGGATCTGTTCGCCTCTACCAAATGATCTCCATCGACGCTTCCATCAGTGCGATCCTCGACACCGTGAGTATCGCACCACGAAGCATGACCTTAGAACTTCTATAGGATTTTGCATTATGCTTCAGAATATTCAATACGAAGTTGCGTGGCAATGAGGCAATGAGTCGTGACGAATCGACAACTAATTGGGTTCGCCGACCACGAGCCGGTGTCCGCAACGATGGCTAGGCTTCAACCGCAATGGCTTGCCGCTACATCAAGGGTGCGTTGAAAGTCGAGGCCAAGAAGGACTTCATTCTATTCCCTGCACCACGAGGAGTAAGTACTACTACACCCTTCAATTACTTGTACGCACTTCAACCGTATGTGAACTTATTTCCTTCGCGCATACCATTTAATAAGCAACCATTGGGTCCTACTCGTGATCATTCCGAGTAACAACGTGGTCTACACTTTTAATTCCATTGAGAAGAGACCGATGGCCTCACGCGATCAAGCCTCCTTTGGAGCAAGAAGTGCACTACTCTTATGTAACACTTTCGATTTAACTACGACATTCATTATTTTGTACTTAACAGCCTCTCCAATGTATATAGGGGTTTCTCGACTACGCCGCAGTATGAGGGATACACGATCGAAAAAAGGGCTCCAAGTCGAGTATGTGCGCTTCAAGGTACAAGTGGCGTCCCTATATAAGATTTAGATTTCGACATATTTTCTTCGCTCTTAATTTCTTTTTTCTTTCTTCACAAGGCCATCAACAGGCAGCGACGACCATCAAGCGGTTTGTACGTCATGCATCACATGCCGATCTTGATTAGCCTCTCGCACTGCTTTCCCCGTATATATGTACATGCATAATAATACAAGTAGCCTTTCACATAGAAATTTCAAAACTTAAATTAAAACACTCGCTTCTATTTTGCAGACTCTCAATATCCCCGAAGAGTATAGACCGCACTACGCCAACAAGATAAGGGACCACTTATGCCAAGGGTAATCGATGGAATGTATGGTGGAGGACTGACGGTTTAGAGATCCCAAAGCTCGTACTAGGCTATATGTGAACAATATTACAAATCTGAATGGGATTACATGTGTACATGATGGTTAAGCATGTGTCAGTTGTAACAAAGTATTCATTTTCTGAATGTGATATGTATTTGTTGTAACAATTAAAGTATTCATTTTCTGTGAATGAGTTGTATTCATTTTCTGTGAATGTGATATACATGCTGTATGTTTGTGATATGTGCATATATATATTGTGTGAAATATGTGCAGATTGGAGGGTCAATTGGAAAGTAGCACACCCCTTCATCTCTATCGGTTCTCACAAGAAAATGATAGAGATAACATTGTCATCTCTATCGGTTTTTTGTAAGAAATGATAGAGATAATGTTTACATCTCTATCGGTTCCTACAAGAAAATGATAGAGATGAACTCATCATCTCTATCGGTTCTTCGAAAGAAAATGATAGAGATGAACTCATCATCTCTATCGGTTCTTCGAAAGAAGCGATAGAGATTATACTATAATCTCTATCGCTTCTTTCGAAGAACCGATAGAGATGATGAGTTCATCTCTATCTGCAAGAACCGATCGTAATAATAGCGCCTCATCTCTGTCTAACCGCTTAGTGTCGCCACCAGAACCGATTGCGATGATAAAAAAGAACCGATTGTGATGTGTAAACGTGTAGTAGTGATAAAAGAATACTACTCTCAGGTCTTTAGCTCCCCCGAACTTGAATTCTACTATGTTTTGAATCACACCATAGTACTCTGTTTCGCGCCCATTCACATCATAGGCTTTAGTGACAACTTCGCTATTTGTTGTCGCTAATTGCGGATGTGTTGCTTCAAATTTTGCAGAGCGAAAGCGAAATCCATTTACATCATAGCGTCCAAAGCTCTTCACTGTAATGCTTCCGTGGGATAGCTGTGCTAGGTCTTCATGAATTGTGTTGTCACTCATACACTGCAATAGGTAGAGAGTTCGTTCAACCAAATATTTAACTTAATGAATTATTTGTATGTGTTGAAAGAAATTTACATGTTGTTGAAACCACGTGACAAAATTAGGGCCTCCTCGTAAACCTTCATATCGTAATTTGTCTAGTTGTTTAGGGGTAGGTTGTTGGGTTGATCTCCAATATTGTTGATCAAACAACCTATTGAAAATCTATTGAAGTTAGAATATTGGTCAAGAAAGAAAGTAGTCAAACAAAATGCTATTACTTACTCGAAATACTTGTCCATTTCCTTGATGTTCGCATACATATATAACAACGTGGCATTCCATTCCTCCAAAGGTAGAGCATGATTCGAACTTCCACCAACAACCTTGCCTTTCCACTAGAATATTTTTAGATTACTGGCAGGAATGTCTTGAGAGGTGTGATAACGTGGTATACGAATATTGATGTTGTGTTCATTAGTGAAATATGTGCTTGTGTAGTACGATATCTCCTTGAGATAAAATGCTTTTGCGATACATCCTTCAACTTGCGCCTTGTTACGGATGGTTGCCCGAATTTGTTTAAGATTTCGTTCTATTGGGTACATCCATTGGTATTGCACAGGACCACCAACCTCCGCTTCATATGGCAAATACACCAACAGATGTCGCATTGCATTCATAAAGCCTGGTGGGAATACCTTTTCCATCTTACATACAAGCACCGTGATATCCTTCTTCAATTTTCTCATCATTGTAGTGGATACTTGGCACACAACTGCCTATAGAAAAAACTAAGTTCTGCTAATATTGTCCAAACTTCTTCTTTAAAGTAACTACGGAACATTACAGGGAGTAGCCTTTCTATTATAATATGGTAATCATGACTTTTCAAGCTATTTAACTTTTCAGTTACAATGCTCACCGCACGCCTCAGGTTTGATACGTAACCATCAGGAAATTTGATATTCTTCAACCACACAAGTATCTCTTTCTTTTCTGTCGATTTAAGGCAATATGGAACTCGAGGTTTCCCTCTACGTCCTTCTTTATCTTCTCTCACCTCTAGGGTTGGGCGGTCACATATCTCGGCCATATCTTTACGTGCCTTCATATTGTCTTTTGTCTTATCTTTGAAGTCAAAACAAATGCTGACGATGCTCTCCGCAACATTTCATTATTAGTGCATAACATCAATATTATTCAAGAGAATTAGAGATTTAGCATATGGAAGATTCCAAATGGAAGATATGTAAGTCCAATTGTGTGTTTCTTTAACCCCTTCAAACTCATCATCTGTTCGGACTAGCTGATTATGCCAAGCAACAATCTTATAGCCGGTACGACGCTTCGGTGGACCCTTCATAATAATTGTGTCTTTACGAAATACACTTCTCTGCATTCTAAATGGGTGATCACGAGATGTGAAACGCCTATAGCAATCAAAGAAACAGAACTTGTCACCATTTTTCAAACGAAATGAATCAGTATCATCCATGCATATTGGACAACATAACCGACCATGTGTGCTCCATCCCGAGAATATGCCGTATGCAGGAAAATCATGTATGGACCAAAGATATGCGGTACGCATGGTAAAATACTCTTTTCTACTATTTTCATAGTCCTCACCCTATTTCACAACTACTTCAGCTCATCAACCAAAGACTGCATGAACATATCTAAGTGCTTTCCAGGATGATCAGGCCCTAGTATGACAAGGGTTAGAAATACAAACTCATCCTTCATGCATAGTGAGGGAGGAAGATTGTATGGAATTGCAAAGACAGGCCAGCAAAAGTATGAGGCTGCACTTGTGTTGAAAGGTGTGAAATCGTCAGTGGCCAACCCAATCCACATGTTTCAAGGTTCTTTGGCAAAATCTGGGTCATATCTATCTAATGCCTTCCACGCCTTTCCATCCGATGGATGACCCATAGAACTTTTGTTGACACGTACGCCTTCCATACGCCACCTCATATGCTGAGCAGTCGACTTTGATAAGTACAACCGTTGGAGCCTTGGTGTGAGAGGCAGGTATCGTAACACCTTGACCGGTACTCTTGTTGGCAGCACAATTCCCTCTTCGTTCACTAGCTTTACATATCTAGATTTCTTGCAAGATGTACAGTGATTTGCATTTGCATTTTCTTTCCAGAATAACATAAAATTATTGATGCACACATCAATCTTCTGGTAAGGCATTCCAAGGCCAGACAGAAGTTTTTGGAGTTGTAGAAGTCCTTGGGCATCTTATGAGGCTTTGGTAGAATTTTAGATATCAAATCGATCAGATTATTGTAACAATCTATAGAGAAATTGTACTTTGATCTGATAACCATTAGTCTTGTCATGACAGCAAGCTAGGTAACAATTGTGTACTCATGCAAAGGTTCTTCCGAAGCTAAAAGAAGACTAAAGAATTCCTTAACCTCTGGCCCGGGTTGATCCTCAAGCTACCAAACAAAATCACCCATCATTTCATCCATCTGATCCTCTGGGTCATCGAAAGCATCGACCGAATTGGAAATATGTCCTTGCGGGGCCTCACCATGCTCATACCACATTTGATAATCCGGCATGAAACAATATTTGTAGAGGTGACGCTCCATATTAGACTTGATATACTGAGCATAATTCCAACACCTAGAGCACAGACACTCTGCCAAACTGCCACCTAGAGATGAGAAGTACACAAGATCCACAAAAGCTTTTGTATTCACCATCCACTCTTTCGTGGGCATCTAATTACTTCTCCAACCACTGTACATCCACGCACGATCATCTCCCATTTTCAGGCTGTCCAAAAATGTGGACAATTCAGGACCGATACAATTCACAATTTAATGTACAGTCGGAAAATAAGCAGTCTTTTTTGCTTTACGTGGGTGTTTCTTAGTTGTATTATCGGTACACTGGGTGGGTAATGATGAAACTATTTAGTACAATTTAAGTATTTAGATGCATCATGCTGCTACAGCAGAGAAAAATTAAGTAATTGACATAACTACTTGCTACAGAAGGTAGTATTTAGATTACACACCCATTTCTTCGAGAGCTAAAGCATTGTATATTGACCTTATATACATGTATATATGTGCATTAATTATTTCCAGTGGCTCACCCCGACCTAGCACAACATGATTTGCCGTGTGTTTAGAAAAATGACTTTCATGTATACAAGTAAAAGTAAAATCCGAACCAAGGACTTACATGGAGAGAGTTTGAAAAATAATCATCAATAAATTTACAAAAGGGTGGTATAGGTATTGAAGTAAAAAAATCACCAAATAATCCTTACTTGAACTGATTGATTGGCAATGTCCAATGCATGGTTAACCAGAAATAGGTTATAAGAACTGGTTAACCAGAAATAGGTTATCGGAACAATCATTTTTACTACTATATTGATGTAAGGACCCGAATTCACCAATTCGAATCCACTGTGTTATACCGCACTAGTCCCAGGATCAACGCTAGTGCACACAGCTTAACATCGGTAAGCATTACATCATACACAACGATAAGAATAGTAAGACCTCATTTGTTTAATATAACTAGTGTATGATCTTATGATCACTTACATTATTCAGCCACACGGGCTAGACTGAAAAGAAACTAAGACAAATGCAGCGGAAAGATAGCAAAAGACGTAGATGTCCCATCAGCACACCACAGGCGACTGACAAGGTTTGGCCTAGTGACTCGTATCCACCTGGAAATCTTCCTCCAATAACAGCGATGATTCCTCCACTGTTGTTTGTTGTTGATGGCAAGGGTGAGTACAAAAGCACTCAACAAGTTGTGCACAGAATGCATTTCTACCATAGCTATATGCAAGGCTTATTCCAAAGAAAGGCTAAGTGGTTTATTTGCGAAAGCAAAGATTTATGAACACATACATTACATAGATTGAAAAGACAAAGAAACAAATAATAGCAATAAATAGATTCATGATTCTCAAGTAAACCAAGTTTCCACCTAAGTCAAGTTTCATTATCCACATGACATCCTGCCATCCCATTCAGTTGTCCAATTAATTAACTAACCCTTGACTGTAATTCCCGAGCATTGCTCAATACCGTGAGCACGTCTATCCGAATAGTTTGTACACTCTGCAGAGGTTATGCACTTTACCCACACGATACAACCATGCACCACACAGGTAAATGATTATAACAAAGCCTTTACGATGCCCTGCCATAACCCAAAGAAGACTCACCGAGGTTTCAACACCGTGGACTGGTTACCACATCCAGGGCCCCCCTCTTGCGCCATGTGAGCCACCCCGCACGAGGACTGGTTACCTCTACCCGGGTCTCACACCACCATGATAGTACTAAAGCTAAAGCATTGCAAATTAGTCAGCTAAGCTGCCCCATAATAGACATGTGGTTGCATGATTGACTCAGGTCAAAAGCTCGCAAGGTTAAGTCCTTAGGTTTGATCAAAGCAAGACTTGCACATACCCTCTGCCCACCGGGCCCACCCTAGCACACTTGCCCTTGCCACTTGCTTCAATCTAAGTGATTACTAACCCAGTTAATTACCAAGCACCACGTGCTATCAACAATTCAATATCGGTGCGTGAGATCCATCACCACAACAACTCAATCTCATCGTGTGACCACACATGACACACAAATTCATAACATTGTTCCATATACCATTAGTCAAGATTAATAATCAGTGATTCAGGTACATGTGAATGACGTGGCATGGCTAAGCAATCTAATCCGATCTAACCATCCCATGTTGATTTTATTATTAACCAATTATAGTAAACCAATCTAAGGTGACAAGTGGATCATGGCATACAATCAACAAGGTAGGGTGTAATTCAACATGTATGCTAGCTAAGTCCCAAATTTAGGTTGAAATCATTTATACGCGTGAAATAATATGCAATAAGGTAAAACAAAATAGAATTTTGCAAACATGGGTCCAACATGATCAAAGCACAAATTTCCTTGGCTAAGCTCCTGGTCTTGATCTGGAAATTGATCTTAGTTGCTAATTCCTCCTCCGAAGCCTCGCACAACTCAACGTCTACGCGAATCGAAAAGAAATAGTAAATAAACACCCAAAATAGAGAGCAAATGCATTCTAAAAATCAAACAAAAATCACTACTAGATAGATCTCAATTTTACAAATTTTTAAAAATTTGAATCACCTCAATCGGAGTTCGTATGAGGGAGAACGAGCTCTCGGAAGATTCAAATTCCTGAAAATTCATAAAATTGGAAAATCAATATTTAACCGAATTATTTTATAAAAGAAAAATCCGCTTTATTATGTCATACTGACGTCAGCCCTGGTTCGGACCAACCGAGGCATGACACGTGGCTCTCGCATCGCTTCGTGGACCGGTGCACGACGGCCGGTTCACATGGACCACGGCATCGCGCGCCGCACCGATGATGTCAAGAAGGACGCCACCGCCACGCTTGCCGCTTGCCGGATTGGTTGGTTGGCCATGGCGCATTGGATCTTCATCGGACAGATGTGGACGGAGACGACGTGGCGCGATCTAGATCGTTCACGGGAGATCTACGGTCGACGTTTACCCGAGGCGTTCACTACTCCCGAAGCGACATGGCACGATCCTGGTGGTCCGATGATGATCCGACGGTCGGCGTTCTTCGGTTCCGACGATGGCGACGCGGCGGTGAGGTGCCACCGGACTTGAGGATGACGTCGTGGCTTGCGGCGCTCTGGTGCTTTTCGGCGATGAAGAAGTGGTGGAACGGGTGCGGCACGATGCGACGAGTTCGAATCTGGCTTCAGTGCGGCGGAAGGAGGTGTCTAATAGCGGCAATGGCGTGGCGAAGGCTCACGGCTCCGGCGAGGGCTTGCACGGGTTCTAGAGCTTCTCGGCTGACGGCGCTTGAGGGAAAAGACGCGGCGAGCTGCGGTGATTCTCGAGAGGGGCGCCCGGGCCTTAAATACCCTGCACATGACGCGTACGGGCACTGGACTC
Organism: Guadua angustifolia; assembly: GCA_036346375.1. Taxonomy (NCBI): domain Eukaryota; kingdom Viridiplantae; phylum Streptophyta; class Magnoliopsida; order Poales; family Poaceae; genus Guadua; species Guadua angustifolia. Next base: position 34,646,420 of record CM070510.1, read on the forward strand.
CGAGTCGGTGGCGGCGGCGGATTTCGAGTCCAGGTCGGTGACGACGATGGACAACCCTTTGATCCAAATCGGATCGCCACGAAAGAGACCCGGCGCGGCATGATCACAACCACCCATCGCATCCAACGGTCGGAAGGGGTTAGGGTTTTGATTCGGCCCGACAGATGGCGATCGCCCGATCTTGATCCGACGGCTAGCAAGAGTTAGGGTTTTGAAACGGCGCGGCTTGATGAAGGCCTTTGGATCACAATCCGACGGCTGGCGGCGCAAGTTCTAGACACCTACTAATGGGTGAATAGGACTCAGTCACAGTGTAAAAGGTCGGGCTTCGCCCAAGATCGCTCATAGTGATTTTCTTCGGGATTTTTAATTAAAATAATTAGAGAAAATACTTTGATTTATTTAAGGCAACAAAAATACCAATAAAAATCCTAGAAAAATCTCAAAAATACTTTGAGATATTCCGGACTCAAATAAAATATTTTTGGTAAAACTTTATTTTAAACTTATCTATTTACAATTAGTTTTTTGACAAAAGGCAATATACTTTAATTTAAAATAATTCCAATAAACTCCAGAAAAATCCAATAAATCCAGAAAATTCACAAAAAGCACAGATTGCAATAAAACACAACTAACTAAATAAAAAGCCAAAAATTTGGGATGTTATAAACCTCCCCCCTTAACAGAATCTCGTCCCCGAGATTCAGGGCTAACTAGAGAATAGGTTTGGAAATTCTGCCTTCAGGTCCTCTTCGTGCTCCCAGGTTGCTTCGCTCTCTGAGTGATTACTCCATTGGACTCTGCAAAAGCGAGTAGACTTATTTCTGGTCCTGCGCTACATCACATCCAAAATCTTGACCGGCTGTTCCTTGTAAGTCAGGTTCTCTTGCAACTCGATTGCTTCTAACGGCGTCTGCTCTGCTGGCACTCTGAGACATTTCTTGAGCTACGACACATAGAACACATCATGGACTCCTGCTAATGACTGGGGTAACTCCAACTGGTACGCAACCTCTCCTCGACGGCTCAATATTTTGAACAGCCCAACGAACCTGGGTGCAAGCTTCCCTTTGGCATGGAATCTCTTTACACCTTTGAGGGGAGTGACTCTAAGATACACGGAATCATTGGGTTCAAAACTGAAATCACGACGGCGATTGTCAGCATAGCTCTTCTGCCTTGACTGCGCTGCATTCAGTCTTTCCCTAATCATGACCACTTGCTCCTCGGCCTCTCTGAGAATCTCAGGCCCAAACATGGAACGCTCCCCCGTTTCATTCCAATTTAACAGGGTACGACAGGCACGACCATATAAGGCCTCAAATGGTGACATCTGCAAACTAGCCTGATAACTATTGTTATAACTGAACTCTGCATATGGCAAACATTTATCCCAAGATGTAGCATAAGATATCGCACACGCTCTCAACATATCCTCTAGGATCTGATTAACTCTTTTCGTCTAACCATCTGTTTGCGGATGATAAACGGTGCTGAAATTCAAGCGAGTTCCCATCGCTTCATGCAGTTTATCCCAAAATCTTGAGGTAAATTGGGTACCTCGATCCGACACAATTTTCTTAGGCACACCATGCAAACATACAAATCTTGACATGTATAACTCTGCCAATCGATCTCCTGAGTAGGTTGTCTTCACTAGGATGAAGTGAGCAACTTTGGTCAATCGATCAATGATGACCCATACCGAATCATAACCTCTCCGAGTCTTGGGCAACCCAGTGATGAAATCCATTCCAATTTCCTCCCATTTCCATTCTGGGATCTTTAATGGCTGCAAAAGTCCTGCGGGCTTTTGGTGCATAGCCTTTACCCTTTGGCACACATCACACAATGCAACATGCTCTGCTACTTCACGCTTCATACTCGGCCACCAGAATCTCTTTTTAAGGTTTTGATACATCTTGGCACTTCCCGGATGAATGGAATACTTAGAATCGTAAGCTTCCTCAAGAATCAATTGCTTAAGCTCCTTCTTGTTCGCCCACAAATTCGACCTTTGAACCACAGGTTCCTTGTTCATCCACTGAAAAATCCTCTACTAATCCCTCTTCTTTCTTGGACTTGATCTTGTTGATTTTCTCAACTTTACTCTACCTATCCCTGATTTGATCCTCAAAGGTTGGCTTTACTTCCAAGGCAGCTACAAATCCTTGCGGCACAACTTCTAATCTCAACCTCTGAAACTCTTCACACAACTTCAGTTGATCACTTGCTACCATCATATTTACACTGTGGCTTTTACGGCTCAGGGCGTCGGCTACTACATTGGCTTTTCCAGGATGGTAATGAATTCCAACATTATAATCCTTAATCAATTCCAACCATCTTCTCTGCCTCATATTGAGGTCTGACTGGGTGAATATGTACTTCAGACTCTTATGGTCTGTATATATCTCACATCTATTTCCAATGAGATAGTGACGCCATATCTTTAAAGCATGCACTACGGCAGCTAACTCCAGATCATGCGTCGGATAATTTCCTTCGTGCGGCCTCAACTGCCTTGACGCGTAGGTCACTACCTTGCCATTCTGTATTAACACACAACCAAGACCCTGCCTTGAGGCATCACAATAAATGTCAAAACCGCTCTGTGCATATGCAAATACTAACACAGGTGCAGATGTTAACCGCTTATTTAGCTCCTGAAAACTCTTCTCGCACTCTAGCGTCCATGCAAACTTCTTCTCTTTCTTCAACAATTGTGTGAGAGGTTTCGCAATCGTTGAAAATCCTTTTATGAACCGACGGAAATATCCCGCCATTCCCAGAAAACTATGGACCTGGGTAACTGTCTTCGGCTGCTCCCAATGCAACACAGCTTCCACTTTACTTGGATCCACAGCGACTCCTTTAGCGGTTATTACATGGCCAAGAAATTCCACCTTCTCTTTCCAAAAGTCACACTTACTGAATTTGGCATACAACTGCTGTTCTCGCAACTTCTCCAAAACCAATCTCAAATGCTCTGCGTGCTCTTCTTCTGACTTGGAGTACACAAGGATATCATCTATAAAGACAACCACAAATTTATCCAAATATTCCATGAACATCTTATTCATCATATTCATGAAGTATGCAGGGGCGTTTGTCAATCCAAAAGACATAACTGTGAACTCATAATGTCCATAACGGGTAGAGAATGCAGTCTTTGGAATATCTTCTGCTCGGATCCTTAGCTGACGATACCCTGATCGGAGATCTATCTTGGAGAAAACTCCTGCTCCTCTCAACTGATCAAACAAATCATCAATCCTAGGCAAGGGGTACTTATTCTTGACCGTCACTTCATTAAGTGCACGATAATCAATGCACATCCTTAGACTTCCATCCTTCTTTCTGACGAACACAACTGGTGCTCCCCACGGGGAAGAACTTGGTCGAATGAAACCTTTCTCAAGCAATTCCTCAATCTGCTTCTTCATCTCCACTAGCTCATCGGTTGGCATCCGATATGGCCTCTTTGCTATTGGTACTGTTCCAGGTACTAACTCAATGACAAACTCGATGTCCCGATCTGGCGGCATGCCTGGTAAATCCTCAGGGAATACTTCTGAAAAATCTCTAACCACTAGCACATCTTCTAGATTAGCAACCTTTACACTATTGATCATTAACTGGCCATCATGAACTACGGTTGCATGCACTTCCACTTTCTTGCCACTAGGGCTTTCTAGGGATACCATCCTTTGGCCACAATCCAAAATAGCCTTATGCTTGGACAACCAATCCATTCCTAAGATGACATCCAAGGTTTGGGTATCTAACAAGATAAGATTTGCTAGGAATTCTATCCCATTCATAAGCAACTTAACTCCCAAACACCCATGGCTAGACCAAAGTTCAGATCCTGGGGCTTGGACTAAGAGCATACATTTAAGATTCTTAACAGCAAATCCATTCTTCATTGCAAAACTTCGAGAAACAAATGAATGCGAAGCTCCAGAATCAAATAAAACTGTAGCTGGTACTGAGTTAACCAAGAACTTACCCAGTACGACGTATGATGCTCCATGGGCTTCATCTGCAGTGATATGATTGATCCTTCCATGCATTGCTGTCTGAGGCGACGCTCCTGCCTGCCCTGGCACTCGGTTTCCTCCTGTCACTGGAGCTTTGGTTGGAGTGGTGCCCAAATTGAAGTGTACCGAGTAATATTTCCCTTCTTCGGACACTTATTGGCGAAGTGCCCTGGCTCATTGCAAGAGTAACATTTCCTGACCACAGATTGTTGACTTCCTGCTGGTGCATTGCCTCCTAGCACTGGTGTCTGGAAATTCTGGCTAGCGGGACGAGGGGCTGAAGTTGACAACTTGCCTGGCAACTGCGGCTGAATCCTGGCAAACTGTTGAGGAGACATCCTCAATCTGAACTGATTAGGCTGCCCTGCTTTACTAGCCATCCTGCGCTTACGGTTCTTACCCAATTCCTTGCGCTTGTCCTCAAGAATCAAAGCCTTATTGACCAACTCCTGAAAGTCAGGGAAGTTCTGGGTGATCAGTCCCACCTGCAGTCTAGAGTTTAAACCTTTCAAGAAACGGGATTGCCTGGCCTTATCTGTAGCCACATCCTCTGGTGCATATCGTGCCAACTGAGTGAACTTGTTCAGATACTCCGCCACTAACTGACTTCCTTGCTTCAGAGCCCTGAACTCTTCCTTCTTAAGGTCCATCATTCCTTCTGGCACCTGATATTGGCGGAAAGCAGCTGAGAACTCCTCTAAGGTAATCTCCTGTGGGGCTTCATGTGCGGCGCAGTAGTTCTCCCACCACTCTGCGGCAGTTCCTTCCAGTTGGTGTGAGGCATATAACACCTTCTCGTTATCCTCACACTGCGTGATATGCAGCTTCCTCTCAATGGTCCTCAACTAGTCATCGACCTCCAAAGGATTAGCATTGCCTGAGAATGTTGGAGGACGGGTCCTCATGAAATCTGACAGCTTAGAGTGAAGACGCGCCCATTGTTGCCTTGTTGTACGTTGTTGCCGCCTGCAGCTTGACTAGTCATACTCTGCATTTGCTGCATCATGGTTTGCATAAGTTGAGTCTGCGCTACTAGAAAAGCTCCCAAGTTTTGCATATCCACTGGCGGTGCTGGCTATGGTGGCACTTCCTCATTGAAACCGTCATTTCGGCGAAGGTCACTTCCTGATGTTCCATTGTTGCCACGAGTGTTCACCATCTACTTGATTGCTTCTTGGGTTAGGAAAGGTAGAAGTAGCATAGATAAGATACCAGAATTTCTAAGGCGGGGGAATAGGCTAAACCCAAACTTAAATAACTTTATTAATTAACTTGGTATGATTGCTTACAAAAGCCTAAGGGCTATGCAACACATACTACACACTCAACAAACATTAAGAACCAAACTAAGCACACAACCTTAACGTCTATTACAAATGGTAAGACTACCTTATTGACGCGACTCAACACTTGAGTTTCAACTGCTAAATCTAACGCTCACTCCTCGAGCCATCCCCCACGGGAACTTCCCGGTGGGTACACTGGCAGGTGCGGCGGCATCAACGCAAAGCGGTCGTCATGCCCCTCCACAACGGTGGCTGACGACGCAATGTCCTCCTCTGGCTCTGGCTCTTCAGGGTCTAGGTCATGCAGCTCCAACACTGGCTCCAACTCAGGTCCGTACAGTGCCATCTCTAGCTCACGGACCCTCTGAATGGAATGAGCTAGGTACTCTCGAGCCTCCCTCAACTATGTCCTCACCTCCATGACCTCGTCGCGGGTCCTCTGCAGCTCCTAAATTGTCTCATCGATAGCATCCTCCTGGGCGATGACATATCTCCCCAGGTGGGTGATCATGGCATCCTCCTCCACTATCGGCTCCCGGTCGTAGCGGTTATCTCAGCGTGGATGGTGATGAAACACATTGCCCTCCAACTCTCTGGAGTAGGTACGAGCAATCTGCCTCATCGCCAGACGCGATGTCTCCTGGATCCCGGCATCGAATGAAGACCTCCTGACGGTGATGCGGATGGGACGACTCGCCCTCGCCCTCTCCCGAGCGTAGACTGTGATCTGAACTTTCCAGGCGATGTCAAGTCCGGCCCGCACTATGGAGGTTCCCCGATAGATCGGCCTGTCGAAACCTCCAAGCAGCTGCATCATACACCATAGCTCAGCGTCATACCCTCCAGTGTGCTCTCCGAGAGAGTGGATCATCCTCATCTATTCAAAAGAGAAGTAGATAAGTCCTTAACTCTCAAACGGCCACTCAGAAAATACAAATTCAGCAAAGGCAAGAAGCGGAGAATAAGAAGAGTCAAGAGTGTTATCTTAATCCAATTTGGGTTTTTCTTTAGAAAATAGTTTTGGACACTCCTAGGACACCACCATGCTAACTAGGGCCAAGTCCTACAGTCAAAATGCTCTGATACCACCTCTATAAGGGCCCGAATTCACCAATTCGAATCCACTGTGTTTTACCGCACAAGTCCCAGGATCAACGCTAGTGCACACAGCTTAACATCGGCAAGCATTACATCATACACAACGATAAGAATAATAAGACCTCATTTATTTAATATAACTAGTGTATGATCTTATGATCACTTACATTATTCAGCCACACGGGCTAGACTGAAAATAAACTAAGACAAATGCAGCGGAAAGATAGCAAAAGACGTAGATGTCCCATCAGCACACCACAGGCGACTGACAAGGCTTGGCCTAGTGACTCGTATCCCCTGGAAATCCTCCTCCAATAACGGTGATGATTCCTCCACTGTTGTTTGTTGTTGATGGCAAGGATGAGTACAAAAGCACTCAACAAGTTGTGCACAGAATGCATTTCTACCATAGCTATATGCAAGGCTTATTCTAAAGAAAAGCTAAGTGGTTTATTTGCAGTAAAGCAGCATTTATGAACACATATATTACATAGATTGAAAAGACAGCAAAACAAATAATAGCAATAAATAGATTCAGTGATTCTCAAGTAAACCAAGTTTCCACCTAAGTCAAGTTTCATTATCCACATGACATCTTGCCATCCCATTCAGTTGTCCAATTAATTAACTAACCCTTGACTGTAATTCCCAAGCATTGCTCAATACCGTGAGCATGGCTATCCGAATAGTTTGTACACTCTGTAGAGGTTATGCACTTTACCCACACGATACAACCATGAACCACACAAACGAATGATTATAACAAAGCCTTTACGATGCCCTGCCTTAACCCAGCACTACCCACTAAGGTTTCAACACTGGTGGGACTGGTTACCACATCCAGGGCCCCCCTCTTGCGCCATGTGAGCCACCCCGTGCGAGGACTGGTTACTTCTACCTGGGTCTCACACCATCATGATAGTACTAAAGCTAAAGCATTGCAAATTAGTCAGCTAGGCTGCCCCATAACAGACATGTGGCTGCATGATTGACTCAGGTCGAAGGCTCGCACGGTTAAGTCCTTAGGTTTGATCAAAGCAAGACTTACACATACCCTCTGCCCATCGGGCCCACCCTGGCACACTTGCCCTTGCCACTTGTTTCAATCTAAGTGATTACTAACCCAGTTAATTACCAAGCACCACGTGCTATCAACAATTCAATATCGTTGCGTGACATCCATCGCGTGACCACACATGACACACAAATTCATAATATTGTTCCATATACCATTAGTCAAGATTAATAATCAGTGATTCAGGTACATGTGAATAACGTGGCATGGCTAAGCAATCTAATCCGATCTAACCATCCCATGTTGATTTTATTATTAACTAACTATAGTAAACCAATCTAAGGTCACAAGTGGATCATGGCATACAATCGACAAGGTTGGGTGTAATTCAACAGGTATGCTAGCTAAGTCCCAAATTTAGGTTGAAATCATTTATACGCGTGAAATAATATGCAATAAGGTAAAACAAAATAGCAATTTTGCAAACATGGGTCCAACATGATCAAAGCACAACTTTCCTTGGCTAAGCTCCTGGTCTTGATCTGAAAACTGATCTTGAGTTGCTAATTCCTCCTCCGAAGCCTCGCACAACTCAACGGCTACGCGAATCGAAAAGAAATAACAAATAAACACCCAAAATAGAGAGCAAATACATTCTAAAAATAAAAAAAATCACCAATAGATAGATCTCAATTTTACAAATTTTTAGAAATTTGAATCACCACAATCGGAGTTCGTATGAGGGAGAACGAGCTCTCGGAAGATTCAAATTCCTGAAAATTCATAAAATTGGAAAATCAATATTTAACTGAATTATTTTATAAAAGAAAAATCCGCTTTATTACGTCATACTGACGTCAGCCCTGGCTCGGACCAGCCGAGGCGTGACACATGGCTCTCGGCACTGTTCCGTGGACCGGGTGCAACGTACGGCCGGTTCACCGTGGACCACGGCATCGCGTCTGCAATCCGGATGATGTCAACAATGGACGCTACCGCCACGCAGCGTGCCGGATTGGTTCTGCCGCGGCATTGGATCTTCATTGGACTGCTATAGATGGAGACGACGTGGCGCGATCTAGATCGTTCACGGGAGATCTACGGTCGACATTTACCCGAGGCATTCACTGCTCCCGAAGCGACATGACGCGATCCTGGCGGTCCGACGATCATCCGACGGTCAGTGTTCTTCAGTTCCGATGATGGCGACGCGGCAGTGAGGTGCCACCGGACTTGAGGACGACGTCCTGGCTTGCGGCGCTCCGGTGCTCTCCGGTGATGAAGAAGTGGCGGAACGGGTGCGGCGTGACGCGACGAGTTCGGATCTGGCTTCGGCGCAGCGGAAGGAGGTGCCTAACGGCGGCAATGGCGCGGCGAAGGCTCACAGCTCCGGCGAGGGCTTGCACAGGTTCTAGAGCTTCTCGGCTGACGGCACTTGAGGGAAAAGACGCGGCGAACTGCGGTGATTCTCAGGAGGGGTGCCCGGGCCTTAAATACCCGACACATGATGCGTACGGGCACTGGACTCCGAGTCGACGGCGGTAGCCGATTCTGAGTCCGGGTCGGAGACGACGACGAACAGCCCTTCGATCCAAATCGGATGGCCACGAAAGAGACCCAGCGCGGCACGATCACAACCACCCATCGCATCCAACGGCCGGAAGGTGTTAGGGTTTTGATTCGGCCCGATAGATGGCGATCGCCCGATCTTGATCCGACGGTTGGCAAGAGTTAGGGTTTTGAAACGGCGGGGCTTGATGAAGGCCTTTGGATCACGATCCGACGGCTGGCGGCGCAAGTTCTAGACACCAGCCGAATGGGCTGAATAGGACTCGGGCTAGCATGCACAGTGCTGGGCTTCGGCCCAGTACTGTTCATAGTGATTTTCTTTGGGATTTTTAATTAAAATAATTAGAGAAAATACTTTGATTTATTTAAGGCAACAAAAATACCAATAAAAATCCTAGAAAAATCTCAAAAATACTTTGAGATATTCCGGACTCAAATAAAATATTTTTGGTAAAACTTTATTTTAAACTTATCTATTTATAATTAGTTTTTTGACAAAAGGAAATATACTTTAATTTAAAATAATTCCAATAAACTCCAGAAAAATCCAATAAATCCAGAAAATTCACAAAAAGCACAAATTACAATAAAACACTACTAACTAAATAAAAAGCCAAAAATTTGTGAGATCATGTGAGGAAAAATTGGTTGAATGGTGAAATTGGCATTGTATAGTGACTTTGATTATAGTATGTGTGGTGCTTGTGCATGTGCCATGTTGAGATGATAATAGCATGATGGATTCTGCTTGATGCAATGCACTCGTGTGAGTGGTTGCATGGATTGACCTTGAGTCAAGTCGTGGACTTGTGCTCGGACGCGTTGTTTGTTACTTCATGTGCAGGTATTGCTCGAGGGCGAACGTGGTCGATGACGGGACCGGAACTAGGTTCATGGAGGAACTGAGGTTCGGGACTACGTTTAGGGAGGAATCGAGGTCTTGGTGGTCAAGGATGTCATGCGGGACGTTTGGGCTAGAGAACATGCACATGAAGGCTGGTTAGTCACGTATGTGCAGCAGGTGAGCTGATCATGCGTGCAAGGTTTTGGTTTTGGCCATGTTGGGCCAAGTTGAGATAGATATGAACTCTTTCCATGTTGGAAGTGGAGTTGTAGTCAATCTCTGTGAGTTTGCTCTGTATAAATAGGGGGAGGTGTCCCCTGTTTATTTCAAATGAGAGCGTTCAGGTTTGAGGGTTTGTACTCTTGTGTTGGAGTACTTTAGACAATGAAATAAAAATCAATCTTCCAGAGAGCTTCTTCTTGTGGTTGTCATTTGCTCTTGGCTTCGACATAGTTGATCAATCGCTTGAAGTTTTGTTCATCGCAGCAGTCACGAAGTTCATCACGGAGTTCGGTTCTTTGCAAAGGTATCATTTTGCGAAGGTAATATATTTTGATCCATAGATCCGATCGGATTGATTCTTATTAGGTTTGATTCATAATTGAATCTAGTTTCTACAATTAAAATTTCATATCAATCCAACAGTTAGATCTTCTGTAATTTGTGGTCGCCAGATTGATGTCCTGCTCGCCCGACTGTTCGCGTGGTTGCCCAGATTCAGTCATCTTAAGAAGGATATAACTTTAGATCCGTAGATTCGATTGACCTAATTCTTTTTGTGTTAGCTGTGTAATTGAGTCTAGTTTCTACAGTTATAAGTTTACATTAATCCAACGGTTGGATCTCTGGGAATTTTAGTTTTTCTGAACTAGTTGCCTGATTGATAACGTGGTCGCCCAACCTGCTCGCCCGCTCGCCCAAGTGCTTTTCTGGTCGACCAAGAGCCCTACCTGCTCGTCCAAGTGTCCTACTGGTCGCCCAGGTGCCCAAACTGGTCGTCCAAGTGTTCTACTGGTCGCCCAAGTGCTCTACTGGTCGCCCAGACTTCTAAAATGGTCTCCCAACTTCGTGAACCGGTCTTCAAGTAATTTGAGTTTGAATTGGGGTGTTTCAAAAAGTTTAAGAATAAGATTTTAGCTTCGCAAATCATTCACCCCCTCGATTGACGCCATCCGATCCTACAAGTGGTATCGAGCAAGGTTGAGGTATGGTGTCGATAAGTATGTTAATCGTCCTCCTATGCTTAATGATTCAAAATTTTCATCGAAAATTCGCATGTAATCCTATATTGAAGCTCAAGGTAATGATGTTTGGCGAAAGTCTCTATCGCATATGATGTTCTGATATAGTCACTAATGATAATAAAGCAGACGATGATTTAAATGCTAAAGCTAAAAACTTGATTTTTCAAGAAATCTCTGAAAAAGAATTTGATCGAGTTTCTCATTTACGTTCTGCACATTCAGTTTGGAAGACATTATGTGACTATCATGAATGTTCAACTAAGATTAAGAAAGTGCGCAAAAATATTTACCAAAAGGACTTTTCTGATTTTGTTATGAGACCAGGTGAATCAATTGATGATCTTTACTCTCGATTTGAGAAAATTTTGTGCAATTTGCGTGGTGTTGGAGTTAACAATCCAGTAGAGGAGAATGCTTGTAAGATTTTTAGATCTCTGACTCCTGAATGGCGCATGGTTGTTACTGCAATCAATCAAACTGTTGATTTGGATACGCTGACCATGGATGATCTCAGATTCTAGGTTGAAAACTTATGAGATGGATTCTTTATCACCTAGAGCTGATAAAACCTCTACACATGCACTTGTTGCTAACCCTAGCACGTCTTCTGGATTACCATCTTCTGTCTCCTTGTCTGCATTAGCTTCTTTTTCAGATGAACAGTTTGAGATGCTCCCTAAAGAAGATCTTGTGCTCATTTCTTCACGCTACACAAAGCACTCAACAATGTGAGGATGAGGAGGCGGAAGCACTACTTGTGGCCTTTCAACTGCTTTGAGTGTGGTCTTCCGCATATCAAAGCAAATTGTCCCAAGTTGAAAAAGAAGGAAGAAAGGGAACCAGCACAACGCAGCTCAAGACGTACTACTCCTAGGCATTCCATTTTTGAAAAGTCGCTAAGAAAGTCTTAGCTGTCTTGGAGGAGTGTGATCTTAGTGATGTAGACTTTGAGAGTGACAATGAGCCACGGGACAAGAAGGAGATATCGATGATGACTTCACCGCATGTGCTTTATGGCTAAAAGGGATAGTGACAGTGATTCTGATTTTGATGAGGTAAGACCTTCTTATGATGAACTTGAGTATGCTATGGTTAAATTAGCTTCTGAACTTAAAAAATCTAAGAAGGCTCTTAAAGAAAAAGATCTAGAAATTGATAGTTCTAATTCTGAAATTGCAAGGCTTAGGTCTTTGATTCCTGATGATGATGCCTGTAAGTCATGTGACTTAATTCACAATGAGCTTGTTTCACTTAGGAAAGAACATGCTTCTCTGTTAAAGCAAGATAGGGAAAATGAGAAACAAATGAAAAATGCTAGCTGTTCAACCATTGATCTGCATGATTCAGCTTCTTGTTCAAAATGCTCCATACTGGAATTGAAGTTGCATGATGCAAATGCTAGAGTTTCTCAAATGACAGTTGCCTTGCTCACTCATGAAGTTCTTTCCTGCTCAAAATGTCGAAAACAGAAAGGAATAGTGGACGTTCCCTATAACAATTGTTTAACTCTGTCTAGAAAGGTTGATTACTTGGAAAAATCGTTAGAACGTTTCACTAAAGGAAAGAAAAACCTAAACATGATTTTAGATCAATCAAAAGTCAGCACTCATAACAAAGGTTTAGGTTTTGATTCTTATGCTCATCATAAAACACATGTTCCCACTGCTGTCAAAGTTCTTGAAAGTAGAAAGTTTGAAATTGCAAATGAGCCTAAGGAAACTGTCTTTAAATCTGCTAGAATTTTATCTTCTATTGTGATGAATGCAAATGTTGCTTCTACTTCTAAAGTTAAACATTCTGTTAAGTACACTTGCACTCATTGTGGTAGAGATGGACATCTAGTAGATTTTTGCTTTAGGCTAGCCAAACAACAGAAGCAAGAAAAAGCTAAGGCTAGGTCTAATTTCAGACAGGCACGCTTTACTCCTCATTATGTGCCTAAGGTGATGCGAACACCTTTTGTTGCAAGAAACACGAGAAAGAGCAAAATTGATTTTGTAAACAAGTATACTCGTGCTGTGCCTACTCGTCGTGTGTCTCAGTGCTGGATTCCTAAATATCTTTTATCTAACCCTAGTACTGAGACATCGACATTCTCTTTTATGCAGACTGTGGAAGAGAGGAAGGAGAACATATGGTTCATAGATTCTAGATGTTCAAGACATATGACTGGTGATTCAAAATGGTTCTCCTCCCAAACACAAAGTTCTGGTGATGTGGTCATCACTTTTGGCGACAATTCAAAGGGAAGAATTCTTGGAAGAGGAATTGTGCGAGTCAATGAAAACTTCATTCTCAAGGATGTAGCTTTGGTAAGCAAGCTCAAATATAATTTGCTCTCGCTTTCTCGGTTGCTTGATGAAGATCTTGAGGTAAGATTTCGAAAAAATTCTTGTCGATATTAGATGTTTCGAAAATCTAGTATGCAACATCACTCGCATTGGTCGCTTGTTTAAAGGTGATTTTTCATGTCCAACATCTGAAATGACATGTCTTGTATCTCATGTATCAAAAGATCTAACTTTTTGGCATCGTAGACTTGGTCATATTGGTTTTGATCACCTTTCACGCATTAGTAAATCAAATTTGCTCAGAGGTTTGCCTGAATTAAAGTATGACAAAACAAGTAATTTGACTTGCTCTCCCTGTCAACATGGAAAAATGACTGCACCTAAACATTTTTCTATCACTACTGTTATGACTAATGCTCCAGGTCAGCTTCTACACATGGATACTGTGGGACCAGTAAGAGTAAAATCTGCAGGAGGTAAGTGGTATGTTCTTGTGATTGTAGATGATTACTCTAGGTACTCTTGGGTATATTTCGTGACTACCAAAAATGAAGCTTTTGAATTGTTTCAAGAGTTTGCATTAAGGTTGCTCAAGGAATTGCCTGAAGCACTTAAAGTAATTAGGAGTGATAATGGAGGAGAATTCAAGAACAATTGTTTTGCTTCTTTCTGTTCTGAACATGGAATTGAGCATCAATTTTCTTCTGCTCGAGTTCCTCAACAAAATGGTGTTGTTGAGAGGAAAAATCGCACACTAGTTGAGATAGCTAGGACAATGCTTGATGAATATTCTACTCCTAGGAAGTTTTGGGCTGAAGCTATTTCTACTGCTTGCTACATTTCAAATAAAGTATTTTTGAGAGCAAAGCTTCATAGAACTTCTTATGAACTTCGGTTTGGACGTACTCCTAGCATCTCCCATATGCGTGTTTTTGGTTGCAAATGTTTCATTCTCAAACATGGAAATCTTGATAAGTTTGAATCTAGATGCTCAGATGGATTGTTTCTTGGTTATGCTCTTCATACTTGTGGTTACCATGTGCTGAATTTAGAAACTAACAAAATTGTTGAGACTTGTGAAGTCACTTTTGATGACGCTAGTCCTGGTACTAGACCCGAATTTTTAGGGACACAAGTTACTTGCAGTTCTAAAAGTATCTTTTTGGAAGAAAGTGATGATGAAGATGAAGATGAAAGTGGTAATCAAGTTGGCAACTCGGCTCATTAATTCACCCACAGAAGAAAATCGGCAAGTATCTTCGAAATTCTTCCAAAGAACACACATGGTAATCGACCTCGTGCATCTTCGAAATTTCAGCACCATTGCATATTCAACGAAGACATCCTCCCTAATGATGATTGGTGAGTTAAATGTACGTGTGCTTCGAAACAGGTACAATACTAATACCTCATATGCTCATACTGCTTTTGTTGCATCTTTTGAACCCCAAGATGTAAGTCACGCGTTATCTGATGAGTCTTGGATTAATGCCATGCATGAGGAACTTGAGAATTTTGAGCGCAATAAGGTTTGGGTTTTAGTTCCACCTCCTTTAGGTCGAATATCATTGGAACTAAATGGGTTTTAAGAATAAACAAAGTCAAGATGGGGTTGTTGTTAGAAACAAAGCTAGATTGGTTACTCAAGGTTTTACTCAAATTGAAGGACTTGATTTTGATGAAACTTTTGCACTGTTGCTAGACTTGAAGCCATTAGAATTTTGTTGGCCTTTCTTGCATCTAAAGGTTTTAGATTGTATCAAATGGACGTCAAAAGTGCTTTTCTAAATGGTTTTTTTCTCAAGAAGTTTATGTCAAACAACCTCCTGGATTTGAAAATCCAAATACCTGCACCATGTTTTTAAGTTGTCCAAAGCTTTATATGGTTTAAAACAAGCTCCTCGGGCTTGGTATGATAGGCTTAAATCATATTTGTTTGAAAAATAATTTTGAAATGGGCAAAGTTGATAAAACCTTGTTTTCTCTCAAGCATGGCAATGTTCTCATTACTTGTTCATTTATGTGGATGATATCATTTTGGTGGTACTTCTCATGCTCTTGTTGCCAAGTTTTCAGACACTATGAGCAGGGAATTTGAGATGAGTATGATGGGTGAGCTCACATACTTTCTGGGTTTACAAGTCAAGCAAATAAGGCAAGGTATCTTTATTCACCAAACGAAGTACACAAAAGATCTCCTTCGACGTTTTGAGATGGAAACATGCAAACCAATTTCCACACCTATTAGCACAAGAACTACTTTGGATCCGGATGAAGAAGGAGCACCGGTTAATCAAAAGGAATATCGAAGCATGATTGGATCACTTCTTTATCTCACTGCTTCAAGGCCGGATATACACTTTGTCGTGTGTTTGTGTGCTCGTTTTCAAGCTTCCCCACGTGCTTCTCATCGACAAGCGGTAAAACGAATTCTTCGCTATTTACAATCCACTTTAGAGTTTGGCTTATGGTACTCCTCATCATCATGTTTATCACTTAGAGCCTACTCTGATGCTGATTTTGCGGGTTGTAGAATTAACAGGAAAAGTACCTCTGGAACATGTCATTTTATTGGTACATCTTTAGTAGCTTGGTCATCTAGAAAATAAGTTTCTGTTGCTCTCTCAACTGCTGAATCTGAATATGTTGCTGCTACCGCGTGTTGTGCACAAGTGCTTTGGATGATATCAACTTTAAAGGATTTTGGATTAAACTTAGATAGTGTTCCCCTTTTCTGTGATAACACTAGTGCTATTAATATTGTTAAAAATCCAGTGCAACATTCTCGAACCAAGCATATTGACATTCGCTATCATTTCCTTCGAGATCATGTGGAAAAGGGAGATGTGTTGCATTTTGTTGATTCTGAATTGCAAATTGCTGATATTTTCACAAAACCACTTGATACTTCTCGATTTGCCTTTTTAAGAGGAGAGCTGGGCGTTGTGCATTCCATGAGCTTGTTTTGAGGGGGAGTTTCCATGCCATGTCTTTTACTTGATGAGCTTGCTTTATCATATTTCTTTATATGTTATTTAATTGAGCTTATATATGATAATTTAAATTGCTTTACTTGAACTAAAAGTGACATTGCGGAATTCCTTGGTTTGATTGTCTATAGCTAATACCTTGTGATATATTGCTTCTATAGGCTTGATAACGAATCTTCTTGACAAATTTGGGCTATGAAGCATGTATATTTTCAGCTTTACTCTTTCATAGACCATTTAATCACTTTGCATGTTTACAATAAAAGAAAAGGGAATAAGTAAAAAAAAAGGTGCTCAAATCTACAAGAAGAAGCTTGTTAAAATTATCAAAATGTGCAAAAGCTTCAAGATGTATGCTTCAAGCATGCCATTCTCTAAAAGATAAGATGTATGCTACAAGCATGCCATTCCCTAAAAGATAAGATGTATGCTTCAAGCATGCCATTCATTGAAAATAAAAGAAGTATGCTTCAAGCATGCCACATGCAGTTTACTGTTATCAAGATTAATTTGGTCTACTAGATTGGAGTTGAAACTACTTGCTTGCCCTGAGTTGTTAGTTGCTTCATTTTTTGGCCTAGTGTTTTCTGTCAAGATTTTGCTTAGTACTTGGCTATAGTTGATTACATTGAGGTTGAGATGCATGTCACTCCCTAACTTGTTAAATAATATTAAGTTCATGTATTATGCTTATTATGTGACCTATAAGGTTATATGATCAAGGAAGCTCATTGGTTCTTGTCTTGGCACTTATTTGTTTTTTCTTACTGAAATCATTGTCAAAGGGGGAGAAGAAAGCTTACATTCAGGGGGAGAAGTGAAATGTTTTATTGTCAAAAGAGAGAAATTTTGGAGTTCACACACAATTTTTTAGGGGGAGATTTTTCACTTTGCTTTTTGATCACTTTGCTTTCTGTTTTAAAATGAAATTTCTTAAAATCTTTTCTCGTGAGGTTAATGCCAATGTTCAGGTCCAAAGGGTGTTGCCAATGTTTTCATCAAGGGGGAGATTGTGAGATCATGTGATGAAAAATTGGTTGAATGGTGAAATTGGCATTGTATAGTGACTTTGATTATAGCATGTGTGGTGCTTGTGCATGTGCCATGATAGCATGATGGATTCTGCTTGATGCAATGCACTCGTGTGAGTAGTTGCATGGATTGACCTTGAGTCAAGTCGTGGACTTGTGCTCGGACGTGTTGTTTGTTACTTCATGTGCAGGTGTTGCTCGAGGGCGAACGTGGTCCATGACGGGACCGGAACTAGGTTCATGGAGGAACTGAGGTTCGGGACTAGGTTCAGGGAGGAATCAAGGTCTTGGTGGTCGAGGATGTCATGCGGGACGTTCGGGCTAGAGAACATGCACATGAAGGTCGGTTAGTCACGTATGTGTGCGGCGGTGGGCCGATCATGCGTGCAAGGTTTTGGTTTTGGCCATGTTGGGCCAAGTTGAGATAGATACGAACTCTTTCCATGTTGGAAGTGGAGTTGTAGTCAATCTCTATGATTTTGCTCTGTATAAATAGGGGGAGGTGTCCCCTGTTTATTTCAAATGAGAGCGTTCAGGTTTGAGGATTTGTACTCTTGTGTTGGAGTACTTTAGATAATGAAATAAAAATTAATCTTCCAGAGAGCTTCTTCTTGCGGTTGTGATTTGTTCTTGGCTTCGACATAGTTGATCAATCGCTTGAAGTTTTGTTCATCGCAGCAGTCACGAAGTTCATCACGGAGTTCGGTTCTTTGCAAAGGTATCATCTTGTGAAGGTAATATCATTTGATCCGTAGATCCGATCGGATTAATTCTTATTGGGTTTGATTCATAATTGAATCTAGTTTCTACAATAAAAATTTCACATCAATCCAACGATTAGATCTTCTATAATTTGTCATCGCCCAGACTGATGTCCTACTCGCCCAACTGTTCGCGTGGTCGCCCGGATTTAGCCTTCTTGCGAAGGATATAACTTTAGATCCATAGATCCGATTGACCTAATTTTTTTTGTGTTATCTGCATAATTGAGTCTAGTTTCTACAGTTAAAAGTTTACGTTAATCGAATGGTTGGATCTCTGGGAATTTTAGTTTTTCTAAACTGGTTGCCCGATTGATAACGTGGTCACCCAACCTGCTCGCCCGCTCGCCCAACCTGCTCACCCAAGTGCTTTTCTGGTCGCCCAAGTGCCCTACCTGCTCGCCCAAGTGTCTTACTTGTCGCCCAGGTGCCCAAACTGGTCGTCCAAGTGTTCTACTGGTCGCCCAAGTGCTCTACTGGTCGCCCAGACTTCTAAACTGGTCTCCCAACTTCGTGAACCGGTCTTCAAGCAATTTGAGTTTGAATTGGGGTATTTCAAAAAGTTTAAGAATAAGATTTTAGCTTCCGCGCAATCATTCATCCCCCTCTGATTGACGCCATACGATCCTAACATATTTTGTATTTAATTTATAAAAATTCTAACATTGGAATTTTAAAGCTTTCAGCATTTCTATTTTCATATTTTTAAATATAACAAACTTGATTATTCATCTTTGATATTTTTAACAGTGATTGATATGCTCATGATGAAGATGGATTAAAATTTTTAGGTCAAGATAATGTCAGAAATGTTTTATTAAATTCTAACAATGTTACTCTTGGTAGTCAAATTTCATTAAATTACCTTTCAATTCACAATAGAAAGATATTCAAATTCAAAATAAATTAATAAAACTATATATTTTCAACAGGATCTATACCTTTATTGGTTACAAACTATGAGGAAATTTCTATGTCAATCATGAAAAAAGAATGTTCTAGCTATCCATCTAGCATACTCGAGTTACGACAGTTTAGCTTAAAAGAAAGAGTCCATGTCAACTATAACTAAAAATAACTGAAATTTGAAAAAACAAGAATAAATTTAGCATTTTGATTTTTGTGTGAATTTCAAAGTAAAAGCCCTAAATAACAAAATTTGGATAAAAATTAAGTGAAATTAGTAAATGGTTTTATATTAGAATGCCAACCTAAAACTAAGAAAAATTCCGTGCCATATGCAATCGAAAATATGCAAATTCAAGAAAAAGTCTAATGATAATAAGATATTTGATATGTAAATGAATTCTAAGCTAAAATTCCAAAAATAATTAAATTTCCAAGACGAGTCGGATGAAAATTTGGAGTTTGACTTGGGACTGCAATTCCAAAATATGAAAATATGAATAAATGCCAGAGAAGTAATATTTAGGGTATTAATTTGTATGAGACTTGATCTCTACCTCATGTATCAATAATTCGAATTGAACTGTTTGCTTCCCACTCTATGATTGCAAATATTTTTTTCTTCTTTCCTGAAGTTTTAAATGGATGTATATGTCCATTCCTGTGTCTTTGAATTTTTTTAAAAAAATTAAAAACTTCTGTGCGTAGATAACAGAGACTCCCTCCGTTTATAAATATAAGACCTAGAGTTTCAATGATCTTGTTTAAAAATATAAGACTTGCATGTAGATTTAGTAAGACTTTTTTATTGTACTCTTATTTATTCTCTTTCAACCACATGCATTTATTCCAGGGCCAGTCCTGAGTTTTTGGGGGCCCGGGGCAAAATTATAAATGGAGACCCCCATAACATAAGCATCAAAATATTTTTATACTACCATGTATCAACTAAAAAGATAATATTCAGTGTATTATAGAAATTGTTACAGAAAAATAAATGGAAGTACAAAAGTGAGATTATTTATCTCAAATATTTTGTAGAGATCATCTGTAGGATCGAAATATACTAATATAGCAATTAGAGGGGGGTGAATGATTACGCGGAAGCTAAAATCAAAATTTTTGATGATTTTTTAAACAACACCCCAATTTAAACTCAAGGCGCTTGGGATACCAGTTCACATAGTCGGGAGACCAGTTCACAAAGTCGAGAGAGCAGTCGGGCGACCAGTAGAGCAGTTGGAGAGTAGTCGGGCGACCAGTAGAGTAGTTGGAGAGCAGTTGTGCGACCAGTAGAGCAGTCGGGCGACCAGTAGAGCAGTTTGGGTGAGCAGACTGATACATATTCACTAAAATAGTAATTTCCGAAGATCCAACCATTAGATCGATGTGAATTTTAATTGTAGAAACTAGATTCAATTCTGAAGCTAGTCTAAAAAGAATCAACTCGATCGGATCTACAGATCTTGAGATATTACCTTCACAATTTGACTGAAGCAACAAATGATGAGAATTAATCTTCAAAGCAACGACGAACCAAAACTTCGAACGATAGATCAACTACGCTAGACCAAATAAAAATTACTTACGCCAAAGAAAAGCTTACCAGGAGTTTTTCCTTTTGTTGCATGTATGCACGTCAAACGTCCAAGGCAGCCAAACTTCTAGTCGGCAATTGCATGGGAGCACTCCGGCCGCAGGAAAGACTCACGATCTTCTAGTCGCTGGAAGCACTTACGCCAGGAAAGCAAACTTCTAGTTGTAAGGATTTTCTTTTTCATGCCGCGATGCACAGGATGCTTGAATTTGCAAGAAGGATTTTATTTAGCTGGATACAGTACTCCAAAACAAAAGAGTACAAACCCTAAAACCTCAGCGCTCAAAATAAACAGGAGACACCTCCCCCTATTTATACTAAGCAAACATAAAGAGATTGAATACAACTCCACTCCCAACATGGAAAGAGTCTGTATACATCTCAACCTGGCCCAACATGGCCAAAAACAACTCTTGCACGCATGTACAGCCCACATGCTGTAATTACGTGGCTAACCAGCCTCCATGTGCATGTTCTCTAACCCGAACGTCCCGCATGACATCCTCAACCACCAAGATCTCGATTCCTCCCTGAACCTAGTCTCGAACCTCAGTTCCTCCATGAACCTAGTTCTGGTCCCGTCATCGACCACGTTCGCCCTCGAGCAACACCTGCACATGAATAAACAAGAAATGCATCCGAACACAAGTCCACGACTTGACTCAAAGTCAATTCATGTAACCACTCACACGAGTGCATTGCATAAAGCAAAATCATTAACATGCTATCACAGCATATCAAACAATCATCTTAAACAACACATGCACATGCACAACACATGCCACGATCGCAACCATTTAGCAATGCCAATTTCATTACTAAGCTAATTTTTCAGCACATGATTTCACATCATCTTAGGAAATATCTTCTAACATTTCTAGATGCAAAATCATCAATTATGGCCTCAACATTAATGTCATCCAATAACTTCTTCTCAGTACATAAAGTTGCCAGACCATTTAACTTTTCTTGAGACATTGTAGATCTCAAATAGTTCTTCAATAATTTCAACTTTGAAAAGCTTCTTTCAGCTGATGCCATAGTTACCGGCACAATAAATAAGATTCGATAAGCAACAGAAATATTAGCATAACAATCCACTTCCCTGACAAACTCAAAAATATCCATAGCAGATATTGGTATATCTGGCAAAGTCATTTGTAGTATTTTTAACTCAGAAATCATATTATTTAACTCAAAATCAGATGAATCATCAATAGAGAAAGTTTTTACCAACTTAGTATAATAATCTTTAAGTTTAATATGATCCAATGACTTCAAAGTTGTTGAGCTCAGAAGAGGCCCAAATATACCATTGAATACTTGGAGTTCTTCAAATCTATTTTTCACTGAATTGTTTGCCATATCAACCATAACCAAAAAGTAATTAACTTCAAAATCTTTCTCACCTTATAGAATTACTTCACTAATGCAATCATTTTCATCAAACTATTAAAGATTGCTTAAGTTTCAACAAAAAACAGATTGACATATGTTTACTAAAATATTAATTTTTGAAGATCACACCATTGGATTGACGTGCAATTTGGACTGTATAAACTAGATTCAATTTCTAAACTAACCCAATAAGAATCAACTCAATCGGATCTACGGATCTAGAGTTATGACCTTCGCAAGTTGACTATACCAATAGATGACGGGGCCAGTGCTGGGCCTGATTTATTCATTACCACCACGCACAAACTGTAATACCGCGAATTGTTTTACCAGAGTTTGGCCGAAATTGTTTTTTGTTGTCTCGCAATTTTAAGAATCTTAGGGCCTGTTTGGCAGAGATTCAGCTTCTCCAGATTCTGAGAATCTGGTGAAGCTGAAAATTTTAGCTTCACTAGATTCATGAAGCTGAAGCTATGAATACATTAAGAGTGGTTAGATGGATCATCTTATTTACATTTTAGACTAAAAATATAAACTTAATTCACTTTATTTTAGCCTATAAGTTTCAGATCTCAGGTGAAGCTGGAATCTGGAGCTCCACCAAACAGACCCTTATTTAAAGGTTTTGGGTTTTCCGTAAAAACTTATCGAATTGGGTGTTTTCTTCCGAGCCGTACAGTTTGGCGGCAAGTTGTTTTTCTTGTTATTTGTCTTTTCGCGCCACGGATTTATTCGTTCGCGCTACTGGTTAAAAGTTGGATTTTGGTTTTGGAGGGTTTTTTTTAGGAATTTCCCTCCCTTACCTAACCTCTCTCTCCCTCTCTTTTTATGTGTGGCTGTCATTGCTTGAAGGGCTAACCGACTCCCCCTTTTCCTCTTTTGTGCCGGCCGAACCATCTCCTGCTGCTTGCCTTTTTTCCCTGGCCTTCCTCTTGCCGAGCCATCTCCTGGCGACTGCTCCCCCTGGCGTCGCCCCTGGCTGCTCACCCTGGCGTCGCCCTAGCCATCTCCCCTAGCGCCTCCTCCTGCTGCTGCCTCCTGGTGGCCGGCGCCCCTGTAGCCTCCTGGTGGCCGGCGCCCCTGCAGCTTCCCTGGCCGGCGCCCATGCAGCCTCTCCCAGCTCTGGCGACCTCCCTCTGGTAGAAGCTTCAGCAGCAGCAGCAGCACCTGCAGTCCTCCCCCACCTCCCTTTCCTCCTTGAGTAAAAGATCTGAGGTAAAAACCCTAGGTGGTGGGGATCCTTTTGGCTTGCATGCAAGGTGTTTGTGCTATTGGTTAGCTAGGACTCCTAATTTTGAGATGTTGGGGGTTGGGGAATGGAGAGACTAGAGTGATTTGAAATTTCTGTTTCGAGCAGATTTTTGCCCCCTGTTAGAGCTGCTGTTTGAAAATTCTACAAGCGTTTCCTGGGGGTTTGGCTATAACGAAAGTTGTAGATAATTGAATTACCTTTCAGAGACCGAAATTGCTAAGTTTCGTTCAGCCGTTTGAAAGTTAGGACCGTTTTACCGATTGCTGTCCAGAACAAGTTAAATTATGTTCGTCTGCTGTTCGTCGCAAATCTGGGAATAATCAGTGCTTTTCCCGGTCGGTCGGCTATAGAATAAGTTGTAGATAATCGAATTACCTTTCAATGAAGTCTAAAATCGCTAAGTTTCGTTCAGCCGTTTGAAAGTTATGCCTGTTTTACCAAGTGCTGTCCCGGGTTGGCAGATTTCTGTTTTCGGATTTTAGGAATGTGTTGCGAAGTCAACTTAGTTGTGAGTCTTGTGTTGAATTTTGGGCGTGCTTGGTGCCGGGTGTTACAGTTGGTATCAGAGCGGGCTTCAGGTCTGTGGTGCTGGAATGTAGTGAGTAATTTTAGAATGAATTAAAATTTTGCTGTATGAAAGTAGAAACATGGTTTAGGTTGAACTTTTAAAATGTGGCCCTAGGGCAATAACCATAAATTTTGACGTAGAATGGTTAAATAATAATTATAATAAAAAACTGACACACTCTGATGCACAGTAGGAAAGGGATGGGCTATCATTGCATTGTGTTACAATGCTTGTTTTGTTATTGATGCTATGTTGATACTTGTGATTATGTTATATGTTTGTCTTGTTAAGGCTCTGGTAGTATTTATGACTATTCTTGAAGTGGTTGAGTGCTCGTGGGTCTGGTGGGTCTCCGTGTTTCAAAGAGATTTCGGCCCTGTCGTGTAGTCGTGTTGGTCGGTATGACAGTTGAAAGCCAGTGTAATAGTGCGGAACCTCATTCCAAATTTCGGGCCTTCCGTCAGGTGAGCTTGGGCCGGTCCGACTAGTAATTTTAGGGGTGGCTGGCTCATTTGAGAGTGTAGGGTTAAGGGTTCTGGGTGGGAGGGGTTTTTCTGGGATTTCCCCTCCTCACCTCATCTCATTTCCCTGTGTGTGTGGCTGAAAAAAATCAGAGTGGGCAGTTCTTTTCCCCAGACCCTGCCGACTGCTCTCCTCTCCCATCTCTGCTTGTGCGCACCAGGGGCAGCGCCCTCCCTTCCTCCTCCCTGCCGACTTCCCCCTAGCCTCTCCCCAACACCCTTCCCTCCCTGGCTCGGCGAAGCAGCAGCAGCCTGCGCCCTCCTCCCTGGCGATTCCTGCTGGCCGACTGCTCCCTTGGCGACTTCCTCTCCAGGCGCACCTCTCCTCTGGCGCCTCTCCTCCCTCCAGCCGCGCCGCCCAGCCGGCTCCCCCCTCGGCTCGGCGCCCCTCCCCCTGCGGTGATGCAACAGCAGCAGCCAACCGGCATTGCACCTGTCCAGATCTGGGTCTCCCATGTGAGCTCCTCCAACACCACCTTTTCCTCTCCTCTCTAGAGCAAGAATTCTAGCAGATCTTTACATCTTGATTTCATGCTTGTGTTTGGGTGAGGGGGGAGGCGGTGTTGGGGCCTTGGGGGGACTTGTTTGAAAAAAAAAGAGACCTGCGATACGAGCAAGATGGGACAAGGACCGAGTGGGATGTCGCTGCCCTCTTGAACCCACATGTTGGTGTGGAAGGAAGGAGAAGGGCAGACTCACCACCACCAACAGCTGCCTCTTTTATATTGGTAAAGATATTGCATCGTTTCCCTTTTCAATTGGCAGATTGCTTTGACATTTGCAGGGTAAGGGAATGCAAATTATATGTTAAGTTAGCAATTACCCTTGTCCAGCCATTGGCAGATGATGCTGAATTGCTTGCACACTTTACGACATCCGAGAATATATTAGGAAGTATTGACAAGTAGAAAAGATGGTTCAAACTCGAATCTCGCAGAAGAAAAAAACAGAACTTGATCAGATTATAAATCCTCAATTTGTTGGAATGAAAATAGATTTAGTAGTATCAGAATTTGCATGCTATTTTAGTTGTTTACAAGAAACAGGGTATAAACTTGTAATAGAATATATGCAAGAATGTTAGATCAAATCTTTCCATCTCACTCTGTACATTCAAAGTGCCAAAAGTTTACAGTACATACCTTCTCAAAGGACATTTGTATGTTGAGTTTTGAGAGACTACAGTTTCAGCTAGATGAAAACACAAAATAAAAAAAAAGAACAGTCAAGAAACTATATGTTTAAGTATCTGCAGCTTTTGAGATATTGATACGTAAATGAGATATAAAATGAAATGATGTTGATCAAGAGAAATAACAAGATTATGTCATTTGAAAACCGGGTTATATGAAGTATTAATGTAAACAAATAGGAGGACCTAGAGTTATTAATGTCATAGTTAATCTTGAAATGTATAAAGTCCCCTATCGAGTAGTGTGCGATTATACTCCTATTTAACTATGCTTCTTTAATTTCCGATAAGGTTGTGAATGTAACAATCGTGTCTTGCGCTATCTTGGTTTGTTGTTCTCTAGGGTCGGTGGTTTCTAGCGCCGCAATGGGCCATCAATTATCGCCGAGGTTAAAAGGCAAGTGCAACCCCTAGAGTGTTATTAGGGGGTTAAATGCTTTGTTTGCGATAAGATTATGAAACTTCTAATGATGTGGTTATGTTTAATAGCATGTCTAGAAGTTGTTTTTAGTATGGTGATGAGGATGGATAAATGTTAGCAAACCGGTAAGTAAGTTATTCAATTCCCATTTATTGCATTGCGTTCTACGGTTGTACGAATGGGTATGGTTATGTTGATGCAAGTGTAGGAACAAGTTTGCACTATAAGCACCTAGTTGGTCATATCTGTAAATTTAATCTACCTTATAGAAATTATGTGATGCTTTTCCTAATTTTATTCATGACTTTATTTACTCTCGAATGAATCACACCGGGGAAATAGCAAGTTAATTGGTACTTCCATATTGGTTATGGCTATGTGTGGTGAAAATGAACGAGGGATGAAATGCATTCACGCAATTGCATAATTGCATTCATGATGGACGAGGCGTCCCATGTTGATGCGGGCCTCGGTGCTCACCCGTAGTGAGCACAAAAGTCCTACTCGTAGTCCCATTCATCGAGGTGAATGGGAGCGAGTCGAGAAGAGTAGGCCCCGCCACGGATGGTTGGGATTGAGGGTGCACACCGACGGGTGTGCATTCACTATACCGTATACGCTATGACAATGTGCATTATGAGCATGCATGGTGCATTCATTTTATGATTCATGAGAAAAGGATGAGAGCATAAAAGCATCGCATTCCATTATATGTGTTGCAATTGTTAAGTGTTAATTGATGAGAATGGAAATGACAGTTGAGGATTGAGTCGTGGACTCATCCCGGAATGATTGTTGAGGCATGAGTACGGTTTAGTTATGTTTTCGAGTTGGATGTGGTAAATGGGCTAGTTCTCGCTTTCTTTCTGGATGATTTCAATTTAGTTTTGGTTATGTCAAATTATGAAGTAGTTGTGCTCTTATGTTTGGTTTTATATAAATTCAAATTGCTTCTTTTATTTACTGCTATCAAATTAAAGGAACTTTTACTTTACTCTTGAAGCATTTATATTCTAGACAAATTCATTACTTTTTTACTTGATTGCACTTTCTTTCGAGTCTTGGACTCACGCTTGTTTGCTTCTGTTTTAGGTACCTTGCGCATAACTCATTTGGGTTGGGAGTAGAAGCACGTGCACGACTTGATCGCCATCGCATTTAATTAATGCATAAAGCCCGATTGTATTTAGTGGGGTTGTAATATGTTATTTGTCATCGCGTAGTTTACCTTTTGTTAGCGGATGTGTGATTGATATCTAAGGACCTGCTAGAATGTCTCTTCGTGATTGAATGATTGAATTATATTGTTATTGCTTTACGTCACGAGTGGATGTCCTTCTTTCTAGGAAGGTCATGCCGAAATTTTGAACTTTTGCCGCTTAGTTTTAAGCGGTTTTAGAGTTAGCGGTTGTTTTAGACAATTCTGTTGAGTTGTCGTTGAGGGTTTAGAGTTTTGGGTAGCATCCGTGGCGATCTGGCACTGGGTGTTTCAGATTGGTATCAGAGCGGGCTTCAGGTCCGTGGTGCTTAAACGTAGTGAGTAATCCTAGGATGAATTAAAATTTTGCTGTATGAAAGTAGAAACATGGTTTAGGTTGAACTTTTAAAATGTGGCCCTAGGGCAATAACTTTAAAATCTGAAATAGATTTGGTTAATTAATTTAAAACTTGACACACTCTGATGCATAGTAGGAAGGGGTATGTGAATCGTTGACTTACGCTTAAATGTTGTAATTAAGCTTTGATACTGAATGCTGCATTTAATGATACATGTTGTTATATTTATGAAAGAAATGATTGAATTGTTTATGTTATTGTGTTAAAGTGGTACCAAAGTGTGTCAATCTTTGTGGGTGTGGCCGTGGTGGTGGGTAGAGCCACAACCGGAAGTTGCGAACCCCTCGTAGATGAAAAATTTTCGTCTTTTATGTATAGTTTAGTGAGTGGGTAGAGAAGGTTGGTTTCTTTTGTCTTCAGTGTTAGGAGGCAAAGAGGAAGGTTTAGTGATGAATCTTTTTGGAGCCGCTCTCTTTATCGTTCTGGCGTTCGGTTTGGTTGGCTCCTTTGTGGAAAAAAAGGGGGGTATTAAGGTTCTCGTGTTTGTCGTTCTTTGGATTCAAAGGTGTTACTGAAGTTTTAGTGTAAAACTTTAGTCGTGGGGGTTTAAGTGTTAAAGACTTTTACCCGAAAGAAAAAAAAATTTGGTTGATAGCTTGGTTTTTCCTTGTGAGGAAAGTGTTCTTGTATCAACCATCCCTTGTGGGAGTTGTTTATCTTGAAGTTTATTTGAAAAGCTTTTGCTCGTCAGAGTTTGGGAATTCGAGAGTCGAGTTCCCTTGTGATTTATGGTTGGGTTTTTGGCGTTGGTTATTCTTGAGAGCAATAGTTTCCTTAAAGGTTGGGTATGTGACCCACGAGGATGTTCAAGGCGTTAAATGTATGATTAAGAGTTAGAGTTTTCAGATGATGTGGATTACTGATTCTGTTAAAGTGAACGTATTGGTTGCTTAAAGAAGACCTAAATTATTGTATTGATAGAGAAAGATTAATCGAAATGATAAGTGATCTAAAGTGAGAGTTGATTAAATGTTTTATGCAAAGTGTCGTGAGTTATGGAATTAATAGTAAGTACGGGATTGGGTTTTGATAAGGCTAGTATGGATCACGAATGAGAAGGTCTAGAATCTTCTGATTGATGAATTGATTAAAGCAAGGTAATGGTGTAAAGACTTGAGGGGGGTTGGTTCATGTTGTTTATGAATCAACTAAATTGTGGATTGACGAAATGACTTAATCGATGTGAAATCAAAGAATAGGGATATGGAATAATGGTATGAAAGGTTGAGCTTGTCCTTGACAAATGTCTGTCTGGGATCTGTATTTATGAAATATGACTAGTGGAGATCGTATCGTGTGGATAGGGTTATTTATTGGTGGAACGAACTAGGGATATTGAATTTGTGGCTTAGGGATTGTACGAAAGGTAATTGTTGATTACGTCGAAATAAATGTTGAGAAGAAAAGGAAGAAAAGACATGTATATATTAAGCTTGGAATAAACCATTGTATGAATGATGGTTCGTCATGGTTTGTGGACCAAAAGAAAATGTTGACGCACGTCTTACGTTGAAGTAACTATTAAGTTATTTGTGTTGAAGAAGTGATGATGTGGTTCTCCTTGTTGATTGTCATGAGATAGACTTAGTTTAGGGTTTGATAATAATATGACCAGTGGGGGTTATATGAATAGGAGAAGGTAATTAAAGGAAGTTTGGGTTTTATAACTTATATTCAATTCCTTTGGGGTTTTTTTAGGATACCTTTGGTGGGTAGGAAGCCGTATTGACAAGCGTACGGGAATAATAGAAATGGTGGGATTCGAGTTGAGCCTTCTTTTAAAGGTTTACGGGTTTAACTAAGTGTATGATCTTCTGGAAGTGCATGCCTTTTTGGTTTAGGCATTCGGATTAGTGTGCAATAGGATTCCCCTGACTAAGTTGTGTTTTGGTCAAGTGGCGAACTTGGCTTTGATGGTTGAAAATGAGGATGAAAGATCAATTCTGAAGTGATCGATTGATGTATTTTGGAATGCTTTATTTCGTTAGACTATGCCAATTTGTTGCCTTGGCTAAGTTGTTTAGCTTATGTTAGGAATATGGAATTCACACTTAAGAGTGTATGTTTGAATTGTGTTGAAAGTTCTTGAGCTCAAAACCCTAATTGCAACTCTATTTTGACTAGAGTTGGATTTAATTGAGAGTGTGTGGGTTTGCAAGTATTTCAAAATGCGAGTCTTATGAATGTTTTGTAAGTAATTTTGATGGAAAAAGGGGTTTCTGTTGGAAATGAGTTTCCCTTTCTCTTTAAGAGAATTGGTGACGGTTGTGGGTTCAGATGACTGATTTGAGAATCGATTTTCTCTTCCAAAATGTTGATTTTGGTTAAATTGGGAGGTTTTGCTTTGGTGAAAGCGAGTTGAGTTATTTTGGTTATTAAGAACTTCTATCAAAAATTTGAGTTTCCTTTGCGATTTGGCTTAGGAAAAGAAGGTGAGTGATCATTGGATGTTATCGAGTTCTCTCCAAGATGAATTTTCGCGCTTTGGGTTCAAGTTGATGCATGTGGTTCAGGAGAATTGTATTTCTTTTGCATTCTAGTCTGAGTTAAGAATATGACCTTGGTGGTACATTGTCGAAGTATATTGTTGAGCTAGGTGTCGAGCATCGATGGTATAAGAGTGGATTATGATGGAGGTTTTGATGTCTTGGTCCAAGTTGTTGGGAGTATTGTTGGTTGTAGTGAAGGTGATAGTAATCTGACGTAAAGTGTTTCATTGTAAATAATTATTTTAACTAATTGTTCCTGGGTGTGAGATATGCTTGGGAAAGGATAGAATAAAATTTTATATCATGGTTTACAGCTGGAAAGGAAAATTATGCCGCCGTGGGCTAATTCTTTCGATGGCATTGGGTGATTTTGGCCCCTTGTTAAAAAAAGAGAGAAAAAAAAGAAAAAAGATCAATCAATTGGGAAAGTTGGTATTATGTGTTTTTGATTCTTAGGGATTCAAATATGGAACCCGAGATGTTTTAATGGATGGTATGAGTGGTTAGTTGAGATATGGTCTGGAAGTCTACTAGAATGAAAGGTATTGTGTCGTTCTTGTTGTCATGAATAAGAGGAATTGTGATAAAAAGATCAAGATGGGAGAGTAGATTGAAGTTATAAAGGGAATTTAGAGTTGAGTTTAGAGTTGGGAACCATGTTCTCATTGGTTATGTGAAGGTTATATCCGGTGATGCCAAAGGAAATGTTTCTGAGTTATATCAGGTTATTCTTAAGATAGTGGTATGATATGTTGCATATGGAAAGGTGGCATATCAATTATTTTGATTGAATCCTTAAGTGAAGGTATTGAGAATGAAGGTGGAGAAAATTCTTATGAGAAGATACGTAGTATGAGTTGAGTTAAACCATTTTTGTTAATGGTTGCATTTGGGAATTTGGTTTATCGCTTATTTCCGTTTGAAGTCTTCGTGGGTGTTGTGGGTTTGCCAAGAAATTTTTGTCCCGTGTGGACTTTGGTTTTTGGTTGGTGTTCTTCAATTCGGGTCGAATTCCATTAAGGGGGTAGAATGTAATAGTCTGGAACCTCATTCCAAATTTCGGCCTTCCGTCAGTGAGCTTGGGCTGTCCGACTAGTAATTTTAGGGGTGGTGGCTCATTTGAGAGTGTAGGGTTAAGGGTTTTGGGTGGGAGGGGTTTTTCTGGGATTTCCCCTCCTCACCTCATCTCATTTCCCTATGTGTGTGGCTGAAAAAAATCAGAGTGGGCAGTTCTTTTCCCCAAACCCTGCCGACTGCACTCCTCTCCCATCTCTGCTTGTGCGCACCAGGGGCAGCGCCCTCCCTTCCTCCTCCCTGCCGACTTCCCCCTGGCCTCTCCCCAACACCCTTCCCTCCCTGGCTCGGCGAAGCAGCAGCAGCCTGCGCCCTCCTCCCTGGCGATTCCTGCTGGCCGACTGCTCCCTTGGCGGCCCCTCCCCCTGCGGTGATGCAACAGCAGCAGCCAACCGGCATTGCACCTGTCCAGATCTGGGTCTCCCATGTGAGCTCCTCCAACACCACCTTTTCCTCTCCTCTCTAGAGCAAGAATTCTAGCAGATCTTTACATCTTGATTTCATGCTTGTGTTTGGGTGAGGGGGGAGGCGGTGTTGGGGCCTTGGGGGGACTTGTTTGAAAAAAAAAGAGACCTGCGATACGAGCAAGATGGGACAAGGACCGAGTGGGATGTCGCTGCCCTCTTGAACCCACATGTTGGTGTGGAAGGAAGGAGAAGGGCAGACTCACCACCACCAACAGCTGCCTCTTTTATATTGGTAAAGATATTGCATCGTTTCCCTTTTCAATTGGCAGATTGCTTTGACATTTGCAGGGTAAGGGAATGCAAATTATATGTTAAGTTAGCAATTACCCTTGTCCAGCCATTGGCAGATGATGCTGAATTGCTTGCACACTTTACGACATCCAGGAATATATTAGGAAGTATTGACAAGTAGAAAAGATGGTTCGAAACTCTGGAATCCTGCAGAAGAAAAAAAAACAGGAACTTGATCAGATTATAAATCCTCAATTTGTTGGAATGAAAATAGATTTAGTAGTATCAGAATTTGCATGCTATTTTAGTTGTTTACAAGAAACAGGGTATAAACTTGTAATAGAATATATGCAAGAATGTTAGATCAAATCTTTCCATCTCACTCTGTACATTCGAAGTGCCAAAAGTTTACAGTACATACCTTCTCAAAGGACATTTGTATGTTGAGTTTTGAGAGACTACAGTTTCAGCTAGATGAAAACACAAAATAAAAAAAAAAGAACAGTCAAGAAACTATATGTTTAAGTACTGCAGTTTTGAGATATTGATACAGAAATGAGATATAAAATGAAATGATGTTGATCAAGAGAAATAACAAGATTATGTCACTGAAAACCGGGTTATATGAAGTATTAATGTAAACAAATAGGAGGACCTAGAGTTATTAATGTCATAGTTAATCTTGAAATGTATAAAGTCCCCTATCGAGTAGTGTGCGATTATACTCCTATTTAACTATGCTTCTTTAATTTCCGATAAGGTTGTGAATGTAACAATCGTGTCTTGCGCTATCTTGGTTTGTTGTTCTCTAGGGTCGGTGGTTTCTAGCGCAAATGGGCCATCAATTATCGCCGAGGTTAAAAGGCAAGTGCAACCCCTAGAGTGTTATTAGGGGGTTAAATGCTTTGTTTGCGATAAGATTATGAAACTTCTAATGATGTGGTTATGTTTAATAGCATGTCTAGAAGTTGTTTTTAGTATGGTGATGAGGATGGATAAATGTTAGCAAACTGGTAAGTAAGTTATTCAATTCCCATTTATTGCATTGCGTTACGAAGTTGTACGAATGGGTATGGTTATGTTGATGCAAGTGTAGGAACAAGTTTGCACTATAAGCACCTAGTTGGTCATATCTGTAAATTTAATCTACCTTATAGAAATTATGTGATGCTTTTCCCTGAATTTTATTCATGACTTTATTTACTCTCGAATGAATCACACTGGGGAAATAGCAAGTTAATTGGTACTTCCATATTGGTTATGGCTATGTGTGGTGAAAATGAACGAGGGATGAAATGCATTCACGTCAATTGCATAATTGCATTCATGATGGACGAGGCGTCCCATGTTGATGCGGGCCTCGGTGCTCACCCGTAGTGAGCACAAAAGTCCTACCTCGTAGTCCCATTCATCGAGGTGAATGGGAGCGAGTCAGTAAGAGTAGGCCCCGCCACGGGATGGTT
This sequence comes from Guadua angustifolia, assembly GCA_036346375.1. Taxonomy (NCBI): domain Eukaryota; kingdom Viridiplantae; phylum Streptophyta; class Magnoliopsida; order Poales; family Poaceae; genus Guadua; species Guadua angustifolia. The sequence goes on from CM070510.1 coordinate 34,679,791, forward strand.
GGGATTGAGGGTGCACACCGACGGGTGTGCATTCAGCTATACCGGTATACGCTATGACAATGTGCATTATGAGCATGCATGGTGCATTCATTTTATGATTCATGAGAAAAAGGATGAGAGCATAAAAGCATCGCATTCCATTATATGTGTTGCAATTGTTAAGTGTTAATTGATGAGAATGGAAATGACAGGTTGAGGATTGAGTCGTGGACTCATCCTGGAATGATTGTTGAGGCATGAGTACGGTTTAGTTATGTTTTCGAGTTGGATGTGGTAAATGGGCTAGTTACTGCTTTCTTTACCGGATGATTTCAATTTAGTTTTGGTTATGTCAAATTATGAAGTAGTTGTGCTCTTATGTTTGGTTTTATATAAATTCAAATTGCTTCTTTTATTTACGGCTATCAAATTAAAGGAACTTTTACTTTACTCTTGAAGCATTTATATTCTAGACAAATTCATTACTTTTTTTACTTGATTGCACTTTGCTGAGTCTTGGACTCACGCTTGTTTGCTTCCTGTTTTAGGTACCTTGCAGACAACTCGCTGGGTTGGGAGTAGAAGCACGTGCACGACTTCGGTCGCCATCGCATTTAATTAATGCATAAAGCCTGATTGTATTTAGTGGGGTTGTAATATGTTATTTGTCATCGCGTAGTTTACCTTTTGTTAGCGGATGTGTGATTGATATCTAAGGACCTGCTAGAATGTCTCTTCGTGATTGAATGATTGAATTATATTGTTATTGCTTTCTGTCTGCTGAGTGGATGTCCTTCTTTCTAGGAAGGTCATGCCGAAATTTTGAACTTTTTGCCGGCTTAGTTTTAAGCCGGTTTTAGAGTTAGCGGTTGTTTTTAGACAATTCTGTTGAGTTGTCGTTGAGGGTTTAGAGTTTTGGGTAGCATCCGTGGCGTATCTGGCGCTGGGGTGTTACAGTTGGTATCAGAGCGGGCTTCAGGTCCGTGGTGCTTAAACGTAGTGAGTAATCCTAGGATGAATTAAAATTTTGCTGTATGAAAGTAGAAACATGGTTTAGGTTGAACTTTTAAAATGTGGCCCTAGGGCAATAACTTTAAAATCTGAAATAGATTTGGTTAATTAATTTAAAACTTGACACACTCTGATGCATAGTAGGAAGGGGTATGTGAATCGTTGACTTACGCTTAAATGTTGTAATTAAGCTTTGATACTGAATGCTGCATTTAATGATACATGTTGTTATATTTATGAAAGAAATGATTGAATTGTTTATGTTATTGTGTTAAAGTGGTACCAAAGTGTGTCAATCTTTGTGGGTGTGGCCGTGGTGGTGGGTAGAGCCACAACCGGAAGTTGCGAACCCCTCGTAGATGAAAAATTTTCGTCTTTTGCGGTATAGTTTAGTGAGTGGGTAGAGAAGGTTGGTTTCTTTTGTCTTCAGTGTTAGGAGGCAAAGAGGAAGGTTTAGTGATGAATCTTTTTGGAGCCGCTCTCTTTATCGTTCTGGCGTTCGGTTTGGTTGGCTCCTTTGTGGAAAAAAAGGGGGGTATTAAGGTTCTCGTGTTTGTCGTTCTTTGGATTCAAAGGTGTTACTGAAGTTTTAGTGTAAAACTTTAGTCGTGGGGGTTTAAGTGTTAAAGACTTTTACCCGAAAGAAAAAAAAATTTGGTTGATAGCTTGGTTTTTCCTTGTGAGGAAAGTGTTCTTGTATCAACCATCCCTTGTGGGAGTTGTTTATCTTGAAGTTTATTTGAAAAGCTTTTGCTCGTCGAGTTTGGGAATTCGAGTCGAGTTCCTTGTGATTTATGGTTGGGTTTTTGGCGTTGGTTATTCTTGAGAGCAATAGTTTCCTTAAAGGTTGGGTATGTGACCCACGAGGATGTTCAAGGCGTTAAATGTATGATTAAGAGTTAGAGTTTTCGGATGATGTGGATTCTTGATTCTGTTAAAGTGAACGTATTGGTTGCTTAAAGAAGACCTAAATTATTGTATTGATAGAGAAAGATTAATCGAAATGATAAGTGATCTAAAGTGAGAGTTGATTAAATGTTTTATGCAAAGTGTCGTGAGTTATGGAATTAATAGTAAGTACGGGATTGGGTTTTGATAAGGCTAGTATGGATCACGAATGAGAAGGTCTAGAATCTTCTGATTGATGAATTGATTAAAGCAAGGTAATGGTGTAAAGACTTGAGGGGGGTTGGTTCATGTTGTTTATGAATCAACTAAATTGTGGATTGACGAAATGACTTAATCGATGTGAAATCAAAGAATAGGGATATGGAATAATGGTATGAAAGGTTGAGCTTGTCCTTGACAAATGTCCGTGCAGGATCTCAGATTATGAAATATGACTAGTGGAGATCGTATCGTGTGGATAGGGTTATTTATTGGTGGAACGAACTAGGGATATTGAATTTGTGGCTTAGGGATTGTACGAAAGGTAATTGTTGATTACGTCGAAATAAATGTTGAGAAGAAAAGGAAGAAAAGACATGTATATATTAAGCTTGGAATAAACCATTGTATGAATGATGGTTCGTCATGGTTTGTGGACCAAAAGAAAATGTTGACGCACGTCTTACGTTGAAGTAACTATTAAGTTATTTGTGTTGAAGAAGTGATGATGTGGTTCTCCTTGTTGATTGTCATGAGATAGACTTAGTTTAGGGTTTGATAATAATATGACCAGTGGGGGTTATATGAATAGGAGAAGGTAATTAAAGGAAGTTTGGGTTTTATAACTTATATTCAATTCCTTTGGGGTTTTTTTAGGATACCTTTGGTGGGTAGGAAGCCGTATTGACAAGCGTACGGGAATAATAGAAATGGTGGGATTCGAGTTGAGCCTTCTTTTAAAGGTTTACGGGTTTAACTAAGTGTATGATCTTCTGGAAGTGCATGCCTTTTTGGTTTAGGCATTCGGATTAGTGTGCAATAGGATTCCCCTGACTAAGTTGTGTTTTGGTCAAGTGGCGAACTTGGCTTTGATGGTTGAAAATGAGGATGAAAGATCAATTCTGAAGTGATCGATTGATGTATTTTGGAATGCTTTATTTCGTTAGACTATGCCAATTTGTTGCCTTGGCTAAGTTGTTTAGCTTATGTTAGGAATATGGAATTCACACTTAAGAGTGTATGTTTGAATTGTGTTGAAAGTTCTTGAGCTCAAAACCCTAATTGCAACTCTATTTTGACTAGAGTTGGATTTAATTGAGAGTGTGTGGGTTTGCAAGTATTTCAAAATGCTGAGTCTTATGAATGTTTTGTAAGTAATTTTGATGGAAAAAGGGTTTCTGTGGAAATGAGTTTCCTTTCTCTTAAGAGAATTGGTGATTGTGGGTTCAGATGACTGATTTGAGAATCGATTTTCTCTTCCAAAATGTTGATTTTGGTTAAATTGGGAGGTTTTGCTTTGGTGAAAGCGAGTTGAGTTATTTTGGTTATTAAGAACTTCTATCAAAAATTTGAGTTTCCTTTGCGATTTGGCTTAGGAAAAGAAGGTGAGTGATCATTGGATGTTATCGAGTTCTCTCCAAGATGAATTTTCGCGCTTTGGGTTCAAGTTGATGCATGTGGTTCAGGAGAATTGTATTTCTTTTGCATTCTAGTCTGAGTTAAGAATATGACTGTTGGTGGTACATTGTCGAAGTATATTGTTGAGCTAGGTGTCGAGCATCAGTGGTATAAGAGTGGATTATGATGGAGGTTTTGATGTCTTGGTCCAAGTTGTTGGGAGTATTGTTGGTTGTAGTGAAGGTGATAGTAATCTGACGTAAAGTGTTTCATTGTAAATAATTATTTTAACTAATTGTTCCTGGGTGTGAGATATGCTTGGGAAAGGATAGAATAAAATTTTATATCATGGTTTACAGCTGGAAAGGAAAATTATGCCGCCGTGGGCTAATTCTTTCGATGGCATTGGGTGATTTTGGCCCCTTGTTAAAAAAAAGAGAAAAAGAAAAAAGATCAATCAATTGGGAAAGTTGGTATTATGTGTTTTTGATTCTTAGGGATTCAAATATGGAACCCGAGATGTTTTAATGGATGGTATGAGTGGTTAGTTGAGATATGGTCTGGAAGTCTACTAGAATGAAAGGTATTGTGTCGTTCTTGTTGTCATGAATAAGAGGAATTGTGATAAAAAGATCAAGATGGGAGAGTAGATTGAAGTTATAAAGGGAATTTAGAGTTGAGTTTAGAGTTGGGAACCATGTTCTCATTGGTTATGTGAAGGTTATATCCGGTGATGCCAAAGGAAATGTTTCTGAGTTATATCAGGTTATTCTTAAGATAGTGGTATGATATGTTGCATATGGAAAGGTGGCATATCAATTATTTTGATTGAATCCTTAAGTGAAGGTATTGAGAATGAAGGTGGAGAAAATTCTTATGAGAAGATACGTAGTATGAGTTGAGTTAAACCATTTTTGTTAATGGTTGCATTTGGGAATTTGGTTTATCGCTTATTTCCGTTTGAAGTCTTCGCGTGGGTGTTGTGGGTTTGCCAAGAAATTTTTGTCCCGTGTGGACTTTGGTTTTTGGTTGGTGTTCTTCGAATTCGGGGTCGAATTCCATTAAGGGGGGTAGAATGTAATAGTGCGGAACCTCATTCCAAATTTCGGGCCTTCCGTCAGGTGAGCTTGGGCCTGTCCGACTAGTAATTTTAGGGGTGGCTGGCTCATTTGAGAGTGTAGGGTTAAGGGTTTTGGGTGGGAGGGGTTTTTCTGGGATTTCCCCTCCTCACCTCATCTCATTTCCCTATGTGTGTGGCTGAAAAAAATCAGAGTGGGCAGTTCTTTTCCCCAAACCCTGCCGACTGCACTCCTCTCCCATCTCTCGCTAGGCGCACTAGGGCAGCGCCTCCTTCCTCCTCCCCGCCGACTTCCCCTGCCTCTCCCCAACACCCTTCCTCCTGGCTCGTGAGCGGCAGCAGCCTCGCCCTCCTCCTGGCGATTCTGTTGGCCGATGCTCCCTTGGCGGCCCCTCCCCTCTGGTGATGCAACAAAGAAGCCCAACCGCATTGCACCTGTCCAGATCTGGGTCTCCCATGTGAGCTCCTCCAACACCACCTTTTCCTCTCCTCTCTAGAGCAAGAATTCTAGCAGATCTTTACATCTTGATTTCATGCTTGTGTTTGGGTGAGGGGGGAGGCGGTGTTGGGGCCTTGGGGGGACTTGTTTGAAAAAAAAAGAGACCTGCGATACGAGCAAGATGGGACAAGGACCGAGTGGGATGTCGCTGCCCTCTTGAACCCACATGTTGGTGTGGAAGGAAGGAGAAGGGCAGACTCACCACCACCAACAACTGCCTCTTTTATATTGGTAAAGATATTGCATCGTTTCCCTTTTCAATTGGCAGATTGCTTTGACATTTGCAGGTAAGGAATGCAAATTATATGTTAAGTTAGCAATTACCCTTGTCCACCATTGGCGATGATGCTGAATTGCTTGCACACTTTACGACATCCAGAATATATTAGGAAGTATTGACAAGTAGAAAAGATGGTTCGAAACTCTGGAATCCTGCAGAAGAAAAAAACAGAACTTGATCGATTATAAATCCTCAATTTGTTGGAATGAAAATAGATTTAGTAGTATCGAATTTGCATGCTATTTTAGTTGTTTACAAGAAACAGGTATAAACTTGTAATAGAATATATGCAAGAATGTTAGATCAAATCTTTCCATCTCACTCTGTACATTGAAGTGCCAAAAGTTTACAAGACATACCTTCTCAAAGGACATTTGTATGTTGAGTTTTGAGAGACTACATTTCAGCTAGATGAAAACACAAAATAAAAAAAAAGAACGATCAAGAAACTATATGTTTAAGTATCTGCGCTTTTGAGATATTGATACGAAATGAGATATAAAATGAAATGATGTTGATCAAGAGAAATAACAAGATTATGTCACTTTGAAAACCGGGTTATATGAAGTATTAATGTAAACAAATAGGAGGACCTAGAGTTATTAATGTCATAGTTAATCTTGAAATGTATAAAGTCCCCTATCGAGTAGTGTGCGATTATACTCCTATTTAACTATGCTTCTTTAATTTCCGATAAGGTTGTGAATGTAACAATCGTGTCTTGCGCTATCTTGGTTTGTTGTTCTCTAGGGTCGGTGGTTTCTAGCGCTGCAATGGGCCATCAATTATCGCCGAGGTTAAAAGGCAAGTGCAACCCCTAGAGTGTTATTAGGGGGTTAAATGCTTTGTTTGCGATAAGATTATGAAACTTCTAATGATGTGGTTATGTTTAATAGCATGTCTAGAAGTTGTTTTTAGTATGGTGATGAGGATGGATAAATGTTAGCAAACTGGTAAGTAAGTTATTCAATTCCCATTTATTGCATTGCGTTACGAAGTTGTACGAATGGGTATGGTTATGTTGATGCAAGTGTAGGAACAAGTTTGCACTATAAGCACCTAGTTGGTCATATCTGTAAATTTAATCTACCTTATAGAAATTATGTGATGCTTTTCCCTGAATTTTATTCATGACTTTATTTACTCTCGAATGAATCACACTGGGGAAATAGCAAGTTAATTGGTACTTCCATATTGGTTATGGCTATGTGTGGTGAAAATGAACGAGGGATGAAATGCATTCACGTCAATTGCATAATTGCATTCATGATGGACGAGGCGTCCCATGTTGATCACGGGCCTCGGTGCTCACCCGTAGTGAGCACAAAAGTCCTACCTCGTAGTCCCATTCATCGAGGTGAATGGGAGCGAGTCGAGAAGAGTAGGCCCCGCCACGGATGGTTGGGATTGAGGGTGCACACCGACGGTGTGCATTCACTATACCCAGATACGCTATGACAATGTGCATTATGAGCATGCATGGTGCATTCATTTTATGATTCATGAGAAAAGGATGAGAGCATAAAAGCATCGCATTCCATTATATGTGTTGCAATTGTTAAGTGTTAATTGATGAGAATGGAAATGACAGTTGAGGATTGAGTCGTGGACTCATCCCGGAATGATTGTTGAGGCATGAGTACGGTTTAGTTATGTTTTCGAGTTGGATGTGGTAAATGGGCTAGTTATCGCTTTCTTTCGGATGATTTCAATTTAGTTTTGGTTATGTCAAATTATGAAGTAGTTGTGCTCTTATGTTTGGTTTTATATAAATTCAAATTGCTTCTTTTATTTACTGCTATCAAATTAAAGGAACTTTTACTTTACTCTTGAAGCATTTATATTCTAGACAAATTCATTACTTTTTTACTTGATTGCACTTTCTTTGAGTCTTGGACTCACGCTTGTTTGCTTCTGTTTTAGGTACCTTGCGCATAACTCATTGGGTTGGGAGTAGAAGCACGTGCGACTTCTGCCGCCATCGCATTTAATTAATGCATAAAGCCCGATTGTATTTAGTGGGGTTGTAATATGTTATTTGTCATCGCGTAGTTTACCTTTTGTTAGCGGATGTGTGATTGATATCTAAGGACCTGCTAGAATGTCTCTTCGTGATTGAATGATTGAATTATATTGTTATTGCTTTACTCACGAGTGGATGTCCTTCTTTCTAGGAAGGTCATGCGAAATTTTGAACTTTTTGCGGCTTAGTTTTAAGCGGTTTTAGAGTTAGCGGTTGTTTTTAGACAATTCTGTTGAGTTGTCGTTGAGGGTTTAGAGTTTTGGGTAGCATCCGTGGCGTATCTGGCGCTGGGGTGTTACAGCCAGCACCGAAGGATTCATAATCCCGGGTGAGGATATTCCTAATTCCTTTGCCGTAAATCGGAGAGTAATTGATTTCTTGTTTTTCGTGGTCGAGAAACTCATTTTGGTGACTCTCTTTTATTGTGGGAGTTTTGTGATTTATCTATGTTTCGGAGTTTGTGGTCATGACAAGGGTTGAACCTTGTCGTGCGGTAAAGTGAAGAGTATCGTTTTGCACCCATTTGGTTGCTTTGCATAGAAAGTTATGGATTCCTTCTTGTGTTGGTTGTTCTCCCAGTTTATAAAGGAGTTGTTGTACTTCTGCTGTAGATGGGAGAATTGATGGAGTAAGTTTCCAGGCTTTGACTCATTTGGTCTTTTTGAGTTTAAGTCAAAGAAAAAGGGTTATTGGTGTTGCGCCTCGTTGATTGATGGCGGGGAAAGGCATGGAATTGCCGTGCTGTCGTTCTCCAAGTTGAAGTTTTGGATTTGGGGCTTTAAAGGGAAAAGTATTATTTGATCGACCCGCTTTTCCTTCTCGTGGATTTAGTTGTGTAACTCCTTTCCTTCGTGGAATTTTGTAGTTTGATAATTGGTTTGGAGTTTTGTTGAATGACATGGCTTGAGCCTTGTCATTTTCTAAGTCTTTTGAGAGTCGAGCTTCTTTGGAAGTTTTCGTTGGCTTTTCTGGAAAGAAAAATTCGACAGTTAGAGTAAGTTGTGGGTGATTGAAGATCTTCTCGTAAAGGATTAGTAGAATATTTGTGTTGTTGGGTTAAGGGTGGTCGACCCTAATTGGATAGATGGCAAGAAGTAGTCTGTAGGTCATGTTGATCCACGGTTATAAGTAGAGATTTGAAAATGGTGTTTGCGTAAAGTTATAAATGATTGTGTCAAAGAAGTAATAACAAGTTGGTTGAGGAACTTGTTAATTAAATGATGTCGGCTACTGAAGTGGTCTCTATTGGGAATGAGTTTCCCCTCTTCTCTTTAAGAGATTGTGTGTTGATTGTGGGTTCGGATGTCGGGTTTGAGAATCGATTTTCTCTTCCAAAGTGTTGATTTTGGTGTTATAAGCAGTTTTGCTTTGATGACAGTAAGTTAAGTTGTTTTTTGTTATTGAGATCTTCTATCAAAGAGTTACGTGGAGCCACTCTTTTATCTAGAGTACTCCCCGATGTAAATTGGATCACATTGATTTGAGAATGATAAAAGTGGTTCTTGAGATGTTCAAGATTTGAATTTGCCTTTGCGATTTGGCTTAGGAAAGGAAATAGAGCGATCATGGGTTTTTGTTGAATTTTCTCCAAGGTGATGTATGTGGTTATTTGGTTTAGAGAGAATTGTACCTCTTTTGCATTCTAGCTGGTGTTAAAGATTATGACTGTTCGTGGTATCGTGTTGAGTATAGTAAGGATTTATACTCTTAGATTTGATTATGTGAGTGAAAGAATGTGAGCGCGAGACCCTCTTAAGAAAAGAATCAAGTGTAGTTTGGTATTGATTTGCGGTCCTAGCATAACCTAGGCGTTGACCTCAAGTAGTTTAAAGGTGGATTATGATGGAGCCTTGTGATGTCGATTCAAATTCTTTTGGGGGAATCGTTGATTGCACAGAAGGTGATAGCAAGTTGATGTAAAGTGTTCCTTGACGTGGTTCCGACCTTTATGAGAGGAGCATCTTGATCGTGTTGTCCCTGGGTTGTGTGGGACTTTGTTGTGGGTGGGCTGGGTGGAATCAGTCACTAAATGCTTTATTTCCTCAGGTTTGTCGGAACCCTCGGTTTTATGGGTTAGACTCACTGTGGGTCAGTTGGAAATGGATGGTTCAGTTGTGAACCTTTTCTTTCAGTGGTTGCCTCGTTGTATGAGACAAATTTGAAAGAAGATCAAATACGGTTTTGTGTATGAGGGAATTTGATTGGTGCCCTGTGGGGCTAATCATTTCGATAGTAAATAATGATTTTTGATCCTGTTGTTTCCAAGGGCAACTGTTGAAAAGATAAAAGTCGTGTTTGGATTCCTAGAGGGTTCCGGTGTTAATTGATCAGGAATAGTGGTATACTCGGAATTGGGTTAGAAGTTTGTTGGATTGAAAAGCCTTGTGTGGCTCCGTGGTTTAAGTTTAGCGACCCGTGTTATAGCTTTGATATGGTAGAGCTAGCTCGTTCGATGATATGGCTTGAAAATGGCTATGCGGTTATAAAGGTTAATCATTGAGGAGAGATGTGAATCAGGGTTTCTTGGTTCTTAGGGGATTGGAATTTGGAATCCCAACTTTGTTCTTTTTGGGTATTTCGTTTTGTCAGTCGGTTTCCGTTGTTCTTGATGGTGTTCTGGTGATGTTCAGAATTCGAGGTCGAATTCTGTTAAAGGGGGGAAGAGTGTAATACCGCGAATTGTTTTACCAGAGTTTGGCCGAAATTGTTTTTTGTTGTCTCGCAATTTTAAGAATCTTATTTAAAGGTTTCGGGTTTTCCGTAAAAACTTATCGAATTGGGTGTTTTCTTCCGAGCCGTACAGTTTGGCGGCAAGTTGTTTTTCTTGTTATTTGTCTTTTCGCGCCAAGGATTTATTCGTTCGCTCTTTCGTTAAAAGTTGGACTTTGGTTTTGGAGGGTTTTTAGAATTTCCTCCCTTACCTAACCTCTCTCTCCTCTCTTTTTATGTGTGGTCACATTGCTTGAAGGGTCACCGACTTTTTCCGCTTTTGTGCCACTAACCATCTCTTCTTGCTTGCCTTTTTCCCTCGGCCTTCCTCCCCGCCGAGCCATCTCTGGCGATCGCTCCCCAAGGTCGCCTGGCTGCTCCCCTGGCGCCGCCTCTAGCCATCTCCTGGCGCCTCCTACTGCTGCTGCCTCCTGGTGGCCGGCGCCCCTGTAGCCTCCTGGTGGCCGGCGCCCCTGCAGCTTCCCTGGCCGACGCCCATGCAGCCTCTCCCAGCTCCGGCGACCTCCCTCCGGTAGAAGCTTCAGCAGCAGCAGCACCTGCAGCCCTCCCCACCTCCCTTTCCTCCTTGAGTAAAAGATCTGAGGTAAAAACCCTAGGTGGTGTGATGAGGACATCACTCCAATGCATACGCCCGAGACTCCTCCAGTTGTGATGCAAGGACCCATCACAAGAGCACGAGCACGGCAATTGAATCAACAGGTGAGCTCGCTCCTAAGTGCCCGTGCTGATACTTGTGAGAATGGTATGCTACCTAATGATATTATTGATTATATTGTACTTAGGAACTTTGGAGAGGATCATGAAGGCCTTGGGAACCAGCAAGGGCCAGGAGGGAGGCAAGGAGGAGTCCAATTCAAGTTGGAGGTCTAATTCGTCTCGAGTCGACTACCTCGGCCACCAGGAGCAGCGTTCACTAAAATCGTCGCCCAGGCCACAAACGGGCTCCGATTTTGATGATCCACATATGCCTCGAAAGCTAAGGAGATAACCTTTCCAATGGCACCGGTTTCAGGTCATTTGGACTTCGGAGTCGACAGGAATTCACGTTGCAAGTTGGCGGACAGAATCTGTCCCAGGGTGCTGCGTCACCAATTTGGGCCCTTGGCCCATGTATCGTGTTGAGTCCATCACGGACGCGTCTAGGGTTTGTAGGACGTCCCTAGCCTTTATATCCAGTAGCCGCCGCTAGGGTTTGATTTGGGGTTTTGCTTAGATTAATTCTGTCTTTGAACAGGTCGCCGTTCATCGGTTTGTGAGACCCCAACTCGTGAGCTTCATCTTCAATTGCAAATTCAGTTGCATCTTTCTTGTTCTTGCTTGTGTTCTCGATTCATTGGCAGGATTAGCCTTCGTGGCGAGGTCAACCGGCAGCGACGTTGATAACCGAGGACGCGTGGTGCTGCGATTGGGGGTTTTGATCGTGCCGATCAAGAAGCCGGATCGTGTGTGTCTCAAGCCGCCTAATCGACTTATCCTCCACCTGACGGAAGTTCGGGCAACCCCGTCCCCATCATGGTGGGGATCCTTTTGGCTTGCATGCAAGGTGTTTGTGCTATTGGTTAGCTAGGACTCCTAATTTTGAGATGTTGGGGGTTGGGGAATGGAGAGACTAGAGTGATTTGAAATTTCTATTTCGAGCATATTTTTGCCCCCTGTTAGAGTTGCTGTTTGAAAATTCTACAAGCGTTTCCTGGGGGTTTGGCTATAACGAAAGTCCTACCTCGTAGTCCCGTATACGTGGTTGTATGGGAGCGAGTCAGTAAGAGTAGGCACCCTCCACCACGGGGTGGAAGGGAAATGAGAGGGTGCACACTGACGGGTGTGTACTCGGTAATACCGGTATGTGCTAAAGAGGAGATAAGACATGCATGATGCATCATATGCATGAAAATTGTGAAATCTACATTGCATTGGCAATGATGAATCATGTTTAATGAGTTGATTGTGATGTATGAATATGAGATTCTCCTTCTGTATGGCATATTTGCATCTGCACTGCATTGATAATGATGAATCATGTTTAATGAGTTGATTATGATGTATGGATATGAGATTCTCCTTTTGTATGGCATATTTGCATTTGCACTGCATTGACAATGATGAATCATGTTTAATGAGTTGATTGTGATGTATGGATATGAGATTCTTCTTTTGTATGGCATATTTGCATCTGCACTGCATTGACAATGATGAATCATGTTTAATGAGTTGATTGTGATGTGTGGATATGAGATTCTTCTTTTGTATGTTTTGTGCACTTGAGCATGAAGACAGCGAATGGAAACTGTTAATGGTTAATCGTGAAGCTAATGGCATATATAGATTGAGGATTGAGTCGTGGACTCATCCAAAAGTGGCTGCCGAGGTATGAGTAAAGTTTAAATAATTCTTGAGATAGTTGTGGTATTTGGAATCAGTTTCCGGTTCAATTATTTACCAAGTTCAGTCAAGTATTTGAATATGTTACTTTTCAATGTATTGGTATTTCGTTTGATTCGGTTGCATTTCTTTATTGTTGCACTTTGCTGAATCTTGGACTCACGCTTGTTTGCTTCCTGTTTTAGGTACCTTGAAGCTGATTCATCGGGTTGGGAGTAGTAACACGTGCACGACTGCGGTCTCCAACCATTCATTTAATCAATTCATTAATTCTGGATGTAATTAATTCGGTTGTAATGTGTTGTTGTCGTGGTGAAGTTTATTAGTTCTTTTTGGATGTGTGATTGACTATCTAAGGACCTGCTAGAATGTTTCATTCTATTTTGAGTGATTGATATATCCTATAACTGTTTTATTCTTTTATCTGCTGAGTGGATGTCCTCTGTTCTAGAGAAGTCATGCCGAAATTTGTAAATTTCGGTGGCTTAGTTTTAAGCCAAATTAAGAGTTTAGAGATTGAATTCCGTTTCAGTCTTTTCCGCTAGAGGCGTCAGTAGTTATTTAGAGTTTTTTTTGGTAGCATTCGTAGCGTGTTTGGCGTCAGTGTGTTACACAAACTATTTTCTCTTATCTTCTAAGACAATTAAGTGGGTATCTAAGTCATTTTTACTTATCCTTTACTCAATTTCAGCTTAATTTTAATATCTGTGCAAATTCAAAGTATGTCGCAGCTAACGGAGGGTGTAATACCTTAAGAGTATATCATATTATATGTCCTCATTCATCTCTGAACTAATCAATGAACAGGTCTGAAGACAGGACAGCGGTGGGCGGACGTCCGCTCGGGCGTGCTGTACGAGTACTTAATTTATGTAATCAATGAATACCTCGACAAACACAACCAGTAGATCCAGATCGGCACTGATTATCAAAATGTTGTCTTTGATTCACAATATAAGTCAACTTCACCAACGTATAGTCAAGGAAACATTAAATAAAAAAATTGATTTTATTAGAATATCATACTCTAAGAAATGACATACTACAACTACTCTTTAATTTGTGTCGAATATAGGGGTACAAAGCGCATGTATTACAATAGGTATGACTAGTTTAAGGTTATCATCAAACTAGAAAATTTAAGGTGGCGAAATATTTGGTGAAAACCACCAATTTCATAAAAACTCCGTGGAAACCACCTGTAGAAGCTTTGAAAAATTCTCAAAAAATTACCATATGTAGGAGAGGTGAACCTCTACAACCCTGCAAAATTTGAAGTTGAAACTCAATCGCATTTGAAAGATATAAAAAAAGACAAAGTCAGCATGAATAGTAATTTTTACTGTTTTGGCACTATTCTTTTTGCTGTTTGTCTTTTTCATATCTTTCAAATGCGATTGAGTTTCAACTTCAAATTTTGCAGGGTTGTAGAGGTTCATCTCCCCTACATGTAGTAATTTTTTGAGAATTTTTTAAAACTTCTACAGGTGGTTTCCACGGAGTTTTCATGGAATTAGTGGTTTTCACCAAATATTTCGCCATTTAAGGTTACCATTCTAAAATGATATGTATTATCTTCTTTATTCACCATCACCCTTTCGCCAACTCACTTCCCACACCACCCTTTGTGGTGACCCTCATTTTTGCATAAAATGAGAATCTCATATGCATACAATACTAGTGCCATGATCAGTGGTTAGTATATACATTACAATAATTAGAATCACAACCATAAATTATATTATTAATGCGGAACCTATCTATACAATTCAGAGCATATAGTAGTTGGAAGAATCAAAATCTTGTAGTGTGTCCATCTAACTCTCGGGCAACTGATAAGGCATAAATCCCTAAAAAGATTGTTTCATTAATATTCCCGCATCCTGTGATGAAAAGAAATTTTTAGAGCTTCGTTTTTCTCTTCCACCTAAAACAACATAATAAGAAAAATTGAGTATTTTCATACTCAGCAAGACTTAAGGTGGTATTTGTAAAATGCATAAATGCAAGCCATGTCAAAAAGGCTTCTAGGTTAAGTTTGCATAAAGTGAAATTTAATTTGTAAATCAAGTTGTGATTTCTCAAATGAAATTTGTAAGAGCAAGTTTACTGATAAGAAATAAATAAAGCATAATTAATACTCACAGTCCTTCACGAGCAATGAAATCATCCAAATCCTACCATAACATGACACAACACAGTTTTTGCCAATACGTGGTAAATCAAATAAAACCAAGCATTTTGAAAATAATAAAACATCTAACCAATGTCAGTTCACTAAGTTTCCCATAACCGCGGGTACAACTAATCAATTAGATTTTCACTTTACAGAGGTGTATGGTTTTACCCACAATACATGACTGACTTTTTATGCAATCAATATTGGCACACTTCCTTTGGTGTGCTGTAGAAAGTCTTGACATAACTGTTACATCACATAGACCAAACTTTGCACCAGCTCTAGTGATGAAAAACCCTTGCTATATTGGTAGAAACACATAAAACATGGTATCATCTTCACAAAAACAGTTGGGCACTGTTTCTCTCCATAGCAAAGTGTACACTGTTGTATCGCCAAGCGTTATTCCCAACACCTTGGTGAGGGCACCCCTTCGAGCAAACCTTGAAAGGAGAGCTCATACTACTCAGGCTTTTCAATGTGCAAAATTAAATCTATGTAACCTAATATGTTAAAACTGCCCCATACCAGCACTTGTGGTTGTACAAATTTTTCTTGGATCATACAACACTATGTTCAGTCCTTAATCCAACACGGACGATACTTCTCCCTACACTACGTGCAAATCCATCTGCACAATCAGCTATTGCCAATAATCACCCACGTCAAAACCATAGTTTTATTTTGAGTTTTTAACCAAAATATCAGTAACCAACAATGTCATATCCAACTTTTTTAAATTCTCAAGAAGTAGTTTTGTTTTGACCATCTACATCGTTGCTAATCAAGCATAGTTAATATGTAATCGTATATACCTAAGTTGACATCATGTATTGTCTAGCCTTATTCTACTATTATCAAGGTTCACATGTCAATATTTATTAAGGAAGTTCCATTAGATAACAGTTATATCTACCATTACCACAAAATAGCAAATTTACAGAAAATAAAAGCATGCATGAAACAATTTGATAAACAAAAAGAAATTTAAATACTAGGATCAATATGATTAAAGGGGGTGCTTGCCTTGCTTATTTGTTATTTACGATTAAGTCATGGTCGTAGTGACGTAATCGACGATGAGATTAGTGACATCGGGTTCTATATATTATTCAATGGAAATAAAGCAAATAACAAATTTCAATAAGGGCAAAAAGAAGACAGACGGAAAAATCAAATAGAATCTTACTACAAAGAACAGGAGGTTTCTTTTATAGATGATTTATTCTTACTTTACGAATCAAGAGGCTAAAATTATGTATTCTTGTATTTATAATTTTGAATTCTAGATACTAAAATTGTTTGGATTAATAGAATTAAAACATTAGTTATAGTGTTGTGTGCGATTAGTACTTAGCTTTAAACATTTTCGTATAAAAAGCAATTTATATAAGCTAGATTTACAGGATTAGGCTACTAATTATAATTGTATGGTTACACGAGGATTCTTGTGACATAAACATATTAACTAGAGGTTTCTTAGGCTAAACTATTCAAATAATGTGTTTTTTACGACCGTAACACTTAAGGTTATTGCACTAGCAGGATTCAGATGAAAAGCAATTTGAAATAAGAATATTTTTCTAGATTATGATAGTTCATATCCTAAAGAGTATTTCTAGACTAATTTTATAAATTTTAATATTTAGATGAGATATTTTATTTGCTGCTGAAATAGCATAAATAGTCATAAAGTTGACGTTATAAGAAATCGGATTTTATTTTAAGTTTGTGACTACAATATATATGATTATTCACTCATTTTTCTGATATTAGTAGGGTATGACCCTAGAAGCATTTTAAAGCTGGTTTTTCATTATTTTGCTTGTAGCTGTAATAGTTTATATACATTTAATTTAGCTATTTGCTTTGCCTTATGTTAAAAAGAATGCAAACTAAGTCTAATTTTTAAATATTTTTATATAAATGGGCTTCTACTGATTCTAGGAGCTTATAAGAATTATCTTATTATTTTATGAGTTATGATATACATATTTTTATTAATGGCCATATTAGGGTTTCTTGATATTTGCAAAGAAAATAATTTAAACATAGTTGAAAATTAAATGTTTTTGTATATTTGAGTTTATTATGGTCTCAACTTCATATAAAAATTTATTTTATTATTTTAGGAGTTATATTGCACAATCTTTGCATGAAGGCCATAATAGGGTTTTTATCAAATCTTAATTCAAATAATTCTTCTATGTTTCAAAAGTTAAAATTTTTTGTATTTTTTGAATCTACATAATTTTATGTGAATTTAGAAATTTATTTTATCCAATTTGGAGCTGTATTTCAAAGGTTATGCTAAATTGAATTTCGGGCTCATTAGAAAATCAGGTGGGGATTGGGAAACACGTCTTCATTTAACTGAAGACGTGTTCTTCAATTTCGCGTGATCATTTGAGCTCAGCTTCAGCCTCTAGCCTGACAGGCCCGATTGCCGATGACTGCGCTCTAGCGAAGCTTCGGCGCAGGCGAGGGAAGCTAGAGCATCACTGCACCAAGACGCACCACCTTCCAGAGGGTTCTAACGCCATTGGTGATGGCCGAAATGGGCACACCACCTGTGTCTGTGGCGGCGGCCATGGCCGGTCAGACGAAAGCTACAAATTTCAGTGCCTTTTCACTGAGTAGGGATCAAATAAGTATCAGTGAATCCTAGTGACTCCATTTTACCTGGTCATGAGGTCGGAGACCAATCAAATTGTGCTGCCACCTTTCGCCAGTCGTGTGGGAGAAGATGGCCAAGGCAGCGAGATGTTAGGCAATTAGAACCAAATTAGGATGATGGGGAGTAGTTGTTAGATGCCCAGGATACTAAAATTCGAGGAATTATGTTCTTACACTCTGTGATGGCTTATTCGAATTTTGTTTATTTGCTTGGTTGAGTTCACAACAACAACGAAAATGGCGATTAGGTACAATCCCGGTGATGATTTGGGTAGAGGTGGGGGTGGTGATTAGGGCTAGAAATTAAGCTCGAGGCTCGCAGCTCGGCTCGAGCTTGGCTCGACTCAGTGCGGCTCGGCTCGGCTCGATGCAACAGTGAGCCGAGCCCGAGCCTACTACTTAGCTCGATCAGCCAACGAGCTAAGCCCGAGCTGGCTCGCGAGCGGCTCGTTAGGCTCATTACCAGCTAGCTGCTTCTGTGGTGATGTTATGAAACAAATAATAGCTGCTTTAGGCTGTTCAAAGCATAGGTATCACAATTGTGCTTTCGTGCATGCAACAAAGACTTCATGCCAAGTTATAAGGTAGAAAAATTAGAATGAGTATCATATAGTTTTCGAGTAATAGCTAGCTAGGAAAACCAGTCAGCTTATGAATCGATCGATCCACCTAACGCATGAAGAAAGCTCAAGGAATATCACAGACTAAATAGCAAGGAAAGTTTCTTCAAATACAAAAAGGATTGCATCAAGCCCAACCGTGATGAAGTTTCTCAGAATCTAAGAACACGATATGAGATAACTGTGATTTTACGATATGAGATACTCAACTGTGATCCAGTAGTTTTACGCCAAAGACAAATTTGCTTGCATCTGTTACCGTAGTTACAGGTAAATGGCTAAATGCACAAAACAACTTTCGTTTTTGTATTTGCGCGTTCAGGAACTGGAAAACATCAGAACCACATTTCTAAGCTGAATTGAATACGATTCTGAGCTTACAACATTGCATCGATGAAATCGGGAGGCCGGCCTGGGGGGGAGGCGAAGGGTTGGAGGAGGGCGCTGGTGGCGGGCGGGCCGGGAGGTGGCGACAGGTGGCGGCGGTCGGGCGGTGCAGGAGGCGTGGAGCTAGGCCAGAGGAGGTAGAGCTTGGCCAGGGTCAGGGGAGGCGTAGTGCTTGGCCGGGGCCGGGGGAGGCGCCGAGGCGGCGACGGGGTGGAGCCTTGGGGAAGGTGACGAGGCGGCGACGGGGTGGCTGGCGGAGTCGGGGAGGCGTCGGGCCGTCGGTGCCGAAGCCTCGAACCCTAGCTCTCTTCTTCATCTCTTCGATGGATTTGGGGCTTTGGGCAATCCGGTTTGGTGGAGGAGTCGAGTGACTCGAATCGGTGGATTGGTTTTGGATTTTTGCTGGCCCGCGCATGCTTGGCTCGTGAGCCTCAACGAGCCGACTCGAGGCTCGACCGAGCCTGAGCCGAGCTTAATTTGTAGTTCGATTCATACTCTGGGCTCGGCTCGGCTCGGCTCAATTTTCAGCAAGCTCGAACGAGCCGGGCTCAGCTCGGCTCAATTCCACCCCTAGTGGTGATGCTATGGGTTTTCCCTGGGTTGCACTCAATTGATTTTTATAGCCAAAGAGGGAAGGCACTATAGAGAATAGCAGCAGCGGTCATCCTCGTGTGTAGGGTTTGAATTCAATGAATTCTGGCATGGCCGAGATGACAAGCTTGCAGAGATAAGGTGGCAAGGAATGCCCCATAGACTTGGCAGGGAGGTGTTTAGACTTGGAATTGCGCCATTGCTCGAAGTGGCAGTGAAGATCAGAAATGGTCTCAGCCGTAGCAGCAAAATTGATGAGAAAAGACTACTGCGGCAGCATTTTGGTAGAGCTAAGGTGATCTCTGAGTTGCTGTGTGTAACACCCCGACGCCAAACGCGCCACGGCTGCTACCAAAAACTCTAAATAACTAATGACACCTCTTCAAAAAGGCTGAAAACAACCTCTAAACCCTCAAAACAGGATTAAAACTAAGCCACCGAAATTTACAAAATTTTGGCATGACCTCTCTAAAAAGTAGGACATCCACTCAGCAGACAGAAAACATTTGCAGTTCTATGATATTATTCTAGCAGGTCCTTAGTTAATCAATCACACATTCAAAAGGAATTAGGAAACTCCACTACATAAATTATTACAGGACAGGAATTCATTAAACATAACCACGAACAGCCCCTTACAATAAATTACTCGAGCTATTTATAGCAGAACTATAAGTTAACATAATGGAGAGGTGATGATGCAAAACGTGATTGTGCTACTACCCCCGGCATGCATGCCGATTTTCAAGGTACCTGCAACAACACAACCATCAAGCGTGAGTCGATGACTCAGCAAAGTACACGAGCGTAACAATTCCAATTTATCATAAGTAAAACAAGAGCTTGACCATAAAAGCAAGTAAGACAAATGAAGCAACATCCGGACAATACGCATTTATACCCATTTAAAGCAATAACTTGACTATATAAGAAAATTACCGCAATCAAGTCATCAACTTGATAATAAACCCATTCGACGCCAAAGAAGCATTACTTAACTCTAAGTCACAACGTCTCCCGACTGAAGGTACAAAGGTTAGGGTGAGGTTTCACGATATTACACTCTCCCCTCCTTAAAGGGATTCGACCTCGAATTCGAAGACTGTCAACCAAACCAAAGTCCACAAGTAGGGGTGAAAACGGAGCGAATAATATCCGGACCGTATCCGTATCCGGTATCCATTTTTAGGGAAATGGCAAAAGAATCTGATATCCGTCGGATACGGATACGGATACGGATAATTATCCGGATCGGGGCAAACAGATACGGAGCGGATATGGGGGAGGTGATATCCGACGGATACGGAGCGGATACGGATATCCGGATACCGGATATCCGTTTTGTCAGCAGGCCTCCGGGGCGGAGATGGGATGGGCCCGACCGCCTGAGGCCCAACTATTCTAGCGAACAGCGCCTGCACTGCAAGAAACCCTAGACCTAGTCCCTTCCAGCCTCAAGGCGGCCTTCCCAGTTCCCAGTTCCCACCCTTCCCTTGCACTGGTGGCTGCGCCGTGCGCCCCCCTGCTGAAAGCCGATCGGCGATCGCATTCCCGGATTCCCCAATCCGCCGCTCCGCCTCCAGGTTCTTCACCGACCCGGCCTTCCAGCCGCCGCCGCCGCCACCCTTCGGCTCAGCCTCTCGCCCGGGCCACTCCGCCGCTTGCCCTTCGCTCACCTCTCGGCCTCTCGCCGGGCCTGCCCGTGCCCCGAGCAAAGCGCCACCGCAGCACCGCCGTTCCGCCTCCCGCCTCCGGCTCCCGATCTCGTCGAGGTGAGTCGAGGCGAGGCCGCCACTCGGCCTCGGCTCCTTGGCCGCCGCCCGGACTCGACCTCGACCTTTGGCGCGAGTCGCCACGCCCACGCGCTCCTGCTCGGCTGCTCTAGTCATCTGGTGAAGTGGTGAGTGCTTGATGAATGAATGAATGATGGTTACTGATTAGCGATTACTGATTCCTATGATGTCCCTAATTAGCGATTACTGATTACTGATTCCTGCGATTACTGGTTACCATAGCCCCGCCTCCCTTGAAACTTGTGTTTTCGCGTTTGCATATTCTCCGACTAAATATTCGGTTTCGTTTCCGTTTTCGATCCGGCTCCGATTACTATCCGTTTTATTATTATCCGATACCGATTTAATATCCGCTCTGTTTTTAAATTATCCGTATCCGTATCCGCATCCGGGTGAAAAAAATGTGAGCGGATATGGAAATGCCACTATCCGACCGAATCCGATCCGTTTTCATCCCTATCCACAAGGGACTTAAAACTTCTTGGCAACTCACAACACCCACGCAAGGACTTCAAACAGAAACAAGCGATAACCCAAGTTTCCAAATCCAACTATTAACGAAACAATTTTACTTAGCTCAATTGAGTGCAACTTCTCACGCAAGAACTCAGTCACAGTCAATCAATAGGTCAAAATCCCAAAGGACCACTCTCGCAAACAATCCGACAAACTTAGACAACTTTTTACTGACACTGTAGCGTACGACATCCGAACAACCAATGATCCTCCTCGGATGAATAGGATACCAACCTCTATGATCTACTCCAAACCCATACTTGATTTCGATTGCTATACTCTTATCTCCTCTTTCAATTGATTAACCTCTTTAGAAAAAGGTCCATTACCGACAGATACCATCCAAACAATAAATTCACTAAAACACACTTTTCCTTCCAACCATATCTCCACAATATAATTTTTGAATTCCTTTTACCAAGCTTACCTCACGCTAAAGGACCACTGCCCCAGGGTAAATGCTCACTACAGAACACTACACATCAAATACTGAAATCCTTCACTACAACCATCTGAAACCAAAAGTTCAGTCACACGATAGGAATGGTGACATAAATACCATCAACTTCCAAGTAGTCCACTAATAAGGGTTAAACAAGCACCACCAAGGAACCACATCAAAAGAATAACCCTCAATTAATATCCACCCAAAGTCCCTCGAGTCTCTTTAACAAAACTAACCACTCTCATCCTTTTCAAATAATGTGATAAAATACACACCAAGGAAAACTCAACTTCAAGAGAAACACTGCATTGAACTTTTACAGCTGCAATCCCAATGACCAAAAAACTCAATTCTCTTTAATAAACTCAACACTATACCATAAGCTTCCATATCCTGTAACTCTAGCTAGAACACAAAGGAAATACAATTCTATTGGACCAATTGAACCACATGCAACAACCGAACCCAAAACACTCCAATTCACTTTAGAGAGAAACTTGATGGAACCCAATCATCACTCGCTTTCTCTTCCAAAACCAAATCGCCAAGGAAAACCCGATTCTTTAACATTCTCAAAACAATGCAATGGAATTCGCACTAGGGAGAACTCAATTTAAAGGAGAATCCCACATAAATCATGGACAGGAGCCCTCACAGAACCAAAAGCAAATCAGCTCACCTTCATTAAGGCAAAGCTTCCCCTGCTTAACCAAAACGAAAACTTGGAAAAGACAATCGATTCTCAAATTGGACATCTACACAAACCATCTCATCCAGTTCTAGTCAAAATAAAGTTACAAATATTCCCAACTTAAGAGCCTTCATCATATTCCATTATGTCTACCTATCTTCTTCACATATATTAATTCCAAGGTTAATCCCTTTCGTGCGATAGAAAGCCCAATCCAACATACACTCCTCAAGGGTAAATTTCACATTCATTACTTGAGTTAAACAACTTAGACAAGGCAAAAGTTTGGCATGGTTCAATAAAATAAAACATTTCAGAATCCATCAACCGATTACCTCCCAAAACTACTCTTTCATCCTCACTTCAATCATCAAGCCAACTCCATGACTTAATCCAAAATGCAACTTAATTAGGGGAGTTCTATTACCCACTAAACAAAGCGTCTTACCCCAAAAAGTCATGCACTCCTAGAAAATCATGCAATCAATAAATGCTCCACCAAATTAAATATCCTCTCTATGAAACATACTTCATCACAACATTTTCTCATGACAAAACCCCATCATTCATACAACCATTCCATATACTCATCATTTAATTTCACATCGATTAAATCATTTTGTCGATCCACCCTTTAATTAACTCATAAGCAACATAAATCAACAACTCTCATGCCTTTGCGCTAATATGCTTCGGTACTTTACATCAACATCTTACTATAATAAATTCATCCATAGAAGATTCTAGACCCTCTCAATCCTGATCAATACTAGACTTACCGGAACACCAATCTTGAACTCCCAATCAATTCCACAACTCACGACCATTGTAATAACTCTAATCAACCTTTCACTTTAAAATCACCTACCTTTTCACCTAATCTTTTCTCTCATTCCTTTGAGTGGCTGCCATTTGTTTTCCTTGCCAGATATTTCCCCTCCCCCCCGATCCTTTTCTGTGGTTGTGGGCGCCCAAAGGCTGAGCTCCTCCCCGCATCTCTCCCTGCCCCTGTCGATCCCAGCTGTCTCCTCCAGGCCGATATTTTTCCCCAGCCCAGCCCTGGCCGACTCCCATCTCCTGGCGCCACCCCTCCCTGCTGCTCTCCCTTCCCCAGCAAGTCTCCTGGCGCCTCCTCCAGCAAGCCACTAGTTCCTGCGCCTCTTCCCCGGCTGAGCTCCTGCGCCCTCCCTGCTGGCGCCTGGCCTTCCTCCTCAGCCGAAGTAGCTCCAGCAGCAGGCGTCGCCCTGGCCATTTCCCCTGGCGTCGCCCCTGCCTCGCCCCTGCCTCCTCCCTGGCTCGAGCTCCCCTCGGCGTCGTCCCCCTCCTGGAGCAGCGGTAGCAACCTCCTGGAGCAGCAACAGCAGCCCGAGCAGCAGCAGCACCGGCGGGCCTCGGCTGCTCTGGCACCCCTGGCCGGCGGTGAGCCACCCTCCGGCCGACAGCGTGTCCTCAAGGCAGAGCTGCCTCGGCTTCTCCATCTCCCTTCCTCCATGAGTAAAAATCTGAGGTAAAAACCCTAGAGATTTTGGGGGTTTTAATTGTGTGCATGCCATGTGTTTGATGAATTGCTCTCAAAGGGTATGTCTTTACATTTTCCCATGTTTGATTCTATGTGGGACATGAGGATACCATATATTTGTTTTCTATTTAACTTCGAGATTTGTTGGCTACTGGGAGCTTCAAGTGGCATGTAGATCTCCTGTAATGTGAGTTGTTCATTAGTAGCAGCTTAGGTGATGTGATTTATCTTTGTCTCTGTTGAGTAGGCTAGAAGCACTAAGTTTCTAATTGCATGTATGGTTTCTGAGTTCTTTTGTTGTTAAGATTGTATAGTGTGAGATTTTGTCCTAGTGTATGATAATTACTGCTGAAAGAATGATAGTATTTGAAATCCTAGAATAGTGAATGATGTGTTACTATTGTTTTGTATGCTCATGTCTTGATTCCTCCAATGATCATGTGAAATCAGAAATATGGTCACTATACCTTTGCTGGTAAATTTAGTTATAGCGGAGAGCAAGTGCTAAATAAGGTTGGTATGATTTGCATTTTTCGTTTTGAGGAAGTTGTCTGACTGATATTCCCATGCTGGTAACACAGAGTGCAAATAGGTCATTATGTTACATGCACTTGTATGTTGATCTGCGGTTTAATATCTCATTGTGTTCTTATTCTGTCATATCTCAGTGTGATATGTGTTTAGCTTATGAATGGACATTGTTTTTTTTAAGAAATCAATTATGCAAAAGAGTTGTTTTCTTTTGTCGCGTGTTTCGAGTGTGCATAAAGTTGAGTTGGATGATTATTGTTTAATTGCAGAGAAGGTTTTGTCGGGAGTGGCCTCAACCGTATGCCACTCCATTCTTCGTCGGTAACAGGCAAGTGCATTTCCTAGATTGTGGCTAGGAGGATTAGTCGATTGTTTGCTCTTAGCGTATGTAATTGCCGATGAATACGCCAGAGGTAAGTTTTGCTTGGGTATGACTAGAAAGTGCTTCATCTTATGAATATGTTTATGATGATTAAAAGGTTAAGGGAATGGATGTAAGTACAGCGTGTTATTGAGTGTGGATGTGTGTTCATATGTGAGCATTTAACTGCAAATGTATTGTGTGAGCATGCTTCGGTGGCCGTAGGATGTAGTTGCATGACAGAAACGTGGTTATGAGTTGCCCTGTCTTATGGTTGACTCTGATTATACTAGTATCGCTAGTGACTTAGGAATGTGAGAATTTGGCTATATTTATGTATGTGGTTACGGCTATGTTAGTGTTGGTGATGGATGAAGGGTTGCACTTCATTCATGTAAATTGTATTGTGCATTCATTAAAGGAAGAGGCGACCCATTCTGATGCGGGTCTCTGTGTTCACACGTAGTGAACACGAAAGTCCTACCTCGTAGTCCCATTCATCGAGGTGAATGGGAGCGAGACAGTAAAAGTAGGCACCTTCCACGGGATAGAAGGGACGTGAGGGTGCACACCGACAGGTGGGCATTCGGCAGTACCTGTACGTGCATCGAGAAGAGCATACATATGCATTGCATCTTTAATAATGAGTGTTGTGGTAAATGGTGTGTCATATGGGTGGTAATTACGGTAATTGAAGGTTAATATCGTAAAACCTCGCCCTAACCTTTGTACCTTCAGTCGGGAGACATTGTGACTTAGAGTTAAGTAATGCTTCTTTGGCGTCGAATGGGTTTATTATCAAGTTGATGACTTGATTGCGGTAATTTTCTTATATAGTCAAGTTATTGCTTTAAATGGGTATAAATGTGTATTGTCTGGATGTTACTTCATTTGTCTTACTTGCTTTTATGGTCAAGCTCTTGTTTTACTTATGATAAATTGGAATTGTTACGCTCGTGTACTTTGCTGAGTCATCGACTCACACTTGATGGTTGTGTTGTTGCAGGTACCTTGAAAACCGGCATGCATGGCGCGGGGGGGGGGGTAGTAGCACAATCACGTTTTGCATCATCACCTCTCCATTATGTTAACTTATAGTTCTGCTATAAATAGCTCGAGTAATTTATTGTAAGGGGCTGTTTGCGGTTATGTTTAATGAATTCCTGTCCTGTAATAATTTATGTAATGGAGTTCCCTAATTCCTTTTGAATGTGTGATTGGTTAACTAAGGACCTGCTAGAATAATATCATAGAACTGCAAATGTTTTCTGTCTGCTGAGTGGATGTCCTACTTTCTAAAGAGGTCATGCCGAAATTTTGTAAATTTTGGTGGCTTAGTTTTAATCCTGTTTTGAGGGTTTAGAGGTTGTTTTCAGCCTTTTTGAAGAGGTGTCATTAGTTATTTAGAGTTTTTGGTAGCAGCCGTGGCGCGTTTGGCGTCGGGGTATTACACCGTGCGTGAGAGTGATTGGGTGAGCCTCTGTGACAGTGATAATTGGTAGCGAAGGTGGCTTCAATCGATCGCACGGGGAAGAAGAGTAGTGTTACGATCCTGCTAATTGGTTCCTCAATGGTGTTCGACTGATTTGAAACTAAACTGCCTTGACCAGATGATGATCCCAACTATAAATGAGGGTATATCTTTGATGGGAATTTTTTTGATAATTTTTCTAAGGGATGGTTGGATAGTTTTCTTTATCCTGTCAAATTTTCAGGCCGAGATATGACATACAGAATTTATAAAAATTCTAGCAAGGCACTGTACACAGATTCATATTTTATGATTTTGATTTTTCTAGGAGTCAATATCTACTCAAAAAAAATTCAAACTTTTTACAAAGGATCCTTATCGATATAATGATCTCCAGTCAAAATTTGAACTTCATATATTTTATAATTAATTAATAACAATTCTGAAATTGATACTTCCAGATGTTCATTCTTTCTATTTTTGAATTTTTAAAAACTCTAAGTAATTTATTAATTTTTATATTTTTACTTCTAATAGGTCTATCCATCCAGAGGATAATATAAAATTTCAAGGTCAAGATAATGACGGGATAGTTTTATCAAATTCTGAAAATTTTAATGTTATTAGTCAAAATCCATTAATTTGCCTTTCACTTCAAATTTATTTATATTGATATGAATTTTAAAATTCAAAATTGGATTTCTGGAGTCTTATTGAGTCAAATAAAAAAATTATTTTGTTGTCATAAATTTTAACTTTTTATATTATTTAGGATTATATTAAAAGGAATTATCCATTAGAGCAAAAATTAATAAAATCTAGACAAATTCAAAAAGCGAAATAGCATCAATAAATATAAGTAAATTATAAAATTTAATTTCTTACTTTATTTTAATTTTCAGAATGTTACACCCTTCCTTTCTAACACAAAAATTAAAATCACAAAATTTAACTTTAAAAATTATAAACAATTTTCATCTCAAAAATATTTAAATTGAAAATTTTCAAATTAGAAAGTTTCAAATCAAAAAATTTCAAACTAAAAAGTTTTAACTCAAAAATTTTCAAATCAAAAGGTTTTAAATTACAAAATTTAAACCCAGAAAGCTTCAAATCAGAAAATTTCAAAGTAGAAAGTTTCAGATAAAAAATTCACAAATTAGAAAGTTTTAATTCAAAAAAATTTATATCAGAAAATTTCAAATTTGAATGTTTCAACTCAAAAAATTTTAAATCAAAAATTCTCAAATTTGAAAGTTTCAACTTGGAAAATTTGCAATTAGAAAGCATCAAATCAAAAATTTTCAAACTAAAATTAAAAATGTTCAACTCAAAAAGTTTCACGTTAGGCAGTTTCAACTTGAAAAATTTTAAATCAAAAATTTCAAATTAGAAAGTTTCAACTAAAAATTTTAAATAAAAACTCTCAAATTAGAAAGTTTTTACTCAAAAATTTTAAATTAAAAATTCTCAAGATAGAAAGTTTCTACTCAAAAATTTTAAATAAAAAATTCTCAAATTAAAAAGTTTCAACTCAAAAATTTTCAAATAAAAACTTTCAAATTAAAAAGTTTCAACTAGAAAAATTTTAAGTAAAAAAATTCAAATTAGAATGTTTCAACACGAGTGTTTCAACTCAAAAAATATTATATATAAAAAATCTCAAATTAGAAAGTTTCAACTCGAAAAGTGTAACTCAAAAAATTTCAAATCAAAAAGTTTCAACTTTGATAACTTTCAATTTAAAAAGTTTTGGTTTGAAAACTTTCCATTAAAGCTTTTGGTTAAAACTTTTAATGCGTCTAAATAATTCTTCTTTCTTCAAGACTTGGGGGATTTGAAAAATAAAAACTATTTTAAGTTTGTGGGGAAGGGAAGAAGGAAGGAAAGGGGGATGAAGAATATGATACAAGTGTTGCGACGAGACAGCCTTTGAAAGGGAAGGGAAGTGGAGGAATAAAATAAGTGCTCCCACATGTCACAACGATGGCGCGTCATCATCAAAGACACCCTCAAATTAGCAATTCCCTATTAACAATACTACACTTTGATTCTCTCAATGAACTTATATTGTGTATACTATGAGACATTGCTTTTGAAGAACAGGGATTTGTAATACATAACATAGTAAGCAAGGAGTAGTGCTTGAACAGCCAACAACCAACAACACTACCACACACAGGCACATCACAGACGGTTTTGTAAACTGTCTATGAGCAATTGTCAGTGATGACTTCGGTGATCACAAACGGTTTGTGAACCATCTGCAAAAATAGTCATCATAGACGGTTCTAAACAAGAACCGTCTATGATGAGGGCTACATCACAAATGATTCTTGGTTGGAACCGTCTGTGATGTAGCCCTAATCATGTACGGTTCTTGTTTGGAACTGTTTGTGATGTAGCCCTCATCACAGACGGTTCCAAACAAGAACTGTTCGTGATGATTATTTTCCATTTTTTACTATTTTTTATTTATTGGCTAGCCTTAGGAAATGTCAATCCTTAATTTTTCATCTTCATGATAATAGCAAAATGCAAATTGCTATTGCTAAACCTTCAAGACATAACAAATCATATCAGCATGCATTTGCAATGAACATTTAATTGGGAAAGTAATATACTAGTATTCCTTCTATAATTGTTTCACAACCAACAAGTCATCCTCCAACTGAAGCTATTGATTAGAATGAAATAATAGATCATGAAAAGACACTTACAATGCATATTTAGCATGAATAACATTATTCAGTGAATGAAATTAAAGTAGACTGACAAGCTGAATGCAATGCAGTTTTTGGAAGTTCAACTATTTGAAGTCTTGCCTTAGACTATATACAGATCCTAAGGGTAAGTAAACATTCTTATGCTTCATGTGTCACAGAGACACAGAAGTTACAAAATCAACATTAGCAAAGAGCAAAATCAAACTTAGTATATTGATTAGCTTGTAAGTCACAACATCAATGAGTTAACTTAGTAGTTCACTCGTAATGAACCAAAGAATTGAACTAAAGGAAAACACCACAGCATAACCTAAATTAGCCAACAGCCTGCCAGTAACAAGAGTTTACAATCAAAATACTGAAAGACTGCGTCCGAGACACCAAAGGCATGTTAATTGAGTCAAATCAGAGTGGAGAAAAGTTATACATGTTGATCCTAAACTAGATGCTTGGCACAATGGAATGAACAACCAGAAATTAAGAAAGCAGCATCAATAGACATTTGTACAAACCATGAGACTAATCTCCGCGAAGTGCTACAATTGAATGAGGGGCAGCTTGTAAAATTACCATAACATCTTAAAAGCAGAACAAAAGATACCTGTAACAACAATGTGTTATGTATGAAATGAACATCTATCGAGTAGCTGGGAGCCTGGGACAAGAAGCTTAATTATAATTAGGGGAGCCCATATTACAACATACAGCACATTTATTTCAGGAATCAACTCAGATCACTCATTACAATGTGTATGCACATCAATTTTGAAAAATCAATTCAGATATATTAACCAATTGAATTCAGAACTACAACTCACAAATTCATAGCACAAGGTTCATAAATTAATCCAAATGGTAACTAATAAATTCACAACTCATCAGGTGAGGCTTGAGTGTCATTCGTCTTTTGGATTTACGGCCTCATATATCGAGAAGGCATAGAGTTGTCCTCGAATATCTAGTAGGTCAGTCTGTTCCAACGTAGATTCAGCGTATTGCCAAGCTTGTTGATGGGAAGAGTAAAGTCTTGTATGTATATAAATTAATAAGTAGAAATAATTGTTGCAAGATTGACAAACCTCTATAACATTGATCTTTTGTGAACCAATGAGGAGTTGTATGTTGTGGCAAATGTAGAATCCACATAGGTTAGCGCCCTGGCTGCTACTAGCACTGCCAAAATATAATAGGTTAATTAGTTTCGAAAGTATTATTACGGAGTGTGAAGGATTATTGCGTACTAGTGGATACTGAAAAATTATAAATATGCTTTAGCTTCGCTGATCCTTCCTGTGTATACACTGAACGACGCGTCGAATAATTTTTTGATAGACGCCAAGTCGTGGGTGCTGCCATTTTTGGAATCAAGGTAAATTACATGGTTCTATCTTGGTATACTTATGAGTAGAACCCAGTATGTCGCCATAGTCATTCAACCTAACTTCGAGCTACGTTATATAGTACAAATCAACAAGTGTAGCAACTGAATGAAACACTTACCCCGAGTTGTGGGTAAAAGTATCACTTTTTTGTCCCATTAAGCCAACAATATTTTTTCACATACTCGTGGATGGCTTGTAAATTTTCGTCCATAGTTTGCTTGGATACCATGTGTGGGTTGAGGAAACCCACTAGTTGTTCCCTTACTTTTGCTTCCATGATCATTTATCTACATATACAAAATCAAGGATCATATACATATACGATATTTCCTTATGACACGAATGTAGACCGTGATTGCACATATTTACAATATCCTATTCTCATGAGTGAAGCGTCGAGAGCGTTGTGGTTGTAGAGATTGAATAAGTTGTTGAAGACGACCACGAAGAAGCCATCTAAAAACTGGTGTAAGAAATGTTCCTCTTTGAAGCTGACCAAGATACTCGATGCCTGTTGTGCCATTAGTTTGTTGGCTTGTTCTATGCACCAATCTTGCAATCTAATGTAGGCAAATGTAAGCATCTCCTAGCTCTCATTCAGTACGAACAGCTATCCTAGCTCAAATTGCCGCGTCAATGGGGCAAACAGAAAGTCATGGGCTAACGTGGTCCCTTTTGATTTGCCTTTGTCGTTGTCTCACTGTCTACCAAATGTCATCTTCATGGGAGACAACTTAACCCGAACTGTAGTAACGGCCTGTGCCTGACGAGACATGGTAGCCAATTTGGTGGGCTCTATCGGTGCAGCACATGTCTCCGGTAGTGCTAGTAGCTCACATGGCTCCAATAGTGCTTCTAGCTTCGATGTTGTAGGGTGGGTGACGAAGGAGAGGTCCTTCTTGAGCTACTGGATGAATATGCCGATGGCATCTCCTAGCGAGACGATCTTATCATTTGGGGGCATCTCGAGCGTGATGGCCTTGCAAATTTCATGTATACCATTGACCTGGACCTTCATGTAGCTGGATCTACTATGCGACCGTGCACCACTAACCCTAGATTGGATGGATATACGCTCCCTCAAGCAGCCTGTAGGGGAACAGAGCCATTGGCAAGCCTCACTTGGAGATTGCACGGCATGACTGTAACACCCCGACGCCAACGTGCCACGGATGCTACCAAAACCCTGATTCACTAGCGACACCCCTTGGACCCACACATGTCCGAAGGGTTACCGACACACGATAATTATCCACAACAAAATCAATTGAACTGAGAATTACCGAAGAAGGCATAAAAACCTAACATCTATACGAACTTGACTGCAATCAACCACTAAACTCTAAAAAAACCGGCTTAAAACTAAGTCACCGAAATTTACAAAATTTCGGCATTACCTCGCTAGAAACTAGGACATCCACTCAGCAGACAGAAAACATTGCAGGTATATGATATCATTCTAGCAGGTCCTTAGTTAACCGATCTCACATCCAATAGAAATTAATAACTACTCTACAATGAACAACATATTACAACCTCAATCCATATCACTAGGCTTTACAAATCGATTTAAATAGTTTGATGGTGACCGAAGTCGTGCATGTGCTCTACTCCCATCCCGGCAAGCCAGCTTCAAAGAACCTAAAACAGGAAGCAAACAAGCGTGAGTCCAAGAATCAGCAAAGTGCAATCAAGTAAGAAAAGTAATGAATTCGTCTAGAATATAACTGCTTCAAGACATAAAGTAAAAGTTTCTTTAATTGATATCCGTAAATAAAAGAAGCGGTTTGAATTCATATAAAACCAAACATAAGAGCATAATTACTTCATCATTTGACATGATCAATGTTTAATTGAAATCGTCCAGTAAAAGAAGCAGTAACTAGCCCCATTTACCACATCCAACTCGGAAACATAATTAAACCTTACTCGTGCCTCAATAATCATTCCAGGATGAGTCCACGACTCAACCCTCAACCTATCATTTCCATTCTCATCAATTAACATTTAACAATTGCAACACACAATGAAATGTGATGCTTTTATGCGTTCATGCTCAAAATGCAACCTTTTAGCCTATACCGGTATAGCTGAGTGCACACCCGTCGGTGTGCACCCTCAATCCCAACCATCCGGTGGCGGGGCCTACTCTTACTGACTCGCTCCCATCCGTGGATGGGACTATGAGGTAGGACTTTTGTACTCACTACGTGTGAGTACAGAGGCCCACATCAACATGGGTCACCTCTTCTGTAGTGAATGCGCAAAAAAAATGCAAAATGACATGAATGATCTACTCGTTTCATCCTATATCAACTCCACATTGGTCATAGACATGTTTATAAGCACGGCCAACCTGAATATAAATACACACATTATCATTTAATCGCATTCATCACTTCATTACTTGCATCAACCTAACCATACTCATTCGTACAATTTGTAATGCAATGCAATAAATGGGAATTGAATAACTTACTTACCAATTTGCTAACATTCATCCATCCTCATCACCATACTAAAAACAACTCTAGATATGCTATTGAACATAACCACATCATTAGAATTTTCATAATCTTATCGCAAACAAAGCATTTAACACCCTAATAACGCTCTAGGGTTGCACTTGCCTTTACCGACGCTTGAGGCAACGTGGGGTCGTGACCACCCCCGAAGACACTTTCCCTGAAAACAACGTTACGCACAAAAATGGATCAAGGTCCGACTCAATACCTCAATGCGCGACGAAAACTCAACTCTTGCCAAAAAAACAGTCCCAATTCACACTAATGGAAACTCCAAGCAACCCACTAAACAGCAGACATTAAACCTTAATAATAGGAGAACACACTGACAACTCTCTCAATTTGGGATCTTATGCAAAACCATTAACAAATTAAACTAATATACAATAGTATGCTCATAATCAAATGGCAGTAATAACTCTTAACTCATTGAATTGGGCCATACTGTCTAACTTTAAACACACAATTTAACAAACAATATACAGAATTATCAAAGAAATATATTTTCATAAACAGCAATATGAAAGGTGAGATTCTCATATTCTGGATGGTGGCAGAGGCATGGTCTTGAATGTAACTGTAAGGAGAACAACCAACTGAACGATTGCTTAACCATATTCAATAACTGAAACTAAGTATGATTTATCTCAGATGACAAGTAAATGAGTATGCATACAGTATATCAAAGAGGAGTCTAGCTCATCATATGTTTGGGACTGATACAAGAACACTACCTCCTGAACAATTTCTAGCATGTAAAGTTGACTTTATCTAGAAATGCATGTGAGATTATTTCAGTGATTTCTTTCTTCCTATGCCAACAGATAATAATCATCCAAGTCTCGGCTTCCAAAATAGTAGGGTTAAATAGTATTGTCTTTAGATGCATAGCAATATTACATGGTACTTAATGTATGCTTCTGGAGAGAGTAGCAAGCAATATTATAACAAACAACACCAGGGATGTGCAGATTAATTACACT
The DNA here is from genome assembly GCA_036346375.1 of Guadua angustifolia. Classification (NCBI taxonomy): domain Eukaryota; kingdom Viridiplantae; phylum Streptophyta; class Magnoliopsida; order Poales; family Poaceae; genus Guadua; species Guadua angustifolia. Next base: position 34,713,671 of record CM070510.1, read on the forward strand.
TTCTAAGCTCCAATCCAATAATAAAGCAAACTAGACAATTATATATTGCTCACGACAAGCATTTCCACATTTTCAGAATCCCATATAATGGCTCATCTACAAGAAAATCTGCTATACATTAATGCTAACCACATCAAAGAAAAACACATAACGTATATTCTACTTCAAATATGCCAGTACCTCAAGCTCACAATTTAATGGGAATCAAAATCGTATGCAATACCAATTCATTCTCATGAAGACCTAGCTAGGCATTAACACAAACACCTTGCATGCAAAGAAAAATACCCAAGCTAGACTACCTCAAAGCACATCCATGGAGGAAGGAGGGAGGTGGGGGAGGTGCTGGCCGGATGAGGGGTCGCCAGAGGGAGGCCAAGGCGGCGCCGGAACTGGCCGGAGGGGAGGCACCGCCGGCTTGCAATCACTGCCTGCTTTTTCTGCTTTACTCGGCTTTCTTCTTTGCTGCAGACCGCTCTCTTTCTTCCTGCTGGTGCTCGGCTTTCTGGTCTTGGCTGGGAGGGCGCCGAGCCAGGAGGGAGGCCAGGGGAGGGGCGCCGGCCAGGAGGGTAGGGAGCAGCAGGGCTGGAGTGAAGCGCCGGCCAGGGAGAAATTAGAAGGGAAGGAGGCGCAGGGAAGAGCATCAGCAGGGGACTCGGCTGGGGGCAAGGCGCCAGGAGCTTCGGCCAGGGGAGCTACGGCCAGGGGAGCGTCGCCCAGGCTGGAGTCGGGAGGGGAAAAAACTAGAGGCGCAGGAGCTCGGCTGGTTGGGGAAAAAATCCTACCTCCAAGATTCTTAGCCACACAATAGAACAGAGAGAGAGAGAGATTAGGTGAGGGAGGGGAAATTCCTAAAAAACCCCTCCAAACCCAAGTCTATTTTTTAACCAATAGCGCGAACCAAATAAAATTTCACTTCTTGGCGTGAAATGACAACTGCCAAGAAAATACAACTTACCGCCAAACAATACGGCTCAAAAGATACTTCAACCGAAAAACTAGCGCAACAACCAAAACCTTTACTGAAAGCTTCGAAAACGCGACAATAAATATTTTTTTTTCCAAATACAAATCCCTGAATCACGAAGGTGGAATCAATACCGGCCGAAAACCCTAGCAAAAGAGATTTGCGGCATTACAATGACCACCTACATAAGGGTACACAGTTAGCTAACACGTCAAGCAGGTTTATCTAAGGAGCATTGCAAATATTTATAATACCCAGGTGTCATTAGGAGGAAATCTGACGTTGTTCACGTCTGCCTTAGAGACGGATGCGTAGTTGCTCCGACGGTTAGTTGTGCTAAACTGCGCCTATGCTTCTTGGGCTTGCACGTTCCGTGCCTACCTCTTCGTAGCCACCCTTTGCTCCATTCTTTCCTTAAATTTTCTTAGCTGACTATCGAACTGCGCTCTCAGCCTTTCCTCAATTAGGGCTCTTAGTCATTCCTCGTGCTCGGTTTTACTTCTCTTCCTACTCCGGTACGTGTTGGAGTCTTGTGAGAATCCCATTTTTCAGAGAATGAAAACACCTAGGCTTCAGGTGCGACCCGAGTGCTCCTTGTGATGTGCCTCTCATCACAAATGGTTTTTGGCTAAATCTGTTTGTGATGAGCCCCTCATTACAGACGATTTTAACTAAAAACCGTCTGTGATGTGTTCAAGACTTATCTCTGACGGTTTTTATAAAACACAGCTAGTGATAAAGTGTCTAATATAACCCTTTATAGCAGTGTAACGTCAAAACAGGAGCTGGCTGGGCAGCACTTGGAGGAGGACTAGCTATATATAGACGGTCGAGGCACTGCCGGTCAGGCACGTTGATCATGTGGAGGCTAAAGATCTCAGAGGGAGGAGGGCCATGGATGAAGACGGTGAGCCACTTCCATGGCAGGCAGGTGTGGGAGTTCGACCCCACTGCTGGCACGCAGGACGAGCGCGACGAGGTCGAGAGGCTGCGCCAAGAGTTCACCAAGACCCGCTTCCAGAGGAAGGAGTCCCAGGACCTCCTCATGCGCATGCAGGTGTGTGTGTGGGCGCGCGCACAAAGATCAATATACGTAGGAGTTATATGAGTTATATCCGGATGTGTTGCAAACTTGCAATGGATTTTAACTTATACCCAGATATCGTGTTCCATATATATAGACTGCTCTTACGCTTGCGCTATGCACGCAGTTTGGAAAAAAGAACCATCTTCCAGCAGATATCCCAGCCATCGTGCTACATGGTAGCACTGAAGTAACGGAGGACATTGTGTTGGCGTCGTTAAGGCGAGCTCTCAACAGGATTTCCGCTCTACAAGCTGAGGACATTGTGTTGGCGTCGTTAAGGCGAGCTCTCAACAGGATTTCCGCTCTACAAGCTGACGACGGGCATTGGCCCGGTGATTACAGCGGAATTATGTACCTGCTACCTTTCTGGGTACGCATAATATAGCTTCTCAATATGTCCAGCTAGCTACCTCTGACATACGTGTTCTGCGAGCGATACTCCATTGTTGATATACCATGGGAGCTTCTGTTTCTCCTGCAGATTTTTGCTCTGCACGTCACTGGATCAGTCGATGCTGTCTTATCCACAGAGCATCAGCGCGAGATACGCCGTCATATCTACAACCATCAGGCAAGACTGACATGATGTCATATAATTTCAGTTCAACGAACTTAATTCATACACCACCTTCAGCCATAAATAGTTATCATTTTAGATATAGATATAGTTAAACTTTCAAAACTTTTACTGTTAATATCTTTTTAAATATTTAAATTGAATACATGAAAATCAAATGGGCAGATTTGTCTCAAAAAAGTGCTTTCATAATTTATAATTTTATTAAGTTTAATAAATATACTATAACAAAAATTAATGGTCAAATATGCGTTTTAGAGATTGTATCAACGTCTAAAACGATAACTATTTATAACAAGAGAGAGTTACATATTACTCTGGAAGAAGGAAAACAGACTTGCTACAATATATGGAGTAATAAATATACTATAATAAAAATTAGTGGTCAAATATGTATTTAGAGATTATATCATTGCCTTATCTAAAGGCAACGTATCATGTGCACACAGGTCTTCCCGTGTACACACCGTGCACACCAACTAACAAAAGTCACGAAAAATTCTGAAAAAAATTGTAGATGCACTTCATAGATTGCCCTACCTATGTATAAAATTGTAGGTTCAAATTCATTATATATCAGGAGTTATAAAAAAGAGAAAATTCTAACAAGTTTAAAGAGTTTAAACTTGTCAGAATTTTCTCTTTTTTTGTAACTCTCGATATATAATGAATTTAATCTTGAAATTTCATACATAGGTAGGGCAATCTATGAAGTACATCTACAATTTTTTTCAGAATTTTTCGTGACTTTTGTTAGTTGGTGTGCACGTTGTGTACACGGGAAGGCCTATGTGCACAGGATACGTTGCCTTATCTAAAACTATAACTATTTGTGATAAGAGAAAGTAGTGTATTACACTGCAAGAAGGAAAACAGACTTACTATAATATATGGAGTAATTAATGTCTCCGTAATTGACTGCACAACAACTTTTGCTGTTTTTGATGCATCAACGTGATCCATGCATGAGAGTTGCATAAATTAATGCTCTTATGTAGAATGAGGATGGCGGATGGGGCTTTCAAATTTTGGGCCCAAGTACCATGTTTGGCTCATGTTTAAACTACGAATTTTTTTTTAAATAATATTATTTTATTTCAAAATTGCGACATTAATACTCGCATTAAAAAAATTGCAGAAATAATATCCGGTCGCCAAACGGTTTGGCGACAATAGTGTAGTCGTCAAATGGTTTGGCGACAATACTATTATCGCCAAACGGTTTGGCGACAATAGATTAATCCTGCCGTTTGAATGCAAATAACGAGATGACCCGATAGTAGCCAAATGGTTTGGCGACTATATCTGATAGTCGCCAAACCGTTTGGCGACAATAATAAACGCTTCGTAACTTTTTACTCCGAACTCCGATTTAGGTGATCTTGGACTCTATGCGAAGCTTATGAAGAGATCTTCGCATAGAGTCCAAGATCACATAAATCGGAGTTCGGAGTAAAAAGTTACGGACGTTTTAGTATTGTCGCCAAACGGTTTGGCGACTACTGTAGCTACAGTAATGTAGCTACAGTAGTCGCCAAACCATTTGGCGACTACTGGGTCATCTCGGTTTTTTGCATTCAAACGGCAGGATTAACCTATTGTCGCCAAACCGTTTGGCGACAATAGTATTATCGCCAAACCGTTTGGCGATAATAGTATAATCGCCAAACGATTTGGCGACCGGATATTATTTCTGCAATTTTTTTAATGCGAGTATTAATATCGTAATTTCTAAAAAAAATAATATTATTTAAAAAAAAATTCTTTAAACTACACTACATTGAGGCTTCTCGGTGAGGAGCAAAAGGATGAGGATGACGCACTGGCAAGAGGCCTTGCTTGGATTTTGTCCCATGGCTCTGCAACTGCAGCACCACAGTGGGCAAAGATATTTCTCTCGGTATGGCGCCCATAGCACAACAAATAATCACGGTTATGATTTGTTCCATTCTGAATAAAAATATAGATAAAACTAACTTTGATTAGATTAGGAACTCATACAATATGATTTTAATCCAAATTTCTCAAACACTAAAAATCCATGCATGTTAGAAAATAGCATTCCATGTTGTCACTTATGGCTCAAACACCATCAATTACTTATGACAAACATAAGTAGACCACCATATAGTTGCTCACTCTCAGCTTTGATTAGCAGTAGTGTTTAGCTACAAAAAGTCCGTTCACATTTTACTTTCAGCAAGCGTCACTTTCTTGGTAATTTTTTGCTTAATAATGACGACTTTTCAATCTTGTTACTGATCAATTACGTTTGACCAGGCGTTCCCAATTGCGTTTCAGCTTAGTTATTACCTTTTATTGATTTCCCTTTTTGCTAGTTTTTAATAACGATAAATTATCTTTCAAAAATATAGCACATCTCTACTAGACTGTGTCTACCTTTTCATTTACTTTAGGTTATCGGTGTATACGATTGGTCTGGAAATAATCCAATGATGCCCGAGCTATGGTTGGTTCCACGCTTTCTCCCGATTCATCCAGGTACTATTCATAGTTCTTTAGAATGTCTAGAAATAAAATATAAATAAATATCCCTTGTATGTCACTAAATAATTTCCAATTCCACAATTGGTCATTGAATAACTCACTCCTCAATTAAATGGCACCGCGTTCAAAAAATCATGCCCTTTTGTGCCATCGTCGTCCATATATATATGGTAAGCCCGGCAGACAATTGACCTTACAAAAGACCATTTGAATAGCAAAGGTATGTGAGGAAGAGTGAAATATATATTCAGTAATTAATAGACTTCGGAATTGGTAATAATTATTCAGTGGGGTGTAATATTTTTTTTCTCAAAATGGTTTAACACTAATATGCTTTCGATTGAGAAAATGGCCCTCACACCGCCTCTTAAATATATATTTGCTCCGTACGTGCATTTGTAATTGTATCTTCTTCATGGCTTGAGTGAGCTTTCTCTTGCATATATAGGGAAATTCTGGTGCTTCACACGGCTTGTTTATATGTCAATAGCTTATCTTTATGCAAAGAAGTTTGTTGGCCCTACTACACCAACTATATTAGCCCTAAGGGATGAGCTCTACAGTTCGCCATACAGTGAGATCGATTGGAACAAGGCTCGTAGTTCTTGTGCCAAGGTTTGTCTACCCTTAATAAAATCCTAGAACTTCATTACAGTGAGTTTTATACTGAATTTGAAATAAAATGATTTCGCAAAGTTGTAAGCCTAAATAATGTAGTGTCTCACTAGGTGCATGAACATCCTAAGTTTTCACGAAGGTTTGCAATCGTACCGTGACAGCCAAATAATTCAATCTTAAGTATTAAAATAGTAAAGTAAACATAATACGAGGACAAGAGCAAACAATACAAGATGGGGCAATCACTCTTTTTCCCATGTTGCGCCAGGATATTTGCAAATCTCTCCTAGTCCATGTGTAGAAAGAAACCTTACTATTAGGTCAGCTCTGTATGGTCGAGCCTTTGCATAAATCAAATAGGGCTTGCTCCTCCTCCACTTCAGATATGGCGAGCACGAAGCCATTCACAACATATCGGCCCTCTTCACAACTTTCTTGAAGAGATCACCGAGCTACAATTCCTCCAATTCTTTAGCCAAATACCAAGAGTACCAAGCTTGGGATATTCACTTGACTCCAATCAAGTGGCAAGAAGCTTAAATGCAATCAAACCAATGCACTTGCTTGCAAATTGATGAAGAGAATGAGACTGGGAACTCTACACAATGCATATGTCTTTCTTTAATACCAGCAGGTCCAAAGTAGTATCCTTAGCCTACCATGCATCTCAAACTAGCCGTTATGTGAAGCAAATGGACGGTCCATTTTTCATGCAACCGCTAATGTTGCAGTGGCCATTGGAAACAAAGTGGACAGTCCATTCCCAAAATGGACAATCCTTTTTTACTGAAAGCCCAAGAACACCAACTTCTGTAAAACCGCCCATTAATTTTGCATAATGGAGTATAGTTTTCCATCAACGAACATAAAAAGGGAATCAATTCTAAAGACAAAATCGTTAGTCCTATAGCAATGATGGATAATTGATAATTTTCAAGAAAACACTACTCAAAGACATTTAAGTCTATTTTCATAATAATTTGAAGGCCTTTTCCAAATAAACATGGACTCTGGAAAACCATGGCAAAGGACATGTCTAGAGTGCAAATGCAACACGAGCATCTTGACAAGATTCAAATCAAGCTATCAATGTCAAAGACCCTCTTCATAGTACGGCCCAAAATTTTAAAATAAAAGAACCTAGCAATCTGGCCATCTCCAAATATCATAGCTTGTAAAACTCTAGAATCTTAATGATCTTCAGGTTTACCTTTGAATTGACCTTTTGTGCTTGAGGCGTCTCTTGATCGTGCATTCTTGTTGTTTTCCACTTTCTCGTTTCATGGGACCCAATCCTTGGCTAGACCCAGTAAAAAACAACTAGCCACAGTAAAAGTTTGTTAGTCATCAAAACAACAAATGGAGTCTAGATGCAACGACTAGAACTTTATTGTTGGCCAGGTACCAGATATATTTCCCCCCTGTTAGTACACCTGTACATTCCGCCCCAAAACATTGGCATAGGATCAATCTACCATGCCACCAAATTTGGAGCCCAAATTGTATCTACATGTGGTGAAATAAAAATACAAATCCTGCTGAAAAGGAAATGTGAAAGTAAAGGGAAAAAATATAAAGAAAAGAGGTTTCTATGCACTGAGATTTCTGTTTTGTTTCTCCTGATATAAATCAAGTTTTGATTTGAAAATATATGTTTGATAATTTCTTGACTAATCTAACCAATTTCTTTCTTTTTTTTGGAATTTTCTGGTCATATGCATTTTTGATATAAGATGCAAGAATGCACTGACAAGATGAATGCATTGAATATTTCCTCCTACATATTTTCATTATACTTTTTAGATGAAGGAAGATTTTATTAATTTCAAGAACATTACATCAAGATGATACAAGTCCTTAAAATTTCTCCTAGCCTCTGCTTAACAAGAAGCACACAGCCCTTAAACAAAACAAAAAAGGAAAAAAGAGAAGCCTTGATTGCTACCAGCCTGGATCGCAGAGCTCTCCCCCGTTTCATTGTATTGCCTAGCGAAAACATCATCGTAAATCTTCTCCGCGTAAGCAATCCGGCAAACTGATTTCCAACATTCAGGCGCCACAATCCGCAACCTGGATTTCCAACATTCGGGCGCCACCACCAAGAACACCGCGTTATTTGAATCATTGCGCCTAAAATCTCGAACGCGATCACGGACTCCATACCGTCCATGACCACCAACTTAAAATCTTGGGGGACGAAGACCACCACAAGTAGGACAAAGTGGACCACCATAGCTGCGACCATTAAATCGATCGCCACCAAAGAAAGCCGTTCCACCCGCCATGATCTTTTAAATTGATTCTAAAGCATCGTCACCCAATATCCTGCACATCCGGTTGCACATCGCCGAGATTGGACTCAGAACAAGGCCAAAGATTGCTGCAAGAGGATCGAATTTGCCTCCGCAAAAGGAGCCGAAAATCTCCACGACAAATGCATCTTCTCCAAATTTGAAGAAGAAAGACGATACCTTGCACAATCCAACTCACCTGCGAATTGCACCTCCTTTCATCCAAAACAGATTTCGCAGGAAGGCCATCCGAAGGAACGAAAGCACGACCGCCATGGCGCCGCCTCATCCAGATCCTTCCCTCTCCCCAATTGGAAGAAACTATCCGATCTTGTCCGATCCGCACGACCGCCAACAAGGAGCCACCACGCCTCGCCTCCATCGCCAGAACGGCGGCGCGGCCACCACCCTGACGCATACCATAGAGAGAAAGATAGATCCAGCCCGCCGATTGGTACTATTGCGATCGGCCGCCGGATCCATGGGCGAAGATCACCCGAGGATATGTCGCGCGACCTGGCATGGATCGAGAAGACGCCGACGGAGCAGCCTCGGCGGCGACGGAGAAGGCGGACGATCGAGCTCGCAAATCATCGACTAATGTAACCGCGACTAAATTAAGACGGCATCCCGTCACTCGTGCCCTCGTGGATAATCACCTCCGGACGCTGCCGCCACGCATATGGTCAAGACGCTTCACGAAGCGCCGATGCGAACGCACGAGGGAATTTCGCATGTATGGTCGCCATAGTAATCTCGCTTTGATGGATGCCTCACGGAAATTGCCGAGAAACGGCCACCCACCATGCCCGCTGGACCTTCAAAACCAGACCTCGCAGACTCGAGAAAAGCACCGAGAGCAGCCCGTCACCGGCGGCGCAGAGCGCAGAGGGCTCCGCCGTGGTGGGCTCCCGATCGTCTCTCAATCGCCTCACCGAGAAAACCGGAATTCAAAATTCATAATCGCCTGTCCACTTGCATCTTTTCATTATACTAGTATTTATTTAACTCTATTGCGCACACAAACCGTCTTTACGATCGAGGATGCTGATTAAAGCACAACATTAAGACAAGATAGCTAGCTAAGATTCTTGCTGTTTTGTTAGGAGGACATCCGCTATCCACCTTCAGCAATAAGTAAAGCTATTTCAACTTGTCTTAACAAGTTTGTGGAGCCAGTGTTAAATTGTTGGCCGATTGACAAGCTAAGAGAGAGAGCTTTGAGAAATATCATGGAATATATCCACTACGAAGATGAAACTACTCAATACGTTGGCTTATGTTGGCTTATGTCCTGTTACCAAGGTAATGTTGTCAACTAAAAATTTTTGTAATCCTCTCGTAGCCATCCTCATAGTGATGTAATTAGTTTTTTCGCTTCATTATTTAATGAAATAAAATGTATTTTTGGCCTGCTAATTTCCATGCACAACGTGCTTTCCCATGGCACTCAATTCCTCAGCCTATAACATTGATACTAAATCCATTTTCATATGAACAAATGAAGTTAGGCTTTATTCTCCTAAGTTTTTTTGATGAGCTAAATTTGCACAAAAGCTCTTCAAAGCAACATAAATTCATTTAAAGCCCTACATAATTCAGAAACGCCTCTATTCTACAGATATTCGTTTCAACCTTTCTTTTCAGAAAACCCTTCAGTTTTTTTAAAGAAAACCCTTCAGTTTTTTCAAAATTTTCAAACTAGGTCCAAAGCATTTTTTTATTGGATGGATTATAATAGCGGAGACATGCCTCCTTATGTCCAGTGAAAAATGTCAAGTAACAATAGTAATAAGCCATATCAACACACCTTGTCAGGGGTGACAATGAGCCCCGGCCCCAGACTACCTACGGGGAATTCTCCTGTTAGGGGTTGGGTATGAAGAGATTTTGTCCCCACTACCTTATATGTGTATGGGGACTGGAATTTTTCCCGCATCCCCACTATACCCCCGATATACACTTAAATTAATATATCTTCATGTCTAAAACATGGGTATTTTGTCACTATACTAATATATTTGGTATAATGTATAGTATATAACTCATTTAGTACTATTCTACCATCTTATGTGTTAATAAATTTACGTATTTGTACATAACCATATAATAGATTTATGAAATCATCTCAATATCATTTGAATTTAGGTTTTTATTGTGACACCATTCTCCCACAATTCTTTGGTGGAGATGGGGATGGAAGGGAAGTTGCACCATAAATAGAGAGCAAGGATGGGAGGGTATTCTCCATGGGAGGTAAGGTAAGGTGGATGAGACAGATGAGATAGATGAGAGGAGCGGAGGCTTGATTAAGTACATATAATGAACACTCGAAGCAAAATGCAATCGACGGACATTGCACATGGACACATTAAGAAGAAAAAAGAACTATATTACAACCAATTCATGAAGAAGAAGAAGTGTGGGAGTGGGCTGATAATTAGACTGACCTTGAACAATAATAATAATAATAATAATAATAATAATAATAATAATAATAATAATAATAGAAAGGGAGGTGTTTGTTGTATATATACTTGTTTTGTGTAGGACGATAGTGCATGGACACTTTACCTATACTAATGCCCATTAGGGGCAATCGATGTTGAAGGTTCATTAGTGTAGTTTAATCCCAATTGCTTATTCTATTGAGAAGACATCCACCTCCCACATATAAAGAGGAGCAGGGGCTGCAGGCCAGATTAACAAAGTTGAGTGAAAGTTTGGGACTACATCCTGTGTCTCTTGTTCTACTTTTCATATTGTGAGTTTGAATGCTTGATTGTCGGCAACATGACCACCAATATACAATAGTTTTGCTAGTTAGGCCACATTTTAGGCTTGGGTCATAAATAGATCTACTTTGTATTTTGGCAAATTTCATTAAACAAGGGTTATTTTAGATAGAAGGTTAGTTTAAGGGGGAATTTTGCAATATGAGTTACCTAAATGACCTGGATGGCTACGCACATAGGTCAACAATAGTTTGAAGAGAGGGATGAACTGGAACTTTTATTTTTTTTGGCTAAATTGTATTTATAAATAAGCAAAAACTGATTTTTCAAAAGAATCTACTCCCTCTGTTCCTGAATACATATCATTTTAGATTTCAAAATTTGCTCCTAAATACATGTTTGAATACATATCATTTTAGATTTCAAATTTTGCTCCTAAATACATGTTATTATACAATTTCAAGGTGACTTTTTACTATATCTTCCTTCTATACCTCTCCCCTTTAGCAATTTCCAATGTCATTTACTACCATAAACTAAAATAAGACACACCATCCAAAAATGTAATAAAGAGAGGCAATGTAGTCTTTTATAGATATGTATTGGTGGAAGTGCAAAAATCTAAAATGACATTTATACAGGAACGGAGGGAATACTTAACTAGGGGCTCACTAGTGTGTTTTGAAACCGTGAGCAAACAACTCCAACACAATTCTAGTAGATTTTGTAACGTAGGTGGTGAATTTCAAACCTAGGTCAAGTCCTACACTAGAATGCAATTCTAAGAGATGAAATTGCATAAATGAAATGCCAAAAGTTTAGAAAGGTAGAGAGACTTGACACAAGATCTTTAACTGAGGTCTCCCCTATTCCTTGTTGGAGCACTCTTGCAATAGTATCGCCCCTACTTGAATCCACACAAGGATCTAAACTCTGCACGAGCTCGTGGTAGTCATACTTTTCAGATATGTGGACTCTGAACCTTCACAACCTTCTTGATACCTTCCGCAAGCTCTTTTGATGAAGGTTTATCTCCAAGCCTTCTAGGAAATGTTAATCTCCAAGGGTAATAAGCCTTCAAGTTGCCACTTGAACCTAACAAAATCAAACAACTAGGAGTAATACATATCTAATGCTTACGAGTGCTCTTAATCTTCCCAAGGTAGTAGCTAAACATATGGAGTGGCCAAGTGAGCTTCCTTGAATGCCTAAGCCTCAAATATATAGCCATTTTTAGAAAATTAGCCATTAACATGTCACTTTCAAGAAAAACATCAAGATCATCTGCCCCCAACCTGGACCCTGATCATCCACCTCGGGTAATCTCCAATGGTTAAAATGTAACACTCTGGTCCAAAATCTGCTCAATGCCTAGCCCAACGTGGGGTAGGCCCATACATTTATAGCGCCTTATTTACATTTTCGTCCCCACTTCATGTAAAAGGATTAATCCGAAGATACTATATTTGAATCCAACATATATATATTGTATACTACTATAACTCACTTTAGATAAGCAATATGAAACTAATCCCGCCACCACTATAGATAGGCCACGTGGGCCTTCACATTAACGGATAGGGGTATTACATTCACCCCTCTTAAGGGCTAATTCTCTCAGCAGCACACTATATATATGGCTGATGACCACAACTACCCCTTGGTACACATCTGTGTCTAACTGGCATATATGCCATGTCATATGTGTAGGATCGGATGACGTCAATCAGAGGGGGGGTGAATGATTGAACGGAAGCTAAAACAAATTTTTAGTGGTTCTTTAAACCCCCTAAACAACAAAGGAAAACCTGCTTCGGTTTTGACAAAAATAGATTAACCTACGTTCACTAAAATAGTAATTATCGAAGATCCCACCGTTAGATCGATGTGAAAATGTGAAATTTTAACTGAAGGAACTACACTCAATTCCGAAACTAATGCAACAAAAATCAACTAGATCGGATCTATGGATCTAAAGATATTACCTTCGCAATATGACACTTTTGCGATGATCGAACTCGGGACGAAAACGATCTTCAACGCCGGGCCGATGAAAAGCGTTGACGCGTTGCTTGCATCGAGCGATGTCTGTCGATGCCTTCTTCTACGTCGCCGTTGCTTGCATGCATGCAGACACAATGGAGCCGCCACTTCTAGTCTTTCTAGCCGCCGTTTTCTTTTAGTCGTCCATGCATGCGCAACGGCCGTATTACCGTCGAGAGCACAAAGAAAAATTACGGCCAGTCACCAGAAAAACAACCAGCGCAAGAAGCTTGCAGCCGCCAGGAACAACAGCAACACCGGCCGATCAACTTCTAGTCGCCAGGAACAAATCACGTCGCCCGGCCGCAAAACACAAAGAAACTCACGGCCAAAATCTCTCATGCATGCATGCACATCAGCCGGATGCATTCAGGATCCCTGTTTACTAGTCGCCGACCTTGATTTTTTTCCTTCCACACGCAAAACCGCCAGAAGCAAAACAACACGCATAAAAGCGGTAGGCGTCCGGTACCGCCAAAAACCTCAATTCATTGATCGGTTTCCAAGTCCTTTTATACAACTCAAAACCCTAACTTCTTATCTCTAATACATATATGCATATCCACGGCCCAATAACACATGGCCCAATATATGCATACAACTCAAAATTCACACATGCAGCGTCTGCCCGCTGCCGCCGCACTCACGTGACTAACCAGACCGTCGTGTGCACCGTTCTCTAGCCCGAACGTCCGCATGACATCCTCGACCACGGGACCTCGATTCCTCCACGAACCTAGTCGAACCTCGGTTCCTCCATGAACCTAGTTCGGTCCGTCATCGACCACGTTAAGCCCTCGAGCAACACCTGCACACGAATAAACACCAAACGAATCCGAGCACAAGTCCACGACTTGACTCAAGGTCAATCCATGCAACCACTCACACGAGCGCATTGCATCAAGCAAACTCCATCATGCTATCACCAAACATAATAAGCATATCAACATAGCACATGCACAAGCACCACACATGCTATAACCAAAGTCATTTTACAATGCCAATTTCACCATTCAACCAATGTTTCATCACATGATCTCACAATCTCCCCCTTGATGAAAACATTGGCAACACCCTTTGAACCTGAACATTGGCATTCACCTCACAAGAACAGATGTAAGAAATTTTGTTTATAAAACAAAAAGACAAACAAGGTGACCAAAAGACAAAAAGAGAAAATCTCCCCCTACAAAGAAGAAACAAAATCTCCCCTTATCTAAAAAGAAATTTCCCCATAACAGAAGAAGAAATGTGTGTGTGAATGTGCAATGTGTGACAAAAAAAACTCTTCCTTTGATTCCAAAATTCTCCAAACTTCTCCCCCTTTGACAATGGATTCATCAAGAATGCAAAAAGAGAACAAAAGAGAAACTTCTCCCCCTTTATGTTGTTGTTTTCCCTTTTTTATGTACTGAGCATTATGAATCATGCACAAATGCACTTACACCAAGTCATGCTATCAACAGTACTTGCACCCTCAAATCTACACATAAACAATGTAGAGTAAGCATAACTAGAAATCAAGTACTATTAACGATTTTTTGCATGGCATGATCTCCCTTTCTTAACAATCTTAGAAACTGAAAACATTAAATTTTTGTGCACTTAATTTGTGTTTGAAAAACTGATTCATTAATTTGATTGCAGCAGTAACAATTGCAAGGAATTACATGTACCATCAGCCTTACTTTTCAACCATGCCAAGCAATCACAAGCTTAAGGTTTCATGGTTTCGGTCATACACAACCTCTTCCAAGTTCATATCAAAGTGCAATGATAAGCGGTCTCAGTAAAGAAGAAGTCTGACGATTACATGACCTTGTTCTTGCATTTATCAACAATCATTTTTTGCTTTAGCACTTAGCTTTCAGATTTAGCACTTTTTTGAGCAGGATCAAGATAGCTAAGAAAGTTCAACCATGACAAGATTTAATTCAAGTTGTCATTCCATTTAAAAAGTCATGACATAAACTACACCATATATGTATAAACAGGAAGTTGCAAAGACCTTGTAGCATAAACATGGCATCAAATGATATATGTGTATGAAATACAATGCTCAGTACTTTTACTGTTTTTCATTCATTTTTTTTTGTTTTTCATTTAACAAACACACGAAATGAAAAGCATGTTACACAGTATTACAGAAACTTTAAAAAGAACTCCCCCTCAAAAGAACCATCTTAAGAACTTTCTACAAGATTGTCACTTGAAGGGATTAATTTAAAACAAAGGCTGAAAGAACAAACCTACCAAAAAGCAACCGAAAGAGCCTTTCACCAAAAATCCAATAATTCCCCCTCAAATGGATAACCAATGAGATCAACAGAGAGGAGATGATGATATATATGTGCTTGAGTTATCATGGTATGTTCATTTAAGCATAAGCATGAATCATGATAAGTGAATCCAAACAATGAAAGGCATGATATAAAATATAACATTATTGAACATGCCAGGGGATACATATGAGCATATGAACAAGAAGTCTCATCTCATGTCACAATTAAATATCTGTAAATGTAAAAGACATGAGTATATAAGATAGCTCACAAAGTAGGTAAAGAATTATCGCACATGCCTCATGAAGGCCATCTCAAGGGTGAGAACCATCCAAGTCTTGATCCCATCTTGCAAAAGACCAAGATCCACTAAGCTCTGGTCTCCAACCGCATATGAAAAACCTACATAGCACGAAAAGATGTCGAGGCCTCGATCTTGGGGTTAGAAATAAAGCATTTGGGAATCCAGATCTTGAGACACCACGACAGTAGGCAACTTCTTTCTGAGTATGCTTGTTCACAAAAACAGATTTGCCCTTTCTGGTGTTTCTTTCAACAAAAGATGTTTGCATCACCCTAGGCACAAAATAAGGATGCTTGTTCACAAAATCAGTTTTGCTCTTTCCCGTGTTTCTTGCAACAAAAGGTGTTTGCATCACCCTAGGCACAAAATGAGGAGTAAAGCGTGCCTGTCTGAAATTAAACCTAGCCTTAGCCCTTTCTTTCTTTTGTTGTTTGGCTAGTCTAAAGCAAAAATCTACTAAGTGTCCATCTCTACCACAATGAGTGCAAGTGTACTTAACATGATGTTTAGCTTTAGAAACAGAAGTAGCATTTGCATTCATCATAGTAGAAGATAACACACCAGCAGACTTGAAAACAGTTTTCTTAGGCTCATTGACAATTTCAAATTTTCCACTTTCAAGTGTCTTAACAACAGTAGGAGCATGCGATTTATGATGAACATAAGAATCAAAACCTAAACCTTTGTGATGAGTACTGACTTTTGATTGATCCAAAATCATATTTAGGTTTTTCTTTCCTGAAGTGAACCGTTCTAAAGATTTTTCCAAGTAATCAACTTTTTGAGAAAGAGTTAAACAGTTATTACATGGAACGTCTACTTTTCCTTTTTGTTTGCGATAAGTTGAGCATGAAATAACCTCATGAGTGAGCATAGCATCTGTCATTTGAGAAACCCTAACATTTGCATCATGCAACTTTAATTCCAGTATAGTACATTTAGAACAATGAGTTGTATCATGCAAATCAACAGTTGAACATCTAGCATTTTTAACATGTTTCTCATTTTCTTTCTTTTCAGCATTGACTTGTTCTAACAAAGAGACATGTTTTTTCCTAAGCACAGTGAGTTCACTGTAAATTAAGTCACATGATTTGCAAGCATCATCATCAGGAATCAAAGATCTAAGCCTTGCAATTTCAGAATTGGAGCTATCAATTTCTAGATCTTTTTCTTTAAGAGCCTTCTTAGATTTTTTAAGTTCTGAAGCTAATTTAACCATGGCATACTCAAGCTCATCATAAGAAGGTCTCACCTCATCAAGATCGGAGTCGTTGTCGCTATCCCTTCCAAGTCATGAAACACATGCTTGAAGTCATCATCGAATCTCCCTTCTTGTCCTTCTTCTTGTCATGTGGCTCATTATCATTCTCAAAGTCTACATCGCTAAGATCACACTCCTCTATGGCGGCTAAGACTTTCTTAGCAACTTTTCGAAAATTGGAGCGCCTAGGAGTAGTGCGTCTTGAGCTGCATTGCGCTGGTTCCCTTTCTTCCTTCTTCTTCGACTTGGGACAATTTGCTTTAATATGCCCGGAAAGGCCACACTCAAAACAACTGAAGGACCCCGAAGTTGTGCCTCCACGCCTCCTCATTCTCACATTGTTGAGTGCTTTAAAAGCACGTGAGGAGATGAGCACAAGATCTTCTTCAGGAAGCATCTCAAACTGTTCATCTGAAAAAGAAGCCAATGCAGACAAGGAAACAAAAGATGGTAATCCAGACGAAGTGCTGGGGTTAGCAATAAGTGCATGTGTAGAGGATTTATCATCTCTAGGTGACAAGGAATCCATCTCATAAGTTTTCAGTCTAGAATAAAGATCATCCATGGTCAAAGTATCCAAATCAACAGTTTGATTAATTGCCGTAACAACCATGCGCCATTCAGGACTAAGAGATCTCAAAATTTTACTAGCATTATCCTCAACTGGATTACTAACTCCAACACCACGCAAATTGCACAAGATTTTCTCAAATCGAGAGAAAAGATCATCAATTGATTCACCTGGTCTCATTACAAAATCAGAAAAGTCCTTTTGGTAAATATTTTTGCGCACTTTCTTAATCTTAGTAGAACCTTCATGATAGTCACATAATGTCTTCCAAACTGAATATGCAGAACGTAAATGAGAAACTCGATCAAATTCTTTTTCAGAAATTCCTTGAAAAATCAAGTTTCTAGCTTTAGCATTCAAATCAACATCTACTTTATTATCATTAGTAACTATATAAGGAACATCTATGCAGTAGAAACTTTGCGCCAAACATCGTTACCTTGAGCTTCAATATAGGATTGCATGCGACTTTTCCAATAAGAAAAATTTGAATCATTAAGCATAGGGGGACGATTAACGTACTTATCTGACGCCATATCTTAACCTCGCTCTGATACCACTTGTAGGATCGGATGACGTCAATCAGAGGGGGGGTGAATGATTGAACGGAAGCTAAAACAAATTTTTAGTGGTTCTTTAAACCCCCTAAACAACAAAGGAAAACCTGCTTCGGTTTTGACAAAAATAGATTAACCTACGTTCACTAAAATAGTAATTATCGAAGATCCCATCGTTAGATTGATGTGAAATTTTAACTGAAGGAACTAGACTCAATTCCGAAACTAATGCAACAAAAATCAACTTGATCGGATCTATGGATCTAAAGATATTACCTTCGTAATATGACACTTTTGCAGTAGATCGAACTCCGGACGAAAACTGATCTTCAACGCCGGGCCGATGAAAACATTGACCGCGTTGCTTGCATCAGACGATGTCCTGTACGATGCCTTCTTCTGGTCGCCGTTGCTTGCATGCATGCAGACACAATGGAGCCGCCAGTTTCTAGTCTTTCTAGCCGCCGTTTTCTTTTAGTCGTCCATGCATGCGCAGCCGTCGGCCACCGATCGAGAGCACAAAGAAAAATTACGGCCAGTCACCAGAAAAACAACCAGCGCAAGAAGCTTGCAGCCGCCAGGAACAACAGCAACACCGGCCGATCAACTTCTAGTCGCCAGGAACAAATCACGTCGCCCGACATAAAACACAAAAAAACTCACGGCAGAAATCTCATGCATGCATGCACATCAGCCGGATGCATTCAGGATCCCTGTTTACTAGTCGTCGACCTTGATTTTTTTCCTTCCACACGCAAAACCGCCAGAAGCAAAACAACACGCATAAAAACGGCCGACGTCCAGTCGCCGCCAAAAACCTCAATTCATTGATCAGGTTTCCAAGTCCTTTTATACAACTCAAAACCCTAACTTCTTATCTCTAATACATATATGCATATCCACCTGGCCCAATAACACATGGCCCAATATATGCATACAACCCAAAATTCACACATGCACGCGTACGGCCCGCCTGCCGCACTCACGTGACTAACCAGCCTTCGTGTGCACCGTTCTCTAGCCGAGCGTCTGCATGACATCCTCGACCACTAGGACCTCGATTCCTCCACGAACCTAGTCCGAACCTCGGTTCCTCCATGAACCTAGTTCGGTCCGTCATCGACCACGTTAGCCCTCGAGCAACACCGGCACACGAATAAACACCAAACGAATCCGAACACAAGTCCACGACTTGACTCAAGGTCAATCCATGCAACCACTCACACGAGCGCATTGCATCAAGCAAACTCCATCATGCTATCACCAAGCATAATAAGCATATCAACATAGAACATGCACAAGTACCACACATGCTATAACCAAAGTCACTTTACAATGCCAATTTCACCATTCAACCAATGTTTCATCACATGATCTCACAATATGGCCTCCAGGCCCACACACATCTTGCGTTACATGCCCATACCGATAAGGTTGATGCTCTAATATCATCTGTAACATCCTGGCCTAAAATCCGCTCAAATCCTAGCTTACCTTGGGGTAGGCCCTCACATGTATAACACTTCACTTACACTTTTGTTCTCACTTCATATAAAAAGGTTAATCCAGAGATATTATGTTTAGACCCAACAAACATTATATACTACTCAAACTCAATTTAAACAAACATTGTACGACTAATCTTACCACCACTTCAGATGAGCACATAGGCTTTAACATTACCAGGCTGGGTATCACACACCAAAAAAAAAAAAGAAAAAAAAACTAGGTGCAGTATAGACCGAACTATCTGGCACTCTGGCTCGACTAGATCGTCTGAGGCTCTGAGCTCTGCTAAGATTATCCACCTGACGTCCTGACCCATATCGGCCTTTATATACTCTGAAATCCAACCCTTTTGGACCTATTGTCCAGGTCAATTGTCCGAGTGACCCGTATCATCCGGCGTTCCATCGCTTTGTATCTTTTTTCGAGTCAGTAGTCCGCTTGATTTGGATCATCTAGCTTGCATGAC
This sequence comes from Guadua angustifolia, assembly GCA_036346375.1. Taxonomy (NCBI): domain Eukaryota; kingdom Viridiplantae; phylum Streptophyta; class Magnoliopsida; order Poales; family Poaceae; genus Guadua; species Guadua angustifolia. Next base: position 34,733,450 of record CM070510.1, read on the forward strand.
ATTGAAAATAGCACTCCTTTGGATCTTTTGCCCAAGTCGCCTGCATTTGAATGTGAAAAATACCCCTCCCTGGTTCAATTGTCCCAGCGACCGAGATCATTCGCCTCCATCCATGTAACCTTAAAAACACATCTCTTTGGACTAATTGTCTGGAGAGATTTTGAAATTTGACACCCTTTAAAAACGAATTTTTTAATATTTGACACCCTGGCCCACTGTCATTGACTCAGATGGACCCACATGTCATACACAGAGCTTGAAAGGCATGCGAATTGGGTGTCAAATATCGAAATACCCCAATTGTCTGACCCTATTGTCTGAGCCACTTGATCCGCCCTTGTAGAAATTTTTGTAATTGAGCTCAAAATGACTTAACCTTGGGCTTCATCCAACTAGAACTGAGCTAGACCAACCATATATGTACCACAACTAGTTACACAACCTAACCAACCCCAAGATACTAGTATGGCTAAAGCAAAAACAAAGCCTAACGTCCATACTCGATTCTTTGGGTCATCTATATTCACAAGGTCCTTAATCTTCTTTCATCACCATGCTTTGCCATCATTTCCATTGTACCGAAAAACCCAATTAACGTTAACCTCGAGCATAAGACCTAACTACCCTCATTTCTTGACGAACGTGTTAGTCCCGGTGATAAAGTTGGTATTAATCACCAAAAGTCCAATTCAGGGCATAGATGCATACATCCTAGAACCTATATTTGTAGGAATGAAATTGTGTTAAATCATTGGTCATTTTAGTTTCCGCTTATAGCTATGGTTCCAAGAAATATGCTTTTGGGTAGTAACCAGGTCTGAAAATTGGAGAACATAAGTGTGCTTTCATGTCAGCCACTTCAATACCGAAGTTTGATGGTAGTCCTGCTGGCGACACCAGTTATTGAACTGTGAGAAAGATCACTTCGGTGGTCAAGTATAACGCCGAAGCCCAATATGTGTTCAAGTCAAGGCATGTTTCGACTATATTTCGACAAGCAAGGAACATCAGTAGAGATTATCTCTGAGTACGCACGTCAATCTACGAAACAGAACAGGGGGACAAGTCTCATGTAATGGTTAATAGATTAAAATAATAGCAGTTAAGCAAATTTATCATTCAATATAACATGATACTCTTCCATATTTGCATATGTCGGTTTTTATATTGGTCTCACAATCCAAATAGTTGAGTTGGATCTTTCTTTCTGATTTCTGCTGTACATATCTTCTCCCTTTTTATAAATTATAAGTACAGTGGGATTCCTTCCTACTGTCTTTTCCCGAAAAAAATCTAGTTGTTTAGAACTAACATTTCTACAAATTTGTTGATGTTCAGGTACTAAATATGATTTGCTGTTGGGTGGAAAATCCAGATTCAGATGCATTCAAAAAACATCTTCCAAGGATACACGATTATTTGTGGATTGCAGAAGATGGCATGAAGGCCAAAGTACCATTATATTTTTCTCCTGTTTGCATGCATTTGTTTTTACAATTTACATGCATGTGAAGTACTCATGTGTACATTGAACATAACTGCTTGAGTTTTTCACACATATCAATTCCTTTTCCGGGTTGGACTAATTTCGTGATATATATAGCTATGATCCACGTGAGCCTTTTTAATTCCGTAATAGTAGAGATTCACATATGTCGTACCAGGTACTAGAGAACTGGATACATAGTGCAATAAAAATAAGTAGAATTACATTGACTGTACAGAATTTGCTCCCCAGTGCACAACAAATTTAATAACCTTGGTATATTCAATCTGCCTAAAATGTTTCCTAAACATACATGACATTACTATTAGAACAGGATCATATGTGAACTATATACGTCTTGCGGGTACATTGTAACCTCTTAATGGTTATTCGATCTCTTATTTTGTTATTGTTTGTTAGGAAAGTGTTTCCATATATACACACATTAGAAGTTCATTTTTGTGGAAAAAAATTCTTTTATGTTTCCATTTGAAAACCATCCTAGCAACAAGCTACTTCATTTCATAATATAATTTCATGGTTGAGGGTGTAGTTATTATGTGTTTGGAATATTCATCAACGGTTTTAAAGATGTGCTGTGGCAAACAACACTGCCACACCATTTTTAAAATTATTTTTGATACCGACCCCTCGCCAATTTTATTTCAAAATCTGACCATTTTGGCTACACTACCATATATGGTGTGGCAAACAACGCTACACACCATGAGGTAAGTTGAGCACATGTATGGATGGCAATCGGGTGCAGCGGGCACAGGTAGTGCTTGTCCATACCTATACCCGCTAGCTAAAATCTCTTCCACGGGTATACCTGTGAAGGATTGCGGGCGAAGAATCTTGCTTATACCTATCGCCCACGGATATGCCCATTTACCTGCCACTATCAACAATCCTTCCAACCAAACAACACTAGGAGCTAATTAATGACTATGGTACTAATATAATTCTTTTGATGAAATTATGGGAATCAGCTACATTCTGTTGATTGAAGAATGATTATCAATTATTCAAAATTTCAAATGTACATGAGAAAAAGAATTAAAATAATGCATGCAGACAAATAACACACAAATACTTAAGTTCAATAATTACTAATATGAGGTACTACAAATTGGGGATCTTGGGGCTAACTAGGCATCTGCTCTAGCCTATATGTCAGTAGAATGTGGTGGGTAATCGGGGAGAACGGGTACGGGTGGAGCTCCCCCATACTCGTATCTGTTTACCCATCGGTTAAAGTTTGGCTCCCATAAACATGTCTGTGGGTAACAAAAGACGAATATATCCACCTCTATTAGGATTTTTAACTGCTGGTATACAAGTAATCGGGTAAAATTGCCATCCCTAAGCACATGGCATAAAATGGCATGTTTGGCCATGTCATTGGTTGTAGCACGGCATAACAACACTATCACGTCACCACCAGTTGTGTAGCAAGGTTTGGTCATGCAGGGTTGATGCCGTGGTAGTGTATTTGCCAAGCTATAGGCTATGAGGTAGCCAAAAGTGTTAGAGTTTTAAATATAAAGTTAGTAAGAGGTTATTAATAAAAGTTTCAAAAAATATTATTTAATAAAAAAAGTTTGCATGTTGACTGGTGGAAATTTCCATTTAATTGGGTTTACTTTATGCATTCTAATTAATTTTCTTCCAATTTTAAACCTCATTGCAAAATGAATGGAGTATATACTTTTTAATAGTGGAGACAACTTTGATGTGTGATTTCGTTGTTTACAGGTAGCGGATGGCAGCCAAAACTGGGAGATAGCGCTTATAGTTCAGGCCATATGCGCAACAGATCTCATCGGTCAATATGGTCCAACTATTGAGAGAGCTCACAGCTATATAAAGAAAGCACAGGTATACTGTTCATGATCTTCAATTATTTTGAAATAGTATTTACAAATGTAACACAAATTTGTTACAAGCATGCAGGTCATCAGAAATCCTCCTGGCGATCAAAGTTATTGGTTTCGCCATAGATCAAAAGGTTCATGGACACTCTCAACTGTAGATATTGGTTGGGGTACGACTGATTGTACTGCAGAAGCAATTCAGGTCAGCACAAGATTGCTATCATTATATGTACTAGTTGATTTCCTGTTCGTTGCCGCAGGAATGGAAGAAACTATTTTGTTATCAAATCTTGTGCTAGACAAAACATGCAATACCAGGTAGTTTGCCATGCAAAAGTGTAACGTTAAACTGAAATCACGCATATGTAGAGGCAGTACTCATGCATCCATGATATATCTACTTGAGACTTTTTACCATCCTTAAGAGATACTCCCTCTGATCACAAATAGTTATCGTTTTAAACATGACACAGTCTTTAGTACACATATTTAACCACTAATTTCTATTATAATACACTTATAAAATCCAATAAAATTATAATATTATGAAAATACTTTTCGAGACAAATCTACACATAATTTTCATGAATCCAATTTAAATATTTAAAAACGTATTGACAATCAAAGATTCGAAAGTTTGATTGCACCTATATCCAAAATGACTATTTGTAACACTGCTACAGAAATCATTTGTACAGGCGGTTGGTAACCCATCTTCACAGCGTTTTGCACCCTTTATGGCGAAAATCAATGTAAATCGGTATATTTGCACAGGCGTTTCTAAGTACCGCCTGTAAAATGCATTTGTACAAGCGGGCTGTAGAAACCTTTGTACAAATAAGCATTTGTCTTGACGGGTTCTTAAGCCATCACTGTACAAATGGTATTTTGTGTAGTCGGGTGGCTTAAGCACCCACCTGCATAAATAAGCATTTTCACAGAGCGCGGCTTAAGCCTTCCGCTGTCTGAGATCCGAGAATCTTTTTTAATATTGTTATGTTAATTATATTATAATATTAATAAATGCATACATTCTATCAATCACATCCTTTATTAAGCACAAATCCATACATAACAATGACAAGGTTATATATACCAAGCACATATAAATCATTATTGCATTATGTGTGTATATATACAAGGTTATATACACAAGGTTATATATACTCCTCTGATATTCTCCTTGTAAAACTCTCCAGGTGCAGTATCCTGCGCCTGGACTCCTATGATATTCTCTATCTAATATAAATTACAGCCCTACTGTCTTTCAAAAAAATATATATACATCAGTGTTCACAGCCCATCTATCCTCGTCTCCCAATTACAAAGTTTATAATGCTTCGCCACTTCACCTCCCGAGTAAAAGAAACTACCTCTCTCATGGATGAGTTCACGACGAATGAACTGGCACATGTCCTTTTGCACATTGCAAAGGTCATCATCAGTGAGTGCCAAAGTGGTCTTTGCAATCTTCACCTGCGATAATAAAGTAGGCAATAAAGAGGTTAAACAATAGTGAAATCGAGAATCAGACAATAAATAATCTTGAATCACCAATTTGTATAGGCTTACGTCACGGGGTTATACATACCTCCGTTGATCCTAAGGAACTTCATGACGTAGTATCCACAAAGAACACTACACGGAGATTGCTTGTGGCACTTCAAATCAAATAATAATGTATGAAATTAGTGCAGTTGGTAATACCCTTCCTTACTAGTGCAATTAAGTTGAAGCATTACAAGTGTCTTCTTACCCATGGGTTGACATAGCAAAGCATCTTATTTGACCCCTTCGCAAGATCATGTTGCCCCCCTTTTTGGTCGTGTAATTCTTGAAAGCCCTACTCGAATGTCAACAACAACAAGTAACTATCATATTATAAAACAAATTACGTTATGTTATGTATGTTTGTGTATATATATTTCTTACGCATTTAAGACGCGGGTGAATTCATTGTAAGATTCCGGTGGGGTTCTGGATGAGTCAAGGACCATATATCTGCTCTGCTTCGGGTACAGCATGAAACAAATGAAGTGATCGCTGCAACGAAAACTTATGTAAGTTTCACGAATGACTATGGTGCGAACTAAACTTTTAGCAACGATTGACGAATGAGAAGATTACTTAAAATTGTAGGGAGCCATTATGAAGTCCTTGTCTTGCATCTGGAGCATTGCTTTTGATATGTATAGCCCCACATCTACTTGGCGATCTCGGGTCAGGGACTGTCGCTTTTCTTCTATCTCTGTTTCCGTCATCCCCTTATCCTTCAACTCCTTTTCATTGAGTACAGCTCATAAGCTCGGCTGGCTAATCCGTGCGGGGTCAAGGAACCCGACACGTTTTCCCATCTTTTTAGCATCGTTATATTGCATTCTACACAGAAGATAATGATCAATGCGCCAATTTATATGCTGAATGCTGGGAAACATGACATTTTGGCAAATATCAGATTTTGGCAAAATGCATCTTGTTCGACATATTTGGTAGAAGTTAACTTTATTTAAAAGGAAAAAACCACTAAAATCAGCCAACTTACGATTTAGTGAAAATTATATGGATTCTGTCAATTTTTGAATGATCTAACAAGCCATTACTATAAAGAGGAACTCAACTTGGCACCCAACTGCTATACATTTGGGGTTTTCTTTATTAAGCTATCAGAATGCAATATAATGATATGCTGTCATAATTTGTTATATCGGCACTTGCTACTTTGCAAGAGCCGATATAACAATGTAAAGGAAATAGGTCAATGGCCAACTTACGGGCATCACCGCCGATCAAGTTGATGTTGAGTTTTCCAAAACGGAACATCTGTTGCAAGTCACCAAAATCGATCCAAACGTAGCAAGTATCCTCGTGTTTGTAGACATCTGGAGGGACGGTGGCTTAAATGCCCTTCACCCCAAGGCGAGATGCCCTCAAGTACCGGTCATGGAGTCTCTTCAACTCCCATGGTCCTTCGTTGATCTGCTCCATGGGGAGAAATGGCTTGCCATGCTCATAAGTCTCTAGTGAAGGCATAGTGCATGCAGAGTGGAGTTGGCACTCCTCTTTGACTTGGTGGTACTCCGTTGATTGCAATCTACTTTTTGTTTTCTTTGCAACCAACAACATCGCCGAAGATGAGGCGCGTTGTGACGGTTAGAACAGCGGAGGTGGTGCATGCGATGCACAAGGCGCGGCAGCGGAGATGCGTCTTTGTGGTGAAGGCACCGGCGCGGAGATCTGTACTGTGGTGAAAGGCGCCACCGTGAGAAGATGCTGCTGTGGTGAAAGCGCCGCCGGGAGAAGATGCGGTTTGTGGTGTAGGAAATTTTGGAAGAGGTAGGACGTCTTGACTTGCTGCTGGCGTCTTTGACCTCTCTCGTATCAATGCAATATCTTCCTTGGGCCATACAACAAATGACCCAACTGCATCTTGGATGGTCTCTATGTTATCAGGGGTGCTGAATGGTAGCTTCCACAAGCCAAGGCACGGAACAAGCACGATGTCCACTTGCACCTTTGCGTGACCAATCGGGACAGGTTGGTTGTGTATCACAGTGCCCGGATATGCCACGCTCTCCACAAACTCGACGACCAAGCCCCCTTGCTCCAGATGTGCACAGAGCTTGTACTTGGTTGCCTTTGTGATATCATCCACACGATATCGAGGCGTTGGGACTGGCGCGGACCCGATGCTACTCCGGATGCGGGCCGGGCTCGGGTTGTCATCCGACCGTGCTTGTAATGCCCTTTCCGCCTCCTTCTCTTCCCATAGTCTTAAAAACTCTTGTTGGGCCAGCTGTCTTATTGTATCAGCCATGGTCCTCTTATATCTTTGACACGACTTGTATTGGTCTTGATATTCCGGGAACCCATGCTTGAAGCCCACTCAACTTCCGACGCCATGAGTGCGACCTGGGTGTTCCTTGGTTCCCAACGCCGTCGTTAGGTCGTCATTCTCCCTGTCTGGCACGAAAGATCCCTCCGCTTGCTCGTGCGAGTTCTGCAGCTTGGCCGAAACATCCAGGACCGCAAGGTCCACCGTGCTTTTGTGACCCTTCTTGCTGCTGGGTTGGCGAGCTAGGACCCAATTTCTGCCTCGCTCGCTACAGCTCGTCAATGGGTTCTCTATCCCAGCACGGGTTTCCTCTTCTTCTTTACTCCTCCACTCAATAATCTTAGGGGCATACCTACCTGTGCCCAGGTGATGGGGGTACTTGTTCTTCTTCGCGAGGGCACTGTACATCTCGCTCAATGCTATGGCTTCGCTTGTGGTCTTCTGCCGGACAAACTCCGCCCATTCAACCGCAGTGATTTTTCCATATTTCTGGAATGGTGTCCGTTCCGTCTTCACAAAGTACTTGTTCAGCTCATACCTCCAGTTCCGGAAGCTCTTCCCCATCACATCCAAGGCATTCTTCTTAGCGATGACCTCATACTCTGGGGGGAACCTTATGATTTTCTGCAGCTCGGTCCAAAGGTGCACCTTTGTCGCGTCGGCCACCTTTGTCCAGTTATCAATCGTGATGGTGATATTGTCCTTGACAAGATAGCCGCAGCTATTTCAGAACTTGGATAGTGCCTCACGAGGTGCTAGGGGCTCTCCTAAAGGACCGACCTCCGTGATATACCAAGTGCCTGCCGGTAACTTGTTCCTACTTCGTTCCCCCTGTTTTCGTTTATGCGAGGTCGTGGTTGTTGTAGCGAGAGAATCACGGGAACATGCGGAGGTATCTTCAATTACCTCTTGAGCGCAGCTAGTCGGCGTGATCGCCTTTCCGGCCTCTTCATAGAAATAAACATGAGGAATACATAAACATAAGGAAATGCAATTATGTCCACGCCAAGCTACAAATAAAACAAGCTTACTCTTCTTAATACCTCTTCATTGGGATCGTAGTTGAGTCGATTTCCCCGTCGCCGTTCGTCGTGGGCATGGGCTGGGCTTGGGCTCTTGTGCGATGACGAGGAACCATCACGCCAAGGACAACGATGGGCTCGGTGTTCTTTCGGCCAGCGTGGTGCATCATCCTTCTCGCCCAAGTCTTGCTGCCTTCCGGCATCGCCCTCCTCTTGCAACGGCATATTACCACCGAGCTTTGTAAGCAGGCTCCTCTTAAGCGCCTTCTTGATGAGCAATTCTTTATCTCCCATCTTACTACAAAACAGATTGCAATGACATCAATTTGAGCCTATTAATATTTACAGTGGGAATTCATTACGGTTTTATTAATTAGCACGTCAAACTCTTTGGTTAAAATTCTATCCGAATCAATCGCTGACAATCTATTTCTACAGATGAGGGGAATGCTTTCTATATCGAAGGAAACAAGAAATATAGATGGTTGATTCGAAGGAAACAACTAAGAAAAAAGAAACCTCTCTAGTGAGATTATATGATGTCAGGAACCAAGAGGAATCCAACTTCCAGGCAGAATCTCAAGGATCAAATCAAGCAGGAAAATGCAAATAAGTGGAAAAACGGAAAGTAGATGAACACAGGAAATAGAGGGGAAAGCAAAAGCAAGCAAAACTTCTCATTCAAGACGATACCAGAACTGTAACAAACTCAGGCTTTTTAAAGCCAAGTTTTCACCCCACACATACGACAACAGAGTTAACTTCAAAAATTACACTAAAGTAAACAGTAATTACTAGATTAAATTATAGCCCGATTAAATTATAGCCCTCCGATTACTCTAATCGACACTAGCTCCTTTCAACCCTTGGATCTACTTAATTCCTCCTTCACCTTCAATTGACCAAGACCATAAACTACTGATACTCTGCTGCCTCGTTTCTTTGCTGAAGTTTTCCTCTTGTCATTCAGATTCAACTTCCGCACTTCCTGACAATTCTCCCCTCCTTCAGTTCCTTGACCTCAAGGAACTCAGGTGGTGTACTATAATCAGCTTCTTGATGTTCACCACATTCATCTTCATCATCCATAGTAATTAAGTGAACTTGCTTTTGAAACTTACATATCTTACCATGACCTGGCACCCAGGGTTCATGGCATTTATAACATTTTCCTCCAGCCCATTTGTTGCCTTCAGTCAATTTACTCATTTCTTGACCTTCTTTCCTGTGGGTGATATCCTCAGCCTTTTTGCTACTGTTTCCAATTTGACCATATTTGCTATTAGTGCCTGGATCCCAAGTGGACTGCTTCCTGAAAATAGTACCACCATCATAGTTTCTGGCATGTGAATAGGCTTCCACTAATGTTTCCAGATTGAGAGATTTCAATGGAATTTTAATATGATTCTTTAGCCCAGAAATGAAGTAATCAATGAAATATCCCTCAGATAATCCTGGGGTGTTTCTTTTTACTAAGCTCATCATCTCTTCAAATTTGTCAACATACTCCTCCACTGTTCCCATCTGTTTCAACCCTCTGAAATTCTCTGTAATCTCAACCCTTGTCTCAGCTGCAAATCTTTGGCAGACCATATTACAGAACTGGGGCCAGGTTATAACACTTGTATCTATTCTATTACTGCTAAGCCAATGATCAGCCCTTCTAGTCAAATAAATTTCTGCTATTGCCACTTTCTGTCCTTCGAGTTTTTCCCAACTCAAAGCATCTCTCTGCTTTTCGAATCCATGCCTCAGGATTACTTCCATCAAACTTGGGAAATTCCACCTTTGGACCTTTACCAAAACTAGCAGTGGTGTTAACTCTGTCATCATTCAAATGCCCAGACCATTCTGGTCTTTCATAAGGTGGATAAACAGCAGGGTGATAAAAATGATTAATAGGTGGCCGATGTAATGGCACAAATGGAGGATTGGTGCTGACATACTGTGGAGCAAAAGTACCAGTAATCATAACAGGTGGAAAAACACTAACCCCAAACGTGTTCTCATTTCTTCCAGCAAAAACAGATGGTTCTAGGGAACTACGAGAAGTACCAGTTGGCAGACTGAAAGGAATAGCAAGGCGAACATTACTCATTGAAACACTGGTTACCTGAGAATGTCCAGTTCCTGAGCAAATGCCTGAACCAAAATATTTGCCTTGCTAGGCCGAGCGAGGCGGCGGGGTGGCGTCGGCAGGGGAATTTTTACCTTGGTCTTGGGCTTTGCTTGGCGTCGGTGAGGCGTCGGCGTTGACGAGGGTCAGGCTGCAGCCACCAAGGTGCGGCGGAACGGTCGTATGAGGCGCGAGCCCGTGGAGAGGTCACCGAGCGCGGCGGAACAGTTGTCGGAGGTGCGAGCCCGAGGGGATGTCATCGAGGGAGGAGGCGTGGAGGCGTCGACGGGGGAAATTTGGCTTTGGACCGGGGGAGCACTCGATCTCCCGCCTATTAATATTAGGAGTTAGGGATTTGCACAGGCGGTGCACAATATTTCCACAGGCGGTCCAAACGATTTCTTCAGGCGGCGTCAGTAGAGACCAGGCGGGCATCTCCAAATGATTATCCAGTTAGTGTAAATATTTGTACACTGGATAATCCGTTCGACCAAATGCCTTCGAAGTATCTTGCTTGCCCGATAGCCTCGAATTGTACAGACAGGATGATCCGGTTCTTGTAAATATGTGTACACCGGACCATTGTCCCGACAAAAACCATTACTGATTCTAACACACAATGCAATGCAGATAACATTACTGATTCTAACACACAATGCGAAAAGCATTACTGATCTGATCCATGGGAACAATGCAATGCAGATAACATTAACATTTTCAAAACAAATAGATTACAGATTCTATTACAAATTCTAACACACAAAACGTAAATGTTCAATCAGTGTTCAGTACATCCAAAAGGGGCGCCAGTAGTACATCGGAATTATGCGCCAACTAGATACCTAGCTAAACTACTCTATCTACATCCAGAAATCGTCATCGTCGTCGTCATCTTCGTCCGACGATAACAACATGTTGGCGGAGGAGGAGCCAGAGGAGGAGGAGGTGTCCCAGCGGTAGAGGACGGGTCGTAGTCACCGGTGTCCTCGTCGCCAACGCCGTCGTCATCACTCCCCACCCACATGAATCCTTCCTCCTCCTCCTCCTCCTCCTCCTCCTCGCTGCTGCTGCCGCCTCGCCCGCTGCCTCCGGATAGCCTCCTCCACCGGCGGTACCGGAAGTTCCTCCTCCTCGGGTGCTCCCGATGTGAGGGCTCCCAATTGTGAACCTTGAGAGGAATGCAACAGCGGCCGAGTCGAGCCAGCTTAGCGGCGGGCTCGGTCTCCGCCGAGATTCCCCGGGAGGATGAGGGCGAGGGCGACGACATTGTTGGCTGTGGGGAGGGAGAGAATGGAGAATTTGTGAACCACCGAAGGAAACAAGGAAATATAACCACCGGGAGGTGAAACGTCGCCTCGGGAGGGGAGCCGATTCCAAGCACCGGACGATCCAGCCGTGGTTAGGATACCACACTGGATCATCCTCTATGCGTGAGGCGAAACGTCGCCTAAGCCTAGGAAGTGGAGCCGATTCCACACACCAGACGATCCAGCCTGGTTAGGATACCACACCGGATCATCCTCTATGCGTGAGGCGAAACGTCGCCTAGGAAGTGGAAACAATTCTACACACCAGACGATCCGTCCCTAGTTAGGATACCACACCGGATCATCCTATATGCGTAGAACCGTGGGCTACAACGGAACTACAAATCAGGAGGATCTGGTATGTGTAAATATATGTATACCGGACCATCCTACCGGAAAAAAGCCTTCGAAGTTATCTTGCGTACCCAAACTCCACAAGCGAAAGAGTGCAACGTAAAATGGCCATACCGTTTAGTACATATTTAGTGTTGAAGTAATTAATCACCCGCACGGTCCTAAATGTTCACATCGTTCGGGCGCTACATTTCACATGGATCAATCGATTACACCGAAAGGAACAACTACGAGTGGCGCAACATTCAGATAACTCGTCCTTACATGAAGATCCGACAAGAGCTAACACCACTAAAATCAACTCAGCACTACGTGTCCGTACGTTCTCGGGCTGGGAATGCCTAAAGATCGGAGTGGAGTCGGATCACCTCGCGCTCTACAGTGAGTCGCCGGCGAGGCTTCGTGGAGGTCATGATATTGAAATGGTCTACTCTCGTCACCATCGGATGATGGGCTAGCGGTGATGTAGTAGGAGCAGCTATGGGCCATGGGCTTGGGGTCTCGGGGAGTTGTCTCTGCGCACTAACGGGTCCACCCTCGGACCCTAAAACCCATAGACCTTATTCTCTGTGATCATAGCAATCACGTAAGTAAGTGATTGGCCGGAGACCAAAGCTCTACACATGTTGTCTAGCTAGGTGCTCTCCTCAAGCACGAGAGCCAATTCCACACCTTTGGGCGATCCGGCAATGGTTGGGATAACGCACCGGATCATCCTCTATGCGTACAACTTTCGCCGTGGGCTACAACGGAACTACAAATCAGGATGATCCGGTATGTGTAAATATATGTCTACCGGACCATCCTACCAGCAAAAAGCCTTCGGTCCAGATTGTCATGAAAGAGTACAAAGTTAAATAAAATTGTCATGAAATGCATCGTTCCAATCTAGGCGAACACAGCGAAATCGAAATACGACATATCAAGCAAGTTAGAGTGCATAACAACTGAAAAGACAAGTGGCGCAATAAGCAAAGAACTACTCGTCCGTGCTTGTACTAGTACCAAAAAGATCGAAGCCAGAGCTGGAGTCTTCCCTATCAGCCTCGCGCTCAACACCGTCGGCGTCAGGCTCGTCGAGGTTCTCCTCCGGGACTTTGTAGCTTTAGTCTCCTCATCGGGGCCTATGAACTTTGTTGGTGAAGGGTCGAACAATCGCAGGTCACCGGCAAGAAGTCCGATGGGCTGTCTGCGCCTTTATCGGGTTCGGAGGTCGGATCCACAACACCAGTCGACAATATTCTCGTGATTTAAGTAATCCAGCGGTGTGTGTTGAGGCCGGAGGCTAATGTTACGTACATGTTGGCGCGATGTTATCCTCATCGGGGCCTTAGGGGTCAGTAGGTGAACTCACGAGGAGCACACTCGGAGGCAATAGTGGATCGTCGTCAACTTGAGGAAGTCGGCACCGCATCGATAGGTCTGAAACTCAACGATACTACACTCGAGTGGCCATCTCGTCGATCATGTCGGCATGCATGGGCGTATGTTCGATATCGATCGAGCACGCGGGCATGGTCGATGTAGGTGCATCCGCTAAAGTAGGTGGAGTAGTGGACAACGGAGCGGATGCCTTATCACCAGCTGGTCTAGAGAACATCCCTGTCAAGACCGTAGGTGCTGGTGGGAACGTGGACACGGGAGTGGGCAGGAAGCCCCAAACAGAAGCAAGTGGGGTAGCAATGCCGGTAGCGGGAGGTGGAACTGCATGGAGCTGGCAGCTCAGGTTGTGCAAGACCAACTGCATTGTACAACTGACCAAAGCAGCCTGAGAAGAAAGTGAACATCTGAGCCATTTGCATCTGACCTTGTAGCAAAGCTGCCTGGGTCATCTGTTGATGCAACCTCATCTCCTCTAGTAATTGGGTCTGTGTCTCCCGCTGTTGGGCAATTGAAGCTGCCTGAGACTTCTGCAACTCAACAATCGAAGCAATTACGTGAGTAAGCTCGGAGGGCTGAGAAACAGAAGCCGCAGTCACCGGTGTCACGTCAGGAGCTGCTGACGGTGCAGCTGAGTCATCTCGGTCCTCAAGTACAGATCTTGATCCACCTGCTTTGTGGTCGTGGGCTTGGACTGGTGGAAAGTACTCAGGGTCTTCCTCCTCCTCGTCGTCGTCATCCCAGTCAATATCAATGATCCGCGCCAACCCAACATGCTCCTCAGCCTCTGCTAGTGCCTGGTCCTCCCCTTGAGCGGTCTCTCTTAGTTCCTCAGGTATCTGCTCCTGAGCCCTCCTCATGGAACGCTGACCTCTGCGTCTATCGTCAAGAGATGGAGGCATGTACTGACGAAGACGAACTCACGCTTCCAGGTACTCCTCACGATGCTCGTCGGGAGCGAAGGTACTGCATATGTAAGAAATTATATGCGCAAATGGTTGTTGTCTGGCCAAACTCATAGCATCTTCAATCTCACAAATGATAAAGTCGAGAATGTCGAACGGCTCGTGAGGCGAGGATCGAATCAAAGTAACCAACGCTTGCAAACTAGTGATCGTCTCGGCATTCCCAATCCTCGGCAATAGTGACTTCCTCAAAACCATGTGGACCGCCTTTGCCTCGGGGTGAGGCAGTGCGGATGGCGAGGATCCAGCGGAGAACAAATTCTTTGGAGCAAGCGAATCTAGTCATCTGTCGGGAAACACCCTCCGGCCTTAGCACGACGAGGCGGGTGTCTTTGTCTGCGTACACCACCTGATGCAAAGTTCGGGCCTCCTCCTCAAAACCAAACAACTCAAGCAAAGTGGACCTGTACACCCTCTGGGGTTCTCCGTCGTGCATGAACTGAATGTATCTGTGCTCTGGATCAATCCAAACTGTGGCGTAGAAGTCTCTGACCCACTTTTCCACTACCATGTCGAACTCTGTCAACAGCCTAGTAAGACCTTCGAAATGGTCGAAGTGTCTCTGAACGTCCACCCCACCCGCGGCCCTCTGCAAAGAGGCGAAGTTGAGCGTCCTATGCATGCTCAACTAGACCCCGAGCTCTCTGTACGTAACAAAGAAGCTCTGTTGAAGAACTATCCAGAACCTCCTATGAACTCCAAATTCTCTGGCTTGCGGAAACCAAACATTGACATCAGAGAAACGAAGGCTCTTTACCCTCCGGGATGAGAGGTTCCGAAGGTCTCTAAGTCTTATCTCAGGGTCAGGATGTGGCACATGGTACTCCTCGTCCTCTTCCTTTTCATCGCCAGTCTCCTCCTCATGCGGAACTATGTTGGGACGAGCACGCACCTGCCTAGCAGTGTGCTCGAAAGATGTCGAACCACCACGAGTGCGAACGCGGCTAGAACAACGAGGAGGTGCCGCACCACCCTCTGTGAATTGAGTGCCCCCTCCTCTCTCGACCCTCTGCTGCTGACTCTGTGTGTCTCTAATCAGCAATTGCGGCCACGCCCGCATGCTCGAGCCAAGTCGCATCTGCAGCCATCTCATTCGCTCGGTACCGCTACATGCCTTGGACTTCTTAGCCTTCTCATTTCGCACAACAACTTTTTTTCCTTCCTTTTTCTGCCATCACGCAAGTTGCACGGTTGAATGTCAAGAACTTGCGTCGTATTCATATGCATTTGAATGGAGTCCAAAGAAACGAGAGGATGTGGATCTCACAGCTTACAAAGTGAAGGAGAGTCGATTGCCCGTAGGGCTCGGTTTGTCGTGGCGACAAAACGGGTGGCGCGGCGGTGAGTGGCGGCCAAGCGGGTGGAGGATTGGAGTATGGCGTCGTAAGGCGCGAAGCGAGCTGCGGCGCAAAGCGGCGTGGGCGTGGAGAGTGGAGTAGTTAGGTGCGGTCGATATTAAAGCTCCATAGCGGTTCTCTGAATGTTGAAGCGTGTTTTGGCTAAGGTTAAGACTTGAGATCAACATCTGGATGATCCGTTATCGAAACATCACCTGACCGGATCAATGCCTCTGTTTGACCGGTGGCGGGATGGTCCGCCACGAGGAAAAAAGAATCGGATCATCTGTGTAGCGGTGTGCTAGCAGAGTCGCAATAACAGTGAGCGCGAACAATCTGAAGACGGGCGATTCGTATAGGAAAAGATAAAGATGCTCTCGAATGCGGACGAAGGAGGCCTCGAAGCTAAGATTCACATCTGGGACGTTTAGTTAAGTCGAGAAAAAACGTCTCGGATTATTATACGGACAAATAGTGCTTAGCTTCCTTAGGCCTCTATTGGCTTCAGTTTACGAGATGATCGGCCTAATAGCGAATTACCTACCGTACTATCCTACACTTTCACGCAACAGTTTTACTCAAGTCCAATAAAAAATATAAGTTCTATTACATATTAAGTTTATACACAACATATCCCTATTTGCCTTTAACAACTTTTCCGACACAATCATCACGCATATATGGCATCATTGAAATATCGAGGGTTTCTTCTACAAGTTTGATCCTCTCGGGTCTCCGAAAGCGGTAGGTCGTCGGATTGTATTACGTCTAAATGCGTGCACATTGTCAACTCAACGATCCTTTGTTTTGCGGGAACAACTATGTTCCTTTTCTTATTACTAGGGTCACTATGTAGAAAACTTGCGAGACTTGAAGCTAGTATCCGGTCGGTTTGTGGCCAAGATTGTTGAGGTCGGCGCCAGTGAACCCATAGTTGTCCACCTCCACACCATTAGGATGTTTGACCCGATTCTTGGTAAATCTGAGGATCTGCATATCCCTTCCATAGTCGAGTTCCCAAATTTCTTCAATGATTCCATAGTAGGTGTTCTTCTCCCTATCGCATCTATGGCCTCTAACAAAACGCATACGGTTTTGGGCCAACGTCTTCTTGTCATTTTGAATGATATAAAACGTGTACCCATTGATGTCATACGCTAGCCATGATGTTACCAGACTTGATGGGCTATGAGCCAACATTTTCAATGTTTCTACATCTTCGTCCTCACCATCTGGTATGTTTTGGTTCTTGAACCATGTGGTAAACTTGCGCTTATTCTCTTTCAGGATCCAATCAACTTGGCGTCCTGGATTTTCTCTTTCAAGCTCTTCCAGGTGTTGCTCCACGTACGGTTCCACTATCTTTAGCTGTTGCAAGACGGTGAAATGTGCTTAGTCCACATTCTTGTACTCATGGTCGATGAATCTTTTCTTTCCCTTAGTCCCTTTACAGTCAACCTCCCCTCATGTCGAGGGACAGGCACACCAATCGGCCTTTCCATGGGCATGAAGTAATCCGTGCAACATTCAATGACTTCCTCGATGTTGTAGCCCTCAATAATGGAACCCTCTGGTAAGCACGATTCCATTGTAAGCTCTTAAGCAAGCCCATCCACCTCTCAAATGGAAACATCCATTGTAAGAATACTAGTCCCATGCCTTTACCTCCTCGACAAGGTGAACCAAGAGGTGCGGCATGATATCGAAAAAGGATGGAGGAAGCACATCTCAAGTTGGTTTATAGTCTCCACTATGTAGTTCTGCGGATAGCTCATCTGTTCATCATCGATTACCTTATGTGAAATCGCATTGCGAAATGACACACGGCAGTGTGATGGCCACCTTTACAAATGTTGAGTTGATACCCCTGATTGCAATTGGGAGCATTTGTGTCATCATGGCGTGGCGATCATGAGACTTCATACAACTTATCTTTAAATCTTTCATCGATACTAGGTTTTTGATGTTGGATGAATAACCAGACGGGACTCTGACCCCACATAAGCACTTGCACCCTGATCTTTTCTCCTCAGGTGTCGGAGAGTAGTTTCTTGGGGAAGGTAATACTTTCCATGTGTTCTTTCTTGAGGTGTAGTTCTTTCTGATTTTAAGTACTACTAAGTCTTCTGAGCTTTAAGGCCATCCTTTGTCTTGTCTTGAATGTCTAACAAGAGACCTAGCGCTTTCACAGACATTCTTTATGACATGCATGGCATCGATGCAATAAGCGAATTTCCAAGTCCTTCCAAGGGGCAAATACTTGTAGAAAATTGACATCTTTTTGAACAGGACAACAGGCGGAGAAACCTCCTCATCGGTATTCTTCCTCTTTCGACCCCTCTTTTAGCCCTGCACCGGCTTCTTCCCGGAAACCACCTTGATGTTCTGGACCATTTCAAACACTTTTTCCCTCTACGGCGCTTTGGAGCCACACCTTCCTCAACCGTATTGTCAAAATACTTGCCCATCTTGCGGTATTTGTGAGCTTTCAGTAAGAAACGGCGGTGCCGCATGTACACTAACTTCTGTGAGCATGGAAGGAACGTCGACACAGTTTCATCCATGCATACTACACAAGCTGTCTTCCCTTTAATTTGACCCGATAGGGCTAGTAGGGCGGGGTAATCACTGATGGTAACAAAAATAATGGCTTTTAGTGTGAAGTACTGTTGTTGGAATTGATCCCACACCTGGACCCCATCGTGCCACAACATGGCCATATCTTCCATCAGTGGTTCGAGAAACACATCAATATCTACTCCAGGCTGTCTCGGACCTTGGATAAGAATGGACAACATTAGGTACCTTCTCTTCATACATAGCCATGGAGGAAGGTTGTAGATGGACAGGACTACTGGCCAAGTGCTATGTGTGGCATTCCATTCACCGAAAGGATTCATACCATCGATTTTCGGTCTGAACCTTACATTCTTGGGTTCGTTGCCGAAATCTGGATACATGCGATCAAAATTTCTCCATTGTCTACCATCGACTGGGTGTCGAATCTTTCCATCTTTTTTGCGCTTATCGGAATGCCAACCCATTAGTTTGGAGTCCCTCTCATTCGAGTATAAACGTTTCAGGCGGCCGATAACTGGCAAGTACCACATCACCAACGCAGGGATTCTTTTCTTCTTGTCCATGCCTGAAGAAGTGTCTTCTTCGTTATTACCAGTAGTACTATTCTTGTTCTTCTTATTCTTCGTAGTGCTGGCTGAAGAATCATCATCGTCGTGGGAGTCATCATTCTTCTTATACCGGCTCGCCTTGCACACCGGGCATTGATCCAACTCCGCGTAATCTTTACGGAAGAGGATATAGTGGTTCGGACATGCGTGTATCTTTTGCACATCTAATGACATCGGAGTGATAAGCTTCTTCGCGAAATAAGTGCTCGTCGGCAAGGTGGGCAATCCATTAGCCTTCGAAAGTATTTCAGCCAAGAGCCTCAATAGATCGGTGAAACTCTTGTCTGACCATCCATTGCTAGCCTTCAACCGTAGAAGCATCGATCAGTATGCAACACCGTAAACTCGGAGGACAACCCTTGGATTCCTCATATAACAGATCATTCGTTACTTTGTATAACGCATTGACATTATCTAAACTGTCATCTCCTTTAAAACACGTGGTTCGGCATAGCGCAACATTTCCTCTACATCGGTGATCGACCATCATCTAGCAAGCGAGCATGCACGTGAGCTTCATCTCCCAAACCATCGATTATGCGCCTCGACGCCGATCATCCACGAGATCGGGATCAACGTCATCGGTTTTTGCGATGTACGTTGCTCGCCATGGTTGGACCAACATGTGTAATCCTCTATAAAACCTCTCATGATCAGGTGTGTTCTGATTACACTTAAATCTCCCCACCCTACATTGTTCTTACAATCTTTGCATGGACAAAATATTTCCGTTTCCTTCTTACTCCAGGCGTCCTTCTGAGCGGCTTTAATAAAAGTTTCGAGCTCTTTGAGGAATACACCCTTATTTCTTGGGGCATTGTACATCCATGCCCTTTCCATCTTGAACCTGAAACAGAAAATCAAATCGAAATGTCAATTATTTAGATAGAACTTTAACAAGAGAACCCTAAGTTAAATACTATAAAATGATTTTATTAAAATCATGAGAGAATGTAAGGTCCTCTCCCTCTAGAGAGGGGAGGCCAGGTTCTCTCCCTCTAGATCTAGAGAGGGGATCGTTCTCTCCTCTAGAGAGAGGAGGATACAAGATCTGTCTATAGATCTAGAAGGTGAGGGCTTCAACCCCTCTCCCATGCACATTCTATCTACACTACAACTTTCTCTCCACAAGATATAAACCGAAATTACACAATTTAAACAAGTATGAAACCTCTACAAATGTTAGGAATGAGATGCTCTTACCTTAGAGAGTTAACTATTCCAAGGATTTCAAGTTCAAAACCTCCCCCCTTGTTTTCACAATTTTGGGGCCGCCTAGAACTGCCGCAGAGAACGATATGTTTGGAGCTTTAAAGCGAAGTTTCCACAAACAGCTCCCTAAGACAACGACTTGCAGAAAAATAATAATGATCGAGCAAAACAGGACTACCGGATGATCCGTCAACGGACAAAAGAACCATACAGGAGTATTTTCTGGACGTTGGATTTCTCTGTGTAGTGCCGCTGTTGCAACATAACAGATGATCCGATGCGTCAATAAAAACTCATACGAGTATTGCACGGGCGTTAGATTTACGTGTTTTGCAGGAATTGTAGAACAAAGGATGATCCGGTACGTACATGAAAACGCATACCGTCATCTCCTTCGTCACAAGATATGCAGACAAGCATTTACAAAATTTGGACGTTTTTGCTTGGCTCAAAGCAACGCCAGAGTCCACAACGCCATTGAACATTGCGTACCTTCAAGACATTAGAAACCAAATGTATTTATTAATTGCAACTAGACACTCACAATCATATCATAATTTCCAACAACTTTTAGAAGGGCGAATGATCTCACCTTCCATGTCTCTTGCCACCACCGCTCTGGTACAACGCCTCGACATCTAGGTCTTCCCTCCTCCAGTTGTACTCTGGGCCATGACGTCAAGCCATTTCTTCCCCATATTTCTCCTGCATCACAATGTTGTTAATACAACAATTTGAAAAATCAGATTACTTCATAATAGAGTAAACAACTTACAAGCCTCTCAGTCGTTGCCTAGCTGCGTAGCTGATCAGGCTATGTAGGATCCCTGCTCATGTGTCCCCGAAGATATATCTCTATGTAGCTAGGGGCAACGCTACTTTCAGCCTCCTGTAATCGAAAGTTAGTACCATGCATATGAAATCATAATGAAATAATTATACAGACATACCATGCGCTTCGCCAAGCGTAGGTGTCCATCGGCGCCATACCGATGCAGAACCGAGATCACCTGCCTCTCGATTGCCACTCTTCTTGTTCGACTTGGCAACAAAAGCAGGGGATGCCTAGTACGCACAAAGAGCCTGCCAAGCATCAGGGCACTTCAGTAACCAGGGGATGGCTACCTGCAGGTACTCATCCTCGCGTAGGTAGATCCTGGATGCCCCAAGCTTCTTGGTCATCTTCTCCTACTTCACCCTCTTATAGAACATGCAAACCGCCTGGATTCTTGCATTGGAGATCATGTCCTTCACCACCTTTGCCGCTGCCTTGTTGAACACCTTGTGCGCCTTCTCGCGATTGGCAGGGACATCCTCGTCCTGCAAGCGGTACCTCTCCTACAACAACAATGCTTTAAGTCAGCAAAATTTCATCTATGAACTGTACAGAGGTAAAGAACTTACCCAGAAATCGTGCCACACCTCGTTAGCAACGGTGCTGTGCCGGACATCAATAGCCAACCTGTAGTGCTCCCACTTAAGGGTCGGCTGCTGCACACCGTTGATTTCCACCAAGCCTGGGTAGTGGTGGCAGCAGATGGCTTCCAGGACGGAGTTAACCTGCCTATGCTGGCGGCGTCCCTCCCATGCCACGTCATCCCATTGCCTACATTTCATGAAATCAAATCGATTAGTTATACAACAAATTGCAAAATAAATTAGCAAAATTAACTTACCAGTCCCTACTAAGGGCGAACAACCTCCGCAACCTATGTTCAACCGCTAGGGGTATATTGTTACATCCCCGAAACCTGAAAATAGCCAAATATGAGAATGCAAAGTCTATGCACACTATAACATGCTAACACAAGTACCTGAAAGACTGTGTAGAAGGTGTGGCATCATCATCCTCCTCTGCTTCGTCTCCCTGGTCCCCCTCATCCCCCTCCACTCTGTCTCGCTCGTCCCCTCATCCTCTTCACTATCGTCGTCATCCTCCTGTGCCTCAAAACCAGCTACTGCAGGAGCATTCTCCTCAAAAGTAGCTACTGCAGGAGCAACCTCCTCCTGTGCCTCCTCCAGACACCTCTCAAACGATCTCTGTCGGCTGCTAGTCTCCCCTGGAAGAGGGAGTCTTGACTCCTACTAGCCTGACTCCTGGAAGAAGAGCTGCCGGTGCTCTTGGAGACCGCCTTGCGGGCATGCTTGAAAAAAGACTTCATCTGCAAAATTTAAAATAGAGTTAGATTGCGCATTTAAAAAAGCAAGGTAGCAACAATATGAAAATATAAAAAATAGGAAAATATATACCAATAATATGTACGTATCAAAACTCCTCGACGTCTTGAGGTTCATCGGTGAATCGTTGTATAGAAACATATTTTCTCCTAGGCCGTCGAATTCTTATAGAACCTCATTGTCGTTTCTTTGTTGGATCAGGCTGCACTATTAGGTCAGTAGCATCAGTGGCTATTCCGTCAAGCCCAACCCCATCGGTAACCCGAAAAGATCTTGGCAGACCTTCTTCCTGATATGCATCAATTTGCTGGTTGTCCATGGCACTGTCGACGTAATCAGCATCGCTAGGACGATTTAACCATTCACGGGGATTCACTTTATAAGCAACCCACCAAGCACTCAAGCTAGGGCACGCATACGACAAGTAGTACACTTGCTCCACCTAGTGAGAAAGCACAAATTTGTCAAAACCTTCTAAGCCGTGATTGGTGCCTGACCTCCACCATGCCAAATTCGTTCTCACGTGTGCCATTGTTGGGATCAAACCAATCACATTCAAAGAAAACTACTCTCAGATCTTTGGAACCCTCGAACTTGAACTCAACTATATTTTGAATAATGCCATAGTAGTTAATTTCGCGCCCATATGCATCGCATGCCTTAGTTACGACTCCATTGTTCATTGTGGCCGCAAGCGGGCGTTTTGCTTCAAATTTTGCATAGCGAAACCGAAACCCATTGACGTCATAACGACCGAAGTTCCTTGCCATAATTGTTCCGTGTGATAGCTGCCACAGGTCCTCATGGACGTCGGCATCGAGCATGCACTGTAGAGGTTAAGGTATGGAAAATTAGCACTAGTCTTTGGTTAAAAAAAGAGCAAAAGAAAAGTACTTGTTTTCGAAACCAAGCAATGAAACTAGGGCCACCATTTAACCCCCCGCGGCGTAGTTTGTCCAGTTGTTTGCTCGTAGGTTGACGAGTAGATCTCCAATGTTGTTGGTCGAACAATCTGCTTGTTAGCTAGGCTAATGAGAATAGTGTAAAGAATAACTTTTTAAGGACAAAATACGAATCATTACTTACACAAAATATTTGTCCATTTCTTCAATGTTGGAGTACATATATAGCAAAGCCGAGTTCCATTCTGTTGGTGACACCTCATGAGTCATACTGCCACCGACAGCTTTACCCTTCCACTGAAAAATCTCAAGGTCACTCATAGGTGCTTCTTCAGCAATGTGACACCACGTTGTACCAGCATTCACATTGCGCCATCGGCAATCACGATCGAGAAGTTCGATATCTCTTTAAGAGCATATGCCTCAGCGATGCACCCTTCAACCCTAGCCTTGTTGCGTACGGATGCCCTTATCTTTTTCAAGCCTCTTTCTGTCCCATACATCCACCTGTACTGTACAGGTCCACCAACCTCTGCTTCGTAAGGAAAATGTACCAAGAGATGTTACATGACGTTCATAAATCCAGGTGGAAATACCTGTTCCATCTTGCATACAAGCAATGGTATTTCTTTCTTTAACTTTTGCATCATCTTCTTTGTGATTTCTTTAGCACATAACTACCTGTAAAAAAAACTAAGCTCTGCTAACATTCTCCACAATTCATCCTTGAAGTAGCCACAAAACATTATATGGAGAAGTCTTTCCATGATGATGTGGTAATCATGGCTCTAAGACCATTTAGCTTCCGGTGCTGACATTCACCGCACGTCTTAGGTTAGCTGCATAACCATCTGGAAATTTGATAGTTTTCATCCACCGGAATACTTCTTTCTTCTCTTGAGGTTTAAGACAATATGGAGCTCGTGGCCTGGCTATTCGTCCTCCTGAATCTTGTACGATCTCAAGCCATGGCCGATCGCAAATCTCGGCCAAGTCTCTTCGTGCCTTAACATTGTCTTTTGTTTTGTCTTTCACATCAAAGCACATGCTTATGATGCTTTTTGCGACATTACGCTCTTAGTGCATAACATCTACATTGTGCATAAGAATCAATGCTTTCGCATAAGGGAGACTCCATATTGCACAAATATGAGTCCAGTTATTCTCATCTTTGAAACCTTCGAAACCGTCATCTGTTAGTATGAGTTGACTGTGCCAGGCAGCTATCTCAACATCGGTCAGAACGTTTTGGCGGGCCCTTTGTAATAGTGGTGTCCTTCTGGAATGCAGTATTAAGTCTCCTAAAAGGGTGATTATGTGGCAAAAACCGTCGATGACAATCAAAGAAATAGAACTTTCCACCATGTGGTACCCGGAATGCATCTGAGTCAGCCATACATATGGGACAACAAAGCCGACCATGAACACTCCATCCAGCCCATATGCCATATGCTGGTAAATCATGGACCGACCACAAGTATGCAACACGCAAGGTAAAGTTTACTTTACCATAGTTGTCATATGCTTGTACCCCTATCCACAACTCTTTCAACTCTTTAATTAACGGTTGCATGAACATATTAAGGTGCTTCCCAGGATGATCAGGACCCGGTATGATAAGGGCTAGAAACACGTACTCATCTTTCATGCATAACGAAGGTGGTAGGTTGTATGGCATAATAAAAACCGGCCAACAAGAGTATGGGGTGGCACTTGTGCTGAAAGGTGTGAACCCATCTGTCGCCAACCCTAAGCGAACATTCCTAGGGTCCCTTGCAAAATCAGGGTCGAAGCGGTCTAATGCCTTCCATGCCTCGACGTTTGATGGATGCACCATCACTCCATCACTACCACGAACACCTTCTTTATGCCACCTCATATGCCTAGCTATTTTTTAGATAAGTATAACTGTTTAAGCCTAGGTGTGATTGGCATGTAGCGAAGTTGTTTCACCGTGACATTTGTCGTCACCGTTATCCCCTCATCATTTAACACCTCGACATATCTAGATTTTTGGCAGAATAGACATCGAGGTTCGTTGGCATATTCCTTCCAGAATAATATGCAATTATCTTCGCAAACATCAATCTTTTCATACTTCATCCCAAGGCCAGATAACAGCTTCTTCGACTGGTACATGTCCTTCAGCATCTTATGGTTCGCCGAAAGAATATCACTGATCAATTAGACTAGATCGTTGTAGCAATTGTTTGAAAAGTTATATTTTGACTTTATTGATATGAGTCGCGTCACGGCCGCTAGGACGATCACGTTGGTGGAATCATGCAATTGTTCTTTCGAAACCGAAAGGAGGCTATAGAACCTTTGAACCTCCAGCCCAAGCTCTTCTTCTGAATTAACCTCAAACTCCCTACCAATATCATTCATCATCTCATCATCCTATCTTCATCCTCATGGTCTGTCTCAATGGGTTGTGCCTCACCATGCTCGTACCATATCATATAGTCCGGCATGAAACTAAACTTGCACAGGTGACATTCCACATCCGAATTAACATATCGAGCAAAGTTTCGACACTTGTTGCAGGGGCACTTTACAACACCACCTGCGGCCCCTGCGAACGCATTATCCATGAACGTTTGTGTCTTGACCCCCCATTCTCTTGAATGTGCCCCAGTCTTACTTCAACCATCGTACATCCATCTTCTATCATCACCCATTATGGATGCTAAAAACAAGTAACAAGATCAATCACAGTGTGTTATAGTTGCTAACAAGAGCTCTATTGGGAAAGATAGGTCCTAAACCCACCCTAGAATGGACGCCATAGCACGGATTTATGACGAGCCTTACGGTCTGAACGGAATTTCAGCAACATAACCCTGCTGTTCTCCGAATGTACGCCTAGTCTTGGTGCATCGGAGAACAACTGGATTATGCTGCCGAGATTCCGTTCGGATCGTTGACTTCATCATAAATCCTATATATACTCTAGCGTCCATTCCTAGGCTGCCTAAATTAAACTGGACAATTCTGGAACGGCACACCTCACAAATAAATGTGAGATGCACCGTTCCCGAATGGGTGACGCCTAGGTTTAGTTGACCAAATCGATTCTACTTAATAGAATCATGTTTTACCTTCCCATGGCATTGCAAGTAAACAATATGGCAATGCAATTAAACATCCTCATATACCAAAATTGTAACATTTGCATGTAAACAATATGGCATTGCAAGTAAACATCCTCATAGACCAAAATTGTAACATTTGCAAGTAAACAATATGGCATTGCAAGTAAACATCATGGCATTGCAAGTAAACATCCTCATATACCAAACGTTCTCATATTTCAAAATTGTAACATTTGCAAATAAACAATACTGCATTGCAAGTAAACATCCTCATATCTTAAGGAAGCTAATTAAAAACAAGAAATCTGCAACATCTAGCTCAGCTCTTAATTATAATAACGAGGTCCCTTGTCTTAATTGCATAAATCCTTCTCTCAGATTCATTTTAGCTGGCTAAACTTGCCATAATTGAGGTGCACAAACAAAGAAAGTTACCCTTGGTGAAAGTCTAATAATTTCAATTACATGAAGGTATAATATTGTACTACCACGTACTCTATACATCTACTGGGAAGAACTAACAACCATCTCAAATGGTTTCAAGTCAGTCAGAATGTCTTCCTATGTCACTACCTAGAAGCCAATAGTTACTACTTGATTACTAGTAGCTCCTACAAAGATTGGAGGATCATGACAAAAACTGGTTCAGTCAAACAGGGAGTAATGCAAAAGACATTCATTCTTCAGCTGTTTACAAACAAATTTTGCCAACTATAGCAACTCAACTAGGCAACATGAGAGTAAAGCAGGAAGCTATTTTTCTATTTTCTATGACCTGTCTTCGCTTTTTTCTCATGGCAAGGTGATTAAAAAGAGTAAAGCAGGATGCATGTTACATACGAGCAAGCCTTATCCTGGAAATCGAATACTAACACTACGCATATTAAAGAGAGATTAAAGAGAGCTCTACCCGGCCGGTTTCATCTGAATTCATACAAGCCCTAACATTTCAAGAGAGAAATAAGAAACCCTTACCTTAATTGGTGATGCGGGCGAATTGTATGAACACGACGACGAAGGGTGGCAAGGCGGCGTCACGTGGCGGGGCAGCGGCTCGGGCTCAGGGCGGGGCTCGGCCTGAGGCAGCAGGCAGCCGGCAGAGGCTCGGCGAGGGCGGCGCCGGCAGCGGGTGGCGCCGCCAGTGAGCGGCGGTGCTCGGTCTTTGGCGGCGGGCGGGATTTGGTGTTTTCGATCGCACAATCGAATAGGCACGCGAGGGGTCGGCCGTGTGCTTATTACGTCCTATTTTTGTCGGCCAGGGTGGCCGATGAAAACAATGCTTTATTTATTTTCGTCGGCCAACATGGCCAACGAAAATAGGTATTCATGCCATGTGGCGCCACACGGGTGGGCCAAGTTTTTTTTTCGTCGGCCAGCAAAGTCGACGAAAATAGTTTGAAATTCAATACCGCCTCTGGCATTACTGTTTTCGTTGGCTTCATGAACAGACCGACGACAATATATATATTTTCATCGGCTATTGGCCGTGACCGACGAAAATAAATGTATTTTCGTCGGCTTTACGTGAGCCAACGAAAATGATTTATTTTTGTCGTCGGCTTGTGGGATGCTAACGAAAATATCTTGGGCCAACGAAAAAAGTTCGGTTTCCTATAGTGAGTGCATCCCTTGTAAAATAAACATACCAAGGTAACACAATATTGTGTGCATACCTTCAGTATCTTCAAAGGTATTGAAATAACTACTCAACTGATTAGTCAAACACAACAAAAAAGGGTTGAAATCACTAATCAAAGGGTTAGCCATGAGGAACAAAACACAAATGTCCCTTTATGAAGTTTTTTTTCCGAATGACATACTAATCTTGCAGATGGTGGCTGATAGCATACTAATCTTGCAGATGGTGGATGATATGAATGAAAAATTATCCTCAAGAGCATCTTGTAGGCTAGTCACCAACAACAACTGGGAATGTCAGAAAGAAATTCCCGTACATCAACAATCCAATAACCTCAAGTGTTGACCTACATCAATCTAAACAAGAAAGCTTACAAAAAACAGGAGAGGTGGATTTAAAACAAAAAATGCGTGCAATTAACAAACACAAAAACGATGCGGAAAATGGAAAATAGATACCAAATCAAAGCATCCTACAATATGGCACGTGGCTATACCTGCACAAATTTTAAAAAAAGGAACACTATGTGCTAATGAATCAGAAACAGAGACAAACTTGGTGTTGGAGAGACATAAAAGAGACAGATCAGGAGCAAGAGGGGGAGAGAGAGATCGAGAACACAGACCTGGATCGAGAGAAGTGGATGGGAGAGGAGCAGGAAGAGACAGCAAAATTTGAAAGCTAGCAACTCAAGCATAGTAACAAAAATATCAACTTTGATGATAATTGTTTACTAGGGCGCCTTTATTGATTCTGTATTATTTTATTTAGGCTATACTGCTGCTATCAAAATTTTGTCCTAGCCTTGTTGGAAATCCAATAGAAGAAGAACGGCTGTACGATGCTGTTGATTGCCTTCTTTCCTTTAAGGTATGTTTTTCTAAATTTAATCACCTATATTTATTGCAATACTTGCCTAATCCTTTTCCATTATATTTTCACAGTCATAGTAACTGCGTATTATGACACGTAAAGTTTATGCCGGACACTTAATTGATAAATAAATTTAAACAACAATATCAAAATTTGACCCTAGAGATATAAAAATTTTGTCCAGGACTTTTGTACGCAACTATTCGCGAGCCTTAGCTTGCCAGGTAATTAAAGATCGAGTATATACTTCCGAACATACACATTGCAGTACTTCAGATTAAAATTTTGTTACCCGTTAGTTAAGAAAACATCAATTATATCACAATGATTTGAAACAAACTTCTATCAGTTTGCTAATAAAAAAATCATAATGGATGAACAAATTTAAACAGAAGTATCTAAATTTGTGACAGGAGATGTACAAAATTATATCTTGGATTTTCATATACATATACTTGTCAGCCTTATAGCTAGAAAGGCAAAAAGAGTTATACATCCGAACATACCTATTGTAGTCCTCCGTATTAAAATTTCGTTACAAGTTAGCTAAGAAAACATATTAAATTATATTCAATTAAAAAAATCTTATCAGTTTGTTAAGAAAACTCACTGATTTTGAAATTATTTATGACATAATGGGATGAGGTTAAAAACTGGAAGAAATTATTTTGGTTTTTAGGACAAACCAACAACATTTTTTTAATAGAACGTACTATCACTTTTGTTTTGGAGAGAGACAACATATCACTTGACTAAAAGTAGAGCTGCTATATAACTTGGTATATCCTAAAATTTGGTGAAACAAGTTAGCTAAGAAAAAGTTTCAAAAATTTTGATATTCAATTAAAAAATCTTATCAGTTTGTTAAGAAAACTACACTGATTTTGATCAAATTCGTCCTTATGCTATAACGTTATGAGGTTACAAACTTGATCATGAAATTAACTTTTGGTTTTAGGACTTTTTACCAACAACATTTTTTTAATAGAACATACTATCACTTTTGTTTTGGAGAGAGACAACATATCACTTGACTAAAAGTAGAGCTGCTATATAACTTTGAGATTGTCTAACCTATTTAATTGTAGTAACTGGCCTGGGATTTCCTAATTGTTGAAAGAACAGAAAGATAAAAGGAGAAATAAATGAATATTAGCAAAATTTCATGTAGCTCATGCATTTAAATTCCAAAAGATATGAAGTAGTTAAAACGTGTGTATTTTGAATTTCCAACATTCATTTGTATTCCATTTGATGCCTGGACCTCTTTATCACTTGGAGTGTATGTAATTTGTTTCCTGGGTAAGTTTTACAAGTTTTGGATTCACAACATTAATTTCCATTTTACTTCATTGCAAGGAATATTTTATTGACAAAAGATTATTTTTTCTCTGAAGAACAAAGATGGTTCCTTCTCAACATATGAATTGCAGAGAGCTTCTTGTTGGCTAGAGGTAACTCAAATCTTACCAGCTCACCACAAATAGCATTCCTAAGATCAATAATAGTTTTCGGTGTGCTATCATGACAGGTCTAGTCTCTTGTATCATGACAGATGCGCGTAACAACTTGTAGCATAAGAGCATCTCCAGCAAGGGCCCCTAAAACAGGGCCTCTATTTTGGATTTAGGGACTCCTATTTTTTAGGGCTCTGTTTTCAGAGCACAAGTCCAGCAACATCCCCTAAATCTCAGCTTCTATTTTACTTTTTCTCCTATTTTGACATATCCGCTATGTATAATCTTCATTTGACACCACTAAAATTCAATCAAAAATATTTGTAATACATAAAACATAAGCATATTAACATTTACAATTTAAAAACATGATATTTAAAATTTAAATTTAAAATTTTCAAAACATGATAAATAGAAACTCCAAACAATGAATCAAACTACGAAGCGCTGTGAATTGCCCACAAATGCTCAATAAGATCATCTCGAAGCCTCTCATATATTTCCCTGTCTTCAATCTCCTGGTGTATATTTAAGAACTTCCTATTTTAAGGTTTAGGGGCTCCCTGAGAATTGGGGCTGAGGAGGCAAATTTAGGGGCTTTCTAATTTTAGAGGCTGGATTAGGGGCCTTGCTGGATCTATATTTTTTACTAAACTCCCTATTTTAAGGTTTAGGGGTTATGCTGGAGATGCTCTAACAGGGGTAATGGTAGCTTCTATAAACAAGCATGTTTGGTTACCTCATTAGCACTCCAAAGAACACATTTTGGAGAATGATACTGCAGACTCGAATGAAAACTAATATCCCAAACAGGAAAAAAATATGCCAAATATACAACCACTTTTGGAGGCAAAACTTGGTGAGCTAGCAAAAGTGGAAGGAGAGTGTTGATTGCAACAGGATGGGGGTATGCATTTTAGGTAGCAGGAAACTATTGTCATTACTGAATTTTTTTTTGCACCCTAGACCAGTCTTTCCTATTGTACCATTCTTTTCTAATCGAGTCCATTGCTATGTCACTTCTAAAGTTGGCTCTTCGAAGTCCAACTCTGTCTCTCCTGGCCAAAGAATGTTGCTGCTGCATGTATCCCCCACGTTTCTAGTGCCTATCAAAGTTGCCGGTGTCGAAGTCCAACTCTGTCTCTCATGTCGCGGTCATGACTCTGATGGAATGATGCCCGCAAAATGGTCACCTACACCCTAAGCAAACATTTAATAACATCCATTGCTCAACAGTGGCATAACTAGGAAAGATTTTGAAATAAAATGGCAACTAAGGAAGAGGAAATTATTCTATGGTAGATTGTTCTTCAAAGGTTAATCGGTAGAATACAAGCAATCGAGTCATTTTTTTGGATTAGCAGTGTATTACATGAATGTGCAGAGCAAATCAAAGAGTTACTTCGAGCGTAAATTATTGTTCCACTACTATTTTACTCGGAATCAATAATCCTCTGATTCAGATCAAAACTAACTCCAAAGGTAATTAGTGTGAACCATAATGTTTAGCAATATTAAACAAAGTTTATTATACTTTAATGTATGATATCTATATTTTCTTTTTCATCTCTTATTTGAGAAATAGCGAAGAAGTACTTTGTTCTTCCATATCCTATATCCACATATTTACTGACATTGTTTTGTTCGACAACACAGATTTTCAATCCTTCTGAGAGTTTTCGAAATATTGTCGTCGATTATCCGTAAGAAATGAGACACTTATTCTCCATCAGAATTTAACCCAGTCCCTATTCAGTTACTTAGAGAAACTAATCGGTGGAATGCAATCCATTGGCAGAACTGTTGAATGTACTTCCTCAGTGATGCATGCTCTAATACTATTTAGAGAGCTATATCCAGGGTACTGCAGTGAAGAGATAAAAAGATGTATCAATGAAGCAACAAGATATATTGAGAATAATCAAAAGAAGGATGGCTCATGGTTTGTAAAAATGCATTATATATTTTATGCAAAATATTGTCTTTCAATCTAGAGCTGATAACCAAATTGGCTATTATCTGACAGGTATGGAACTTGGGGCATATGTTTTATCTATGGGACCTTTTTTGCGGTAAAAGGCTTAATTGCTGCTGGAAAAACTTATGAGAACAGTATTTGCATTAGGAAAGCATGCAACTTCTTGCTATCAAAACAACTCAAAACAGGTGGCTGGGGAGAAAGCTATCTTTCCTGTGAAAGAGAGGTGAATAATAATTTTTCTGTACTTCATAGATTTTTTTTTCTGTAGGTTGATATATACCAGTCCTGTATAGTAAGTTCCTCCAACATTTGCCAGATAGAAACACTTGCGCACCTTTTAATTAGTCCAATATGCATTTGCAGACCTTCATTTTGTAACTATTAATTGCAAATAGTTAACTACACAGTTGTTCGGTCGTCGGATTGTTAAGAGTGAAATAGAGGTGAATTAAAAGAAAAATAAGTCAAAATAACTAGGCAATAAAATCTTATGTATGAAGAGAAGTTTTGCTACCTGCATCCTCAAATTCTGCTCTTGCAAAAATGCCAGTCCCCATAAAAAGCTCCGTTACATTTGCCAAATACCACTTTGATTTTAATATGAACATATAGCCCGATATATCACCATATATCGTATATACATATGCAGTATGCAACAAACTTCGGGTCAGGGATGCAAGTGCGAACCAACCCCACAAAAATTTCAAATTTAAACACATGAAAATTTGATGAAGGATGATCCTTAAATTAGAAAAGCTTTACGTCTTCAAAATTTTAGAAAAAGATATTGTCTGGGCAAAAAAGTTAAAGCAAACACTCTCCTGGCCGCAAAATAATGTGATTTTTCTTACTTGAAGTGCTTTCCTGTCTACAGCTTTGATTCCTGGTTTTTATTTTTATATGTTAGAAAAAATATAAGAACCAAAATACAATGGAAGTAGTTTTTCGAAGGAATATGACATTGAAATTTTCTGGTGGCCAATATATGCAAATATACCAATGCACAATGTTTCAAAATGATTGATTGTGTGCCACAAGTATTAAAGCAACAACCATTTTCAGATCAGAGGTGGCAAACAACATTTAGGGTATGATAGAAACTTGACCCTATTGCTTAAGTTTTGGATCAACCATTGTTGTCCCTACCCAATTTGGACCGTATACCAGTAGTGAAATTATTCTCATATGATTAGTTCTAGTTGTACTAGAGTTGCATTTTAAACAGGGGCCATCAACCACCCATACTCATCAACTCTTTAAGTGAAGGATGAAATCCGAAGTATGGTATGGATGTAAAGTGTTACAGGTGGCACGACTGCTCCTAGGGAATGAACAAAAGTTTCCTTCCCTTCACCATCAATTCAATTAACCTACAGTTTTCTACTGTTCACCATGATGCAGCCATTAATTGAGGCTATTAGAGCAAAAGGGTGCATTGAGATAGAGGGAGGGTGGATGAGAGAGATTGTGTGCGGCTTGAAGATCAGGAGACCTGCACTTGCAGTCCAACCCCTATTGGATGTGGATCAATCATCTACACAATTCCATCAAATCAAGCCAAGGGATTTTGTGCCATTTTATACATAAAATGAACTTAATTAATTCATTTCACTGGAATCTTTAGTGCTACTACCCACATCTGTCATGTTCTTAACTGGTTGCCATCTTGAGCAGGTTTATGTAGAGGGTAATCATACACATGCAGTGAACACTGCTTGGGCGATGTTATCTCTGATGTATGCTGGGCAGGTCTGATTATTTATTATATATAAATCACTGCAAAAGAGCACCATGTATGAAATTATTTCCATATCAACATGTTGTTCTCATATTTTGGGTATTTTGAGCAGATGGAACGTGATCAAACACCATTACATCGTGCCGCAAAAATATTGATCAGCATGCAGTTGGGGACAGGCGAGTTTCCTCAACAAGTAAGTTTATTTCTTTTTTTTTTTGAGACAAAGTTTATTTCAGTACTGCTACAATACAGGAATCACTTTTTTTAAACAATTCTCTTGTCGACAATCAATGCATGTGGCATACAACCCTCCCAATTGGTCAAATTACAAGGTTGCCACACTCAGACATTCTTATGCAAATAAGATGCATTTTGCCATGTATTTTATTCTTGCTATCGTGTATTGTTGCATTCTCTCGTGCTAGCATTTTGGACTGTTATATTCCAATTAGGGTGTTGCATTGCGTGTTCTTATTCCATTCTTCTATTCTATGACAACAAAGTTCTGGTGTGTATTCCCGTTTTTTTTGAGAGAGATGACATCATGTTTAATATGTTTGCCTCTTCCATGTGTTGCTGCATGTACACCCTGGTGTGGACTTATCTTCTGTTGTAAAGATAAAATGGCCATCGTTGCATTCGCTAGTATTAGATTGAAGGTGACATTTTGTTTTAGAAATGGCATCCCCATAAATAAGGAGGTTGTACCCAAAGTTCATATAGAAAGAATAAAAGGACTAAAGTCTCACCGTGTAGTCTCTCCCTCTCGTAGCACCTCTTCCCTTCAAACGACGCTGCATGTCTCTTTCGTACGGTATTTACCTGTCATGATCTAAGGTGCATGACATATCCAAATTCAGAGGCACAACTAGTAACTCTTCAAAAATTTAAAACCTCAAGTTTACATATAACCATGTTAATCAAGCCCAACAACCAAACCTTGCATGCGATTCAAAATGATATGATTGTAAATTTTTCACTTCTGATGCTAGGAACATGTTGGAAGCTTCAACTCATCAGTTTTCTTCAACTACCCCAACTACCGCAACTTGTACCCTATTTGGGCTCTCGCGGAGTATCGCCGTGGTCTCCTTGGAAAGAAGAACTGAATATATATATATATATATATATATATATATATATATATATAGGAAAAATATCTTTTACTCAGGTGTATTACTCTCCACTTCTAAAATACCACCTAAACAAACTTGAAATACTCCTTTATCACTTTGGCTACACTCATATACTAAATATAAGATATTCTAAGATGAGCCACATGAAAAAATTGCAAAGAGGTACATAATTTTTAGCGTATTTTGCAAATATCTTTATATATGAACATAAAAAGGAGTATGTCTAAAAAAATGTACATACCACCTCTGAAAAAATATAAATACCACCTAACTAGTCTTATATACTCGTATACTACATGTGCATACCCTCCGTTGTGCAAGATACTCCGTACATTGTGAGATACGGGATAGGGAGTAATTACTCCCGGGAGTAGAAAAGAGGTTTCCTATATGTGTGTGTGTGTGTGAAGCTGCAAGGTGATGGGAAGGTATCATGTGCACAATGCTGTGGAAGAACATTTTAGGACAAGGCAAAGCCCGTTCCCCAAATACCCAAATCGTATTATACCTTGCAGTCCTATAAGTAAACGAATCCATTTGATGTAATGATTATTGATGTTTTGAACGCGTGCCCAGGTGTGTTAAAGGAATAATGCGAAACTAAATACTACATATTTGACTATTGCTACGTTGAACATTTGATTTGCATCTTTGCATATATTGGTCTCATTTGAGCTAGGCAAAATGGAGTCATTTCCATTAATTATGTAGTTGCTTCTTGATAGTGCCTAATTTGTTAATGAGTTAATTTCGTATAACTGCAACTTTGGTATCAAAATTATCAACGAACTGAAACTCTAAGTTTAGATTTAGAAGAAGTGCACATTTAAGTGGTTATTTTATATTCGAGTTAACGATCCACTATCGGGCCGAGGCTCGTTAACTTTTTTCATTTGAAATGAATTTATTTCAATTTTAAACATATTAACTACTATAATCGAAATAATTTTGATTCAATTTCTAATGTGTTTTTTTTTGCCAACCCTAAATATATCCCATGGTTGGTCCTGATTTTTCCATATAACCCAGCCCTGTAGGATTTAAAATTTTAAACAGGTGAGCACGCAACGCATTGCACCCTGTGAGAGGCACCCAAAAAACACACGCACACACACGAAACACGAAAGAAAAGCAAGAAACGACCAACCAAACGCAAGAAAGAATCCCTCGAGGCTCGAGTCTCCGCGCTCCCCGTCTCTCCTCTCCCTCCCCTGGAGTTCTTGGAGAATCTATTTCTTCAAGAACTCGAATGCAGTAGATAGACGGATCGAGGGGAGCCAAGGCTCCCGAATTCCCGATCACCAGCCCGTAATTCGGCTGCGATTCGGCCTGATTTGGCCTCCGCGGCCATGGACATGATCGACAGCATCGAGTGCGTGTCGTCGTCGGACGGCATGGATGACGACGACAGCATGACGTCCAATCTGTCCCGCCCCTTCTTCAAGACCACCTTCGCCGACGCGGCAGCGGCGGCGGCTGTTTCGGCGGCGAGCATCGGGTTCGTACCCAGCGGCGGGAGCGCGTCCGGCACCGGCGCCGGCGGGGGCATCGCCAGGCCGCTGATCTCGCCGGCGACGAGCGTGCACGAGCTGCTTGAGTGCCCCGTCTGCACCATCTCCATGTACCCCCCGATCCACCAGGTCAGCGCCTCGGTTCTTGCGCTTGGATTCGTTTTATTTTCTGATTGCTCCAAGATCTTGGGCTGTTCATTTGGAATTTGCGCGATTTGGTTGACCTGGTGTAGGAAAGATGGGATCTTGGTTGCGTGTTTGGGTTCTTGCACGACTACGATTCGAGAACACGATCGATCTTGATACAGAGAATTGGGCATTTGTGTTTTGCGTTCCAAAGGGGGTAATTTGACGCTATGATAGGTACGGTGTATCAAATACGGATACCGCCCCGATACGGCCAAATAAGTATCCTATCCGTATCGATCAATTTCCTATTTTTCACAAAAAGAAAATAATTCCTGATATGCTTCCCGATACCTTTCAACAATAATACATCTCTACCAACTCAGAAGGAAAGTTAGAATCGTTTATTCCCATCTCGTAGCTCCTCGCTTTCCACACCAACACCCCTACTCTATTCTCCCAGGCTGTGATGCCAACATTCCTCTCTCCTTGCCGGCACGACGGCGCCATTGGTCCTCACGCATGGTGAGTCCTCCCACTAATCCTCTTAAGCCCTTTTGACTGTGGTAGTGTGGTGTACTCTCAGGCTGTTAGTCAGGAGCTGGTGAGGGTATCAACGGTTAGGAGGCAAGACTTA
Organism: Guadua angustifolia; assembly: GCA_036346375.1. Lineage (NCBI taxonomy): Eukaryota > Viridiplantae > Streptophyta > Magnoliopsida > Poales > Poaceae > Guadua > Guadua angustifolia. The sequence goes on from CM070510.1 coordinate 34,770,802, forward strand.
TGACTGTGGTTGGCAGGAATAGAAACATACAATTGTGGAGACGATTGGGATAGCATTAGACTAGATGCTCTAAGTCACTTGCTATGGGTTGATGGGTTTACAAGATGATCTGGCCCATTTGCTTCTTCATTTTTGTTGTTATTATGTCTCGTTTTTGTCTATTTGTGTGTAACATACTATATCTCATTCATGTTTCTCAATATTTTTATTTTTATTATATACACACATATCGCCGTATCAGTGTTTTAGTGGAAATGACATATCGTGTATCTGTTTCCGTATCGACGTATCCAGGCATCCTAGCTACATAATGTTCTTCCTTATATGTCATCTTCTATTAAATAAGACTTGTGCATTTTTTAACCTGTGCAAAAAAATTCAACAATTTATCCATTCCTCCTGTACTCGTTTTATTTTTGTTATGCTTGTTTGCCTGTTTTTCTCATGTCTTTGATATATCATAGCATGCCCTTATTGTTAACAAAAGTGAAACTTGCATATTGGAATACATAACATGCAGATTTTTCAATGTGTATACTGATGTTTCAATTTAAATGTTGTCTGAAGCCTTCAAAATTCTCTATGATCGCATCTTGTATATAGTTTCTAATTAACTGTTCAAGTTGGTTGTGCAGGTGGCATACTTCATTTTTGATGTTATAGCACAATATGCACACTTCAATAGGATCTGTGCTTCCTCACAGGCTGCACATCATAGAATGGTGTCCATTTAAAAGGAATTCTTTTCCAGTTTGTAGTTAACATAACTTGTGTGAAATATTACATTTGACTTGAGAGTAGACTCACTACACTTTCTGGATTAGTAGTAAATTATTGAGGAGGATAAGAATAATGAATAATCTGTAGCATATTGTAATACAAAACAAATACATCAGAACAAGCAGATTTATGATTGATCGAAGTTTCGCGGTTTGCAAAAAGTTACAACTGGTCACTCAAGTTTCAGTATTGTACAGTTTGTGAATACCCTCCCAAGTTTGAACATTTTTGTGAATCTTATATACTGTATTACTGTGTAGTCTCGCACTCCTACTATGTTATCTAATTTTGTTGCCTGACCAGCTTGTTTTCTTTCGTTCTGCTTTGATAAATTTATTTTAATTATGCATTTCAAGAATTTTACTACATGCATCAAGGTTCCTATATGTACAGAATTTACAACATAGGTTAACTTTGATAACAAAATGACCCTTTGCTCATTTTACAGTGCCAAAATGGTCATACCCTTTGTTCGACCTGCAAAGCTCGGGTGCACAACCGCTGCCCTACCTGTCGACAGGAGCTGGGTGACATCAGGTGTTTGGCATTGGAAAAAGTGGCTGAATCACTTGAGCTGCCCTGTAAATACTACTCACTAGGTTGTCCAGAGATCTTCACATACTACAGCAAGCTCAAGCATGAGTCCCAGTGCAATTTTAGGCCATACAACTGCCCTTATGCAGGATCTGAATGCTCCATCGTTGGGGACATTCCTTTCCTTGTTTCACATCTGAGAGATGACCATAAGGTTGACATGCATTCTGGGTGCACATTCAACCATCGTTATGTCAAGTCAAATCCTAGAGAAGTTGAAAATGCAATTTGGATGCTTACTGTAAGTACATGTTTTCATGACCTTTTGCTTCCTGGCCTTAGATTTGCCTGATATGCTGTGCTTATCTTATATCCACTTGTATTTTATCAAAAAGATGTATAGTACCACTAGTATATTATTTTGCTATACCTTGATGAACCTTGCATTATCCTGAGAGAAAATAGATAGTTTTCCCTTGTAATAATACAGATACCTACGGTTGTTTTGTTTTTCTGTGTATTTCCCTTTAACATGCAAATCGAATGATACTAATCTGACACAATGCCTCCATTTTCAGGTTTTCCATAGTTTTGGGCAGTACTTCTGCTTGCACTTTGAGGCCTTCCAGCTTGGAATGGCGGCAGTCTACATGGCATTCCTCCGCTTCATGGGTGACGAGAATGATGCGAGGAACTACAGCTATAGTCTTGAGGTGGGTGCCAATGGCAGGAAAATGATATGGGAGGGCAGCCCCCGCAGCATCCGGGACAGCCACCGCAAAGTGCGGGACAGCCATGACGGCCTCATAATCCAGCGCAACATGGCGCTCTTCTTCTCTGGCGGGGACAGGAAAGAGCTGAAACTGCGGGTGACAGGCCGTATCTGGAAGGAGCAGCAAAATCCCGACTCGGGAGTCTGCATCCCTAACCTCTTTAGCTGAAGTGAATAACCCCAACAGGAATACATGACCAGGTGATGATTCAGGTGTATATTGAAATGTGCTTGCCATGTTTTTCCCCTCCCTTTACAGTTTGTGTTTTCCCTTTTTCGCCTTTCTGGCACGTTGTTGTGACATGCTCAAAATTGTTTGGGGCTGATGGATGGTTGGATCAAGAAAAACACATGTGGAGGCCTCATGGAATCACATGATGAGCACTTTTTCCTCGTTGGCCTCCTTCATGTTCTGTGATTCTGAATGCCTGTCATGTGATTGTGCTTCAATGTTCACGTGAGACATGAATACAGGCCTAAAAGTAAAGAAAATTAATGAGAAAAAGGAAGGGGTCCGGACTGGCAGAAACTGAAGTTTGAAGGCGCGTGCTGATCTGTCAAAATTTCGTGTCCGTTCCAGGGTTCACGTTAACGAACCGAGCTTGGAAATCGTCCCTTGGTGGTACTCCCTCCATTCCAAAATATAAGGCGTGGTTTGACTTGGCGGTCTCTTAAACTATACTTTGATCTTTGATTTCTCTTATTCAATATCATTCATACAAACAAAATCACTATTATTACAAAATATTTTTAAATATGAATTCAATGGTATCACTTTTATATCACAAAATTTTTATATAGTTAGACAAATCATTGGTCAAAGATTTCAAAGTTTGAATCTTGAAATGCGTGCGTGCCTTATATTTTGGAATGGAGGGAGTATTGATTTACGTCGAAAATTGGTAGAAACCGAACTAATTGCAAAGTCAATCTTTTTTGTACTCAGTGGTCAAACAATAGCGAAATAAATCGAAAACCGACCGGTTTTTATCGATTTTTGACCAATTTACATCGAAAATTAACACGCCCAGCAGAAATTGAAAAAAATCAAGGAAAATTGGAAAAAATGTAGAAAATGTTGTATATTCAAGTAAAACTAATGTGAGAACTCAAAACAATGACCTTTTATACTAAAACTTTATTTTGTTTTGTGATGATATGATAAAAGATTGAGGCATTTGTAGGACAATCAAGGATATTTGATGGTTGATTAGCACTAATAGAAAAACAATTATTAATGACCCCATATGTAGTCATTAAAGTCACTAATAACCATAGAATTATAGTCGTTTGTCATCGTTAAAGGCTCCACGGTTAATAGTTGTCGGGACCCGAATATTCAAATTCGGACCCTCTGTGTATACTGCACTAGTCTAGGATCACGCAAGTGCACACAAGCCCAACATCAGTAAATATCACAATCATACACAGAAAAACATAACAAAAGACTTCACATATTAAGAAAGGCATAGTTGAACGACTTTATGGTCAACCTTACACTTATTAGGTCTCGATGGCTCTGATGCAAAGTAAATAAACAGCAGTGGAATGAAGAACATCGGTGAATCTTATCAACATGCCACGGGCATCTGACAAGGTTCAACTCCTAAATAATCATCTCCTCGTAGAACTCCATCTCCTTCAAACGTGTAGACTTTGAAGAATCGAGTTGGCCTAGAGGGGGGTGATAAGCAACTCTTCAAAATTTTAGAATTACTCACTGAACAAATATAGCTTAACTCAAGAACTCAGCTACCAGATTCAAGAGATCGACAAAAGCACATACAACTTAAAATCAGCAAGAGATAAATACAACAAAGAACAATAGCAAAACAATGAAATTGAGATATGATGATTTATCCCGTGGTTCGGAGCTTAACACATACTGTAGTCTCCACTAAGGTGACTCTTTCACCACTCCGATGAGGTGAGTCCCAACCTCTCATAAACAATGGTGGCCTTCCACAAACACCTTTAGACAGGTCACACCACACCTCCTCCAAGCCGTCTAGGAACACTTTGTCCCAAGAGTAATAGACTATCCACAAGTTCTGTCTCTTGGTTCACTTAGCTAGTGTGGGGAACCGTCCCCGGGACTCCACTGATTCACCCAAATGCACAGTACATCTCAAGTGAATCAAGGGAACCTCGGGCGTTCCGCGATTATACCCGTGTTGGTCCCAGGAAAGTTCGCCAACACGCGTATTCTTATCCAACAGTTGACATCACAACACATACACAATTAACGGAAGCATAAGCATCATTACATTCCAAAAGTAGGACTGCTGTCCTCAACGACATATTTAGAGTTATTACATCAAGTAGCAGCGGAAATCATAAGATAAACAACAAAAGGGTCGTTATGGCATGCCCCAAACCCTCGGGCAATTAACTGGGCAAAACGGCGACTAAGCGTTAGAACCATCGAAATCGCCGGTAAAAGTCCCGGGTAATGCCTCATCCTCACTGCAGCAAGTGGACAATCCGATTGAGTACAAAGAGTGTACTAGCACAATAATATACATTGTATGCTGATTTCTAGCTACATGTGGTTGCTACATCAAAGGAAGGCAAAATGGCAATTTCAGCATAAAGCAATATTTGAGGTAAATTGTAATCATGTATAGATTGAAAAGAATTGCATTTAGGAAACATTTGCAAGATCTAATACATAATATAACATCATCATAATCATATTCATATCATGCCTTCAAGCATTTTCTGAACCATGAGTTCCATCGCTCATGTTCAATTACACACACAAGTACTCCAATACTTGTGTCTACTTTCCCACTCCCATCCCATTCTTACCAAGTCCTTAATACTCGCCCAGTGACTGACAATTTAAGAGATCGTCCTTAACCATGGACGCGGCTATTCGAATAGTTTAAACTCTGCAGAGGTACGACTTTACCCACACGACACGCCACACTCGTAAGCCAAGCTATTAACACATTTCCTTAGATGTGTCGGCCGAGGTGAAACGTGACAAACCATTTTCCAGTATGCATGGTAGTGTATCTAAACCATCCGGATGACTGTGACCCTCGATCCCGCGTGCCCAGTGCTCGGTGTGTGTGGATCAAGGAGTACACCCGTTGTTGGACATCCCCAACTCAACAAAGTTCGAGGGACTCCGAGGACATTCCCTGGCACTCCACTAAGCCCAGGGAATTCCGGCGGTCATTCCTTGACGCTCCACTAAGCCCAAGGAATTTTCGAGTGCACATGGTTTACATAACCTAGTCATACATAAGTACTTGGTTACGCCGGTCCCATAAACGGCGTGTGGTTCGCACGATAGTTACTCAAAGAGACGTCACCAGGATTTAATCCTTAGGGTCCTTAACCAATATCTCTACTCATTAAACATCGATTAAAAACATCATCATCGTAATAATAAATCTGGATCATTGCGACCGATGGACTAAATCCATCTATCACGGTTTCTAACGGTGATCTAAGCATGGCTAAGCAATTCGAACGAACCCATACATAATAATAAACCAACCACTTAGGGCGACAATGGAACATGGAGTGAACATGCTAAGGGTAAGCACACAACATGGTAATAGCTAAGAATTCTACCCAATCATAATTGTAATTGAAAGTAAGCATGCAATTGATAAAATAATTCCAAAGATGTAAGTTGCAAATAGTAGGAGCAATCATGGTCAAGGAGTAAGATAGTGCCTTGCTGCTCGTTCTTGACTTCGAAAGTGTAGTCGTGCTAAAGTGCCTTCCGAAACGTCAACACCTAATCGAGAAAATTCAATTCAATAAACACCAATTCAAGAACTCCAATGATGCACATGAGTAAAGAATGCATGAAATGCTCATGACGTGCAATACTAATCATAATATGAGAGTACTAATTGAGTTTTTGCGTCAAAAGTTCAAGTCTTAAGGCTTTTATTGATTTATGTTCGGAGTATCCGAGTGTCACTTGGACTATCCGAGCGGACCCTCTCGACGGTTGAATTATGCTCGACTATCCAAAATTTGATTCGAGTATCCGAAAGTATGTTCGAGAATCCGAACGTTACCTCGGAATGTCCGAGCAGACCTTCTCGGTTAGCCAATGCAGCCCTCAAGCTAATTCCTATTCGGACTATCTGAAACGTGGTTCGGAGTATCCGAATGGTTCGGAATGTCCGAGCTAAACCTCGGACTATCCGAGCTGGGCGTCTCTGTTTCAAAACGGCTATTTGCCTATTGTCATCTACATTTCAAAGGAAATGAGCTAGGGTTTCAAGGGGATAAACTAGGGTAGATTCTTACCACTCTAGGGTTGCTTGTGCACTTGATGGATGTTGGTTTCGGCGAGTGGATGATGAAAAATGTCACAATGCCGGTTCTTCACGGTTCGCCTCCTCCTAGCTCGCGTAGACGACAATGCCTTCCTTTGCTCGTGCTTGCAACGGCGTCTAGCCTTCCTCCTCAAACTTCCAAGTGACATGCACGACCCGAATCAAGGTTTGACGATGGATTCTATGGGGAAGATAGAAATGTGTCACAATGGGCAAAATTTCAGAACATGGGAAGAAAAGAAAAACGATTGCTACTCACCCAAAACTTGGTTCCTCAAGAATCCAATTGGATGGATTTGAAGCTCTTGATATGGGCTACAAGGTGGTATAACATGCACAAGCTCAATCTCAAGAATGGAGGGGATTTGTGGGGGAGAATGGCAAGAGGTTAGGGAAGAACTCCTTTGCTGTTTTTCAGGTTTTGCAGCAGCAAATGAGCTGGTGGGGAGGAGAAACCAATGTGGAAAACCTTATATATAGCTGCCCATTCATGCCTCACATGTGGGGCTAGGTCCCACATGTCATAGAGTGGTTAAAAGAGTGGGTATGAGTGGTTTGAGTGAGAAAAGACATGGAAAGGATGTGCAGCCCACAAGTTCCCATGCAAGGTAGGTCCCATGTGTCATAGACTAGTTAGGTAGGTGGGTAGAGGTGAGTAAAGTAAGAATTGGTATGGTAGGTATGTGCAGCCTACTCTCCTCTCTCTTACAAACATGGCCCACATGTCATGGAGAAAGGTGAAATGACATGTGTGCAGTTTTTAGAAAGTGATTGCTAGGATTTTGTAACTCCCTCTTTTATGCAAGATGAATGTCCTAACACTTGTATGATTATAATTAAATGAGGATGCAACAATATTATAGAAGATGTTAGCGCGACAAGCCTCACTTAAAAGATTCTCGGACTAGCGAAAATCGTCGCACTGCACCAGCCTAAGTGGAGTTCGCAAGATCTCCCATAGAGAGCCTCGAATGGACTCAATTGAAGGCTAGCTTGATAGCTATTGTTGTAGGAGAACTCTGCTAAAGGTAAACATTTCTCCCGCTTGCCGTGAGGTAAGGGCACAAGCCCTAAGCATATCCTCAAGAACTTGGTTTACTCGCTCAGTTTGTCCATCGGTTTGAGGATGATACGCGGTGCTGAAAGAGAGTTGAGTCCCCATGGCCTTGTGGAGGCATTGCCAAAAATGCGAGGTGAATTGAGTACCTCGATCTGAGACAATCCTTTTGGGAACACCATGAAGGGACACAATTCGATGAAGATATAACTCGCCAACTTGCTCATCAGATCCGCTGCCTTGACAGAAGGAAATGAGCGCTCTTTGTCAATCGGTCAACGACACCCATATAGAATCAAAACCTTTTTGCGTCTTGGGCAATCCGGTGATGAAATCCATACCAATCTCTTCCCACTTCCACATGGGAATGGGCAATGGTTGAAGTGTGCCCGCTGCACGCAAATGGTCGGCTTTCACGCGTTGACATACGCCGACTCGCGGCGACATACCGCAATCTCGTTTCATCTGGGTCCACCAAAGTCTTGGCTTAAGATCTTGATACATTTTCGTACTCCGGGATGAATGGAGAATGTGGAATTATGAGCCTCATTAAGAATTAGTGCCTTCAATTTCTTACAATTTGGCACCACTAGCCGTTTGTCAAACCATAAGACACCTTGTGGGTCCTCGGTGAAACAATTGGCCTTGCCTTGCTTGATGCGGGCTCTGATGAGTGCTATGCCCTTGTCTGTCTTTTTTGAGCCTCTTTGATTTGGTCTAAGAGATTAGATTTGACTTCCATGATAGCAAGGAATCCTTCTTAACCACTTCTAGATTGAGCTTTGAAATTCGGCGATATGGCGTCCGATTCTGCTTCATCGAAGACGATTGCATTGAGACTTTCGCTTAGAGCATCGGCAACAATATTGGCCTTTCCAGGATGATAATGGAGTCCAATATCATAGTCTTTGATCAATTCGAGCCACCTCCTTTGCCTCAAGTTCAGATCGGCTTGAGTAAAAATATACTTCAGGCTCTTGTGATCGGTGTAAACTTCACAACGGTTACCGATGAGGAAATGTCGCCAGATTTTTAGAGCATGTACCACTACTGCCAGCTCTAAGTCATGGGTGGGGTAATTCATCTCATGAGGTCTCAATTGCCTCGATGCATAGGCCACAACTCGGCCTCCTTGCATAAGTACACAACCCAGCCCGAGGCGGATGCATTGCAATATATATCAAGCCCTTGTGAATATCCCAGACTAAGACAGTCAAATGGTTAGTTTAACTTTCAATATTTGAAAGCTTGCCTCACATTCTGCCGACCATACGAACTTGTTCTCCTGCTTCAAAAGTTCGGTCAGTGGCTTCACGACTTTGGAGAAGTTCTCTACGAAACTGGCGGTAATAACCCGCGAACCCGAGAAAACTTCGAACCTCCGTGATGTTCTTAGGCTGCTCCCAATCAAGTACCATCCGTATCTTGTTTGGATCAACCGCAATCGCGCTTTTCGATAGCACATGGCCCAAGAAGGCAACCTCCTTTAGCCGTAATTCACACTTGCTGAATTTTATGTAGAGTTGGTGCTCTCGCAGCTTTTTCCAAGACTTTCCCAAGGTGTACTTCATGCTCCTCTTCCAACTTGGAGTAAATAAGAATATCATCGATGAAGATGACAACGAACTTGTCGAGATATTCCATGAAAACCGAATTCATAAGGCTCATGAAATATGCGGTGCATTGGTCAAACCGAAAGACATAACAAAGATACTCATATAGACCATAACGGTGGAGAATGCCGTTTTGGAATGTCTCCGATCTGATCTTGATTTGATGGTAGCCTAATCTCAAGTCAATCTTGGAGAAGATACAGCTCCACCATTTGGTCGAACAAATCATCGATCCGCGGAAGTGGATACTTGTTCTTGACCGTGGATCGCATTCAATGGACGGTAATCAACACACATCCGCAGTTATCATCCTTCTTCTTCGCAAATAGCGCGGGCATCCCCAAGGTGAGGAGCTCGGTCGAATGAAGCCCTTCACTTGCAGCCCGTAAGTTGTTTCTTTAATTCGATCAACTCATTTGGAGGCATACGGTAAGGTCGCTTTGATATCGGGCCGCTCCGTAGAAGCTCAATGATTTAACTCAACCTCCCTGGTCGTGGCATCCTCAAAGAATCTTCCGAAATACGTCCGTAATCACATACCACCGGTATGCTACTTATTCCAAGGAATGGTTCACCCTTCAAGGCATAAAGGTGAGCATAATCTGGACTTGACGCAAACACGACTTGTTTGCCGCTATGCTAGTAAGTGAAATAGATCTCGCTTGCACAATTGATGTATCCTTGGTGCTTGGATAGCCAATCCATCCCAAGAATAACTTCAATTCCTCCGCTTTTAATTATTATCAAATCAGCTAGAACTCTACCCCATCGACTTCAATCTTTACTTCCCAGCAGATTCGATCGGTCCTTAATTCCGATCCCGGTTTTAATGAGAAGTGGTGGATGCATAAGTTGGATAGGGAATTCATGATGCATAGCAAACTTCTCTTTGATGAATGAATGAGATGCTCCAACAGCAAGTCACACAATTTAAACCCTACATGTATGCAGCAAGAAAACATGCACCAAATCCAAAAGACATCAAAATAAGAAGGCTCTAAGCCACAACATCACCCATGAAAGCAAATAACACGATTCCGATACATTAGCACAAGTTCATAACCCGTGAGGTCAAGAGCGACAACTAAGGGTGACAAGTCCAAATATAAGAGCTAGCATAGGTTCATAAGGTAGCCTATTACATCAATTAAATCGGTTCACTCATCTCTACTTGCCCTCCACGCCCTCAAAGATGGGTGACTAAAACCAATGTCCCAAAACTCATCTATCACGCTGAAAAAGGATAAGAGGAGTTAGAAACTTAGTTGCACAATCAAATGAACATAAGGATGAGATATAAAACTAAGAGGGTAAGAAAGAAAGGAATTTCACAACGTTATCAGCTTCTGAAATTATTTGATATCAAAATAGTTTTTGACTCAAGGCAATCTCGAACTAGTCGTAGCATGGCCGTTCTAACCTCATAACAAGATGGCTCGATACTAAGCCTCGTGGGAACTGGCCCCTCGACTCCACCGATTCACCCAAATGCACAAAGACATCTCAAGTGAATCAAGGAACCTCATGCTCCGCGATTATACCCGTGTTGGTCCCAAAGAAAGTTCGCCAACACGCGATTCTCATCCAACAGCTTGACATCACAACACATACACAATTAACGGAAGCATAAGCATCATTACATTCCAAAAGTAGGACTGCTATCCTCAACGACATATTTAGAGTTATTACATCAAGTAGCAGCTGAAATCATAAGATAAACAACAAAAGGGCCAGCATGGCATGCCCCAAACCTCGTGCAACCAATCTGGTAGAACGGCGACTAAACATTAGAACCATCGAAATCTGCCCGGTAAAAGTCCCCGGGTAATGCCTCATCCTCACCTGCAGCAAGTAGACAATCCGATTGAGTACAAAGAGTGTACTCGCACAATAATATACATTGTATGCTGATTTCTAGCTACATGTGGTTGCTACATCAAAGGAAGGCAAAATGGCAATTTCAAAGATAAAGCAATATTTGAGGTAAATTGTAATCATGTATAGATTGAAAAGAATTGCATTTAGGAAACATTTGCAAGATCTAATACATAATATAACATCATCATAATCATATTCATATCATGCCTTCAAGTATTTTCCTAACCATGAGTTCCATCGCTCATGTTCAATTACACACACAAGTACTCCAATACTTGTGTCTACTTTCCCACTCCCATCCCATTCTTACTAAGTCCTTAATACTCGCCCAAAGGATCGACAATTTAAGAGATCGCCCTAACCATGGACGCCGCTATTCAATAGTTTAAACTCTATAGAGGTACGACTTTACCCACACGACACGCCACACTCAGAAGCCAAGCTATTAACACATTTCCTTAGATGTGTCGGCCGAGGTGAAACGTGACAAACCATTTTCCAAGATGCATGGTAGTGTATCTAAACCATCCGGATGATCGGACCCCGATCCCGCGTGCTCAAAGTGCTCGTGTGTGTGGATCAAGGAGTACACCCGTTGTTGGACATCCCCAACTCAACAAAGTTCAAGGGACTCGAGGATATTCCCCGCACTCCACTAAGCCTGTGGAATTCCGCGCGTCATTCCTTGACGCCCACTAAGCCCAAGGAATTCAGCAAGGCACATGGTTTACATAACCTAGTCATACATAAGTACTTGGTTACGCCGGTCCCATAAACGGCGTGGTGGTTCGCACGATAGTTACTCAAAGAGACGCCACCAGATTTAACTTAGAGTCCTTAACCAATATCTCTACTCATTAAACATCGATTAAAAACATCATCATCGTAATAATAAATTGATCATTATGCATCGATGGACTAAATCCATCTATCGCGTTTCTAACGGTGATCTAAGCATGGCTAAGCAATTCGAACGAACCCATACATAATAATAAACCAACCACTTTGGGCGACAATGGAACATAGAGTGAACATGCTAAGGGTAAGCACACAACATGGTAATAGCTAAGAATTCTACCCAATCATAATTGTAATTGAAAGTAAGCATGCAATTGATAAAATAATTCCAAAGATGTAAGTTGCAAATAGTAGGAGCAATCATGGTCAAGGAGTAAGATAGTGCCTTGCTGCTCGTTTTGACTTCGAAAGCGTAGTCGCATTTCGGAGTGCCTTCCAAACGCCAACACCTAATCGAGAAAATTCAATTCAATAAACACCAATTCAAGAACTCCAATGATGCACATGAGTAAAGAATGCATGAAATGCTCATGACGTGCAATACTAATCATAATATGAGAGTACTAATTGAGTTTTTGCGTCAAAAGTTCAAGTCTTAAGGCTTTTATTGATTTATGTTCGGAGTATCCGAGTGTCACTTCGGACTGTTCGAGCGGACCCTCTCGGTACGAAGTTGAATTATGCTCAGACTATCCGAAATTTGATTCGGAGTATCCGAAAGTATGTTCGGAGTATCCGAACGTTACCTCGGAATGTCCGAGCAGACCTTCTCGGTTAGCCAATGCAGCCCTCAAGCTAATTCCTATTCGGACTATCCAAAACATGGTTCGGAGTATCCGAATGGTTCGGAATGTCCGAGCTAAACCTCGGACTATCCGAGCTGGGCGTCTCTGTTTCAAAACGGCTATTTGCCTATTGTCATCTACATTTCAAAGGAAATGAGCTAGGGTTTCAACGGGATAAACTAGGGTAGATTCTTACCACTCTAGGGTTGCTTGTGCACTTGATGGATGTTGGTTTCGCGAGTGGATGATGAAAATGTCACAATGCGGTTCTTCACGGTTCGCCTTCCTCCTAGCTCGCGTGAGACGACAATGCCTTCCTTTGCTCGTGCTTGCAATCTGCGCCTAGCCTTCCTCCTCAAACTTCCAAGTGACATGCACGAATCGAATCAAGGTTTGATGATGGATTCCATGGGGAAGATAGAAATGTGTCACAATGGGCAAAATTTTAGAACATGGGAAGAAAAGTAAAACGATTGCTACTCACCCAAAACTTGGTTCCTCAAGAATCCAATTGGATGGATTTGAAGCTCTTGATATGGGCTACAAGGTGGTATAACATGCACAAGCTCAATCTCAAGAATGGAGGGGATTTGTGGGGGAGAATGGCAAGAGGTTAGGGAAGAACTCCTTTGCTGTTTTTCAGGTTTTGCAGCAGCAAATGAGCTGGTGAGGAGGAGAAACCAATGTGGAAAACCTTATATATAGCTGCCCATTCATGCCTCACATGTGGGGCTAGGTCCCACATGTCATAGAGTGGTTAAAAGAGTGGGTATGAGTGGTTTGAGTGAGAAAAGACATGGAAAGGATGTGCAGCCCACAAGTTCCCATGCAAGGTAGGTCCCATGTGTCATAGACTAGTTAGGTAGGTGGGTAGAGGTGAGTAAAGTAAGAATTGGTATGGTAGGTATGTGCAGCCTACTCTCCTCTCTCTTACAAACATGGCTCACATGTCATGGAGAAAGGTGAAATGACATGTGTGCAGTTTTTAGAAAGTGATTGCTAGGATTTTGTAACTCCCTCTTTTATGCAAGATGAATGTCCTAACACTTGTATGATTATAATTAAATGAGGATGCAACAATATTATGGAAGATGTTAGCGCGACAAGCCTCACTTACCGGACTAGCGAAAATCGGGCTGTTACAGCTAGGCACTAACTAGACTAAGCTTGGAGTCAAACACTTAAAATATTTGAGTTTTTGGATTCAAGGTTGAAGCACAATCTCCTTGTTGGAATGAAAGTTTTAGGGTGCTAAAATGTCAAGAAGATCAAAAAGATCAAAATGCTATACGAAGGAATGCTCAGAAAATGCTTATATAGCCATCTACATAGTATGTAGCCGTTACACCTACCATAGGAGCTATTGGAACGTGTCAGACTATCAAAACAGCCTACACACATTTGCAACGGACTTAGGAAGATTAGGCTTCAAAACCAATCCTTTATACTCCGGACTAATATTGTTGAAAAGAGCATTTGCACCAGACTGAATTAGCTTGGTCCGTCGTACATAGGATCTGATTGAAATTTGGTCCGGTAGAAGAATGGGAACTTGAATATATGCACCGGACCTAAAATATTTGATCCGCCATAGATGGATATGAAAGAGGTTTATATCAACAGACTTTTTGAAAGAAGAGATATGTCTAACCGAGAAGAATACATCTGCGCCAGACTAAATTTTGTGTTAGCGGAAGACGGTCCGGCGTGAATGGTGTACGCTCGGTTTAACTTTCATTCAAAGAATTTTTCAACTACAAACTTACAAAGGCATGGTCCGACGAAGATATCACTTGCACCAACTAAATTTCTGAGAGTACGAGGTTAGTTCGTCGTGAATGGAATACGCTCGGTTTGATGTTTATTAAAGGAGATTTCAGCTCCGGACATAGAAGAAATGGTCCGACGTGGACTTTAATTTTGCGCTGGATGGATTTTTAGAGCAAACAAGGATGGTCCAGCGAGAATGGAATTTCTAGTAAGATTACACTGCACTTAATGGAAGAAGCAAAGATATTTGGATCCGGCGAGAACACACACTATCTAATCAGGAAAGATTGATTTTAACGGAGAAAAGATTTAAAAAGAATTTGACTCCAAGCAATCTATTTATTTTTAGCTTATGAACCAAACTAGAACTTGATCATAATCCCTCTTTATTTTACGGCCATTCTAAAAACTATCCTAGCTACTTAGTTTGAATCATCTCCCAAGCCAAAACTAGTAACAAGGATCCTTAATCTTGACCCTTTTTCTTTATGCCTCCTTGGATACCCAATCAGTGAACTTCTTGCTTAGTAATCATTAACTTAATCATCAACACAAAAACCAAATAAACTCTAAGATAAAAAAATTAGGGGGCCTAGATGCTATCAAACTTCTCCTCAACTGATGATTTGGTTGTAAGCAAGGGTGAGTACATAAAGCACTCAACAAGTTGTGCACAAAATGCAAGTCTATCATCTTATATGCATGGTTTCTTCCAATTTGCAATAAAGCTGCATTTATGAAATGATAGCATAGATAGATTGAAAAGACAGTAAAACAAATAATAACAATAATAAATTTCTAAGTTGTTTCCCAATTAAATTAACTCAATCCTTAAGTCAAATTCCATACTTCCGTAGGCATACAGCCTCCATCCCAATTTATTTTAATAAAATCTAGCCCTTAACTGTAATCACCGAGCAATGCTCAATACCGTGAGCATGGCTATTCGAATAGGTTGGACACTCTGCAGAGGTTATGCACTTTACCCACGCGACATGATCATCTCTTGTTGCCAAGCTATTGACACACTTCCTTTGGTGTGTCGGCGGAGAGATCATGACAAAGCCTTTACAATATCCTGCCTAAACCCAGTATTACTCACAAAGGTTTTAACATTGGTGGGACTGGTTACCACATCCAAAGCCCCCCCGAGCGAGGACTGGTTACCACTACCTGGGTCTCACACCACCACTAGTAGTACTAAAGCTTAGAGATAACAAATTAATTAGCTAGGTCCGTCCCATTCTAGACATGTGGTTGCATGATTGACTCAGATAAATGCTTGCAAGGTTAAGTCCTTAACTGACCAAGACAAGACTAACTAAAAACCATCATCACCATAAACCATAAATTACCAAGAAAAACAATGCAACCGCCGAATGCCATATTGGCCCACCTCAATTCTAGCCACTTGCCTCAGTCTAAATCATTTTACCACTCCGGCGAATTACCAAGCACCACATGCCATCAACAAATCAACATCATTGCGTGACATCATTTTCCACCGCAACTCAACATCATTATGTGACAACACCTAACACACCAATTTATAATCATGTTCCATATTCCATTAGTTAAGATTAACTTTTGGTATTCCAAACACATGAATTGATGTGGCGTGGCTAAGCAAAATAACACGGTCTACCAACCCATATTGATTGTTAATATTAACCAACTAATGACAAACCATTTTAGGGTGACAATTGATCATATCATACAACAAGTGACTAGGTAAGGTATATGTCGGGGACTGAAGAAACCCTGCCTAGTCAACGAATCAGTCAACAAACCCCTAGCTCGAGCTGTGAGGCCTCTGACTGCGTCGTTGACCATGCGGTTCCCGCTCGACCTCGAGCTAGGGGGGTAAGGAACCAGCTCCCGTTCGGGGGGGGGGGTCAAGCTCGGGGATCTAGGTCGAGCATTCACACCGACAGTTACCAAGATCCTTAAATGATGGAGTCAAGCCAGACGTGGGCGACAATTCTGCGGCGGTTATGATCTAGCGTTAGTGCGCATGAAGCCACTCTTCCGAGAATCTCTCCTGGCCGTTTCTAGTAACGGTCTGGAGGGGCATAAACCCCCTTGAGACGACCACAGGGGGCAATGGACACTCAAGCCTCGCATTTCACGACAGACACACACACTTCGATTACAGGAGCTCGAGCTAGAGAGCATCCCTTGTACTCAAACATAGTGAATTTCTCTGCCTCTGGCCAAGACTGGAGTAGAGCTATTACATGTTCTGGGGGCTCGAACCAGTATAATTCTTGGTGTCTCCCTCTTTTCCTCTTTCCTCCGACCATTTGGAGCAGTGAGTCCATTTCCTCAGTGAGCGAAGCCAGTTCCGGGTCCTGCATTCACATCAACTCCCATACACTTCTGCGGTCAGGTGATCTCGATCACCGACAGCTGGCGCCCACCGTGGGGCCCAAAATCTTCACTCATTCGGAGGAACATCAACACTTCAGAGACATGGCGCACGTCGCTGGAGGACATTCAGCGAATTCAGGCTCGGATGCGGTTCCCGAGCGTGACGGCACCACGTCCCTATTTTCACCTTCACCGCCGCTGCGCGAACGGTTTGTCTTCATGGCCGACAGCCATGACGCAAGCGCGGAGGCAGAGGACCGCGACTCGAAGACTCCTGAGGATGCTCGCCGGATTGCTCAAGTCGCTATCAATTAGGCCATAACAACTCTTCGGTGGGAAGAACGTGGGAAGGTCGTCACTTCATCCTGGTGGTCCAAGCTTCCTCGCTTGGGCGAACGCCTGCATGCTATCGCTCAGGTTATGACCAATCCCACTCGGGAGAAGTCAAATCTTTTTGGCTGAGCTCTCGCTATGAGCTCGACAAAGCCGCTGTCGAAGTCGTACCTACGCAGCACCGAAGTCGGCACACTGGATCTCGCTTCCTAACGAGTGACGACAGCTCCTCGCGCAGGCATCGGTGCCTTCGCCGATCGCCTTTGTGCCAACAATCCCGGGATTCGTCCTAGACACCTCCACATCATCGTCCCCTGAACGCGACCCCAGGCAACGTTCGGCATCAACAGAGCTACAACAGCTCCTATTCAAATGGCAGCATGTCTAGGAGGCTTCCCCAAACATTCCGCCCAGGCGTCGCAGGGTTCACGAACGACTACGGCATCTCCCGGGCGATGCCCGCGCCCACTTTCACGACCAGCGTGGTCGTAGGTCTGGCCGCCGTGACAACCGCGACTCCAGATCCAGTAGCAGCGACCACCTTTCCTGACATGGTCCAGTTCCAGCCTATGGCTGCTCGGCTTACTCTAATGACCTTCATCGGGTACGCTGGCCAGCCCGCTTCAAGCCCGCCTTGATAGAGCGGTTCGACGGGACAAAGAATCTTAACGAGTTCCTTTCGATCTACTCAACCACGATTTTGGCAGCCGGAGGAGACGAGGCAGTAATGGCCAATTATCTCCCGACTGTTGATGGCGCCGCCAGATCCGCTCTTCAACCGTAAGCCCGCCTCCCGATCGTGGCGCCAGATACAAAGTGCTCTCTGCTCCAATTTTCAAAGCTGTTACGAACGGCCTAGAAGGGAAAAGGACCTGGATCACGTTATCCAGGGCAAGAATGAGCCCCTCCGCGACTTCGTGCAGCAGTTCATCCGCACGAGGAACTCGATCCCAAGCGTCTCTGACAAGGCTGTGATCAAGGCCTTTAAGTTCGGTGTCTGTGACCGACGTCTCACCGAGGATTTGGAGATCGCGACGAGGCTCAACGTTAATAAGTTGTTTCACGGCGGAACGGTATGCGGATGACGCGATTCGCTGGAAGCGCGACTACGACCAAGGTAAGCTCGGTCTCAATTCCGAAGAAGCAACAACCCGAGCCCGACTGATAAGAAGCGGAAGAGGGATCGCAAGAATGGTGGTGGTCGGCCGCGTGTGGTCGTTGTAGCAAACGGCCACCGTGAGGTGATGGAGGTACGGGAACCGGTCCAGGAAGAGCCCCGACCTCAACGAGGCAGGCTACGAACTCAACAGGTGTCGTGCCAACCTCAGCAAGGGAATCATCGGCCTAGGCCCCAGCGAATCGACGCCGACCACAGGGTGCTAAAGGGCGACCCAGGTATGATGAAGAAAAGTTCTGCCTATTTCACAGGGCCCAAGGCCACGACCTGCGAAAATGCAGGACCTGGTAGAACAAGCTAGACGCCTTCTATGACGGGCGTGGAGAGATGCCCACGCTCTCGAAAGAAGGTGAGCAACCCAATAGGGTCAATGCCGATGGGGATCTAGACGATCTCAACCTGGAGTTCCAACAGGGCGATCGTCGGATTGATGTCATTTTCGACGGCTCATCGGCATACCAGTCCCGGCATGAGCTCAAGGATGCTGCACGCACCGTCTACCAAGCCACTGCCTGGAGGCCTGTCGACCAACCTTGCAAATAGGCTGGGGCGACAATTACCTTTTCATGGGAGGATGCCCCCAGGGTATGTCTAAGGACCTCAAAATTGCCTTGGTCGTGACCCCGACCATCAGCAATACCATGGTCGGGCGGGTCATAGTCGACGGGGGCAGTTCTCTCAACTTGCTCCTAGCAAGCGCACTTGACCGGATACAGATTCCTCGGTCGAAGGTCAAAAATATAGCGGTTCCGTTCTTCGGGATCGTCCCTGGAAGTTCGACCACCCCTCTCGGGCAAGTGGTCTTGCCCATCACCTTCAGCGACTCGGACAACTTCCGCACCGAGTTGATCACCTTCGAGGTGGTTGAAGGAGATCTCCCCTACAACGCCATCCTTGGACACCCGGCGTTGATTAAGTTCATGGCAGCGAACCACTACGGCCACCGCTGCATGAAGCTTCCAGGGCCCAATGGCATCATAATGATACAAGGTGATCTCAAGGCGGCGCACGGGTGTGAAACCAAGGCCTTGGCTCTCGTCGGCATGCTGCCTCAGCAAGGTCCCGAGGCGATCACGAAGAATGCCCGCTAGAAGGCGATAATCCAGCCCAGTGGTACGACGAAGGCTGTGCAGCTCGAAGAGGGCAACTCGAGCAAGTGCGTTCACATCTCGACCGAGCTGAGTTCTAAATAGGAACTTGAGCTCGTCACCTTCCTCCGTGCCAACAAGAGCATATTCGCTTGGGAACTAGCAGACATGCCGGGAGTCCCGAGGGAGGTGATCGAGCACAAATTGCAAGTAAGGCCTGACTGCCGACCTGTGTGCCAGAAGCTGCGTCGTTTCTCCCTTGAGAAAATAGCTGTAATAAGGGAGAATCTCAACAAACTCTTGAAGGCTGGCTTCATTCGTGAGATCGACTACTCCGAATGGCTAGCCAACCCGGTCATCGTGCAGAAGAAAGGTGAGAAATGGAGGATGTGCATTGATCACACGGGCTTGAATTTGGCATGCCCGAAGGATAATTTCCCCCTTCCACGTAGAGATCAAATCGTCGACTCCACTGCAAACGCCAAGATGCTGAGTTTCCTAGATGCCTACTCCAGATATCATCAAATCAAGCTGGTAGTCGACAACGAAAGTAAAACAGCCTTTATCACGTCATTCGAGACATACTGCTACACAACCATGTCATTTGATCTCCGCAATGCTGGCGCAACGTTCCAGTGCCTGATGGCCAAGACCTTCTACCCTCAGATCGGCCGCAACCTCGAGGTCTATGTGGATGATATCATCGTCAAGAGCTCTTCAAGAGACAACCACGCCTAAGACCTCAAGGAGACCTTTGCCAACCTGAACAGGCATAGGATCAAGCTTAATCCTGAAAAATGCGTATTTGGTGCCGCCTCAGAAAAGGTACTTGGCTACATGATCAGGGGCTTAGGAGTCGGCCCGAACCTGGAGAAGATCAAGGCGATCAAAAAGATGGTTCCCCCGGCTTCGGTAAGGCAGGTGCAGTGTCTCACCAGCCGCAAGGCCGCCCTTAGCCAATTCATCTCAAGGCTCGCGAGCGTGGGTTACCATTCTTCAAGACCTTGCATAAGCACGGGAGCTTCAACTGGACGCCCGAGGCACAACAATCCTTCGACGAGCTAAAGGTATATCTTTAGAATCCACCTTTGCTCACAACCCCGTAGCCGGACAAAAAGTTGCTGCTCTACCTCGCGGCTGTGGCCCAGGCTGTCAGCACCGTCTTGGTGGCCGAACGAGATGGTCGGTAGCATCCAATATACTATGTCAGCGGAGTGCTTCACGGATCGAAGGAGTGCTACCCCCAGGTCCAGAAGTTACTCTACGCCCTCCTTATGGCTTCGCGCAAGCTCTGACATTATTTCCAGGCACATTCGGTGATCATGCCGAGTAGTTCCCGCTTGGTGAAATCCTAAGGAACACGAAGGTCGGAGGCCGCATCGCCAAGTGGGCCATGGAGTTGGCTGTGTTCGACATTCAGTTTGTGGCACGCACGGCCATCAAGTCGCAAGCGCTTGCCGACTTCGTGGTCGAACAAATGTCGCAGCCGATCTCCTATCCAAGCTCAGGTCATCCGTTGATGAGGTCCCTCCGGACGTCATCCTTGAGACCATGGCGGTGCCCTCAATCTCCGACCAAGAAGTCTCGGTCGTCTTCCATGAAGGTGTCCCCTCGTGGATGGAGCCGATCCACAACTTCCTCGCGCGGGGTAAACTCCCATCCGACCCCGCCGAGAGGAGCAGGATCAAGCGCCGGGCATGTTCATACAAACTCATTGATGGCAAACTTTACCGTCGGAGTGCCTCTGGTGTCCTGACGAAATGCATCACCTTGGAGGAGGGTAAGTACCTATTAAACGACATCCACTCGGGTCTCTGTGGTGCGCATTCCTCTTTCAGGACAATGGATGGGAAGGCCTTTTGCATGGGGTTCTACTGGCCAACGGTGCTCCAGGATGCTCGGGACATCATCCGCACCTGTCAAGCCTGCTAGTTCCATGCTCGAAAGCCACATCAATCGCCTACGCCTCCGCATCATCCACCGCTGGCCTTCTTGACATGGGGGCTCGACATCCTCAGCCCTTTCCCCCAAGTGGTTGGCGGGAAGAAGTTCTTGTTCGTTGCCATCGACACCTTCACCAAATGGATCAAGGCCGAACCCATCTCGACCATCACTGCCCGAGCGGCTGTCAAGTTTTTTCGCTCGTCCGTAGTCACCAGGTATGGAGTTCCATGCAGAATTATTACTAACAATGGAATGCAGTTTACCAGCGAACTATTCCAAGAATACTGTGAAGACATAGGCACCAAAGTGTGCTACGCCGGTGAGACACCCACAAAGCAACGGAGCAGTGGAACGCACCAATGGAAGGATTGTTCAAGGTGTCAAGAAGCGAGTTTCAGATGAGCTTGAACGATATGACCGGACCTGGGTGAATGAGCTTCCCACCGTCTTATGGTCCATTTGTACCACGGTCAGCTAAGCAATAGGGTCTACCCCCTTCCGGCTTGTATTCAGTACCGAAGCCGTCCTGCCTCCAGAGGTCACGCTGGGCTCTGCTAGGGTTAGCTTGGTCGACCAAGTCGACTTCGAGCAAGAACGGTCTCTCGACCTTACCCTGGCAGAAGAAGTAAGATGGCGTGCACTGCTACCATCAGCGCATTACCTGCAGGCTCTTCGTAGACATGAGTCTCGATCGGTATGACCTAAGAGGCTCCTTGTTGGGGACCTAGCCCTAAGATGAGTTCAGGGCTCGTCCAACACCAATAAGTTATACCCACAGTGGGAGGGCCCCTACAGAGTCGTTTTGACAGATCGCACGGGGGCTTACTGGTTGACCATGCCCGATAGCAGAGAGCTCTCGAACTCATGAAACATTGATCAACTCCGTAAATTCTATGTGTAACATCTTTATCTCAATTTTTAATAAAAGTATTTATTCATTAACTATATTAGTCTTTGTGTCCTTTCTTTTTCCTATATTTTGTACTGGGTGTTGCGGTCTCAGGATTCACCTCCAGGGGTCATGCCAGCAGTAAGCCGATTCTTATCGCGTCACGGCTTCTCCTGTAGCAGGGCTTGAATCAGAGATCCCACCCAAGGATGTATAGCTCTAGTCAAGCTAGAGCTTTCTCGAATCTGACCCACGTATAAGTGCTTCCGAACCCGCTCCAAATGTTGCGATCTTGAAGTTCAACTCCAGGGGTCGCGCCAACAATAAGCCGATTCTCATCGCATCACGGCTCCCCCTATGGCAGGACTTGAACCAAAGTCCACATTTGAGACCTGCCGCAAGCACAAACGGGCTCGGAGTTCTAGAGTCCAATCTAAGCGACTCCGTAACCTTCAGAACTTAGCTCCTCCCATACGTATATACTTATTATGCTTAACGACTTCAACTCTAACAGTTTCCCCAATGGGATGGAAAACATTCCACCGACCTTGCAGGTCACGGCGTCGGAGGTTGATTTCCGTGGATCCTAACAGCTGGAGATTGTGTCCAAGGCTGGTGTTGCTAGACCTTGACCACAACGGGGGTTGGACGAGGGGCATACTGCCCTGAAAAAGGCTAAGTACACGACAAAAGACAAAGACAAAAGTTTCATACAATAAACATTTCGTTCAAGAATGGATTTGTTTTATTAACTTTTTCTTTATAAAGTGATAGTTACAAAATCTATAGACCTAATCCTAACTACAAGTCCGCCATGTCGTGGGTGAGCTTCTCCTGCTCGAGCTCGGTGACCTTTCGCTTTAGCACCGCTACCGCCTTGCAGTGAAGAGTCTCTACCGCCGAGCCGGGCGGCACGGCCCGCTGCTCGAGTTAGGCCAGGGCGCTCTTCGCCGTCTTGGTCACTCGCCTTAGCTTCTCCTCAAGCTCGGCGACCCTTGCCTCGAGCTCGACCGAGGCCTTCACCGGGGCGGCTGCCTGATCCGCGACCAGCTTCTGTAGCTCCTCCACCTTCGCCTGCTCGGCTTCGAGGGCCTTGGAGGCTTCCACGCGCTCAGCCTCAAGCACCCTAGTCAACCGTGCGCTGTTCATCTTCCATGGCCTTGAACGCGTGGTCGCGCTCGACGCTGATGGCCTGGCTGAGCTCGGACGCATGGGTAGCCTCGAGCGCCCTCAACGTCCCTTGGAGGGCGGCGAGCTCGATGGCGTGGGCCATTGTCCTTCACCCGAACTCCTCCAGCTCAACCTCCAGCGTTTCCTCAAGCTGGAGCAAGCGGCTCTCCCACTCCTCCATCTTGTCGAGGACGGCCTTCAGAGAGCTAGAATGCCTATGAAGACCTTGAAGCCCCTGAGCGATGTGGTCCACAGCCTGCAAAATTCAAAATAAGTCACGTTTTACTAAAGAGGGGCGGGCGAGAGATAAGAGGAGTTAGAGGAAATCGTATTGTACCTGGCTAAGACGGTCCTCGAAATCCACGCGGTGAGGCCCGATGGACCTGCTGCTTGGCGCCCCAGGCTCGGTGCGGCCTTCTGCTAAAGTCGAGGCACCCAGGCAGAGTCTCTCTGGCGTAGGGTCGACCTCGCCAGTAGCAACCTCCGTATGGACCTCCTCATCCGCTTGAAGGCCTGGTTCGTCCTCGGGCTCGACTCCTTCGACTAGGCTGGCACTACACCATGGCACAAAATTCCCGTCAGATCTCTGTAGGTAAAAATCTGCTTTTACCATCTAACTATCTGTCGGTAAATATTTTCAACAGTTAATCCATCTAGTAATCAGAATTACTTGACAGCACTATGTGCTCAGAATATATATAGTTTTAGAGACAACATATCTATCGACAATGACAAATATTTCTATCAGTCTATCTGTCGGTAAAAGTTTATCTGTCGGTAAAAGTCTATCTGTCGGCAAAACTCATATACAGTGAAGCGGCAAAAATAGGCGTGTGAACAAAAAAAAATTTGGTGATACGCGCGCGGACCAGTGTGGTCGCCCTAGCTAGGTTAATCCAATCGATCGAGCACCACCACTACAACAGGAACACCCCTTTCATCCGTAGGGTTAAACAACTAGTGGCAACATTTGTCAACTGTTGCAAGAATCATCTGTAGATCGCTTTGTTTTTTTGGCCGGATCCGTATTAGACCCTTTTGTTTCCGCCGGCGTGAACCTTTGTTTTTTTTATTGTGTTTTTTTATTGTGTGTAGGCTTTCTGTGTGGTGTAAGCTTCCAGTCAACCGTGTCCATGTACAGCAAAATATTTGCAATAGAAAAGTAGAAGCTAGGGGTCGAATCCAAGACCTAACGCTGATCATCGCACCCCGCTGACCAACCAAGCTGTGAATCGTTTCAGATTTGGAATTTAACATTGCTTCGGTTATGTCGAGTTTGATCGCCGCTTTTACTAAGGCCTACATGCACTTCCGTAAGCTTGTGTTGACTAATATAATCGTTGATATTTTCTACACCTATGAACCTCCAAACTCCAAATACACTTCACCAAAAGTAAAAACTGTTTGGCCCATCTTCCTGTTTTAAAGGGAAATTTTGACAATAAGAATTCAATAGATTAATAACTAACAAAGAACACAAGAATATTATTCTAATTGTTAGCCGCGGTACAACACTGGTTCCCAAAAGCTCCGCAAAGAATGAATTTACAACCTAAATTCAAACACACCGAAATGAATGAAAGCATATGTTTTCTTCACATGTTAGGCTGTAAATATAATTAATTAATAATGACGGTACAGAAGTTATAGTACGAAACCATTCCGCTTTAAATACAACGGATCTTCTTCATACAGTAACATGTTCAATCTTAGCCACTACACTGAACTTGTAAAAACTTTTGTCTTAGGCTACTGAACTTACGAACTTAAACCAACACAGCCACGCTTATTTCAACCCAAACTTCTCACATTGCACCACGCTCTAATAGCTCCCACCATGCTTCACACCATCGGTTATTACAGGGCACATACTGCTAGGAACGCCAAGGACAACATGACCTTTGCCAAGATGCTTATCAATCTTCTTCTGTACCAGATTCAGGTAAGCATGGTTGCCTCTCTGGCAAGCATAGTCTTCTGGGGTGAAGCCTGTATCGTCTCGCACATTTCTCCACACATTGATTCCAACCTGGGACGGAAGCAATAGAAGGGAGATTAGGCAGGATCTTCAAAGTTTATTGCTAGAAACAAACTAGGCTAAAAAGATCAGTAATGCACGTGATATAGCATCATCGATGTGTTCATCATTTGATTGCAACGAAGTCTATAGCTTACATATAGAAAGAGCCAATTTACTAATAAGTTGCAGTTGGTGTCCTGCTGTAGCTTAACCAAGTATTCAAGCACAAAGTAACTTGACGTGGAGAAAAATAGGCAAC
This sequence comes from Guadua angustifolia, assembly GCA_036346375.1. NCBI lineage: Eukaryota > Viridiplantae > Streptophyta > Magnoliopsida > Poales > Poaceae > Guadua > Guadua angustifolia. Next base: position 34,796,349 of record CM070510.1, read on the forward strand.
ATAGAATATGAGCAAGTACTTAGATCATATTCTAAGAATTAGATAAGGGTATACCAGTCCAGGATCATGAGTCAGTGCATCCAATACATCCTCTGCATCACCGGTAGCAGCAGCTTATATGGATGGGGGTAAATGTAGAAGGACCCAGAGCATCAGCTACTATATAGATTTTTAATCACTTCTTTCTTCTCCTCCAACTCTCTTACAAGAATTCCATGCGCTACTTCCACCTTTTAATAGCGTTCTAGTAGCTCAGCACTATGGCGTGTCAAAAAACCGACTTTGTCTGCCAGGATGTTGATGCATTGCATGCTGACTGGAAATATTTGGTGTGCAGACTGGAAATATTTGGTGTGCAGACTGGAAGTGTGTGTTGTAGAGAGCTAAACCCTTAACCTAAAACACAAACCAACTTTAACTGAGCAATCCAGACAGGAAACAATCACAAATGAGAAGTTTGCAATTACTAGCATTACCAATGTTACAGCATCCAGCATAAGCTCGAAGTTAGTATTCACAAATGACGATTAATCAAGTTGTCAGCATTTATGTCAGGACTATTGATCTGAACAGGTATTGATCTGAAAGTAGCAGTACATTACCAACAAGGAGATCCAGAGGAAGTGATCCAATTCATGTACATACCATCACAATTTAAGAAAAATTCAAAGTTAAAACATAGAATCTAGTTGTTTAATTTCCATATCTTTAATACCTACAATAAATACAACATTCTTGGTGCTTCTGGCCAGCAAAGCACCAAAATGTTGGAAAAAGGAAGGAAATTTATCCTACATAATATCATTATCTAATCTCATCCACCCTCTTATCCTAAATTCCATCATAGGAGAGCTTTCCCCAGTAATTGAGATATCACTATTGCAATTGTAACATAGCCTCCTCATGCCAATCTTACAACTGGAAATAGCAAGAACTTTTCCTAATCTTTTTTGTTAATTAACTCTATATCTCCAAAACATGATCAATAACTCTGAAGTTATAAAATTACCCTGCAGTAGAATAATACAACAGGGTGCTTCTTTCTAGAATGCAGGAGAGTGAGATCAAGAAAACTGGAAAAAAAACATGCATGAAGAAACTGGTATGCTGCTATTATATAAAAAAATCATATGGAAAAGACCAAGGAACTCATAAACAAATAGTGTGTAGTTAACTGTATTTTACTGGTTACAGTATAAGCACACAAAAACAAATTTGCAGTCAGCATATTAGAGGAAATTGAATGACTTTTCAAAATTGGTGCATAATCAACCATAGTATTTAATATTAAGCATGAATGTCATAAAGGCATTCAGCAATCAGCATCCATCCATACAAAAAAAATTGATTAATGCACCATCATTCTACTCTCTAGTATCACCCCATGGAAACATGGAAAGAAATATGTAACTATTCCAGTCATAGGATATATTAAAAAAGTAGCGAGGAGGAAAATAGCAGTTTAACCAAGTGCAACGAAAACCTTCACCTTCTCAATTCTCCAAGAGAAGGTATCACATCAATCATCTCAAGGTTAAAGAAATCTGTTGGCACGCTTGAATAGCAGCATAAAAGCTAATAGTTCATCATACATATTGGATTTCACATGAAGTAATGCTGATTATATGCATAACATAAGCACAGATTTTATCATAAAATTTCCTTGGATAACATGCATACACCTTCAGAGTTCAGAATCATATGCAAGTGAGGAGTGTTCAATGATAATGAAACATCATTTCATTATACAGATCTTATTCTTACCTAGCTAAACAACAAAACTAATCTCACACATTTCAAACTCAACTTTTCAGTAGGTTACAACATTGTCGACTCAAAAGGTGTTTCAATCAACATCTGAAGCTAACCAAGATGTAAAACAGGCAGTTACTTATTTCAATTATACATTTCTAATATTACATTGGTTAAGAGGCTTGTCTACCATTTTGATTTGTCGTCTTAAAGTTTGAACATGGATAAAACAATCATGTTGCCAATGTTTGATGATACCTGGTAGTGTTATGGTTCCAAAGTCCTAACAGCATGGCACAGTCAAAAGCAAATAACCTTGGAAGTCAAGACTGGTGAGCCAAAACAAAATCATCACTGTACTGCAGTAGTACTAAGCAGAACACGAAGTGCTACACCAAAAGGTTCCAACTTCCGACAGGTAATATACTTGAGATAGCAAGTACATGAGACAAGCTAACTGTAGTTAACAATTGGGCCTAGGAGCAATCCTATAAACTAAAGCAGCTAGCAATTGCATAAACCTCACAGGATAGTGCCCATGGAAGAAACAGGAACACCCTTGGCCTAAGACTTGAGGATCATTGGTTGGCAATATACTCGCTTCAGTCAAAAAGGTGACTAAGATCCATGCATAATGGAAAAAATGTGACTAAGAACGGCTAAAGTTGGTGCATAATTAAATCCATAATCCCATCCATGTAGATTATTCTATGGCCAACAGCCTACTAACTATTTCATGAGCGCCATAGATCCCACTAAATCTTCCGGACTTGAAAAAGGGAAAAAATCTCTAAACCCTAGGAGAAGGGATTGGATAGAACAACTGTCAACTGAACAATCACCTCTCGGCGCGGCTGTTGCGTTTCTCCTCCTCGGACATCACCACCGGCGTCTCGAACCGCTCGGCGCGGCGCATCTTCTTCTCCAGATCCGTGGCCCCGCCGCCGGCCCCCGCCGCAGCCGCGGTAGGGTTTTGGGCTGGCGCGGACGAAGGGGTTCGGGGCCGCCTCCCCATGGTGGCGGCTGCCGGCGAAGGCGCGGTGGCGGCTGGGGCTTGCGCGGGCTTGGGGTTCTGAGTTGCCATCGCGGAGAGCGCGCTCGTCGGGGAGGTCCCAGTCGCAGAGCGCGGTCTACGGCGAGAGATTCTTCCCCACTTCTCTTTTCTTTGTGCGTTTTTGCTGCTTCGTTTTAGGGCCCGTGAAATACTACTAGTACATACTTTAAAAGAAGTCTTGAGAGTTTTTTTAATGAGGACTAAGAGTTATAGTCGTAAAAAAAAAAATCTCCACCTTTTCCACCATGTAAGTGGAAAATAAGCTGATCAAAAAAAAAAAAGTGGAAAATAAGGCATGTTGTACATATATTCAAATATAAATAAGAAGAGAGCTATAAATCTACGTGTGTTTTCTCGCTTTTCTTATCTCGTATATGTGTTTTTGATTGATCATCTTGGTGACCTCAAGGCTCAGCTTGCACAGCACCCCTAACATCAATACAACATGGTACATCTCGAAAATTGCACCCGTAAAAATAACTAATTTGAAGTTGGCTGCAAGCGCTTCTTGCCATTTAAAAAAACATAAAAGACCTAAACACGATTTCTAATTTAGCTATAAACCGCGTGTAGGGACCTAAATAGAATTTCAGAATTTATCGGGTCTATCTTACTTAAAAAACGAAGAAAGGACCTAGACGTAAATAGCAAGGACCTGTTTGTTACGTTTTTGGACCTGTCCGCTATTCTGAAAAATTAGAAAAGGGCTTACCCGCGATTTGAATCTAACGGGAGGCTTTTTCTGCAAAACAGCGTGCGAGGGACCCAAACGCGATAAAAAAAAGAAATCTTTCCCTCACACAAAATTGCGAAGGACCTATCCGTAATTTGTAGGGACCTATCTGTAATTCAGAGAAACGGAGGGGTTTTTTCGCGATTTGCCCGGCTTGACACCTGGATAGCCTCCCTGCGCTGGAATCTTTGGCGCTATTATATGGAGTATATTATCACAATTTTCACGGAGGACTCTCATTTGCACTAATAACATGCAGGAATTCATTCTGTGGCGCATACGAAATATAATGGAAGTCAGCATATTCTATTAAGCTTTCATCTTGCGATACTATCTGGCAATTCAAGCATGCATTTACTGTTGAAATAAGCTGAAATTTTCACGGAGGACTCTCATTTGCACTGCTAACGTGCCACAGAATTTCGCCGCAGGAATTCATTCTGTGGCGCATACAAAATATAATGGAAGTCAGCATATTCTATTAAGCTTTCATCTTGTGGCACTATCTGACAATTCAAGCATGCATTTACTATTGAAATAAGCTAAAATTTTTATGGAGGACTCTCATTTGCACTGCTAACGCATTGCGAATTTCGCCACAGAATTCATTCTCAGAGCACATACTAAAATATAATGGAAGTCAGCATATTCTATTAAGCTTTCATCTTGCGGCACTATCTGGCAATTCAAGCAAGCATTTATTGTTGAAATAAGCTAAAATTTTCACGGAGGACTCTCATTTGCACTAATAATATGCCACACAAATTCGCCGCAGGAATTCCGTCCGTGGCACATAGGAAAAATAATGGAAGTCAGCATATTCTATTTCCCTTTCATCTTGCGGCACTATCTGGCAATTCAAGCTAGCATTTGATATCGAATTGAGCTAAAAATTTCACAGAGAACTCTCATTTGCATTTGCTAACGTGCCACGAATTTCGTCAGAGGAATTCATTCGTGGCTCATACTGAAATATAATGGAAGTCAAGATATTCTATTAAGCTTTCATCTTGCGGCACTATCTGGCAATTCAAGCATGCATTTACTGTTGAAATAAGCTAAAATTTTCACGGAGGACTCTCATTTGCACTAATAACATGCCATACAAATTCGCCGCAGGAATTCTATCCGTGGCACATAGGAAAAATAATGGAAGTCAGCATATTCTATTTCCCTTTCATCTTGCGACACTATCTGGCAATTCAAGCTAGCATTTGATATTGAATTGAGCTAAAAATTTCATAGAAAACTCTCACTTGCACTGCTAACGTGCCACAGAATTTTGTCGTAGGAATTCATTCTATGGCGCATACGAAATATAATGGAAGTCAGCATATTCTATTTCCCTTTCATCTTTCGGCACTATCTGGCAATTCACGCTAGCATTTGATATCGAATTGAGCTAAAAATTTCATGGAGAACTCTCATTTGCACTGCTAACGTGCCACAGAATTTCGCCGCAGGAATTTATTCTGTGGCGCATACGAAATATAATGGAAGTCAGCATATTCTATTTCCCTTTTATCTTGCGGCACTATCTGGCAATTCAAGCTAGCATTTGATATCGAATTGAGCTAAAAATTTCACGGAGAACTCTCATTTGCACTGCTAACGTGCCACAGAATTTCATCGCAGGAATTCATTCTGTGGCGCATACGAAATATAATGGAAGTCAGCATATTTTTTACAATCTTTAGGGGTAAATTTTATAAAGGTAGTCTTAAATGTGACTGGATTTCTAACAAATCTTCACTTTAACGTGAAGCATATTTAAAAATCGCAATGGGTAAATTTTATAAAGGTTGATTGTATTTCTAACAAATCTAAGGCACGAAAAGCACTTATTATAAGATGAAATGACAAATCTTCACTTTTTTGGATCAAATTTATTTGAATTACATAATGCATTTTCTGTATACAATTACTAACTCAATGTAAATTCTTAAAATTGTTTTTAATGGGCGCGGCATACGACTCCCCTAATTGAGTTTCCTCTTTTTTTCTCTATCCTATTCTGTTTTCCCTCTAATTTCTTAAAACAATACCTAAATTTTCGATGCGGACCCCACTGTGCAGAGACACCAAACCTCCACTTAAACAAGACGTGTGCTCCCGGCCTCCCCAGTCCAATTCGTCGCCCAACCACCATCCCCTCATTCCCTGTTTCTTCGCAGTTGTGGCCTTGTGGGCACCCTAGGAGGACCACGGCGGCGGCGGCTCTTCAATCGCGAGTGCCCTGAGGTGGATAGAGGGCGCCGGCGGCCCTTCCCTGAGGTGGTCGATCAGGTTTGGATGTTGTTTTGCCCTTCCCTGAGGCGGCCCTTCCCTTCCCCTAGTTCTCTTATTTCCTGGCGTGGTGTGTGGCTGCGGGTTCCCTGTCAGGATCTCAGCAGCAGCGATCACAAAGAAACGATTTGAGTTCCTGGGTGAAGATTCAATAGATAAACAGAAAGGAAAGTAGACTATGCGCTAGAGCTACTTTACTCTATTGGAACTAAAGTAGGAAATTCAGTTGTTGTTTTCCATTGTCCAGAAGTTTGGCTTTTATAGCCAACGTTCTTACAGCAGTAAAACACTTCAAAAGCAATTGACATTCTTACGTTGTCATCTTCTTCTTTCTTGTATTACTCTGCTTCTTGTTCACAATTCTTCCGTCGCGCGATACTAGGCCTGACATTCTTCAGGGTCTTGACATAGTCCCAGCAAAAAAAATTAACAATGTATAAGCATAAGGAAAGGACGTAAGCAGCTGCATTACCCCTTGGGGTCGACATGTATTTTTCAAACCATGAAAACAGTATTTCACTTTCCATTAATCACCAATAAGAACCTCTCCAGTCATCCCACCTTATCATGTGTGCATCATTTATTAACCTCACCAATGATTTTAAGTGTTGGAATATTACCTTGTCAGATAAATAATCAAGTGGATTATATATACTTTGCCAGTACTTTCTGCACCTCTTGTCAAATCTCCACTCTCATTCATGCTGCTACTGGTTTTACTAAAATTTTCCTATGAAATACCTGCATGTTGCGAATTTGCGCACAGTAAAGTTTGCTTAGAAACCTTCATATCTTGCTACATTTATGTTTAAAGCATGCAATGATGCATTTATGCTATGTTGCGTGGACTGTAATAATAAGTAGCACAAACAAAGAAATCAAAACAAAGTAGAAACATATTAATTAAATCTAAATCATTGGTGCCTACAGCGAAAACACAACTATGCCTAGTGCGCTGTGTTGCTTGTAAAACTGTTAAATCACAAGCTGGACATCAGAAAGCCATACAAAGCCCATTTGGAAATAATAAGTGGAAATGCAGGTGATGGATGTTTCTGGCACCTGCAAAAGATCAAATTACTCACCGAGAAAACCAATAAGTTTGCTGTTTGGGTTGTGAGCCTTGATAGCCTCATGGAGTCCCCAAATGATATTGTGGCCACCTGGGGACTGCCTTCCACAGAAGACAACACCAACCCTGCACCCAAAACAAAACAATCAGGTGTTTTTCCTCTGGCATGCTCTTCTGTATTCTCTTAATCTTCCCGATTTTCTCATAAGAATCCCTACCAACACTAGTGCAATCATGGGGAGAACAATACTCTCTACAGCACATTTCTTATCACCATGATGATTGCCTGCAATACACTCTGCAACGGCAAAACAGAGAACCTGCAAAACACACCAAAAAACCGACAACAGACAATAGCCGCTGTTACTATTATCTTTCCGACACATTCAAAAAAAAAAACTCTTCCTGACTTAATACTTTTGACCACCAACTCTGAACCAAAACTGAAAAACAAGAAGTAAACTAGAACAAGATTATCTCAACAGAAATTGCTTCATACCAACAGCATCTTCTTATTTCTTTATGGATAATAATGGTTCTTACTATTAATGTCCCATCGCATCTTTGGTGGCTATTTTGCTCAAGCTTTTCCGACTCATGCTATTGTTGGCATTTTGAGTGTGCATATATGTTTGAAACACTAGGGAGTGCTAAAATAGTTGGGTAGTTAATGTTTTGCATATACAATTCTTCGGAAGACATGTTTGCTCTTTGAAAAATTATGATTTGCATGTAGCATTTGCTCGACCAAAAGAAACCATTCGTCAAGGATGAACTCCAAAAGTCTGGTTGTGAATGGCCAATGGAGGTGATAAAAAGGCGTAAGAAAGTTGATAGGAAGGTGAGATAAATGATCCTTGGTTCTGTTCTCAAAGAATCGTGAATATGGTAGTTTTGTATCACCTGACATAATTATTATCTCCTTGCGGCACCAGTTAGTAGCCTAGCTATGCTGGTATTTATATTCTCACGATCTCACACCATTCTTCTGGTATGAAAAATCAGAGACGTGCTTTAGGACACCTATTATTGCAATATCAAGAATGCGTTGAGGTTGCAGGAATTTGGGTGATTATTGATCGGTACACTCAGAGGAAATTTAGAGCTTTCAACTCAGGAGAGCTATTACTTTATGCTGAAGTACTTTTTCTGCTTTCATAATTGTTGAATGCTCGTAGTCCTCTATACTGTATCTAGTCCAATTATATATAGATGATCATTTCATTTGTGAATTCTTTTAATTGATGTAATTGTGTAGTGGACATGGCCAGGGGTAGGAGAAAGCACATCATTCAAAGCCATGACGAGTATTTGTCAGAGGAGCATATTGGGCAAAAAAGTTCGCAGAAAAGTGTTGCAGCATCTGATCATCATCCTAGTACTGGAGAAGACCAATTCGATAGCGAAAATGATAATGAGTTGATTGCCCAAGGTATTTACCAAGCTGCTAAATTGATTTCAAAATGATTTATCAGTTTAGGATTATTGCATCAGTGCTTTTATAATCAATTACTCGCATGGCACTAGTGCCTACAGGACTCCTCACACTATCTAACCATAAGTTAGTTGCCTTATATTTACATGCTGCATCATACTTATTTTCATGTGGAAGCAATCCTTGTTGCGTCTGGACTCTCAATCTTGGTTATTAGAATTCTCCGATGAAGCAAAGACACCAGAGGAAAAAATCTGGGACATAAATTTACTAAATTATGGGCAAGCATTTCAATTATATTCTGCTATTTCCTAGTCGCTGATCCTTCAGATATGTTAAAGTGCTTGAAATGTTTAGTTTTCGATTAGTTTCATACTCGAAAAATTTGGGCTAGGCGTCCAATTCTTCTGAAATCTTATTGCCATTGATCATTTAATACCCCATCTAACTTGACTAGTATGCATATTATTGCCATGATTCATAAATAAAAGAATTATGATGTAACTTCAATCTAAAAAGAGCAACGTGCAAGTCAATTGCAGCACATGTCCATTTGTATGTGCACTGTGTAGTAAGATATGATCATTACTGCAGCAAGCAGATTAGTACAGCACTAGGTTTGTTGTGTAGTAAGATATGATCATTACCCCAGCACTAGGTTTGTTGTGTAGGTGTTCTTATGTCTGTTCTGGTAGGCTTCTAGAATATTTGCATGTATATTTTGGAATTGCTGGTCTACTTACTAAAGATAAATGCAGGGATGAGATAGGACTTCCTAGAACATTGCTAACAAGAATCATATTCACAGGTTGTAGTTCTAACGGTTTTGCTAAACCTGCCATATCTGATACAATTCATTACTTATTAGACATGGCAGAATATGAAAAATGTCCACCATCATGATCATGTGGTTTTGCTTCTCTCGGAGGAACTTAACTGCAACCATTTCACATGCTTGTATAGTGTCCAATGACAATTGTGCTTTCTTGCTTGTGGTTTCAGATTTGGATTTGGGGTGAAGTACTCTTGGCTTTCTGCACTTAGACTAGTGCTCCCTACTTGGTAACTTTTAACTGTATAAGCAAATGTATTTCATTGAGAAAAAACAGCAAATATCTGCTCTTTCAATATTATAACTTTGCTATTACCTCTAAGTGTCTATTGGTCTTTCGTTGTTGCTTATTTATTTATTTTTGGCTTACTACTGCAAATTATCTCATCTTCAGTATTTAGGAATTCACTTAATTGTTTTACCATCAGAAAAATTATAAAGTATGGCTTCTAACACCTGTCCTGGCCCCCTGATAATTTTTTATGATTCTTAATTCAAGAAGTTCTTGGTACAGATCTATTTTAAAGTTTAATTCACTTTATCTTCTATTGAGAATAAGTCGATTTATTTGAGTTTTCTAAGTAATTGCCTTGAGCTCGACTTATCAGTTTGTTCTTCTCCAATGGACATCAAGTTCTCAAACAACTCTTGTACTGATGCTGCTCATTTGTTAACAGATTTGCTAAAAGTAATAGACAGTACATAGAAGCACAAGTAGAATATGCTAAGGAGGAGGCTATACTCTCTGTGCTGAGATCTCAAGTGGCATCCCAGCAGTCATATATTCACCAGGACATTCATTCTCTAAGGTATGTAGGACATGAGTAATCACAGCTGCTGGAGCTGGACTAATTCCTTTTGAAAGAGGTCCGATACTGAAGTAGCATGATATCATTATTTGAGGATGAAACTTTTGAGAACATGGTATGATCCTTATTGGCCACCTCTAAAACGGAACTTCTTGGTTTCATGGTGCCACGATTATTTTTTACAATTTTACTTGCTTCGAGTTTTGACATAACAAGTAGAGTTTGAACAAAATCTACCAGAAAGCACTAAACCATTTTAGGAGAATCTACGAATGTTTAGGTTGTATGGATTGTTTGCCTATTGTATGGTAGTACTGCAATGAAGCTTTTGACATGTCTTTTTTTAAATTATTTTTATCATTTCATTTCTTATTTATGTGTGCTATTGTGGATTTGCTCATTTCATTACCAGGAGGAGAAACTCTGAACTTGCTGAAGAACTTAAGGATCTTTCCCTTCAAGTGCAGAAGTGTTTATCTGAGGTAAAGTATGTACAATAATTTTGGTTCTTGATATATCATGAACACCCATAAAGTTTTCTCATGAGTGCTTCGGATTTGTTAAGTTGCATTGCTTGACACCTTGGGCTAATGTTCTATCCCCATCAAGCATCATGTGCTTTATCCATAGGATGTCACAGGCTCCTGGCCACATAACAGGAATATAAGACAAAGGCGGGGATGTTTTTCGTTGACACCTTTGTAATATCATGAGCTCATGGCCTGTTTCAGTGAAGTAAATAAATGAATGAACAATGAAGCTAAAGGTTTCTCTAAAAGATGAAACTACAGTCCACGTGCCTGTAGCTGATTTGTCTATTTGGAAACTGGGGTCCTTCATTCATAGTTCCTATACATTCTTTTACCTCTATCTCTAGCCAAATTTCTGTTGTCTTTGTTGTCCATTTATCTATCTTATACTTTATCTACAAGATTCCGTTTTATTTGCTAGATGGTATAAAAAGTTAATGTTCTCTATTATTGACCTTTCTTTAGACTATTACAAGCCTATGTGCCAACCTTGCTCAACTTGAGGGCACAAATATTTTGCAAGGTGTGGTCTTGTCATGACTCTATGAGCATTTGAAAGTGTTTTTCACCACTGAGCCAATAGCATTGCTTGTTCCTAACTATGACCTTCTAGGGGATCATAATTTGAAGGTTCTGCGCCAGGAATGCTACATAAGCCAGAAGAAGAGGGTACCTTACGGACACTCAGTTATTGCAGTGCAAACTGACCTCCTGCCAAATTAAGTGTCATGTAGATATTTCTTATTTCTTGCAGTTCATCAATCATCTGGTTAATCAGCTGCCTGCTCATCAGTTTCTGAAGATAGCTTGCCAGCTTGAAAGACAGACAAAAATTTCAAGTGCATATTCATTGCTGAAAGCTATAGAAATGGAGGTTCAGAGCTACTTATCAGCTGTTGATGGTCGCCTAGTGATGCTTGCTGATTTTGTCTGCTAAGTTTACTATGTTGTTTAGCTTCTTGTGATTATTCCGATTAATGTTGAATATAGTACCTCAAAAATAATTAATGTTGGTTCCGATTGACTTGCCCTGAATATTTTCTTTCCATTTTGTTTTCAGTTTGGGACCAGCAGCATGACTAATTGAGGATGTGAGGGCTTCCATTGAAATTAGTGCTTTGCTTCTCATTTTCTTTGGATCAAGATCTGTCATGACTTTGATTTAAGAGGATTCCTTTGTATATATCTTGCTATCATAGCAAAAATGTTTGAACACAGATTATGTGATGAATTAATTTGTGGATGCTACTCTATAATGTGAATATTTGTTTTAATATAGACCTAATTGTGCTTATTTCCTATGTGTGTGCCTTGGATGATCTGGAAAAGTTTCAAATGCGCATTGTGCATCCCGTACATATTTATTTGGCTCCAAATAAATATTAATTATTATTATTTTTCAATGGTTAATTTCTTGCAACACATATAAGCGTTGCCACAATTCAATCTAAATGTTGCAACAAGCTTTAGAGGTAAGCTGCCCATGGGCGGCACAAACACATGTAAGCGTTGTCAGAGTCTATAAATATCCGCTGCAATTTAGCAACGGTTATTAGTAGGGTTTTCAACGCATATATAAGCGTTGCAATAGCCCCTAGCAACGGAAGATAGGCAACGATAATTATGCGTTGGTATAGACCCTAGCAACGCTTATATGGACTTTAACAACGTATATATGTATTGCTAAAGGGGGTCATTTTGTAGTGCACCTTCTCGATCCCTCACAGCCTAGCGCCAAGAACGAAATCACTCTCTCCTCACAACCGCCACACAACTCGCTCTCTCCATCCATTCGACTCGCCAGCCTCGGCCGGCCACGCTATCCCTCTGCAGTGTCCCGCCGCTCCCCACCCCATCCTCCCAGAGACTTCCGTCGCTCCCGCCCGCCTTCAATCTGCTCGACACTTCGCCTCTACCTCACCGGTCACCTCCTCCTTCGGCTCGCCTCTACCTCATCAGCCACCTCCTCCTTCGGCCCGCCTCACTCACTAACGGATCTAAAATTTCTAGGCTCTCGTGCCTCCCTCATCAGGCGGATCTGCCCCCCTGCCCCATTGTCATCTAGCATGGTGGTCGCAAAGGGCACCATGGCCTTGTAGTGCCACAGCCGTGGACTAGCCGCACCGCCCATTGCCCTGTCGCTGGTCGTTCTGCCTCCTGCCAGCCTGAGATGGTGTAACACCCCGGCGCCAATCGCACCGCGAATGCTACCAAAACCCCGCTTCACTAGCGACACCCCTCGGACCCACACATGCCCCAAAGAGTTACCAACCCACAATAATTCTCCACAACAAGATCAACTAAATCGAGAATTACCAAAGAAGACATACAAAATCTAACGCCTCTATGAACTTGACTGCAATTTCCCACTGACTCTAAAACCGGATTAAAACTAAGTCACCGAGATTTACAAAATTTCGGCATGACCTCTCTAGAACAGAGGACATCCACTCAGCAGACAAACGAATAGCAGCAAATATGATATCATTCTAGCAGGTCCTTAGTTAAGCAATCACACATCCAACAGAACTTAAGAAATCTCCTTACGATGAACCATAAATTACAAACACATTAATTACATTCAGATTTGATGACTTTGTTAAATAAATTGCTGGAGATCTGCGATCAGGCACGTGTTACTACTTCCCAACCCGATGAATCGCTTCAAGGTACCTAAAATTGAAGCAAACAAGCGTGAGTCCAAGACTCAAAGAAAGTGCAACAAGTAGGAAAAGTAAGGCATTAGACAAAAATGCAACTATTAAAAGACATCAAGTAGCAGTTCCTTAAATTGACATCCGTAAATAAAAGAAACGGTTGAATTCATAAAGGATCCAAAACGTAAGAGCACGATTAATTCATCATTTAAATAACCATTACTTAACTGAATCATCCAGCACAGGAGAAGTAGCAGCTCCACTTACCTCAACCAACTCGACAATGTAACGAAACCTTACCCATGCCTCGGAAATCAATTCCGGATGAGCCCACGACTCAACTCTCAACCTGTTCCTTCCATTCTCATCATTCAACATTTATCAATCACAATACACAATGCAATGATATATAATGCAACACCACCATGCATTTCATTCACATAATATCCCATATAGACACGTAATGATATATAATGCAACACAACCATGCATTTCATTCACATAGTATCCCATGCAGACACGCAATGATATATAATGCAACACAACCATGCATTTCATTCACATAATATCCCATACAGACACGTAATGATATATAATGCAACACAACCATGCATTTCATTCACATAATATACCATACAGACACGTAATGATATATAATGCAACACAACCATGCATTTCATCAAACACCATGTATGCAAGAAACCTCACCCCCAAATTTCTAGGGTTTTTACCTCAAAGGAACATGGAGGAAGAAGGGTGGTGGGGGAGATGCTGCCACACGGGGGAAGGAGGAGCTCGCCGGAGGGGGGAAGGTCGCCACTGGCCGGAGCAGGGCCGAGGGCGCCAGGGCTGGCCGGAGGTGGGGTCGCCCATGGAGGAGAAGGCAGGGAGGAGCCGGTCCGGTCCTAGAGGAGAGCAACTGCAGGGAGGCGCCGGCCATCGCCGCTCCATCTGTGGTGGTGCTCGCGGTGGAGGAGGAACCAGGGAGTGGCGCCTACCGAAATCGCAGGAGGAGAAGGCCAAGAGTGGCGCATGGTGGAAGTGAGGAAAAAGAATAGCCAGGTCTTTCTTGGTTGAAGTAGCTTACAAGGTTAGGGGAAAAATGCTAAAGCTACACAACACTCTAAAGAACACAACCACAACTAACCAATAAACTCCTTGAAGAAACCAAAATTTCTCCGAGTAAAACTGGCCGCAGAGAATATTCGGCCCGAAGAAAACTCCCTTCCGATAAACACTCGGCAAAACTCAAAACTTTTTGCTAAGCTCTTAAAATTGCGAGACGACAAATCTTTTGCCCTTCTGCAATAAATCCTTGGATTTAAGAAGACAAAAACAATCCCGGCCAAGAACCCTGGTAAAAAGTTTTGGGATATTACAGATGACGCCACGCCACCACGAGTCTGCCGACTATTGCTCGCAACCTGCTGCTTCATTTGCCGACTACTGCTTGGGCTACCCAAAAAAAGGATCGTAGTCGAGCTTTCGCGATTTCTAGAAATTATGACAATTTGATTCCATTTTTTGAGTGTTCTTACATAAGATTTCTTTTCTCTGTTAGAAATTTTGTCTCTCTTTTAGTATCTGTATTTTTTTCGCAAGGGGCGGCGTGGCGAGGCCATGATGAAAATACCCTTTTCATGCATCCCTTTCATGCCTATTTTATAACAGCTTCCTTTCCTCCCTAAGGCCATGATCCCTGTTAACTTTTGAGGTATTGAGTTCATACCATTTAGCATTCAAGATAATCATAGAAAAGGGGATGCTAGCAAACATAAGTGGACTTCTATTTTTTAAGACTCTTGTCCCTCATACGGCAGTAAAAGAGAAAAGTATATGTCTAGAATAATATCTATTTTATGTTCAATAGATACTGAGATAGTCAGCAGTTTATGGAAAACAATGGAGGAGCAGAGCTAGTTTACTGAAAATGTACCATTTGCTCAACATCTACTGTTAAAAGAGGATCTGAAGAAGGCGCTTGTTAATGCAAATGATATATCAGAGTCACTTGATAGTTTTCCATATTATCTGAGGTATACACAAGCAGCTCTTTTACTATATTGTTTACAATTATTTATTTGGGGATGTACACGTTTTGAGCTTAAGAGAAGTGAAATTGGACCTTTTGCTGACACAAGGTGGCATTTAGTCTCTAACTCCTGTTTCGCTTATATAGTTATATGCATTGATTTTGTAATTCAAAGTCCCAGTAATAGGACTATTTCCTAACTTCATATGTTGTTGATCTAGTGCGTTGTGTTGTCCTTTATTCTACGATCTTATAATGTTTTCTCCTGTGCTTCGCTTGATAAGCAAAGATTTCTAAATGATCTCTAGGACGCCATGTCCTTAGTTGCTTAGTTGTGTAGCATCATGATGTCTGAGTTTGCATGGTATTTATAGCATATTTGGTAAAAATAGTTTATGCGCATGGTTTATCGTTTGTTTGTCTTGCTGTGGTTTTTTTATGGTTGAATTCACTAATTCGATAATCCCCTATCCATATGTCTATATATATGCTCTGATGTACAAACTAGAGGTGCTACTCATGCAAATTCAGTGCACAGACTTGCAGTACATACATGTATATGTGGTAATGTTTTCCTCAATATGATTATGATGTTTACAGTCTTAATACCATATTTTGCGTTGCTAGCTCCAAGAGAGTCAGGCCGTTATATGACTGTTATAAGTAATGTAGGACTCAACCAAATCGGCACTGCAATAGGTTTGTGGCACCAAAACTCAGAATTTAGCAT
This sequence comes from Guadua angustifolia, assembly GCA_036346375.1. Taxonomy (NCBI): domain Eukaryota; kingdom Viridiplantae; phylum Streptophyta; class Magnoliopsida; order Poales; family Poaceae; genus Guadua; species Guadua angustifolia. The sequence continues at coordinate 34,812,271 of CM070510.1, forward strand.
CTTGTTTATCTAACCTACATGCAGACACTTTTGTAATGATAATTATACAACTGCTCAAATAATAGTTTGATGTATTTATCCTTCTGTTCTTCTGGATATTCAGCGCTGCTTTTATAGAAGTTTATCCTTGAAAAAAAATTATACTATCCAATTACTTCATTCTTAATTGAGTACAATGCACTGGACCTATTTTTCAGATAAGTGATTAGAATGCTTTCTTTTCTTTCCTTTTTTCCTATGTGTTATTTTTTGTTACTCAGCGCTACTAATTTAGAATCTTAGTCAGCATATGGAGGCAATTTATTTCCTGTGTATTCCATATTCCCTCACTTGACCACAATTGCTCTATATGGAGGCGATTTACTCGGTTCCTTAGAACTGATTTTATTTGATCAATTACTACTTTTTACTGTGGCAATACGGCATTCACTCTTCAAGACTTTTAGATTTAAAGTTATTGTCCTAGCTTTGTTTTCGCATAGTGTATTCTTTATTCAATGGATTCTTAAAATTTTATTTGCAGATTGCTGAGAAGCATAGCTTTTTGATCTTTCAAGACCACAAGTTTGCTGACATCGGAGGCTCGTTTGGAATTCAAGAGATGGTACTCCCAAGATGCAAAGAGATAGGGTTTATTGTCAGAAGTAGGTTGCCCAATCTGAGGTTCTTCAACACATATAGCTGTTCTTTCCCTTTCTTATTGCCTTGGAAATATTCTACCAAGAAAGTCTACTTTGCTTATATCTACTCTATCCTCAGTCTTTGTTACTACACTTGTGACAGTTTTTATGGAGAAATGGTGGACCAAGAAGTGATGTGCTTCTGATTCACACTGTTTGAGACACTGCTCATACATCGACCAGCAATGTAAGCTATACATATAAATTTTTGTTGATATAACTATACTTATTCCACAGTTATTGTCTAATTCATATAAATACTACTTTAGCCATTTTCATTATGGATATATTGAGCTAAGCCTGAGAAATCTTGTGCACAAACTGTTCTTCTATGCTGTTCTGTCTCTTTGTGCATGATTCTATTCAGAGAAAAGTATGTTTCTATAATAAACCTGCATTTTAGATGGAGTCATGGAGGATAAATGACCAGTGGGAAAAAAATGAAAGGCCGGCATGTGATACTTTCCTTCTATTGGTTTTTGCATAGTTTTGGTTTCAGCCAGCTGCAACCAAAAGAAATCTTGGACCGAATATTTTAGAAATATGGTCCAGGCAGAATTGAACTTGATTGTTCCTTGGTGTTTGTATCTAACGATTTATTTGACATCCAATAGATGGTAGGTTCATAGTCTGTCTAGACTTTGTTTATTTAGCTTGGCACCAAGCATCTATACCTGTGGCTATTGGAGATAACTCTATCTGTTTTTGTATCTGTGTAGTCAAAGGGGACCATGAACTTATTAGAGTCAAGCCAACCTTGCTTTAATTTCGGTTGCGGTTTACCTATTGCAAAAAAGTGAACTTTAGAGTTAATAGGAGTTCTCATTTATTTCCTCAGGTATACTTCCTTCAACTCAAGAACTAAGAATTTCGTTCCCTTCATTATCTCGAAATTTTTTGCGCCTAGAAGCATTTTCCGTTCCCTTCGTTATCTCGAAATTTTTACGCCTAGAAGCAAATGCGTTGACTCATTACTCTTTTGCGGCATCACGCCCTCGCGCGGCGTGATGCTGCGCATGCCTATCTAGTAGTATATACAGTATGTGGTCATTTATGCTAGACTTGCACAATAGTAGCATTATTTGACATGCTTGTCTACAACTTTTATGTCTGGCTGTGAGGACAATAGCTAAACAAAATTGTGCAACTAGGCAGGTGTGTGTGGTACACTTGGATTGCAATTTTTGTTCTCACTATGCGATTCAGTAATCAGCACCATTTGCTTTCCTTATGTGCTGAGTTTGTTGGAGGCATGTTGTAACATCCTTATTGTTGACATTTTAATTAATTAATATTATTTTAATGCAATTTATGATTTTTCTGAGATTTAATTGAATTATTTTGAATTATTATATATTGCCTTTTGTTAAGAAATAATTATAAAAAGAAAAGTTTAAAATAAAGTTTTACCAAAAATATTTTATTTAAGTTCAGAATGTCTCAACGTATTTTTGAGAATTTTCTTGGAATTTTTAGAGTATTTTTACTACCCTAAATGAATTAGTTTATTTTCTTGAATTATTTTAATTAGGAAAACCCTGGAAATTCACTGTGAACAGTATTGGGCCCGACCCAACTACTGTGCGGACGCCGTGGAAAACGGGAGGGTTAACGCCGACCGTTGGATCGGGATCCAAGGGCCTTAAACACGCCACGTCAATTATGGAACCCTAATCATTATGAACCGTTAGATCTTCATCATGCGGTCCTCAGCAATGGATACCGATTCGGACTCTATCTTCTATCATGAATGTCGGATCTTGATCGTGCGGCTGTCAGTCGTCGTGTTTGAGCGGGACTCAGCGCCGCCGCCGTCTCCGAGTTGGACTCGACGCCGCCGCCAAACTTTCCGCGATTTCCGTGCCACCGCTGGGTATAAAAGGTCCGGGGTACTTCCCCAAGGATCTCCACACCTCGCCGCACAATTTCCCTGCCGCATCGTCGCCGGAGGAGCACCGTGAAGGCCGTGCGAGCTCGCCGGAGTACCCGAGAAGGTTTCGCCGAGTTTTCGTCGTCACCGAAGATTCTTCCGACGATTCAAGCCCGGATCCGAGTTCCTCGCATTGCGCCGCGGCGGATTCGCTAACTCTTCCTCGCCGAAAAGCGCCGAAACACCGGCGGATTGGTCGTCTTCCCCAGGTCCGGCGGGATTGCTTAGCTGCGTCGCCATCACTCGAGTCAAAGCTTCTTGGCCGTCGGATCGAAGATAAGCGGTGCGGATTAAAGCCACGTCGCCTCAGCAAATAGTGAATCACTCGGGTATGTTCTTCACCATTGGATTGAGATCGTATGGTCTAGATTGTGCCACGACATTTAAGTGCACAGTGAACTGCACGGGTAAGCATTGGCCGTCGGATTTAGATCGGACGATGGATATTAAGCCACGTAGCAGATTTAACCGGAGCCGTTAGATTGATATCCAAGGGTCCAGACTTAGCCACGTGTTGTCCGTACCGTCGGGCGGGAGAAATTCGTATTTTCCTATATAAAAATAATTCAATTAATTCGGGTTTTATGATTTTAAGGATTTTCAGGAATTTAAAACTTCAAAGTGCTATAACTTTTGCATACGAACTCCGATTCAGGTGATTCAAATTCCTAAAAATTTGTAAAATTGAGATCTTTCTAATGGTGTCTTTTATTTGAATTTTTGAGTTTATTTGTTCTTTGGTTTGGGTGTTTATTTGCTATTTCTTCTCGATTCGCGTAGACGTTGAATTGTGCGAGGCTTCGGAGGAAGAATTTGCAACTCAAGAATTATATTCAGACCAAGACCAGGAGCTTAAGCAAGGGAAGTTGTGCTTTGATCATGTTGCACCCATAGCTAGATTAGTTGCTATTTTGTTTTAACTATATTGCATGTTATTTCAATCGTATAAATGATTTCAACTTAAATTTGGGATTAGCTAATGCACCCTTTGAATTATACCCTACCTTGTCATTTGTATGCCATGATCTATTGTCACCCTAGGTTGGTTCACTATAGTTGGTTAATAATCTAAATCGACATGGGATGGTTAGAACGAATTAGAACGCTTAGCCATGCCACGTCATCACCGTACTTGAATCTTTGATAAATAATCTTGACTAATGGAATATGGAACAATGTTATGAATTTGTGTGTCATGTGTGCTCACACGATGAGATTGAGTTGTGGTGGCAATGGATGTCACGCAACGATATTGAATTGTTGATGGCACGTGGTGCTTGGTAATCAACTGGGGTGGTTATGATTTTAGATCGGAGCAAGTGGCAAGGGCAGGATGCCAGGGTAGGCCCGATGGGCAGAGGTTATGTGTATGTCTTGCTTTGATCAACCCTAAGGACACCTTGCGAGCCTTTGACCTGAGTCAATCATGCAACCACATGTCTGTTATGGGGCAGCCTAGCTAACTAATTTGCAAAGTCTTAGCTTTAGTACTATCGTGGTGGCGTGAGAACCGGGTGGTGGTAACCAGTCCATGCTCGGGGTGGCTCACATGGCGCAAGAGGGGGGCCCTGGGTATGGTAACCAGTCCCTCCAGTGTTGAAACCTCAGCGGGTAGTACTGGGTTAAGATGATGCATTGTAAAGGCTTTGTCATGATTCTCTGCCGGCACACCAAAGGAAGTGTGCTAATGGCCAGGCACAAAGAGATTATCTTGTCATGTGGGTAAAGTGCATAACCTCTGCAGAGTGTACAATCTATTCGGATAGCCATGCTCATGGTATTGAGCAAAGCTCGGGGATTACAGTCAAGGGTTTAGACTTTTGCAAAAATAAAACTTGGGATGGATGACAGGTTGCCATGGAAGGTTGAATCTTGACTTAGGATGAGACAACTTGGTTTACTTGAGAAATGCTGAATCTATCTATTACTGTTATTTGTTTTTACTGTCTTTTCAATCTATATACTGTACTTGTTCATAAATGCTGCTTTACTGCAAATGAACCTCTTAGCCTTCCTTTGGAATAAGCCTTGCATATAGTTATGATAGAATTGCATTCTGTGCACAACTTGTTGAGTGCTTTATGTACTCACCCTTGCCTACAACAACATCACCAGTGCTGAAGAAGGTGTACCATGAAGAGACGAATATTTAGGGTGCGAGCCTTGTCAGTTGCCTGTGGTATACTGAGAGGTTATCTACGTCTTCATTCCCGCTGCAGTTCAATTTGTTGTTCAGCCTTGTGAGGCATTGTTAAGTAAGTTGACCATAAGGTCATTCAACTATTAATATTTAATATGTAATGTCTTTTATCTCATTTCCGCTGTGTATGATTGTGATATTCACTAATGTTGAGCCTGTGTGCGCTAGCGTGATCCTGGACTAAGTGCAGTATACATAGAGGGTCCGGATTTGCATATTCGGGTCCCGACAGAGGTGGTATCAGAGCCATACTGACTGTAGGTCTCAACCCTAGATAGTTGGTCGTCCCTATAGGTCCTTCAAAATTATTTTCTAAACTTAAAAGACCCAACCTAGAAGTATAATGTGTTCTTGACTTATCTCATTCTTCTATTTCTGTCCTTACCAAAAATTCTTTCTTATCCCTTGCTGAAATTTCTTTCTCTTGCCTCTGCTGAATTGAGTTAAAACCTTACCTGAGTTATCTTGAGTAGAACACGATATACCACACTTTAGGAGATAGCATCGAGTGCCTGCTGCTACCATAATGATCATGACGGAAGGAATCATCAAGCTCATGGTAGAGCGGATCAATGAATTGTATCAAGAGCTAGAAGACTCAGTGCTTCAAGTAGCCAGTTGAGACTCATGTGTGGGAGTCGCGTTTCCTAAGATAGGAGTGTCGCCCATGTAGACGGTAGTTTTGTGTGTTTAGGTTGAATTGGTTCTTCTTGATTGCTGAGTGTGCAGTATGTATTGCAAAGCTTTTAGGCTTATATAAGCAACCATACCAAGTTATTAATATTGATTACTTAAGTTATTGGGTTAAACCTATCTCCCCTGTATTAGGATCTCTGCTTCTTACCTATGCTATTTTCTCTCACCTAACCCCTGTAAATTAATCAAGCAGATGGTTCAGAATAGTGATAGCAATGGAGCTAGTGGAAATGAAAATCAACTTGGTGAAAAGTCTACGGGTGGATCAGTTCCTCAACCAGCAATACCGATAGATATGCAGAATTTTCAAGAGTTTTTGGCCGCTCAGACTCAGTTAATGCAAGCAATGACGAAGCAAATACAAAATATGACTAATATCAGTAGATGCTATTGTACTAACCATGAAGCCCCACAGAATATCTCTTGGAATGAATCTATTATTGCCTTTCATGACCTCTCTGCTCCACCAAGCAATGATATGGTTACAGTGAATTCAGAGAAGGATGCTACCGCTGCATCTGGTTCAAAATCTAGACATTGTTTTATGAAGTGCTGCCAACCAAACAAATCAGAAGATAGGGCTTGCATTCGTTGTGGAGAAATAGGACATACCGCTGACGAGCATACGATCAATTGCTCCAGTTGTGAAGGAAGCCATTCTCCTGGAGAATGTCCTATGAGCAATATCACGTGTTACCTTTGTGAGGGATGAGACCATTTCCCACCTTAGTGTCCTCTGGATCCGTTAGTTACTACCGTGATCCAGCATCAACGGAAGAATCTACGGACCCTAGTTGCTCGAGAATTATCAATAAGAAGGGGAAAGTTAGTTGCACAGGAGACGTCGCTTGGAGAATTAAAAATGCACCCTCCTGAACCTGTCTACCCTAATCAGGAAAGCAATGAGTGGCTATCACCCACAGTAGGTCCCTTGCATGGTGAAGGAGATCGTTTTACTAAGGGATGTGTTGCGGATCAGGAAGTAATGAATCACAGGAAGAGCAGCATTGAGTGTTACAACTGTCGCCAAAGAGGCCATTATGCTAATCAATGTCCACAGAAAAGACAAGTATTTCCAACCGCTGTGGATATACCAGAAGTTACCTCAGTTCGGTACATAACGCCAAGAGTGAGCGGTGAAGTTACAAGAGAAATTTGCCGAGAACACCAATTGAAGAAAAGGCGTCTAGGTAAAGATACTCTTCCAATCATTGAATGCTCAAGAAAGAAAGTTCACCCTAGACTTTGCTATAATTTCCACAAACCTGAGCATTTTGCCAATAAATGCCCTTAAAGGAAAACAATAGCGTTGGCTCAAGTCAGTTTCAACTCTGTCCCTGTCGAAGCTCCAACGCCAATGCTAAATCAAGAAAGTCAGGAGTCATGATTTTACTTACTGCAATGTCGTAACCCTACTTGTAGAGGAAGGAGATTAGTAATGAAGTCCATGTAAAAGGTTCCTTGTCGAAAGAAATACAGCAGAAATGGTTGATACATTGGTACACGAAGGAGTAGAATGAAAAGCAATCATGTAAAATGATGATTAGATGTTTCTCTAAGAGTATTCTTGTGTTTACGGTTCACCTGAAAAGGATGCTTGAGAAATAGTGGCTAGTTCAGTGGTACCCAACAGGATCTTATTAACCAGAGGATTTGTCATTGTCAGTAAGTGCCCAGTTGTGCTAGATTTAAACAGGATGTTGAGAATTCAGTGCTTGTTGAGAGAGTAGAGTTCCAAACAAATCATATTATGTTGGATATTTAGGTTATTCTAGAAATTAGTTAGATGCTCAAACATAAGGCTATTTTGGTGAAGAGTATATCGATTTAAAACCCTGAAAAGAAGAAGAAGGGAAAATTCAAGTGATGATAGTTCGTGTTAGCCAACTGATGGGTAATGATGTGGAATTTGCCAATTAGAAGATGCGCCAAATGTCAGAAAATACTTTGATATATTTTCCAAGAATTTGCCTGGTATGCCGTCATATCGAAAGATCAATTTCGTAAGCGAATTAGTGCCTGGTATAGCCCAATAGAGAAAAGACCATGTCAAAGTCTACTAAGGAATTAGTGGAAAATGGAAAAGCCTATCGAAGAGTTACTAGGAAGAGTTTTGAGAAGACTTAATACATCACCATGGGAGCTCTTGTTTATCAGAAAGAAAAAAAATGGAAGATCGGGAGAATGCACTAACTCATGCTCTAAATGAAGAAAAGATCAAAAAATAAGTATCTCATGTCAGGATCGACAACGTGTTTGGACAATTGAGAAGAGAGTTGGAATTTTTCTAGGATAAAATTTCGCTTAGGCTATCATCAATTGAGGAGTCATGTGAAGGATGTTTCTAGGATTGCGTTCTCTACGCGATATGGACAGTATAAGTTTTGGCTATATCTCCTGGGTTGACCGATGCCCGCACACCTCAAGAATAAGATGACTAAAGTGTTTACGGATTATTTGGATAAATTCGAGGTTACATTATAGTATACTTTAAGACAAGAGGAAAACATGCAGAACCTGGAGATAAGTTTTTGCGAGAGCAGTAGTCATACGCTAAGTTCAACAAGTATGATTTCTGGAAGAAAAAGGTTGAATCTCGTTAGCCACGCAAAGACCTCTAAAGGAGTTGTTGTTAGGCCAAGCAAGCTAGAAGTTGTGTTATATTGGAAGCAACCCAAGTTCGTTACTTAGATCCGAAATTCTGGAAATAGCAGGATATTACCGGTGGTTCATAGAAAGGTTTTTCGACAACAGCTAGACCTCTTAGGTGATGGTTAATAAGGAAAAAGTGGCATGGACGCCGGAATGTGGAAAGAGCTTTCGGAAATTGAAAAAGCAGTTAACATCAACACCTGTGTTAGTATTACCAGCTGTTGGAGCTGTTTTTGGTGATGCTTCTAGACATAATCTGGGATGTGAGTCGACGCAAAACGGCAAGGTTATTTCCTATGCAATGGTGCAATGGAGACATCATGAGGAGAATTGCTCTATGCATGACTTGGAGTTAGTTATCGTATTTTGAAAATATGGGGTCATTATCTCAACGAAAATAGATGCAAACCATAAGAGTATAAAGTATATATTTGCTCAGTCAGACCTGAATATGGAACAAAGAAAAATGGCTTGAAAGGATCAAAGACTCTGGTGTCAGAACTCATAGGCATTCTGTAAGGCCAATGTGGTAGTCGATGTTTGAGTTATGAGGTCGCAGTGCAAATATGGTGACAATGAGTGATCAACCAAAGTTGAGCAAGGAATTTGAGAGGCTGAAATTAAAGGTCGTTCGACGAATTTTCATAGCTGCCTTGGAAATAAAACCCACATTAGAAGATTAGATCACAAAAAGATGAAGGGTGATGAAGTACAAAATCAGGTCAAGGAAAGAAGAAGACTTAGCCAAGAAACAAAAATTTTGAGTGATTAGGATATCATAAGGAGTTAAGGTCGAACCAGTGTGCCGGATAGGAAGATCTTAAGTAGATGATACTTAAGGAAGCCCATGATTCTAAGTAATCAATTTACCTAGAAAGTGCCAGAATATATTACGGTCTAAAGGAAAAGTTTTGATAGCCTAAGGAGAAGCGCGAAGCTATTGGATATGATACTCGATGTCATGAGTGTCAGAGAATAATGGTAATGCAATAGAGACCTAAAAGTTCGTTGCACTCATTATAGATCCCTGAGCAGAAGTGGGAAGCAAACCAGTAAAAGAATCCCTAGTGTGAATTGACCATAAAGGATACAAATTCGGAGGAAGCATTATTGGTTGATTGACCAAAGTTGCTCATTTCATACCACTGAAGACTACGTATTCAAAAGATCATGTGGCAGATCCGTATGTGTCAAGGATTGAGTGACTGCATGAGGTGGCCAAGAAAATTGTGTTCGATAAAGATATCCAATTTATCTCGAGGTTTTAGAACAAGTCGCATGAAGTAATGGGAACCTGCTAGAATCTCATTACAGTTATCATCCGCGTACCGATAGTCAAACAGAAAAAGTTAAATCAGAATCCAGAAGATATATTGAGAGCTTGTGCGTTAGCTTACGCCAGGTTTTGGGATAAACGCTTGTCATATGCAGAGTTCAGTTACAATAATAGTTATCAGGCTAGTTTGCAAATGTCACCATTTAAAGCCTTATATGGTCATGCTTGTCGTACCCCGTTAAATTGGAATGAAACGGGGGAGCGTTCGGTATTTGGGCCTGAGTTGCTTAGTGAGGCTGAGGAGCAAGTCGCCATGATCAGAGAAAGACTAAGAACAACTCAGTCAAGGCAGAAGAGTTATGCTAACAATCGTCGTCGCGAATTGAGTTTCGAGCCTAATGATTTTGTGTATCTCAAAGTCACTCCCTTGAAAGGTGTAAAAAGGTTCAACGTTAAAGGAAAACTCGCACCTAGATATGTAGGACCATTTAAGATCTTGAGCCGCTGAGGAGAGGTTGCGTATCAGTTGGAGTTGCCCCAGTCATTAGCAGGAGTTCATGATGTGTTCCATGTGTCGCAACTTAAGAAATGTCTCAGAGTGCCAGCCGAGCAGACGCCATTAGAAGCTATCGAGTTACAGGAGGATCTGACTTACAAAGAGCAGCCAATTAAGATTCTGGATGTAATGGAGCGTAGAACCAGAAATAAGTCCACTCACTTTTGTAGAGTTCAGTGGAGTAACCATTCCGAAAATGAAGCAACCTGGGAGTGTGAAGAAGATCTGAAGGCAGAATTCTCAAACCTATTCTCTAGTCAGCCCTGAATCTCGGGGTCGAGATTCCGTTAAGGGAGGGAGGTTTGTAACATCCCGATTGTTGACATTTTAATTAATTAATATTATTTTAATGCAATTTATGATTTTTGTGAATTTTCTAGATTTAATTGGATTTTCTGAGATTTAATTGAATTATTTTGAATTATTATATATTGCCTTTTGTTAAGAAATAATTATAAAAAGAAAAGTTTAAAATAAAGTTTTACCAAAAATATTTTATTTAAGTTCAGAATGTCTCAACGTATTTTTGAGAATTTTCTTGGAATTTTTAGAGTATTTTACTACCCTAAATGAATTAGTTTATTTTCTTGATTTATAGGAAAACCTCGAAATTCACCGCTAACGATTGGGCCGGCCCAACTATCAGGCTTGACGCTGTGGAAAACGGAGGTTAACGCTAATCGCTGGATCGATCCAAGGGCCTTAAACACGCCACGTCAATTATGGAACCCTAATCATTACGAACCGTTAGATCTTCATCATGCGGTCCTCAGCAATGGATACCGATTCGGACTCTATCTTCTATCATGAACATCGGATCTTGATCGTATGCGGTCGCGTTAAATGCGTGTCTCGGCGGGACTCAGCGCCGCCGCCGTCTCCGAGTTGGACTCGACGCCACCGCCAAACTTTCCGCGATTTCCGTGCCACTGCCGGGTATAAAAGGTCCGGGGTAGTTCCCCAAGGATCTCCACACCTCGCCGCACAATTTCCCTGCCGCATCGTCGCCGGAGGAGCACCGTGAAGGCCGCGCGAGCTCGCCGGAGTACCCAAGAAGGTTTCGCCGAGTTTTCGTCGTCATCGGAGATTCTTCCGACGACTCAAGCCCGGATCCGAGTTTCTCGCATTGCGCCGCGGCAGATTCGCTAACTCTTCCTCGCCGAAAAGTGCCGAAACGCCGGCGGATTGGTCGTCTTCCCCAACTCCGGCGGGATTGCTCAGCTGCGTCGCCATCACCGGAGTCGAAGCTTCTTGGCCGTCGGATCGAAGATAAGCGGTGCGGATTAAAGCCACGTCGCCTCAGCAAATAGTGAATCACTCGGGTATGTTCTTAACCATTGGATTGAGATCGTATGGTCTAGATTGTGCCACGACATTTAAGTGCACAAAGTGAACGCTGCATTTGGTAAGCATTGGCCGTCGGTTTAGATCGGACGATGGATATTAAGCCACGTAGCGATTTAACCGGAGCCGTTAGATTGATATCCAAGGGTCCAGACTTAGCCACGTGTTGTCCGTACCGTCGGGCGGGAAAAATTCGTATTTTCCTATATAAAAATAATTCAATTAATTCGGGTTTTATGATTTTAAGGATTTTCAGGAATTTAAAACTTCAAAGTGCTATAACTTTTGCATACGAACTCCGATTCAGGTGATTCAAATTCCTAAAAATTTGTAAAATTGAGATCTTTCTAATGGTGGCTTTTATTTTAATTTTTGAGTTTATTTATTCTTTGGTTTTGGTGTTTATTTGCTATTTCTTCTCGATTCGCGTAGACGTTGAATTGTGCGAGGCTTCAGAGGAAGAATTTGCAACTCAAGAATTATATTCAGACCAAGACCAGGAGCTTAAGCAAGGGAAGTTGTGCTTTGATCATGTTGCACCCATAGCTAGATTAGTTGCTATTTTGTTTTAACTATATTGCATGTTATTTCAATCGTATAAATGATTTCAACTTAAATTTGGGATTAGCTAATGCACCCTTTGAATTATACCCTACCTTGTCATTTGTATGCCATGATCTATTGTCACCCTAGGTTGGTTCACTATAGTTGGTTAATAACGAAATCGACATGGGATGGTTAGAACGGAATTAGAACTGCTTAGCCATGCCACGTCATCACCTGTACTTGAATCTTTGATAAATAATCTTGACTAATGGAATATGGAACAATGTTATGAATTTGTGTGTCATGTGTGCTCACACGATGAGATTGAGTTGTGGTGGCAATGAATGTCACGCAACGATATTGAATTGTTGATGGCACGTGGTGCTTGGTAATCAACTGGGGTGGTTATGATTTTAGATCGGAGCAAGTGGCAAGGGCAGGATGCCAGGGTAGGCCCGATGGGCAGAGAGTATGTGTATGTCTTGCTTTGATCAACCCTAAGGACACCTTGCGAGCCTTTGACCTGAGTCAATCATGCAACCACATGTTCATATGGGGCGACCTAGTGACTAATTTGCAAAGTCTTAGCTTTAGTACTATCGTGGCGTGAGACCCGTGGTGGTAACCATCCATGCTCGGGGTGGCTCACATGGCGCAAGAGGGGGCCCTGGTGTGGTAACCATCCCTCCAGTGTTGAAACCTCACCGGTAGTAATCGGGTTAAGATGATGCATTTTAAAGGCTTTGTCAGATTCTCTGCAAGCACACCAAAGGAAGTGTGCTAATGGCCAGGCACAAAGAGATTATCATGTCATGTGGGTAAAGTGCATAACCTCTGCAGAGTGTACAATCTATTCGGATAGCTGTGCTCATGGTATTGAGCAAAGCTCGGGGATTACAGTCAAGGGTTTAGACTTTTGCAAAAATAAAACTTAGGATGGATGGCAGGTTGCCATGGAAGGTTGAATCTTGACTTAGGATGAGACAACTTGGTTTACTTGAGAAATGCTGAATCTATCTATTACTGTTAGTTGTTTTTACTGTCTTTTCAATCTATATACTGTACTTGTTCATAAATGCTGCTTTGCTGCAAATGAACCTCTTAGCCTTCCTTTGGAATAAGCCTTGCATATAGTTATGATAGAATTGCATTCTGTGCACAACTTGTTGAGTGCTTTATGTACTCACCCTTGCCTACAACAACATCACCAAAGGCACGAAGAAGGTGTACCATGAAGAGACGAATGTTTAGGGTGCGAGCCTTGTCATTGCCTCTCGTATATCGAGGGGTTATCTACGTCTTCATTTCCGCTGCAGTTCAATTTGTTGTTCAGCCTTGTGAGGCATTGTTAAGTATGTTGACCATAAGGTCATTCAATTATTAATATTTAATATTTAATGTCTTTTATCTCATTTCCGCTGTGTATAATTGTGATATTCACTAATGTTGAGCCTGTGTGCACTAGCGTGATCCTGGACTAAGTGCAGTATACATAGAGGGTCCGGATTTGCATATTCGGGTCCCGACACATGATTGATTAACTGTCTTTTTTTTTTGCAGGCAGAGTTGGAAGGACCAAGGAAGTTAGTGTTACCATCATGCCAATCTATATATAGATGCTTTTGTTCAAAACTACTTGCTAGTCGTATGAATACAAAGTGATCATTTTGTATACTGAACACCTCATGTGGGTGGAAGATAGTTGATCCTAACTTTGAAGATCCAGCAGTGTTCTCTTTTGTAAATTATAGATGGTTAACTGTACGAACCATGACACTTTTGGACAAATTTGTATATTACTCTATATGAATGAATTTGAACTGTGTTGAATGGATGTATTACTTGATGGACAAAATTTGTGTGATCTAGTTGAATGAAGTTGAATCATGTTGAATGGATGCATTAATTCAATCATTTTCTACTGTAATGTGGTGTACATATGAATTAATTATTAGTTAGATCTATAATATTCTATACTGAAAGTCTTACCCTCGAGACTATCATTCGGCAAAAGTCTTACCCCGCACTATCTCAGCAAAAAAGTGCATGCAGCCGGAAAAAGTATATCTATCGGCAAAAGTCTTATAACATGGTTAGATAATCTGTTGGCAAAAAAATATCTGTCGGTAAATGTTTTTCCCGACAGGACTTCTTCCGACTGTTGTTTTCTATCGGAAAAACTTTTGACAACAGATAATGCATCGCACTACGTGGCTTTTGCCGACAGATAGACCGTTGATGAAATTGTGTCATGGTGTAGTGTGGCCCCGACCTCCATGGTCGGAGTATCTTCCGCCTCTTCCCCCGTAGTGGCCCCGGTCGGGTCTTCGGCTTGGTCTCCTGCGACGGCTTCGACCAAGGAGTCATCGGCCTCGACGGTCGGGGTAGCCTCGGCCTCGGTGGCTGGGGTCATCCTGACCTCAACGGCCAAAACGACCGCAGCAGGTTCAGCCTGAACAGCCTTGACCTCGACGGCCGAAGCACCTTGAGCTTCGCTCCCCACCACAGCTTCGGCCGGGGAGACTTCGGCTCTGGCGGCCACGGCATCGTCAGCCTCCTCTCCACCGGTGGCGGCTCGAGCCGCGTCTTCGTCCACATCGACGAGTCCTTGCTCGGACTCGCTGGTCGTAACCCATCCATGGAGGCCCACGGAGGTGCGATACGTGTGGGGGCGGTGGACCAGCTCAAACGAGGACTCCTCCTTGAACTCGTACTTGCCCTGGACAATAGCCATTGTCAGGGGATGTCGGGAGTGAGTTCGAGCACTCGAAGTCTGCGGCAAGGAATGTTACTGAACTAAGGTGAAAGGAAACTCTACGACCAAAGAAGAAGTTGAGGTACCTGAGTCACAAGCCTCCGCCTCGAGGAGGGCTGTCGGGAGTCTCGGCATCCCGGAGGTGAAGAGGCGTCCCTTCTCTGAATGCCTTGTGCTGGAGATCTTGGAGCACGCAGAGGCTCCGGATTCCCCGTGGCAGTAGACCTAGGGCCCTGCAATCGGGGCCCTAGGTGTTAGTGATATGCCCTAGAGGCGATCATGTGAGATGATTGTATCATCGCCCGTGTTCATGTACTTATCGGTTCCATGAATAAATGTCACTCCTTTGTTCATTGAGTATGACTTAATTGTGAAACACATTGGTTATATGATATTATTCTAAAACGATCCTCGGTTACATATCATTATGTGGGACAATAGTGATTTGACCAAAGACATGTATTGATTGATGGTAATGTTTCACATACCATAGATATGGAGATATCAAATCAATAATGTGGGCACATGTTAGAGAACATGGGGTTGATAGACCCACCCGAGACATCGATGAGATTGTTATCTTAGAAGTGCCATCGAGTATAGTCTCGAGTGGTATACCTATACGATCCTTTGACCAGAGATCCTTATTGATTCTCAAAGATGTAATTGCATACTTTGAGGCTATCAAACGCTTCTCCGTAATAGGAGTTATAAAGTTAGCTTACGGGTATGCCATGAAACATGACGTGAGATATAAGAGATCAAGATGGAATTTGCCCTCCTTGATAACGGAGAGATATCTCGGGCCCCTCGGTGTGGATGGATAAGAAAAGTGCATGGCCATGCCAAAGTGATTAAAGTGTTAATCACGAATTATATCCATTACATTGACGAGTGAATGGGTCGAGCTACCACAAGGATGGCACGTATCTTGCCTTGAGCTTGACTGGTATCGCGTGGCAAAAGGATCGGTATATGAGTATATCAAGGTTCAGCCGATACGATCATTTTGTGCATTCGGGGGACGACATGTCCTGCTAGGAACCGCTGTTGTCTGATGGTCTGGAAAAGAGATTTCCAGGGCCATGGCCGTTTGCGCAAGAACCTAACGGGTCACACACTTAACGGGTTGGATCATGTCTGATGGATTGGATCCATTAGTGGGTTTACACGATTTGGATCTCTGGCGTCTTAATGGATTTCTCCGTGAGAAGATCCATTAGCGTGAGTCCTAATGGGCTTCTATCGAGAAGGCCCGTTAGTGCAATCTATATATAAAGGGCGTGGGGTGTGTCTTTATGCGATTCACCTCACCTCGAAACCCTAGCCGCCGCTCTCCCGCCAAACCCTAGCCGTCGCGCGTGTGGTGTTAGCACACGGCGCACGGCGTTCCACCCGGACGGTGGATACCGTAGAGGCGCCGCTGTGCTCGTCTCTCGGCGATCGGCGATCGGTTTCACCCTCTCCAACCTACGCTGCACATCTACATCCGGCTGCGTCGTGCACCCGCCGCGAGGAGACGCTGGGACACCCAAGAACCACTCGGCGAGCACTCGGGCGGTCCGGCGACCACTCGGCGAGCACTCGGGCGATCTCGCGAGCACTTGGCCGAGCAGTCAGGGGTACGTTCGACTACGTACAGTGCTTCGGAGCACGCGGGGAGGCTTCACCCACTCTACTTCCGCTGCTAACGTGCTCCAAGGGTAATGCTCCATGATCCACTACTCGCATGATTCCTAGGTGTTCGCGGTAAAAAAATTTTGTTTTCGGCTAGCGTAGCACCGCGTTCTCCAACACTAGGGCTACCTGGGTGCTTGAGGTCCTGGCATCGACCGCAGCCCTTTGCTGCTGCGAAAAGGGAAGAAAGAATCATAAAGGGTAAAAAGAAAGAAACACGAGTTCGAACAAGATTCAGGCTCAACCAAGGGTAAACTTACCATTGAGCGGTCGCCCCACTCGACGTGCTGCTTCTTCGGGGCTCTGCCGCTCAGGGCATTCGAAGGTGGTCTTTTGCCTGCCTTCTTGCCCTTGCTCACCCAGCAGTGGCAACATCCGCCTCGCCATCTCGAGCAGCTCTTGGTTCTCCTGCAGGCACAAACAAAGGTCAGTACGGGCCCGAACGCTCCCGAGCTAGGCCCTGACTAGAGATATCTTACCTCGACGCTCTGGCTCAACACGTTCTTCAGGACGAGGTCGTCCATGGAGTAGTCGAGCGCCACCTTCCCGAACATCTCGGTCATCCTGGCTGCTAGCCAGGACTCCTTCGGCACTGCTGGAAAGGCAAGACTGTTAGATAACCCCAAGCTCGAGCTTGAGCAGTTTTCAATTCAAGAAGATTTACCGGTCGGGCCCTCACGGGTGAGGTCGTCGCGTCCCTCGATCTCGAAGAACAGGTGCAACCTCTTTCGCAGAGGGAACACCCGGTTCCGCAAGAAGTCGTTGGCGATGGCTTGACTGGTGAGGCCGCGCGTGGCGCAGATGTGGATGGCGGCGATGGCTTCTTGATCGACTGCCAGGTCATCCGCCTCAGGGGTCTAGCGCTTGCCGACGATGGGCGCTCCATCGTACGCGAGCGTGCCGTCCTCGCCTCTCTTCAAGTAGAACCACCTCTTGGTCCATGGATCGAGAGAGTCCTAAGCATGGAGTTGGGGGAAGGACCAAGGAAGTTCCGTCCGCAACCGGAAGTAGAGGCACCCAACCACGGGGTCCTTCCCGGTGCGGAACAAGGAGAAATAGCGAAAAAAGAGAGAGGGGGTAGGGAGGATTCCCAAGAACCCTTCGCACAAATGAGAAAATATAGAAAGGAGAAGGACAGAGTTTGGCACCAGATTGACAAGTTCGATCTCGCATTGTGTGAGGACCGATGCCATGAAGTCACTCTCCGGTTCTCGCAAGCGAAGAGCATGTATCGCTTTGCGGTCGACGAAGCTCGTCTTCCCGGCTGCGGCTCAATCTCCCCGCCCAAGAATCGCCATGTCGCTGATCCAAAGAATTTCTGCACCTTCGAGCTCCTTCATCTTCACCAGCGATAAAGTGCCCTTCCCGAACTTGGCCATGAGGTTAGTTTGGTGCTTGGTCAGGGAAGAAAAGGCAGTTTGGGCAGAAGGCTAGAAAGTCGGGATCGCCAAGGATTCAAGGAAGTTTGGGAATTTTTCAGAGGAGCTGATGGCTCGAGCTTTATGAGCCCCGATCGATGACAGCTAGGGGCTGTTGCGCCTCAAAAGGTGCGTCGGTTGCGTTTCGACAAGCGCACTTAGGGATTTGGCGACGGAATCGATGCGTCACGAGCTGTTCCACTGCTCTTTCGTGTCCATACCAAGACTTCGAAGCCCGAGGGTCGTCAGGCGTAATTGCGCTAAGTCCCTTAGTTGGTCTACGTCCAACCTCGAGTTCGAACGTTTCTAAGCTCGGTAGAAACACCAGAAAGCCTAAGCGTTTCAGGCGCGATTATGTCAAGACCCCGCTTGCAGTATTGAATTCGACCTCGAGCTTGAGTAACTCTGAGCACAATCGGAAGTCCGTCCCCTTCTCCAGATCATGAGACTCAAGATTATCCCAGGTGCCTGGATTACGACTTGAGCCTTAGGGGCTAGCTGTCGGGATCAAGAACCCCGCTCGTCAACGGATCACCAACAAACCCTAACTCGAGCTCGAGTCAGGAGGCCTCGACCGCTTGTTGAGTCTGGCCGCTCCCGCTCGACCTCAAGCTATGGGGGTAAGGAACCAGCTCCCATCTGGGGGGTCAAGCTCAGGGATCTAGGTCGAGCATTCACACTGACGGTTACCAAGATCCTTAAATGATGGAGTCAAGTCAGATGTGGGCAACAATTTTGGGGCAGTTATGATCCAGCTTTAGTGCGCATGAAGCCACTCTTCCGGGAATCTCTCCCGGTCGTTTCTGGTAACGGTCGGGAGGGGCATAAAACCCCCCTAAGACGAACACAGGGGGCAATGGACACTCAAGCCTCATATTTCACGACAAACACACACACTTAGACTACAAGAGCTCGAGCTAGAGAGCATCTCTTGTACTCAAACATAGTGAATTTCTCCGCCTCTAGGCAAGACTGGAGTAGAGCTATTGCCTGTTCTAGGGGCTTAACCAATATAATTCTCGGTGTCTCCCTCTTTTCCTCTTTCCACCTACCATTGGAGCAGTGAATCCATTTCCTCGGTGAGCGAAGCCAGTTTTGGGTCCTGCATTCACACCAACTCCTATACACTTCTGCGGTCAGACGATCCTGATTGCCGACAGTATAGATCAAGTAGGTAGATTAACTAGATCTCAAACTAGTTCAAAACAGTTGTACACATAAAATAGTATGCATAGAGTAAAACAACATAGCAATTTTATAAACTGGGTTTAAAATGATCAAAGAACAACTTGCCTTCAAAGAGCTCTGAATCTTACTTTGGACCTTGGTCTTGGCATGGCTCCTTGCACACAAATACCTCGGGTACTTCAACGTCTACGCGAAACAAACATGCAATCAATAAATACCAAAAACAAAGGGCAATCTCAACTTTAAAAATAAAATAAAATTCACTATTAAATAGAGCTTGATTTTACAAATTTTTAGAAACTAGAATCACCTCAATCGGAGTTCGGATGCAAAAGTTATAACTATTTAAATTTGAAATAAAAGATAAATCAGGAAATTATGAAGTCCGAATTTATTGAATTATTTTTCTACTAGAAATTCCTGAATTTCGTTGCCCCGACACATGGACCAATCATAAGGTGACACGCGTCCTAGCACATGGACTTGGTACATGGCCAACCTCGATCCACCGTGGACTTAGTGTTTCCTTTTTTCTTGTATTTGAGTCCTAGTCTGTTATAGATGTCATAGGAATACTATATAGGCCAATGTATCACACCTAACGTAAACCACTTTTGATAATATTTTCATATTTCAAATTGTATCTAATAGTGTTCCACATTTGTTCTTCCTAGATGATTGGTATAACCACTTCTAGAAGGGAATTGGGTGTTCTTCTACCAAAGACCATTTTGTCTTTCCACTGGGAATTGACAGATCAATTTCATCCACTTGGTGGTGTCTCGGTAGATTTGTCATCACACATGTGATTAGGTGAATTAAAGAATTGCAAACCTATTGTATCTAGCGAGAGATTAGCTATGATTTTCTCGAGTTTTGTGCAAGTAATTTTTGATCCAATGTCTAAAAGATCGGACATCCGAATCATCTTATTAGCTAAATTAAGGTTATTGGAGATTAATCTTGACTAAGTTTGCATGCACTTTGCGTGGTCCTTACATGTGAACGCACATTGTGCGTGCGTTAGTTTGTTGCTTGATTAGTTAGCTTGTTATTTAGTCTGTTCCTTGTTTGGATCATGTGCATGTGGCACAAGACCAGGGAGTCAGTTACTCTCTCTGTTTTTTTATAAGGCCTATTTTCTGAATGATCTTGTTTACAAATGTAAAGCTTGTATTTAGATTTAATGAGACATTTCCTTCTATACCTCTATTTATTTTCTCTCATCCATATACATTTATTCATTACCACTCACACAAAGTATATCTTTCATCTTCCAAGACAATTAAGTGGGGGGCATCTAAGTCATTTTCTCTCATATCTTTCTCAATTTCAACGCAACCTTAATCCTTGTGCAAAATCAAAATACGTCTTTGTCGACGATCGGGATCGCCAACCGCAAGAAGTGAGGTGGGGGTTAGTGTATTATGGGACCCGAGCCGTGTTTCACTCGAACGGAGGAAGAAAACAGTCGTGATGATGGTCGGAGCAAGACGTCAACGAGCACGAGACAAGAGTTTGTACTGGTTCGAGCCCCTGTGAAGGTAATAGCCCTACTCCAGTCGCCTTGCGGCGGTGATTCTCGTTATATCGATGTACAGGGAGGTGTTTACAACTCAAGACAGTAATGGTGATTCCTAGCTCGAGCTGCTGTGTGTACTGGGTTTTCTTCGTCCTGCCCAGAGCTTACGCGTCCTTGGCCTTTATACTCCTTCGCGCGCGAATCGGCCGGAGACATCCCCTGAAGGGCCTTCATGCACATCGAGGGTCAAGGTAATCGCCCGGACTTGCCGCCTCTCGAATCATCCCCACGACCCGCTCTTTGGCAACTGCCGGTCAAATGCTAGATCCAAAATCCCAGGGCGGACCGAGGCTTCGAACGAGATCCCGCCCGAGCTCGAGGTCGAAGGGATCGAGCTTCGGGTTCACAAAGACTCTAGGTCGAGCGCCAAGATGCACCTGTGTCGTGGTCGGGGCCTTCCGAGCTTGGCGGATCCGTTGACCGCGCGTCGGCCGGTCAAGGAGCACCCAGCCCTCGTCAGCTAGCCCCCAAGGCTCTAGGTCGGAGGGAACTCTCATGACGACCTCGAGCCTTTGTCTCGAGACGGAGGCAACCTTCGCAGGTCTTGGCTCCTTGGCCGAGGTCGGGCGGAGACCACAAGGCGAGTTTTTTGGCCTCGACACCTGGCGACCTTCGGACTTCTCGATGCTGGTACGAATGTGAACCATTAGCGGGCATCTGGCGGCGTCTCAACTCCGTAGCCCGAGCCTTAACTGCACCCGTCAAATTGCGGTTGGCACACCTTTTGAGGCACCGTGGACTGGATTTTGCTGCGTTGCGGTTTAGAAGTCCAGCGCCACATCATCCGTCGAAAAGTTCTTGCTCTTGCGCCCTTCGCCTTCCAAGCTTTCTCGCCCGAGCAAGGTCCTCCTTTCCCCCTCAGACTAAACCAGCCACAACCGCCATGGCCAAGTTAGGAAGGAGCACTCTGTCGCACTCGAGGATGAAGGAGCTCGAGTCCCTAGGGTCAATAGATCCGTTTACATGGCGGGCCGCCGCAACGAGACCGAGCAACACCCCTGTGGACGATTTAGATCGCTCGCACCGAGCACTATGCCCTCTTTGGCTTGCGGACCCGGAGAGTGAGTTCGTCGCGAGGTCCTCTCCACCGCGACATCGAGCTCATCACCACAGTGCCAAACTCCGCTTCTTCTCTCACCATCTTTTCCCATCTATCGTGGGATTTCTAGGATCCTCCCAACTCCTCGCTTCTTCTTCCCAGATTTTAGTCTCTTCCACCCGGGAAGGATCCCATGGTCGGATGCCTCTACTTTCGGTGGCGGTCGGGCTCAAGTGGGCCTTCCCAAGTACCAACTCGGATTCCCTCGCCCGTGGACCGAGTGCCGGTTCTACTCAAGAGGGGTGAGATCGACGCCGTGTAATGGGACCCCCATCGCCAATCGCAAGAAGGAGACTCGAGTCGGACGACCTCGAGGTCGACGAGGAGGCCATCGCCTTTATTCATATCTCGCGCTTCTGCGCGGTCTCAACGGGCAAAGGATCGCTAACGATTTCTGCAGAACTGCGGTGTCCTCTTAGGCGGAGGGAGCACCCGCTCTTCGAGATCCAGGGTCCGATGATGCGACCCGCGAGGTCACGTCTAGTAAGTCTTCTTCCCCAAGGTCCGCTCGTGTACACCCTCCGATCTTCTTGACAACCTCTTGTCCTCGCAAGCCAAAAGAATCTCTCGGTCTCCGCCAGGATGGTCGAGATGTTTGGGAAGCAGGCGCACGAGTACGTCATCGGCAACCCCGTCCCGAAGAATGTACTCCGTCGAAAGGACGAGGTAAGTCACTCGACCAAGCGCCCGAGTCTTTTGCCCACGAGCCCCTTCCCGAGCTTTGCTTGCACGCAAGCCCACCAGGAGTTGCTGGAAACGGCCAGGAGGATGCTCCCGTTGCCTGGCGGGGGCAGGAGCAAGAAAGGGAAGAAGCGACCTCCCCCGGCCAGATCAAGCCAGACGGAGGCGAAGAAGCGCCATGTCGAGTGGGGGGACCGCGCCACGGTAAGGGCCCTACTATTCAAGCCCCCGAGCTTGTGTTAATGTGCCTTGCCGTTTGATGAGCTTTCCCTTGTGCAGCAGTAGAGCGCGGCTGCCGCCGCCAGGTCTTCGAGCACTCCCCCTCCCCCAGAGCCTCGAGCTCGAACTCCGCCACAAGGGCGATGCGGAGCTGCTCGACCCCGAGACCTCGGTCGCGAGGACACGCAGCGCGGGCGCCCTCGCATCGGGCAACAAGACCTTCGACGACCCTCGGCGAGGAGGAGACTGGTGACCCAAGTAAGCCCCCGGCATCCCGGTCTGCGCCGCCCCTTTCGTATCTTTCTGGCTTAGTGTATGCTTTTGATCGCAGACCTTGAGCACCCGAGCTCGAAACTTGCCCGTTTTGACGATGGCTGTTGTCTAGGGCGAGTCCGAGTCCGAGGAGGAGGACACATTTGAGTTGGTCCCGCGCCGCCCCTCGCGCCCAACGCGGACTCCGTCGGGGTCGCCGAGCCCGTTTTTGGCCGGTGGGTTCGACCAGGGCCTCGACGATTCGGACGATGAAGAGCTCCAGCCCGCAACCAGCGCGGATTTTGACACCGGCGAGGCCCATGATGCAGCTGCCGTTGTCGACTCTCCCGGCGCCACCGCGAGGGAGGATGCCCAGAGCTTCGCGGCCGTGCCCGAGTCGATACCCCGAGCTCCCCCGACCACGGCCGCTCCAGGCACCGAGGTCGCGGCACCCCGGCCTGCGGAGGTCGAGAACCCTGCGGCGGACCCGCCGCCATCCCTTGGAGCGGAGACGGTGGGGCCCCGATCAGAGGCGACCGATCGCTGTCGCGCTTTCCTGGTCGCCGACGAGCCGAACCCACCGGAGGAGGTGACGACGACCAAGCCGCCTTAGGGCGGTAACTCAAGACCTCGCCCGACCGCGCCAATGGCGCGGTCGAGGTCGACCTCGATTAATCGGTACGGGCGGTCGAGAGGAGGAGATCCCCGCAATCGTATTAACGCATCATGAGGAATTTACCCGACGCTACCGAGGGCCATCTCCGCAAGGTAAGGGTCTTCCTGCGCATCTCGTAGTTGGAAGTCTGAGCTCCTTGTCCCCTCTCATTTCGGGCCTCCCCTTTCGTCGTGAAGGTGATCGACCATGCCTCTCAAGGGCTTCAAGGCCTCCGAGAGCACGTTGATGTGCTTGGGGACCTCCTGAACGCGATCGAGGCGCGGGAGGTCGAGCGCGCCAGGCTCATCAGTACAATCGAGGTCGAGCAAGGGGAGCTCGACGATCTGCGCCAGACGATGAGGGCGCAGGAAGTGGCTCATGCGGCGGAGCTCGAGCAGGCCAGGGCCTCCGAACGCGACCATGGTTATATGGCCGTGGAGCAAGAACGCCGCGACGTCCGCCAAGGCGCCGAGGTCGAGCGAGCCAAAGTCGGCTCGAGAAGGTCGCTGCGAGAGCGCGCGCCTCCTTCGGGCGCCCCCAACTCGAGGCCAAGATCTCGAACTTGAAGAGAAGCTTGGTCGCGCCAACAAGGCGGTCGAGGACAAGCGGGCCAAGGTCGAGGCACTGAAGAAGGCCACCGCGGAGGTTTCTTCTTTGGCGAAAGCGTCCCCCGAGCTCGAGGCCAAGGTCTCGGAGCTCGAAGGGAGGCTCGAACGTGCTAAAAGGGCGGCGACGAGCGCGATGGCCCAGCTCCAAGATGAATGGCGCCGAGCTGCGGATGCCTCCACGGTGGCCCTTCAGAACCAGAGTGAGCTATCGACCCTGAGGGCCAAAGTCGCCGAGCTCGAGCAAGAGAGGCTTGCCCGCGAGATGGCCGACCTGTAAAAAACGTTAAAAAGCAAAGGATGTACTTAACAGAAACAGATCATTTTTGGTGAACAAAGAAACCTCGTCCCTGTCGTAAACCCGTAGCGTGGGGATACTTGTAAGTCTTTCTTGCTTCGCCTGTTTGCCGTGCCCGTGCTCTTTAGGTCGTGGCGCCGTAGGGTAGCTACCCAGCCCAGCTGGGCCCGAGGTCGAGCGAGCGTGCCTTGGGCACAAGACGCAGATACGGACGGGAGGCCACGACCTGCAATGTCGAGGAACAATTCGCAAAGGTAGAAGGACACGAAGCGAACATCGTTAAGTAGATTAGTGCTCGCATGGCCCTTGCAACCTTGCGCAGTGCTCGACCGTCAAAGCGGCGAGGTTCTTGGCTTGAGCCCGGGCATAGGGGAGAGCTAGATTGCGAAGAGGTTCGGCTTACGTTTAGCTCGTCCGCTGGGGGTGAACGCAAAAACCCGCATCACTTAGACTAAGAGCAAATGCGCTACGCACGAAGGTCGTGTTCGAAAAGGGAAGGAGCCGCCGAAAAAGAAAAGTAGCAACACGAGTGGAAGCAGATATAAAAGGGCAAAAATGAAAGACCAGCTTTTATTGAAATGTGAGGCATAGAGGTTACACATAAAACTTCCGAAGCTGATCTATGTTCCACGAGCTAGAGAGCTCTCGCCATCGGCATCGCTAGTCGGTAAGCCCGTCGCGCGATCTGTTGAAACAACTCTATAGGGCCCTCCCACCGGGATAACTTGTTGGTGCCGGACGAGCTCAATCCGCCTCGTGGCTAGGTCCCCAACAAAGAGCTTCCTAGGTCGCATCGACCGAGACGCATGTCTGCGAAGAGCTTGCGGTAGTGCGTTGATCGTAGCAAAGGCACGGCATCTTACTTCTTCATGAGGGTGAGGTCGAGAGACCGTTCGTGCTCAAGTCGACTTGGTTGACCAAGTCGACCTCGGCAGAGCCAGCCAGGACTCGGGAGGCGGGATGACTTCGGTACCAAAAACGAGCTGGAAGGGCGTGGACCCTGTTGCTCGGCTTGTTGTGGTACGAATAGACCATAGGACGGTGGGAAGTTCGTCCACCCAGGCCTTGCCGTATCGGTCGAGCTCATCGACAACTCGTTTATTTACGCCCTGGACAATTTGCCCGTTGGCGCACTCCGCTGCTCCGTTGCTTTGGGGGTGAGCCACCGAAGTGAAGCATATTTTGATGCCGAGTTCCTCGCAAAACTCCTGGTGACCATGAACAAGCGGAAGAAATGAACCGCCGCCCGAGCAGTTATGGTCGAGACCGGTTCAGCCTCTATCCACTTGGTGAAGGTGTCGACAGCGACGAACAGAACTTCTTCCCTCCGGCTTGCTTGAGGAAAAGGGCCGAGGATGTCCAGCCCCCAGGTCGAGAAGGGCCAAAGTAGCGAGGATGGTCTGGAGCGCCGTAGGCGGGCCGATCGACTTTTCGGCGTGGAATTGGCATGCTCGGCAGGTGTGGACGATATCACGAGCATCCTGAAGCGCCGAGGGCCAATAGTACCCCATGCGAAAGGCCCTCCCGACCATTGTCCTGTACGAAGAGTGCGCCCCACAGAGGCCTGAGTGAATGTCATGTAGTAGGTACTTACCCTCCTCCGTGGAGATGCACCGCGTCAGGATGCCGGAAACATTGCGTCTGTAGAGCTCTCCTCGACAAGCGTATAGGCCCGCCTGGCTTGATCCGGCTCCTCTCAGCGTCGGGTGGTGAGTCGCCTGCGAGAGGAAATTGTGAATGGCCTCGCCCAGAGGGAATACCCTCGACCATAGTGACCATGGCCTCTTGGTCGAAAATCGATGGGGCCGATAAGCGCTTCGGTGATGACGCCGGGATATCGCTGCCGTGCGTCGGAGCCGAGCTTGGAGAGGAAATCTGACCGAGTTATCCTTACCGGGGATATTCTTCAGCTCCAAGTTTTGGAACCACTTCTCCATCTTGCGCACCTCGGCGAGGTACTTTGCCATCTAGTCTCCCGAGCACTGGTAGTCCTTGTTGAACTAGTTGATGACGAGCCGAGTCGCCCTTCACGACCAAATGGCGCCGCCCAAAGCCTTGCAAGCTCGTAAGCCGCCAGAGGGCTTCATACTCGCCACATTGTTGGTCGCCGAAGCCAAAACGAATTACGTACCTCAATTTGTCGCTTGTGGTGAGGATAAGGATCCCACCGAAGCGCTTGAAGGACCTCGAGCCGTCGAAGAACATGGCCTGTATGTCTCCTCTTCGACCAAGGTCGGGAGCGGCTCGCGACGCTGCGCCGACCACGAAATCGACGAGCACTCGCGACTTTATGGTCAGGCGAGCCACGACTTGACGCCGAACGCCGCCACTCCATGGCCCATTTGGCTACTCGCCGCTGCCTTCGGGTTCCTCAGATGTCCTCGAGCGGAAGTTGTTCGACGATCACGGAGTCGCTGGAAATAGTGCCGAGCTTGCGCTGAAGCCATGAGGAGAGCATATAACAGCTTCAGACTGGGTAGCGCTCCTTTGGGCCGTGCAAGACCTCGTGACATAATAAATGGGTGCTTGCCGAGACCCCTGCTCGCCACTAGGACAAAGACTAACAAGATGGGGGTGGCCGAGATAGAGCAAAGAACTTCTCACTAGGTTGTGGCGTTGTAAGGAGGGGTGGGGACGACAGGTACGCCTTCAGGTCGTCGAAGGACCGCTGCGCCTCTGGAGTCCACTCAAAGCCCCCGTGCTTGTGCAAGGTTTGGAAGAATGGGAGCCCTCGCTCGCCGAGCCTCGAGATAAACTGCGCCGAGGGCAGCCACTGCGGCGGTGAGGCTCAGACTTGCTTGATCGAGGTCGGGGTGCCATCTTCTCGATTGCCTCGATTTTTTCTCGATTTGGGCCGACCACGAGCCCCGATCATGTAGCCAAGCACCTTCCCGGCCGCCACCAACACGCACTTCTCGGATTGAGCTTGATCTTGTGCTTGTTCAGGTTGGCGAAGGTCTCCTCGAGGTCGTGAACGTGGTCGCCCTCGGCGGGGCTCTTGACGATGATGTCGTCCACGTAGACCTCAAGGTTCCGCCCGATCTGGGGCTCGAAAGTCTTGGTCATCAGACGCTGAAATGTGGCCCCGCATTGCGCGAATCAATGACATGGTCGTATAGCAATAGGTGCCAAACGGCGTGATGAAGGAAGTCTTGCTCTCGTCGTCGACCGCCAGCTTGATCTGGTGGTATCCCGAGTAAGCATCCAAGAAACTCAGCATCTTGGCATTCGCGGTGGAGTCGACGATCTGGTCGATGCGCGGAAGCGGGAAGTTGTCCTTCGGGCAAGCCGAGTTTAACCCCGTATGGTCGACGCACATTCTCCACTTTCCTCCCTTCTTCTGCACGATGACCGGGTTGGCGAGCCACTCGGAGTAGTTAATCTCACGGATGAATCCGGCCTTCAAGAGTTTGTCAAGGTTCTCCTTGATGACCGCGACCTTCTCCGGGGAGAAGCGACGCAGCTTCTGGCGCACAGGTCGGGAGCCGGATCCCACCTGCAACTTGTGCTCAATCACCTCCCTCGGGACGCCGGGCATGTCCGCGGGCTCCCAAGCGAATATACCCTTGTTGGCGCGAAGGAAGGTGACGAGCTCGAGTTCCTATTTGGAACTCAGCTCGGCGGAGATGTGGACGCACTTGGTCGGGTCGCTCTCGTCGAGCGGCACGGCCTTTGTAGCTCCGCTAGGCTGGATCGCCGCCTTCTGGCGGGCGTTCTTCGTCGTCGCCTCCGAGCTGCACTGGGGCAACATGCCCGTAAGAGCTAGGGCCTTGGTCTCACACCCATGTGCCGCCTGCAGATCGCCTCGCACGGTGATGATGCCGTTGGGGCCAGGCAGCTTCATGCATCGGTGGCCATAATGGTTTGCGACCATGAACTTGACCAAGGCGGGTTGCCCAAGGATGGCGTTGTATGGGAGGTCGCCCTCGACCACCTCGAAGGAGACCAGCTCGGTGCGGAAGTTATCTGAGTCGCTGAAGGTGACGGGCAAGACCACCTGCCCCAGGCGGATGGTCGAGCTTCCGGGCACGATCCCGAAGAAAGGAATGGCGATGCTCTTGACCTTCGACCGGGGAATCTGCATCCGGTCAAGCGCCCCTGCCTGCAGTAAATTAAGAGAGCTACCGCCGTTGACCATGACGCGACCGACCGCAGTATTGTTGATGGTAGGGGTCACGACCAAGGCGGTTTTCAGGTCTCGGGCCATACCTGGGAGAGCGTCCTCTGGAGAGAAGGTGATGGTGGCCCCAGCCCACTTGCCGGGCTGCTCGATGGGCTTCCCAGCGGCCACCTGGTAGATGGTCCATGCGGCGGCCTTGACTTCGCGCCTGGACTGGTAGGCTGACGAGCCACCGAAGATGACATCGATCCGGCGCACGCCTTGCTGGAACTCCAAATCGTGGTCGTCGTGCTCCACGCCGGCATTTACCCTGTCGGGCTGGTCGTCATCCTTTGGGAGCACAGGCATCTCACCCCGCCCATCATAGAAAGCATCCAGCTTATTTTGCCAAGCCCTGCAGGCCCGCAGGTCGTGGCCAGCCGCCCTGTGGAATAGGCAGAACTTGGCTTCGTCGCATTCTCGCCCCTCGCCCCTACGGCCGAGCATCGTCCCACCGGGACCTGTGTCGTTAGCCCTCCTGGCCTGGGTTCTTCGCCTGGTGAGGTCGAGTCCGACCTTAGCGAGGCTTAGAGTCCTCCCGAGGTTGACCTCGGACCTCGAGGACCTCGCGCTGGCCATCCGCCGAAACGATCACCCGCGGTAGGCCTCCGCCGCCCCTACGATCGTGCTTCTGCTTCTTGGAGGAGGTGCCGTGGTCGGCGCCCCTGGAGCTGGACGGGCCAGCTTCTGTTTGGTTTAGACCAAGCTTACCTTGGTCGTAGTCGTGTTTCCAGCGGACGGCGTCGTCCGCGTCCGCGTGCCGTTCCGCCATGCGGAAAAGCTTGTTGACGCTGAGCCTCGATGTGATCTCCAGGTCCTCGGTGAGGCGTCGATCACGGACCCCGAACTTGAAGGCCTTGATAATGGCCTCGTCAGAGATGCTCGGGATCAGGCTCCTCGTGCGGATGAATCGTCGCACAACATCGCGTAGCGGCTCGTTCTTGCCCTGGATGACACGGTGCAGGTCCTTCTCCTGCCCGCCGCCAGAATAACTCGAAAGTTGGAGCGAAGGCGCGCTCGATTTGGCACCACGACCGAAGGAGTCGGGCTTACGTTAAAAGCCAGGTCCTCGTGGCCCCGTCCAACACGGTCGGGAGGTAGTTTGCCATCACGAGCTCGTCCCCCCCGGCCGCCAAGATAGCGGTCGAGTAGATGGACAAGAACTCGTCAGGGTTCTTGGTCCCGTCAGCCTTCGATCAGCGCTGGCTTGAACCGAGCCGCCACCGCGACACGCATTTAAGGCCGCCGAGTACGCCATGCAGCCATAGGCCGGAACTGGTGCACGCCGGTCGTGGTCGTCACCGACAAGATCCCGGCTGCTGCCGTATTCGGAATCGAGGCTTGTTCGGCGGCCTGACCTGCGGTGGGAATGCCCATGGTGCCGGGCACGGGCATCACCTGGTCGGTAACGCAGGCGGTCCTGGACCCTACGGCGCCTGGGCGGAACGTCCCGGGAAAGGTCCGCAGAACTTCCGCCATTGACTTCGGTGTGGGCGGCTCGGGCTCGCCCTCGCTGGGCGCGGTGCCCGTGGGACGCCGGTGCGTCTGCGTCAAAGCCTCATCCCGAGCCCATTGCTCGGGAGCTGGCTCTGTGTAGGAGGCGTCCGGCGCGGATGACGGCGCGACGTGTTATCAATACTCCTCTGGGAGCGGGTCCCCGAGTGCTGGCTTCGGTGCTGCGGAGGTACAACCTCGGTCGCAGCCCGATCGAGTTCTTCGGCCAAGGCTCGACCAAAGAGCTCCGACCTCGCCCTATCGGGGTCTGCCATGACCCGGCGAAGCGCGAGGCGCCCCGGTGGGAGGAGCTTGGCGGCCCGAAGACGGCTGGCCTTCTCTCGGGCTCTCCGCGGAGAGCGGTTATGGCTTGGTTGATGGCCACCTGCACCATCCGGCGAGCGTCTTCAGGAGTCTGCGGATCACGGTCATCCGCTTCCCCCTCGGCGCCTTGAGCGTCCGCCATCGAAATGTCTTTGCTTTCGGCGGCGGCGAAAACAGGGACACGGAGTCGGTGTCCGTGCCCGAGGAAAATCCGTCGATGAAGTGTGCCATGCTCCTGGGATCCTGGTGTCGTTCCTGCGAAAGAGCAAAACAATCGGGCCCCACGGTGGGCGCCAGCTGTCGACGATCGGGATCGCCAACCGCAAGAAGTGAGGTGGGGGTCAGTGTATTATGGGACCCGAGCCGTGTTTCGCTCGAACGGAGGAAGAAAACAGTCGTGATGATGGTTGGAGCAAGACGTCCACGAGCACGAGACAAGAGTTTATACTGGTTCGAGCTTCTGTGAAGGTAATAGCCCTACTCCAGTCGCCTTGCGGCGGTGATTCTCATTATATCGATGTACAGGGAGGTGTTTACAACTCAAGACAGTAATGGTGATTCCTAGCTCGAGCTGCTGTGTGTACTGGGTTTTCTTCGTCCTCCCCAGAGCTTACGCGTCCTTGGCCTTTATACTCCTTCTGCACGCAACGGCCGGGAGACATCCCCGGGAAGGGGCCTTCATGCACATCGAGGGTCAAGCATAATCGCCGGACTTGCCGCAAGACTCTGAATCATCCCCACGACCCGCTCTCTGGCAACTGCCGGTCAAATGCTAGATCCGAAATCCCAGGGCGGACCAAGGCTTCGAACGAGATCCCGCCCAAGCTTGAGGTCGAGCGCCTCAGTATGCACCCAGGTCATGGTCGGGGCCTTCCGAGCTTGGGGGATCCGTTGACCGCGAGCCGACCGGTCAAGGAGCACCCAGCCCTCGTCAGTCTTGTAAAAAAACGGAGGGAGTAGTTAGCAAGCCTATTTATATTTAAGTGGGTTGTGGAGCATTGTACGACAGCTAGCCTATTTATATTTAAGTGGCTTGTGGAGCTTTGTACGACAAACCAAGAATAACAGAAGATAAATAACAGGTGTTAAGCAGTTGCATTGTCACAATCTTCTTGTGCATGTTCTTCCTCCTGTGCGTTCCAAAGAAGAAAGCTATGTGTGAGTTTTCTTCAGGACCTGGGACAACAATTAGTATTAGATCGAGGTTAGACACGGATAAGTGAAGATGGTGTCATCCATTGCTACGTCGAGGTTAGCAGCAAGAGGTTACGATGATGTCGAGGCTACATACAACGTGGTGTCTAGCAGCATGTCATGGTGTATTGTCTACCGTAAGGAGAGGTGATCGTGCGATGCCATGATGGGAACATGCACGAACAATGGTGCAAAGCCCTCATGATTAGATGGTTTGGCGTGAAGTCAATGGCGGTGGCAGAGGCCATCGTCATGTAACATCCTTAAAATTTCAAAATAATGAAAATAAAAATTTTAAATTTCAAAATGAAATTAGATAAAAACCTTTAATTGAAACCAAGAATTTGAATTAAAACATCATCTTTTCTTGAAAACAAACCAAAATAAAAGAATGAGATACAATATAAAACCCTCTTTACAAATTAAATAAACTACAAAATGAGTTGAAAATAAAAATTTACTTTGAAATTTATAAATTTAAAATTTTCTAAATTTTGGTTCTTAATAAAATATTTTATCTCTAGTGAATTAATTTTCTCTTCAATACAAAACTTAAGGTATAATAAGGACTTAAGTGTTTACATTTAATTATATTTATTGATGATTTCTTTAAATTTTTTTGAATTTTCTTGACTTATCTTGGATTTTCCTGATTTTTGCTCTTAAGTAGAAAACATTTTAATATAATCTTAAGTAATCGAGAAAAGAAAAGAATAAAAGCTTTGTCGTCGTATTTATGCCGGACAGTATTGGTTCGAGTGTATAACCGAGTTTCGGTAGAGGGGAGTCTTCATAGCTGTATCACTCTCGACTCTCTTTTCGTGATCAGCATGATAGGAAACTCAAGAACACACAAGAATTTACCCAGGTTTGGGCCCCCAATGCGGGTAACAGACCTACGTTCTGCTCAAGCTCTTGTTGCTCTAGTATTCCGCTTGTTCTTAGTTCACCTGATCTTTCGATCGTTCAAGCTTTGGATCTCTTCTCTGTTGTGAGCTAATCAACCGACTGACCCCCTCCACCATGCACACTAGCTCCCTTATATACTCTCGAGACTGGCTAGGGCAAGTGGAGGGAGTGGTCTTACATTTAATTACATTGATTGTGTCGAGTCCTATCGCTACTATCCTTCTGAGCCTCTTTATCTACACAATTGCTTGACACCGCCTATCTTCGGATGGCCCGAGGGGAGGGGTTCGGACGCTGCGTGACGAAAGCCTAGTACACGCGTCTCCTCGGCTTGCCCCGGGCGGTGCAGATGGAACGGGGGTTGGTGGAGCTGGCTCAGTCAGAGGGACAGGTCATCATACCGTCAAGGAGCCACGCCTATTTAATGGCTCCGACGCGCGTTGTAACGGCTCCATGCGTATTTAATGGCTTCCATGTGCATTTAATGTCTACCGCTATTTCCCAATCAATATATGCTTCAGGGTCAAAATTTCCAGCATATGGAGGCAATGTTAATTTGAGGTTACCGTGTTCAGAAGTAAGAGACGAAGCCGTCATGTTGTTCATATCGCAAATCCTTTGGTTGAATCGAAGTGAACTCGTTTCATGTGGACCTGTCATGATTAGTAGACAAGGAAAAACACAACCATATGTAATCTTCTATCAACTACTAGATGTGGCTAAACAAGTTGCTCAACTCTCAAACTTTAACCAAAGCTCTTACAAGTTCTTACCGTGCAGCAGGGGTTGTCGGCCGTTGGTGGTGTCAAAAGTTCTCCCAAGCTTGGATAAAGCTATTGCCAAGGGTCCAAACAAACGTACGAGGTAGAATATGTGGAGCTAGGTAGGCTTCATTTGTTTCCTATACAATCTGATAATTCTAGTTGTTGTAATGATAAGTAATGATCCAAACTAGAATTCACAAGCCCTAGTTGCCAATCTCAAAGATATAAGTAAATTTCAAGACAACACATGCGCAAAGATAATGAAACTTAATGCAACCAATGGAATGAGCTAAAAAAAATTTCAGCACCAAAGCTCGTGTTGCATAAGTTGTGGAGAGACGCTAGCTAATTGCTTCATGAAAGGTAAAATGGCACAAGATTGCTCACTATTTATTACAATTTCACAATCTGAAAATAACGAGCACAAATTAGGGTTTTGATCAATGTAGTGCTGCCAGCCAATATTCTATTTTCTTTTCTTTCTTTTTTTCTTTTTCTTTTGGCTCTTTCTTTCTCTTTTTTTCTTTTTGGTGACTTTCGGCCAACACTAGTATGAGAAAAGTTTTGGAATCCCTAACTTGATATCACAAGATATATGATAGTGCAACGTGTCAAGAGGAGCAGCCCCAATCAATTTCAAATAGCTAGTCTCAATTGGGATCAATGTATTCACAAATGATGAATTAGTTCCCAAAGGTATGTGCACTGATATTTTGGACTTTTATGGTTGTGGATGCTACTGGACTCAACCAACTCAAAGGAACAAAACTAGAACACAAATTGAACAAAAAAACCCAAATTCGGCCAGAACAGTGCAGCAAAGTTGTCACTGTAATTAAGGCATGAGAATGACCGAATAAAGCTTGCTCACAATGTAAAAAATTGAGGTGCTGTTCTAGACTTTAAAACAAGTATACGAACACACAATTTGGAGCTCGTATGTAGAAGTTATAGCCAAAACACTAAGGTGCACAGATTTAACAAAATTCAGCCGATCTAACCAAATCCGAATCCGAGTCAAATTCGGTTTGAAGGAGTCCGAATCACGAAGGACACCCAAAAACGTTTTTGTAGAGGACTCTTCAAGGATTCAGGAAAGTATAAACACTTCTCAATCGGAGTTTGGATGTGAGAGTTATGATCAAAATACCGAACCAACCTAGATTACAATTGCAACTTGCTTCCCGAATTTGATGTCCAAATTAAACAACCTTTTAGATGGAATTAGAATTCGTGCCCAACTATGTTTTTATGGAGCTTGTCCCAAGGTTTTAGAAAAGTGCAAAAACACTAGAATCCGAGCTCGTATACACTGGATAGATTGGAATAAAAGCTACGCGAAGGAAAAATGATCAGCAACTAAAACAAGGACTCTAATGGATCAAAACCAAACAAAAAACACTAAAATACCAGATTAAATCTGAAGGTTTAATTTTTGTGGAGGAATTTTGATTTTGGATGGAAAATAAAAACTAATCTAGGGTACTGAATCTCTAACCAAGCAACTTGGCGCTTTGATACCATCTGATGTGATTTTGGATCCCGATCTTTCGGTGAGAGTGATAACTTTGATTTGGAGGAACTGACTTTGATGATCCGACTACAACGTACGATGATGATGCGCCTTAGTTATCGCTAAACCAACTATAGAGTGTGATTGATCTTGTCGTTAGCACGATCAACCTGAACACGAGCTTCAATTCCTGCAAGCAACCGAAAAACAAGCAAGAACAATGGTAGAAGCAATCTAAAATTGTGAATATGAATTGAAGTGTTCAATCTGAAAACTAGAGATAGGTGGGGCTTCGTAGATAGTAATTCGGGCGGTTTAGCCAACACGCGCGATTACCACATGAAGTAGCAAAGCTAACTTTCAATCAAACAAAACCCAAGTCCTAGATGAGGGTTTGTGTGGCTATTTATACTATGGGAGCAGGAGGGGGTCGGCCATAGCATAGGAGATCTAATACAACTCAAATTCAAGGCACCAAGTCTACTTTGATTAGAGTTTGACTCATACTGAAAAAGCAATATGTGGTTTTTTGCAGTATTCAGATGCATCTGAAGGAGTTTTGAGGTGAGGCTAGATCTTTTGGAAAGTAGACTCCGAGATCTTTCAAACGTGTACTCATGATCCTCCAGAAACCTTTGGAATCAAAAGTTATGGCCTTTTAAAGTCAGCACTGTTGGTGAGGCCGAACTGGACTCGAACTTGAACTTCTCTTCCCAATCCGACTTGAACTTGTTCTTTGGCCTAATTTTGGTCCACGGGGGTCCTTCTCCATGGTTCCTAAGTACAATCAAATCATCACAAGTATTAAATAGCATCCCATTCATATTATCACTAATAGGGAGGCTTAGGAACGCATTCAGCTGAT
The DNA here is from genome assembly GCA_036346375.1 of Guadua angustifolia. NCBI lineage: Eukaryota > Viridiplantae > Streptophyta > Magnoliopsida > Poales > Poaceae > Guadua > Guadua angustifolia. The sequence continues at coordinate 34,847,802 of CM070510.1, forward strand.
GATTAAGCTGTCGTGCGCGACCTCGAGTCATTGATCCTTGGACTATTGTAGGATCGGCTCGTTAGTGAGTTCTAGTAGGCGTGGTTGTATCAAGAGAGGTGATGTCGTCATCAGGAGGCGGCCAAGGTGGCGGCCTAACTGCTAGAGGTGAAGGTTCCATGCCCAGAAGAAGCCTAGGCGGCGGCCAAGGTGGTAGCCGAACTGATGTAGACGATGACGCCAAATCCAAAGGCCAAGAATGCGAACTGCGTGATCGTCCTGGCCAAGGTGGATGTCAATGAAGCCATGTAGATGAAAGCAGTGTAGTAGGAATAGCCTTGGTCAAATCCATGCCGAACATGGCCTCATCAGCTCATCATGAGAAGAGAGTCGAGAGTGACGCAGCTGTGAAGACCCCCTTACCGAAACTTGGTTATACACTCGAACCAATACTGCCTGGCACAAACACACCGACAGGGCACGCCAGGTAGGGGTGGTAGTAGCTGTTTCACCCTTTGCTTTCTTCAGCAGATCATCAAGCGCCGGCAGCGAAGATGGAAGCTTCACGCTCCCATCAAGCGGGGGACCATCAGACGCCTTCCGCAGAAGACGGCAGCGCCCCCACCGCGGTACGAGCATAGCCAGTCTGACGATGGTTAGCGATGGAGGAGGCCACGCTGGCCCAGAACTTGCATGCGGCTCGCCTCCTTCTAGAGCACCCGCCGATGAAGCTGGGGGGTGACACCCTAGTCGCGCCATGGCTGTGGGACATCGCCCGCCTCGTGGATGTGACCCAACTCTGCATAGAGCCTCGTGGATGTGGGACATCCCACGGTCGAAGTCGCGCGCAGAGCGCATGCAAGCTTCGAGCCACCCGAGCGAAGAACACCCAGGTCAAGGTGGGCGAAGCAAGGGAAAGGGCGTTCAAGGCGCAGATCCCGCTCTCGCGGGGGATCGTGCGATGGCTCCAGTGTTGTCCCGTGCGTCCCCCAGGTGTGAGGGAGGCGCCCATGAAGATCTTAGGGCTCACTTAGAGGAGCGACGGCGGGGGCGCGGCGGTGACTTGCGCGGCTAATTACAATGCCATCTAGCGCAGGAGCAAGACCGCAGTAAGGGGATAGCTCCCGAAGAAGATGACTCCTCCCACGACCCCGACTTTCCTGCAGAAGAGGAGACCTTCTCCTCCGAGTCTTACAGGAGTCAAGTCCCGCGCTCCCTGGCGCAGCCTCTGAGCTGAGGTTCAGGGTGGCTGCGCGGTTCCCCCTACGGCATGGGGTGCCAGGTGTTCTCCAACCGGCTGTGCCGCGTTGTGCAGCCAGAAAGGTTTCACCCAACAATCATCGAGAAGTATGACACCACCACCAATCCGGAGGAGTTCTTGCAGATCAACACCATGGTTGTGCGAGCTGCAGGCGGCTCCGAGAAGGTTATGATGAACTATCTCCCGACAGCTTTGGCGGGTTCTGCCCGTTCTTGGCTAATAAACCACCCGAGAGGGTCGGTGTACTCATGGGCAGAGTTGTGTAGCCACTTCGTCACCATCTTCCAGGGCTCCTACGCCCAGCCAAGTGTGGAGGATGACCTCCATGCCCTCGAACAGAAGAGAGGGGAGTCATTGCGCGCGTTCATCCTGCGATTCAGCCATTGCCGCAACATGATCCCTAAAATCTCCGGCCAGTCCATCATCATCTCCTTCCGGAGAGGCGTGCGAGACTGCAAGATGCGGGAGAAGATGTCCACCCGCAACATCGCCACCACATCTGAGCTATTTGCCTTGGCGCACAAGTACGCTCGGGCGGCGGAGGCGCAGGAGCAGACGGCTGGAGCGGACGGCGTTCGCGGTGGAGGCGAGGTCGAAACCTCGAAAGGTCCCAGTTCCATGTACAGGAAGAAGCGCGCGGCAGCCGATTCCGATCGGGTCTTGCCCGCCGAGCGTGGGCACAAGGGTGTCAAGCCGCGACAGGATGATCGCCGCGATCGGCAGGATGGCCACCACGATCGGTAGGACTACCGTCGGTAGGAAAACAGGGGTAAGGTCTTCTGCCCCATCCATAACACTAATGCGCACGATTTGGATAATTGCCAGGTTGTGCGCGAGAAGGTGGAGCAGCGGCTCAGGGAGCACCGCCCTCCTCATGACGACGATAAGGGCGATGACTCCACCCCACTGCCCTTCTACCAGGCGGAGCATAGGGTGGCCTACATCAACGGTGGTTCGGCCACCCACGCCTCCAACTCGAATTACAAGCTCCTGATGAGGGAAGTCCGCGCCTCCGTACCAAGCGCATGGGCGGATAGGCTGCTGAGGTGGTCGAAGGAACCGATCACCTTCAGCCGCACCAACCACCCTGCGAGCACGGTCGGCCTAGGGCACCTTCCGATCGTGGTTTCGCCCATAGTCGAAACGCGAAGCTTGGGTACATGCTGATCGATGGGGGGAGCTCTATCAACCTCCTGTCCCCCAGGGCGTTCCGAGCTCTCTAGATCCTGGAGCGGGAGCTGCACCCGCCGGCGCTCCCCTTCTACGGAGTCACCCCGGGGGCTGGGTCGATGCCCCTGGGCCAAGTCCACCTTCCTGTTACTTTCGGAAATGTGGACAACTATCGCATGGAGTTGGTGGACTTTGACGTCGCCGACTTCAACCTCCCCTACAACGCCTTGCTTGGCCGACCCGCGTTGGTCAGGTTCAAGGCGGCCACCCACTATGCCTATATGGTGGTGAAGATGCCGGGACCCGGAGGTCCCATAAGCATCCAGGTGGACAAGCCAGATGCCTTCGCTGCGACAAGCAAGCCTTGGACGTGGCAAGTGACACCTGTGCAAGGCAAGCCGATGCTGCCTACTCGGGATCCCCTTTAGTGAAGACCCGTGCCTCACCCGGTCCACCCGGTGAGGTTAAGGTGGTCTCCATGAGCGTGGCCGAGCCCAAAAAGACTGTCAAGCTGGGCGCCAACCTTGGTGCCAAATAGGAAGACGTGCTCATCACCTTCCTCCGGTCTAACGCAGACATGTTTGCCTGGCAACCGTCCGATATGACAGGGGTCCCTAGGTAGGTGATCGAGCACAAATTGGCAACGCTCTCGGAGGTGCACCCACCCAACAAAGCTCCGGCGCCAGGCCCCCAAGTGACAGGATGCCATCTGCGAGGAAGTGGAGAAACTGTTGCACGCGGGTATCATCAGGGAGGTCATTCACCCCGAATGGCTTGCCAACCCCGTACTCGTCAAGAAGTCCAACGAGAAGTGGCGAATGTGTGTCGGCTTCATTGACCTCAACAAGGCCTGCCCAAAGGATCCATACCCCTTGCCGTGCATTGACCTGATCGTGGATTCCACGGCAGGGTGCGAGCTGCTGTGCTTTCTGGATGCGTACTTCGAGTACCACCAGATCAGCATGGCAAAGGAGGACGAAGAGAAGACAGCGTTTGTAACTCCTATGGGTGTTTATTGCTACATTCGAATGCCATTTGGATTAAAAAATACTGGTTTTACTTATCAGCGTGCCATGCACGCCGCCTTTCTGATGAGGACATCACCACTATGGATACGTTCACACCAAGTTAGACCAATCCATCATGTCACCCATGGGCCAAGTAGACGGAGATACCAAATCCCACACGTTCTGGAATCCAATTCGGCCTCCGAAACCAGTATGAAGTAAAATGAGTATAAGTTTTGCATACGGTATCCGATTGGAGAGTTCTTGTACTTCCCTAAAATCTTATCAAGTCTACTTTCCAATGGATCTGGAATCATCTCCAAATTTCTTGTGAGTCAACGGGAATCTGCAAAACAATTGACATCACTTTTCCAGTCTGAATTGACATGGGCCTTGGGCCTTGTAATTTGAGTTGTAGTTGGCCTCCAACTATTTTGGCTGAGTTTCTATGCCCCCTCTCCTAATTAAATAGACATCCACACCCTCATCTAGGGTTTGGTTGGGTTTTGTTTGATTAGTTTAGCCAAGTGCAAACTTTAAATCTTCAAGTTGTGCTGAACAGCCACCTTGTTAAGATCTTCAATAGAACCCCACCCTTGTTTTTGCCTTCATTCATATTCGCAATTTTAGATTGTTTTACCATTGTTCTTACTTATTCTTTGGTTGCATGCAGGAATTGAACCTCGTGTTCAAGTTGATCATGCCAACGACAAAATCAACAACCCTCTGGAGTTGGTTTAGCGATTGCTAAGGCGCATCGTCATCGTACGTTGTAGTCGGGTCATCAAAGTCAATTCCTCCAAATCGAAGTTATCACTCTCATCGAAAGATCGGGACACCAAAGTTACATCAGGTGGTATCAGAGCGCCAAGTTGCTCGGTGAGAGATTCAGTACCCTAGATTAGTTTTTGTTTTCTGTCCAAAATTGAAAAACTCCATAAAAATTCAGTCTGGCATTTTAGTGAGTTTTGTTAGGTTTTGATCCATTAGAGTCCTTGTTTTAGTTGCTGATCGTTTTTCCTTTGCGTAGCTTTTATTTCAATCTGTCCAGTTCTTTGTTTTGTTCATAACTTTCGCATACAAGATCGGATTCTAGTGTTTTTGCACTTTTCTAAAACCTTGGGACAAACTCCACAAAAACCTAGTTGGGGACGAAATCTAATTCCATCTGAAAGGTTGTTTAATCTGGACATCAAATTCGGGAAGCAAGTTGCTATTGCAATCCAGGTCAGTTCGGTATTTTGATCATAACTCTCACATCCGAACTCCAGTTGAGAAGTTTTTATGCTTTCCTGAATCCTTGAAGAGTCCTCTACAAAAACGTTTTTGGGTGTCCTTTGTGATTCGGACTTCTTCAAACCGAATTTGACTCAGATTCAGTTTTGGTCAAATCGGTTGAATTTTGTTAAATCTATGCACCTTAGTGTTTTGGCCATAATTTCTACATACGAGATCCAAATTGTGTGTTTGAATACTTTTTTTAAAGCCTAGAACAGTACCATCAATTTGTTACATTGTGAGCAAGCTTGATTCGGTCATTTTTATGCCTTAATTGCAACAATAACCTTACTGCATAGTTCTGGCCGAATTTGGGTTTCTTTCTTCAATTTGTGTTCTAGCTTTGTTCCTTTGAGTTGGTTGAGTCCAGTAGCATCTACAACCATAAAATTCCAAAATATCAATGCACATACCTTTGGGAACCAATTCATCCTTTGCGAATACTTTGATCCCAATTGAGACTAGCGATTTGAAATTGCTTGGGGCTGGTCCTTTTGATACATTGCACTATCATATCTCTTATGATATCAAGTTAGGGATTCCAAAACTTTGCTCATACTAGTGTTGGCCGAAAGTCACCGAAAAGAAAAAAAGAGAAAGAAATAGCCAAAAGACCAAAAAGAAAAGAAAAAAAAAGAGAAAAGAAAAGAGAATAGTGGCCAGCAGCACTACATTGATCAAAATCCTAATTTGTGTTTCTTATTTTCAGATTGTGCAATTGTATTAAGTAGTGAGCAATCTTGTGCCCTTTTACCTTTTCTAAAGCAATTAGCTAGTGTCTCTCCATAACTTATGCAACACAAGTTTTGGTGCTGAAATTATTCTTATTTAGCCCATTCCATTGGTTGCATTAAGTTTCATTATCTTTGCGTGTGTATTGCCTTGAAATTCACTTATATTTTTGTGTGTGTGTTGCATAGATCTTTGCGTTCTGGATTAGAAGAGACCAAAAAGACTCGCATGAATAACTTTTATTTTGGACTGGATTTCGACATTCAGATCATGATATCTTGTAAAGAATTCAATTGTTTGTCATGTTTACTTAATCTTTCACGAGAAGCTGAAAGAAAGATACAGAGAAGACAATCAACCAAAATTCAAGCTCCCACAAAGTTAAATGCTACTCCTGTTGAATGCACTGCACCAAACCTGAATGACAGCATACACATTGAGCATGTGAAAGAAAGACAAGAAAATTCGAGTGAAGTAGAGGATAGCACATGTGAGGATGATTCTACTAACACAATCCAATCTACTTCGGTTAGTTTTGTTGCTGCTATTCCATACGCTATCCAGGTTAGTTCTGAAGAAGGGAAGCAACAAGCAGAAATACCAGCATTATCAAGTGAAAGTTTTGATGTTTCTACTTCTGAGGAGGAGGCCAATGACCATGGTACAGATTTGATTTTACAGCAAGAAAAGGAGCAAATTTGTGAGTATATTCCTACTATACATAATTCTTGTGAACTTCCACCTTGTGCCACAATGGTAGAACCATATGACGAATTGCATGCTTATAATTTTGATCATGTAGTGCTGATTACGCATAAGGAGGTGATAGCTATAATATCATCTACCACTGTTTTGTGCTATATCATGTTGAATGAGCCTGTTAATTTGACTTGTGCTATGGACAAGATTTCTAAAATTTCATCTCTTAAGTCTTTGTCTAGCACCTATGCCTATTGTTTTAAATTCAATTTATTTGGTGAATATGGCATAGATGGCAAGTTTTTTGTTTACAAAATATGCATAACTTGTGATAAACTTGCTGAATTGAAGCTTGCTATTTTGGGCAATTCTAATTGTAAGCAACAACTTGTTTCATTTGCGGCTCCATCAAATTTTCCTGATATGTGTGATACCCATAGCTTGCTGCCACATTGTTCGAATTTTAGTACATTAACTTGTATTACAAATCAGCATGTCATAGTTAATGTGTGGAATCCCATTAAAATTGTGTCACTATTATTGGAATGATTTGATATTGCTTGTTTACAATTTGATGATATGAATGAGCCATGCTTGATGCTAGAATTTGTAGTTTTGCCCACAAAACATGTTATTGAATGCGGCTCACAAAACATGAGTATTCTTTATCAAAGGTCAGGGATAGATATGTGCTTTACTTATATTTGCAAATTAAGTTGCAAACTAAATCATGTTAATATTGATGTTATATGCCTCACTTATAAACACAAATCGACTAGCAAAATTGTAAGGAAAGGTGCTTTGCTTAAATCTGATTTCCTCATGTGTTGTTATGTAAATAGCCCACCGCGAATCCAAAAGAACAATGAAATATGGGATATATACATCTATATCACATACACGTTGTTCCTTTTGTTGGTTGTTTCTTTTCCAGATGTCCAAAACCGAGGACAGTTTTCCTTCAAGGAGGGGAGGAAGCATCGAAGAGTGCTAGCGCTCATCAAGCCATTATATGCTGGAAAGAAGTGTTGAGCTATATAGATAATTATCAGGTGAATCCTCTAAATGTTTTTCATGTCTTCAAAATATATAAAGAGGCGGAGCTACTATTTTATTTAAATAAATGCAGAACCTATATGAGAATGTTTTATACTGAAGACGAGCAAAAGGGTGAGCTTGAGTCGAGGACGACTCAAATTCAAGAAGGGGAGGATGATGAGGACATCACCACTATGGATACGTCCACATCAAGTTGGACCAACTCCATCATGTCACCCATGGGCCAAGTAGATGGAGATATCAAATCCCACACGTTCTGGAATCCAATTCGGCCTCCAAAACCAGCCTGAAGTAAAATGAGCATAACTTTTGCATACGGTGTCCGATTGGAGAGTTCTTGTACTTCCCTGAAATCTTATCAAGTCTACTTTCCAATGGATCTAGAATCATCTCTAAATTCCTTATGAGTCAACAGGAATCTGTAAAACAATTGACATCACTTTTCCAATCCGAATAAACATGGGCCTTGGGCCTTGTAATTTGAGTTGTAGTCGGCCTCCAACTATTTTGCCTGAGTTTCCACGCCCCCTCTCCTCCTTAAATAGGCAGCCACACCCTCATCTAGGGTTTGGTTGGGTTTTGTTTGATTAGTTTAGCCAAGTGCAAACTTTAAGTCTTCAAGTTGTGCTGGACAACCATTGTTAGGACCCGAATCTGCAAATCCTTACCCTCTGTGTATTCTGTACTAGTCCAGGATCACGCTAGTACACACAGGACAAACAGGTTGAGATACCACAGTCATACACAGTGGAATTAATAAATAAGTACCTCGAACATAATTATAACGAGTTACACGACCTTATGGTCACCTTACAATAATTCGTCACGCAGGACGATAAATAACAATAGTAGCACAAGTTCAATAGCGAAGCAAAAGTACATCAATGGACCCCTCGTTCTGCCACAGGCAACTGACGAGGCTCAACCCTAATCCTCCTGACCTTCGTTGAACTCCTCTTCCCAAGCTGGTGTTGCTTCTTCTTCTGAGGTTTTTGTTGAAGCAAGGGTGAGTATACAACATACTCAACAAGTCATGCACAATGCAGTTCTATTACTACATGCATGGCTTATTCCAAGGGAAAGGCTTACATGGTTATTTTGCATAAAGCAACATTTCTTTTAACGGATAATCCTATTAGGTTAAAAGCGATAAAACCATTACTATTAATAATTAATTTCTCAATTCTTTTCCAACAGTTTGGCACACAGCCCTAAGTTTGATTTATCAGTCTTTGGCACACAGCCACCCATTCCACATTTTATTTTGAAAATCTAACTCTTGACTGTAATCCCCGAGCATTGTCCAATACCGCGGACGCGGCTATTCGAATAGATTTAACACACACTCTGCAGAGGCTGTACACTTTACCCACAGATACAATCGCCACCACACAGTGATTGATTGCAACAAAGTCTTTCGGAGACTAAGACTTAACATGTGAACCTCTCCAGTATTGCCTTTCTAATACTCCCCTCACTCAGAGCCAGAGTTTAGAACAGGCTAATACAGTTGGATGGGTACCAAGCCGTAGCACAGATACGCTCCACCTCACGGTTACACTTTTGTGTAACTGTCGCCCCGAGGTGTCAGAGGAAAGATATCAGAACCCTACTAAATTAGGTCTGTCCCATTCCAGACAAGTGGTTGTACGAGTAACTCAGTTCAAAGGCTCGCAAGGTGAAGTCCTTAACTGTCCCGGGCAAGACATCCATTTTATATTTCTCGGCACACAGCCTTTACAATCTTTAGTGCATCCCGTTTCCACACAAGCCCACCTAGCACGAAGCCTCCTTGCCACTTGCCCCGGTCCAAATCATTTTCCACCCCGGTTTACATTTATGCAACACATGCCAATGCCCACTTCATTGCATGAGTAGAACCACACAGGTTGCTACCCCCAATTCCATCTCATGACATCATCGCATTATTCCAAAATGTGTTCCATATTTGTTTAGTCAATATTCTTTTACAATGTGAAAGTCCTTCAGCGCATACAAGCAGACTAAGCACTAGTCACGGTCTAGCCTCCCGTGTTGGCTTTATATTAGCAACCAACCCAATTTAATATCTTAGGGTGACAAGATTTTCAAGGCATACAAATAATATTAACAAGGTGACATAAACAAGGTAGGTGTATTATCTATTTTACCCAAATTATTCAATGTTATTTTTTTAGTTAACATAGCATGCATAATTTGAATTGAAATACATTTGAAAATCTAGGGGCAATATGGTCAAAGCATGACTTGCCTTCGAAATGTAGTTGATCCTGATCTGAAACTTGCGATGGGTCTTCGAATTCTTCCCCGACAGCTCCCGGTAACTCGGAGTCTACTCGGAATAAACGTACATACGATAAATATACTTAAACAGATAGCAAGATCATCACTAAAAATAAAATAAAATTCACCAATAAATAGTTCACATTTTTACAAATTTTTAGGAACTAGAATCGCTCAAATTGGAGCTAAGACGCAAAAGTTATAGCGATTACAATTTTTGTAAATTCAAATAAAAGAAAAACCGAATTACTCTATTTATTTTCCTACTGGAAATTCGGTTAAATTCTCTCGGCGTGACATGTGTCAGCACTAGAGCTAGCCACGTCGGCTCGGTCACTGACCCATGGGCCCCCGGATGACGTCATGCTGACGTCAGCACACCCGGCGGTCATCTCCCTGACAAGTGGGCCCGATGAACAGTGATCGGTCCACTCAACAACTGACACGCGGCGCGCATCCATCGATCCACGTGGCTCCAAGACTTTCCGCCCGTTGGATCTAAATCCAACGATCGGTCGTCGCACGGTCAACCTACACCACGTGGCAACATCAAAGCCGTCCGCTGGATCCAACAGCGCTGGCTCGGCACTGCTACGCTACCCTAGGCCATGTGGCGCTCATCTATTGGCTAACGGTACGGCCGCATCCCGCCAAGACGCTCAAAAATCTACTGGCGCGACCGGCCCAACAACCCGCTCGGTCATAGCGGCGTGGATCGCCCGTGAGTGACACGTATGTATCACAACCGTCATCCAAGAATCAACGGCTACGGTTCATCGTGGCTAAGTTACCGAAGAGACACATGGTGAAATCTCGCCACGATCTCACGATTTAATGGACATTATCAAACGTAGCGAGAATAGCTACGTGGCAAGCACTTGACCGCATATCTATGATCTAACGGGCTTTATCAAACGCACCAACTACGGCTATTGCGGACGCCGGCGCGGCGGATGAAGATCCAACGGCAGGTACCCGAGCGATGCACGTATGCGAGTCTCGTGGCTTAATCCGAGCGGACATCACAGATCGGACGGCCATTTTCAAATGAAGCATCTCTGTGCCTAGCGCCACAGGAGGGATATGTGGCATTACCTTGGACGGGATGAAGATCCGACGGCTATGGTGAGTCGCGAGGTTCGAAGTTGAGGCGATGGCGCTTCTGCCGAGTTGGGGAAGACGAGGTAGGTGACAAGCGTTCCGGCGTCCTCCGATCGAAGAAGTGGTCCACCCGACGCGTCTTGGCACGACTGACTCAGGACCAGCCTTGGTTGCGGTGGAGAGCGGCGAACGACGGTGGAAATCAAGGAAGAACCGAGGAGAGGGAAGATGCTACTCCAGCGAGCTCTAGCGCATGCTACAGCGTACGGCAGTGCACGAGTGAGTGGGCAAAATGAGCGGGAGGAGGTGCTGCATGCAGGGGGCTTTATCTCTCGCTCAGACAGGCCTTGGTATGCACACAAATCCTTCGCAAAATCACGGCAGCCAACCGGCGACAGCGGTGCGACAGTCGCTCCCTCCCGATGCGCGACGCGATCCGGACCGTCCGATCCGCGGAGATCCGATGGCACCGGGCGAGCGATGGCGCGGCAGTGGCACTGACGTCCAATTGAAATCCAATGGCTCCGGGCGGGCGATGGTTCAGCTGACTGGCGTGACATGGCGCGATCAGAATGGCGCGGTTTACTGAGATCCAACGGCCCTCGCGAGAAGGCGACGCGGCCCAACATCAACCGTTCGATCGGGATCGAACGACCAGGAACGAGCGGCACTAGGGTTCTCGCAAGACGCTGCAGACAATGTTGGGCCCGCCCAAAGATCAGAAGCAATCCAATTTCTGGTTTTTGTCATTTAAATTAATTCTAGAAAAACAAAATAATTATTTAGGGCACTAAAAATTCTAGAAAAAATTCTAGAAAAAATTCTAGAAAATATTTTAGGGCATTTAGAGCTTAGATAAAATATTTTTATTTATTTTTGTTAATTACCTTTCTGAAATTTAATTATTCAAGAGAAGGATAAATTTAAATTAATTTCAATTAATTCCAAATAAATCCCAAAAATTCACAAAAATTCAAATATCTCCAAAAAATTAAATTAGGCCAAATTTTGGGACATTACAGCCACCTTGTCAAGATCTTCAATAGAACCCCACCCTTGTTTTTGCCTTCATTTATATTCGCAATTTCAGATTGCTTTACTATTGTTCTTGCTTGTTCTTCGGTTGCATGTAGGAATTGAACCTTGTGTTCAGGTTGATCGTGCCAACGGCAAGATCAATAACCCTTTAGAGTTGGTTTAGCGATTGCTAAGGCGCATTGTCGTCGTACATTGTAGTCGGGTCATCAAAGTCAATTCCTGCAAATCGAAGTTATCACTCTCATCGAAAGATCAGGACACCAAAGTTACATCACTTTCAACCGCAGGTCGGGCGGAACCTCGAGGTATACGTCGACAACCTGGTGGTAAAGGTTGAGAAGAGCGAAGGACTAATTGAGGATTTGAAGGAAACCTTCGCCAACCTCAGGAAGAATCACCTGAAGCTCAATCCCGAGAAGTGCGTCTTCGACGTACCCTCCGGGAAGCTATTGGGATTCCTCATGTCCAGTCGAGGCATTGAGGCCAATCCCAACAAGATTGCGGTCATCGAACACATGAAGCTACCGACCAAACTCAAGCATGTCTAGTGCCTGACTGGCTGCTTGACATCTCTCGGGTGATTTATCGCCCGCCTGGAAGAGAAAAGTCTCCCCTTGTTTAAGCTATTGATGAGCACCAACCACTTCATGCCTGAAGCCCAACAATCGTTTGAAGACCTGAAAAAGTACCTCTCCTCACCTCTGGTATTGGTCTCTCCTACCCCCAGTGAGCCGCTACTTCTATATATTGCGGCTACCTCGGCGGTAGTGAGTGCGGTGCTGGTGGCGGAGAGGGAAGGTGCCCAGAGACTAGTCTACTACGTCAGCAAAGTGCTATCCGATGCGAAGACTAGGTATCCGTAGGCCCAGAAGATGCTCTACGCTATTCTGGTGGCGTCCCGGGAGCTCCAACACTACTTCCAGGGACGGGAGATTACGGTGGTCACAGCCTACCCACTTCGAGAGATACTCCACAACCGAGAAGCCGAAGGTCGTGTCGCCAAGTGATCGATGGAACTAGGTGAATGTTGCCTCAAGTTTCACCCGCGTACTGCCATCAAGAGTCAAAGGTTGGCCAAGTTCTTTGCCGAGTGGACTTCGTCCACCGTTGAAGCTGAAGAAGCACCCGTGCTCCCCTCGTGGATCGTGTTCTTCGACGACTCTTTCCGGGTCGAGGGTGTGGGGGCTGGGTTTGTCCTGGTCTCCCCGATCGGGGACATCCTTTGGTACCTGATCGTCTTGGACTTCAAGGCGACCAACAACATTGCCGAATATGAAGTGTTACTAGTGGGGCTGCGCGCCGCCGCCGCGCTCAGCATCCGACATCTATACATCAAGGGCGACTCTTTACTCATCGTCAACCAAGAGTGAAAGTAGTTCCAGTGCTCTGATCCCACGATGGCCGCCTACTTGGCGAAAGTCAGGAGGATGGAGCATCACTTAGACGGGCTGGGGTACATCCACATCCCCCGATGCGACAACCACTTGGCAGATGAGCTTTTGCAGCTTGCCTCGACGAAGGCTTCTGTTCCGGTTGGAGTCTTTGAAGAAAGGCTTGCTCAACCGTCCATCGCTGCTCCCAACTCTGGCGGGGCCGATGGTGCTTTTATTCCAGTCCGCCCCTCCGAAAGGAGTCTTGCGAGACCGTCTATCGCTTCCCCGGTCTCCGACGGGGACGATAGTGCCTGACCATCCATTGTCACCCCGGTCTCCAGTGGGGCCAATGACGTGTCGGTTCTGGTCCATGTCTTTGAAAAAAGATTTCCGCGACCGTCCATTGCTACCCCCAGCTTCGGCGAGGCCAATGGTGTGGCTGTTCTATCCTCCGATTCCGGGCAGGGAAACAACACATCTGTCTCAGCCAACAGCTTCGGCAGGGACGACGATGCGGCAGCCACATCCCTCAATCCCGTGAGGGGAGGCGACGCATCTGTCTCGGCCGCCAACTCTGGCGGGGCCGACAATGCGATTGCCATATCCCCCGGTTCTGCGTGGGAAGAGAATGCACCCGTCTCGGCCCCCAACTCCGGCGGGGCCGACGATGCGGCTGCTACATCCCCTAGTTCTGGGAGGCAGAATGGTAACACCGCCAAGGTGGTACATGTGGAAATGCCCGCCAGGCGGAGTACCTAGGCGATCATCACGAGATCGCCACACTTGGTCGGGGGCGTCAGTGGATGGATCCCATCCTGGCCTTCCTATGTGATCAAGTGATCCCCGATGATGATGCTTCAGCTGAGAGAATTGCACGCAAGGCCAAGTTCTATACTTTGATAGGTGGGGACCTATATCGCTAGAGTAGAAAAAAATTTCTCCTAAAGTGCATCACTCGGGAAGCAGGAAGCAAGCTGCTCTCTGATATCCATGGAGGCATGTGCGGGAGCCATATGTCCAATGACATCGGTCAAGAAGCTTACCGCCCGGGATTCTATTGGCCTACTGCCCTCCAGGAAGCTTGTGAGCTGGTAAGGAGTTGTGAGGCGTGCCAATTCCACGCCAAGGCAGACCACCTTCCGCCCAAGTTTCTACAAACCATCCCGCCTCATGGCCGCTCGTGGTCCGGGGTTGAATATCCCGGTCCGTTCCTCAAGAGATTACTGGGGCTTCACCCACTTGTTCGTCACCATCGATAAATTCACCAAATGGGTTGAAGCCAAAGCAGTGCACGCCATTACGGCCTTCGCTGCTGTCAGGTTCATGCGCGGGATCTTCACTCATTTTGGAGTTGCCAACCGCATCATCAACGACAATGGCACCCAATTCACCAGCGCAGCGTTCCTGGAATTCTGTGAAGAGATGGGCACCAAGGTGTGTTTTGCCTCCATGGCCCATCCACGGAGCAACGAATAAGCTAAGCGCACCAATGCACTGGTCCTGAGGGGTCTCAAGACCAGGGCGTTTGATAGGCTCCGCAAGCGCGGAGAACAATGGGCGAAAGAGCTTCTGATGGTGCTGTGATCTCTCCGAACCACGCCCACCGCGGCGATCGGGGAGACTCTTTCTTCCCGGTCTCACGGCACCGGCGCATCGCCCTCCGAGCTCTCCTTGGGCTTGCCGCGTGTACCAGCCTTCAATGAAGAAGACCAGGAAGACCGACGCCAAGATGGCATCAACTTCCTGGAGGAAGTACGAGATCAGGCAGCACTACGTGTTGCTTGGTACCAGCAAAGTCTCCGGTGCTACCATGCCACCTAGGTCCGTGAGAGAACACTGGCAGTAGGCGACCTCGTCTTGCACCAAATTCTGCCACAGGCAGGCCGCGACAAATTGTCTCCCCGATGGGAAGGCCCCTTCAAGGTGGTCTCCGTCTCTCGACCCTGGGCGGTTCGTTTAGCGGCGAAAGACGGTCAGGAGCTGGCGAACCCCCAGAATATAAAGTTGCTGCGGAAGTTCTACCCCTGAATTTGTCTCACATGGTTGTCATGAGTACCAGTATCCCGGTGACTCCTTGACCATAACGTAGACCCCCAGCTTCTGCGCCAGGCTCGGATAGGCGTTTAGCAGGTGTGTGCGGCAAGGTGCACTGCGGCTATGCTCCGCCCACCATGGTGCTCCGCGGCAATGTTCCGCCCACCATTTGCCCCGCCTTTGGTGACCTGCTCCCTAGCCCCGCAGTTCTCTGGCCTGGTCTCGCAAAGATGGCAAGGGCATAAGTCCCGGATGGCGATGGGAAAGTGACAACCTAGCGAGTGATGTTCGGCATGCTATAAGTTTTTCGTGGCCACGCCCTGGGTCGACTAGCAGGCTGTTGCACTCTCCCCTAGCTAATCTTGGGCCCCATATGCTCAGTATGCAGTCGATTATCACTTTGATTAATTCAACTTGCTTATGCCTATAGGATTTGTGCCACACTTGGTTGTCACGAGTACCAGTAGCCTGATAGCCCCTTGACAACCCCTTTGAACCCCCAGTTTCTGCGTCGGTCCAGGACGGGCGTCTAGCAGGTGTGTGTGGCATGGTGCGCTGCGGCTATGCTCCGCCCACCATTTGCCCCACCTCTACGCGACCTACTCCCTAGCCCCGCAGTTCTCTGGTCTGGTCCAAAAGGATGGCAAGGGTCCCTTGGCAATACCGTGGACTTCTAGCTTCTGAGCTGAGCCTGGACGGGCGTCTAGCAGGTGTGTGCAGCACGGTGCGCTGCGGCTTTGCTTCGCCCACCATGATGCTTCACGGCAATGTTCCGCCCACCATTTGCCCTACCTCTACGCGACCTGCTCCCTAGCCTCGCAATTCTCTTGTCCAATCCTGGTAAAGTACAAGGGATTAAGCTCTGAATGGTGATAGGAAAATGACAACCTAGTGTGCGCTCCCCACTGACTCAGTGGCAGGGACTTAGGCTTTGTATGTCTGTTTGCCTGTTTATTCCTAATAAGCGTGGCTTAACCTTCGCTCGTGTTTAGAGTGGCTCCGTGTGATTGCAAAAAAACTCCTAATCATCGATCCATCCGGTTACCCAGAGGGCCCGTGTAATATGCTCTAGGGCTGGTCGCCTGGCACTGAATCTAACAAGTCACAAGCAAGCATGCGCAAGGGAAGACAACAGGTAAAAGCAAGGTATTTTCATTCATAATAGCCGAAAGGCCTATGTACATGTTTACACAGAAGAAGAAAGGGGAAAGAAGACAACAAAAGCGGTCGCTCGAGCTACTCGTCGGCAATCTCAATATCGTCGGCGTCGTCCCCGGCTTCTTCCTCCACCTCGCAGCGGTGTCGACGGGCATAGGCACCATCTCCATCAGCTCAGCGACGTACTCCGCCGCCTCGCGCACCCGTGCTGGTGCCCGGACAGGGTTGCACTCCACCCCAGCGACGGTCGTCATGGGGTCGAAGGAGTCATCGCGGTGGGTATAGCACATCAGGACAAAGCACACTATGGCAATCGTGACATCCCGCCCCTCACGGGCGGAGCGGTCTTCCAAGGCGGCAGGCAAGCCAGCAAGGGCTTTAGCGACAAGGGTGATGCTGTGAGCGTAATGCGCTTCTGATTCTTCCAGCGGACCGCTCACTGCCACCCCCAGCGGCCGCAAGCTGCTGACCATGCACTTAAAGGCGGGGCGGAGCATGGTGACGAGGTTGTGTAGTTTGCGGCCCATCTCCACGCTCAACGCACTGCACTTCTCCTCGGCACCCTTCGTCTGCGCCTCAGCGGCTTTGGCTCGGGCCGCCAAGGACGTCTTCTCCACCTTCGCCGATGCCAACTCCTCCCACAGCAACGCCATCTATTTTTCAAGGAGGGAAGTTGCCACGACAAGTTCGGTGACCAGGTCGGCAATCCGGGTGGCAAGCACGGAGGGAGCGGATGGAGAGGCCGAGCGAGAGGCAGCAACCCCGGTGTGGGCGGCTACCTCCTGGCCCAATGACTGGGTAGGTGGCGGCTGCGGGGCAGCAACCCCGGTGGTAGCAGACGGCATGGTCATCCAACCACCAGTACCGCCTTGAGGGTCTGCCCTAAAAACACCAAGAAGAAGGGTTAGCGCTAGCAAGCAGAAGAACATGTCAAAAAAAAGAAGAGAAGCTTACATGGCATAAGCGCCCCCAAAGCGGACGAAGAAGCGCGAAGCGCGAGCCCACTCCTTGGCCCAGCACTTTGCACCGTCGGTATCGGCGCGGTGGTCGGGCGCTGCCGCTGTCGAGGCGAGGGGCGGCGGTGGTCTGCCCTTCCCAAATGGAAGGCACGGCGGCGCTAAGAGAAGACCCAGCCCCTGCCGTGCTCGAAGGCGTGGAGGGGATGGAAGAAGAAGAGATGCCCGCGGTGCGGGGTCTCTTCGTGTCTAGACCCGAAGCGTCGGTGGTGGCCGACCATTTCCTGCGCTCCGGTCATCAGCAGGAGCTGGACTCCCCCTTATCGTCAGGGAGGCGCGAGGTGGTATCGTGGCCCTCCCGGTGGAGTCCATCGAGGGGAAGCATGCGGTGATCACGTGCCGCTCCGCCGGTGGCAGTCGGCAAAGCAATGACTTGGTCGAAGCCTGTGCCGCTCAACATTTGCGTAGCAGCCCGATCCTGTGCCTTGACCCCAGCAATGCTCAAATTCCCGGCGCTTGGCAAAAGACAAAAGACGTCAACCAGCTGTTGGTGGCCACGAAGGTAAAGAAGCAAAAAGACGGGCGGAAACATACGGCTTGGGTACGTGTGGGTCACATCGTCGTTGCTGGTGTACTACCAGCCACCGACGCTGTCAGAGGGGGCGATCCGCCGCCTCGAAGTCCCCGACGACCAAAGGTGCCGGCCGGTTTAGAGGCTCAAGAATCGGTCGATGTGTGCCACCATGGATCGGAGTTCCACCGTCTCCTCGACGAGGGAACCCCAGTTGTCGATGGCAACTACCGGTGCAGACGGCAGCTCCAAGACGTCAAGACCGCTATCATCAGTGATGTACAGCCACTCGTTCCGCCACATCTTCCAGGTGGTCTTCATCTAAAGGGGGATGTAGCGGGAGGCGGAGCCATCACGGAAGTGGAAATGGCAACCCCCCATGACGCCACCATCGGTGGAGCCACGGAGAGTGTAGAAGTATCAGAAGAGAGGAAGATTCGGCATCACCCCCACGAACATTTCGCAGAGGTATGCGAAGGTGGAGCGGATGATGATGGAGTTGGGGGTGAGGTGAAGATGGTGGATTTCATAGAAGTGAAGGACGGTGTGGAAGAACTCAGAATAAGGCGGCACCAGGGTACTCTCTTTGCCACCGTTAGGTGGGACCGCGTGCACAAGATACAAAAAGAAGAAGGTCCTGTGCAAAGGACTCAACCTGCTGAGGCGAGGCTTGACGGGCGACTAGAACACGTGACCGCCCGGCGAGCAGTCGGCGACCAGGACACATGGCCACCCGGAGAGCAGTTGGGCGACCAGGCCACGTGGTCATCCGATGAGCAGGCGGGCCCATTGTTAGTTGTCCACGCAGACA
This sequence comes from Guadua angustifolia, assembly GCA_036346375.1. NCBI lineage: Eukaryota > Viridiplantae > Streptophyta > Magnoliopsida > Poales > Poaceae > Guadua > Guadua angustifolia. Next base: position 34,866,312 of record CM070510.1, read on the forward strand.
GGGCTGGGAGGCTTCCTCTCGAAGCCTTCGCCGGGAATGCAACGTATCATAGCCATTGAATGCGCATGGGAGCCATTAAATGCGTAGTGAGCCGTTACAATGCGCGTGGGAGCCATTAAATAGGTGTGGCTCCCTGATAGTATGATGACCTGTCCCTCCAGCTGAGCCAGCTCCACCAACTCCCGTTCCATCTACACCGCCTAGGGAGAGCTGAGGAGACACGTGTACCAGGCGTTCGTCACACAACGTCCGAACCCCTCCCCTCGGGCAATCCGAAGACAGGCGACGTCAGGCAACGGCGTAGACAAAGAGGCTCAGAAGGACAGTAGCAATAGGACTCGACACAATCAATATAATTAATGTAAAACCACTCCCTCCACTTGCCCTAGCCAGTCCCGGGAGTATATAAGGGAGCTAGTGTGCATGGGGTGAGGTCGGTCGATCAGTTCACAACAGAGAAGAGATCCCTAGCTCGAATGATCGAAAGATAGGGCGAACTAAGAGCAAGCAGTATACTAGAGCAACACGAGCTTGAGCAGGACGTAGGGTTGTTACCCGCATTGGGGGCCCGAACCTGGGTAAATTCCTATGTGTTCTTGAGTTTCCTATCCTGCTCATCACGAGAAGTGAGTCGAGAGTGACACAGCTGCGAAGACCCCCCTACCGAAACTCGGTTATACACTCGAACCAATACTGTCTGACACAAACACACCGATAGTTACCCCCACCCATCTATTTATACTACTCTTGAGTCACCCTCCACCCTTAGATGAGTTATTTCTACCCCATGGACCACTATCAAGGGTTAGGATTGACTCACTCACTAATATGTGGGCTAACCCGAAACCCATACATATAACGGGTTTTTGCATGCTTTTCAAAGCATACTAACTAGACCCACTACTCTATCATCTAGATCATGATCCAATAGCCCTCCTTGATCCGAGCAGCTCCTAGTTACCATCTCATCCATTCCTTATCTTCTAGGTTTACACCGACTTCGTCTCCGATCATCTTCTAGCGATCCTCGACCATCTAGACTTTCGACACTCCACGCCTAGTCCCGGTCATCTTCCGCCTCACCATGATCAAAACCCGACGTCCTGCAACCATCAAAGACAAGAAAAACCAATAACATAGCAATGTCCAAAAAGATATGCAATAATCATCAAAGATTGCAATTAAAAATTCAACCTCGCTTATGAGGTCGGTGCTACTGCCGCCAGGCCGGTAGCACCGCCCATGGTAGACCGGTGCTACTGCTCCCAAGCCGGTAGCACCGCCTGACAATCATCCCTCAGATTGTACCTCTCTGGAATTTTCACGCTAGCCTGTGGTTAGCGCTACCGTCCATAGTGGACCGGTGCTACCACCCCTAGGCCGATAGCACCGCCCAATGCTGAACCAGAAATCACCCTTCAGGAATTTTCATGCCGGCCATAGGCCCGATGCCTATGCTAGACCGGTAGCATTGCCCTTGCTGGACAACACTCAAAATGCTTCAAATTTGGATTTAAACTTCAAATCTCCCTCAAAGTCAAGTATTACAAGCTTCAATAATGTTAATAACTTGTCACAAATATGGGTAGACCTCTACATGGTCTTTTAATCTCCCCTTCGATGAGTATATTGACAAACACCCAAAAGGCATAAAATTTTGAGTTTGAGAAAGAGAAGAAGAATCATTTGGAATGCAAAGCCAAACTTGATCCATAAATACAAAAAATGGGATTATGACCAAGTTGGCAAAAAAATATTTTTACAGCAAGGCAATAGAAAGAACAAGTTTTCCACAAAAACTCTAAAAGCCTAATAAAAACTCACAAGAACTCAAATATGCTTATGATTCAAGATAGTTATCAAGTTTTCAACAAAATCATAAAATCCACAATACAATTCTATTTTATCATTTAATGATTCCATTTTTATCTTTTAATAATGTATTTTCTACAATTTCTCCCCCTTTTGGCAATATAGGCATGAAGAAAGTATTTTCTCCCTTTTATATATATATGCATGAAATGCATCCTAGAAGAGTTTTGGAGATTATCCAAGTGATCATGATGACAAGATATGACTCTAAGCTAGACAATTTTAGATTTTGCTAGACGAAGACATGTCCAAATGCAAATAACAAATTTTGCTAGCAAGCTTAGTTTTGAATATGTCATTTTTAGCAAGATTTAACAAGTGCAACACTTAGCATTAGTTTCAAAACTAGAAGCAAAGCCACTCAAAGGATCAAATGGAAAACCTGGAGTTCATCCTACTCAACACTTTGGGGAATTTAGAAGTGCATACAAGGTCCTTCGAGCTCACTTTTCAATTAATACAAACTTTTCTATAAGATCTTAAAAGACAGAACGGGGTGCAAATGTTTGACATTATTTAGATTCTTTAAGCACCTATGTTTGTTTTATTTGCATTTTTCAAGTGTAATTGATTCAAGCCATATTCAACCATCTTAAGAAGGACTCTGAAGAGGATGGTCTCGGTCATGCACAACACATTCCAAATTCATCCCAAGTGCAATGGGAAGCTGTCTTGTGAATGCAAGATATTGAGTTTAATGGTCATAAATAAAGTCAACTTTGCTTAATTTTCATTTTAGCGCATTGATTTACTAGCAAATGAAGGACCTAAGCATGGATCAAAATGGTTTCACCCAAGTTTCTATAAGGACTCTAGAGAACTTCAAAACTTCACAGATAGTGACATATACACCTAGAGAGGAAACATAGCAAATAAAAGCAACATGTTTCATCAAGTTTTCATTTAAAGCTTTTAATTTTCAGATTTTAACAAGCCTAGCAAAATAAATCAAAATGGACATGGACATATCTAAGCTAGCAGTTTTCTTCATAAAGGTAGCAAGGTGCATAGCATGTAAGATAAATCATTTGCATAACAGACAAAGCTTATAAAAATAGAAAATAGAGTCTATATGCAATGCATAAAGCAGATTCTCAAAACTCCCCCTCAACAAGTGAATCAGTTTTAAGCACAAATCTAGTTCAAGTTGAGTTATTATTAAAATTAAACTCAAGATCCCAATGAATTCAATCAAAACCAGAAACACAGAATAAAGGGAAGAAGTTGAGAAACTGTGAACTGGGTGGCTATAGAGTATAGAAAAGATAGTAGAGAACACTACGGCTCAGAATCACTTTCATCTTCCCCAATGACTGACATAGGGAAACTGACTCTATATCCCAAGCTAAGAAGTGCATACAGACCCTGTCTATTTAGGAGGCCCAATACCTACTAGACTTATAAGGAACTCGACCTAGAGAGAAGAGAGAACAACTAATTATGCATGATAGCAATCTAAAGCATATGATGAGAGGTCCATGTGAACTCAAAAAAGAAAAATAAGCCCACAAACACTCAGAAGATGCAAAAGAAAGAAAATACTGGAAGAAAATATATAATACATAATATACAGATCAGCTCCCCCTCACGATAAGTCGTAAGGGCTCACGACTCTAAGCTCACTTCTCAAGGCAACAAACCTGGAGCTATCCAAAGGCTTGGTGAAGATATCGCTATCTGGTAGTCACTCTCTACAAAATGAAGCACGATATCTCCCTTCTCCACATGGTATCTTAGGAAGTGATATCTAATATCAATATGCTTGGTACGAGCACTACTACAAAACACTACATCACAGACGGTTCACAAAACACATCACAGACGGTTTTGTGAACCGTCTGTATCAAAGTGTCAGTGATGACAATAGGTCATCATAGACGGTTTTTGAACCGTTAGTGAAAATTAACATCACAGACGGTTCTAGCAAAAAAACCGTCTGTGATAAGGGCTCATCACAGACGGTTCGAGGTTAGAACCGTCTGTGAGGAGCTCTTATCACAGATGGTTCTATTTAGAAACCGTCTGTGATATTTCTTACATCACAGACGGTTGTAATATAAAACCGTCTGTGATATCTACACTGACGGTTTGAGTACATAACCGTCTGTGATGTTTCATATCACAGACGGTTTTTCAAAACTGTCTGTGATCATGCGTCTGATATAAGCCTCGCTGTAGTAGTGGAGAATGATGCACTGGGTTCTTAGCAATGCAAATAGCAGAAGTGTTGTCATAGAAGAGTGGAACACTAGGTATAGCTAACCCAAAGTCACGCAGAGTCTATCGCATCCAAAGCACCTGACTACAGCAACTCGCTACAACAATATACTTAGCCTCTGCAGTGGACTGTGCAACCCCATACTGCTTCCTAGGTGACCAAGAAACAAGAGAAGTGCCAATGAATTGGTAAGTGCCAAAAGTGCTCTCCTGAAGGATCGAGATGGCAGACAGAGGGGGGTGAATGGTCACAAAATAAAATTTTTCACCCACAAAAATACTCCAACTAAGACCTCGAAAGTTTCACGCAAATCAAATTCAGCAACCCTCCAAAACCCGAACAACTAGACAACTATGTGTACCCCTAGCTTACATGGATGAGAACGATGGAATATGTGGAGAATTTTTTATCACAATCCTAGCTGTCAAGTGTCCAAATAAAAATGAATCAAATCAAACCTGGCTTTTAGAAAGGAGACTAAGCTAAATCACAAGAGTCACTTTCTAAAAAGAAAAAACAGATTTTTCAGGAATTGTCCTCAATTGGAGCAGGTCGTTAGTGAGTTTATGGTGCTCCAAAAATTTTGGAAATTTTTATCTCTATGAGGAAATGAGTTTTGAAGTACTCTACCAAAGGTCACCTGCAAAATCCTTGTATAAAAATCAAGAAAAATCAAACATTACAGACTGTTAGGAATTTCGAGCAAAAAGTTTGGAGCTCGGTATTCACCTTGTGGCGCCCAAATGGTGTGACCAGCGTACTCCCCAATTTTTTCACAGATGAATATGAGAGTTACACACATTGTAAAACAAGAATCACTCAAAAAAGATTTTATAAGTTTTTCTAAAAATCAAACACTGACTACTACGCAAAGAACAAGTTCGGGACAAAGTTGCAATTTGATAGAAAAGTTATTCTCTAGTCTATCCTAGAGTGCAAAAGAGATGTAAAACCATATGAACACACTCAAGACATCCAAGATCAGCAGTATTAGAAGAAGGGAGGCAAATCCAAATTGTAAGAAAGTAAATTGCGAGAAAATAAGTTGTAGGAATTTAAATGCTGAATTTAAGATATAAAGTAAATGCATAATATAAATTTAAGCATGAATGAAAAAGATTTGCATTTCTAGAAGGAGGAGGTTTTCAAAGCCTCACAACTAAGTGGGCAAAGGTCAAAAGAACACAAAAACCTCTACAACCTTCAAGAGGAGGAGGCTTCCCCTCCCCCTCTATTTATACTACTCTTGGACCACCTATCACCCTTGGATGAGTCCCTCATACAGCCATACAAGGGCTAACTCATCCAAGGGCTAGGATTAACCCACTCATACAGCCATACAAAGGCAAACCCAAAACCTACACACATAATGGATTTTCTTGCACATTTTTCAAAGTATACTACCTAGACCCGCTAACCTATCAACTAGACCGCGGTCCAACGGCTCTCGTCGATCCATGCGGCATCTAGCTAGGATCATCTCCTTTCCATATCTTCTTGACTTGCATGAACTCAATCATCTTCTGGCGATCCCCGATCGTCTAGACCTCCAACGCACCGCACCTAATCCCAATCATCATCCGCCTCACCATGATCGAGCACCATCATCCTGTAACCATCAAAGATACAGAAAACCCATCACATAACAATGTCCAAAAGATATGCAATAATCATCACAAAATCCGATGGCATCGGATTGCTTGAGACCCAAAAACACACCCTCTCACACCGCAATAGGGTCCAGTGCTACCGCCCGGCCAGTAGCACCGAAAAAGGCAATCAAATGTCAAATTGCTTCAAATTGAAAATCCAATTCACATCAAACTCAATTCCAAAGCAAATCAAGCTTAAATCCAGTCAATTACTCATTACAAACATGGATAGACCTCCACATGGTCTTTCAGTCTCCCCCTTGATGAGTATATTGACAAACACATGAAAAGACATGTTTTGTGTTTGAAGAAGGGTAGAAGAAAACAATTTGAATGCAAAACCAAACTTAATCAAAAATGGAAAGAGAGAACTGACCAAGTCCGCAAAAATAATTTTAAAGTTATCCTTAAGAAAGAGCAAGTTTTCCACGAAAGCCCTAAAATCTAATAACACAACAAACATGCTTATGATCCAAAGAATATAGCAAAGATTTACCAAGATCATAAGAATCAACATAAGAATCAAGATTTGTTCATATTTTTGTTGTTAATGATGTCTTTTCTAACAATTTCTCTCTCTTTTGACAATATAGGCATCAAGATAATATTTTCTCCTTTTTATGTCTGAAATGCAGCCTAAAGGAGCTTTGAAAATTATCCAAGTGACCACAAAGACAAATTATGACACCAAGCTAGTTAATGAAAAAGGGGACTAAACCAAGACATGTAAAAGTGCAAATAAGAAATTTTGCTAGAAAAATTTGTTTAAAATATGCCATTTTTAGCAAGATTGAATATGAGCAACACTTAGCATTAGTTTCAACCCTAGAAGCAAAGCCATTCAACAGATTAAATGGAAAACCTAGAGTTCAACCTACTCAACACTTTGGGGAATCTAGAAGTGCATACAAGGTCCTTCGAGCTTATGTTTAGTTTGATGCAAAATTTTCTTTGGAGCTTTAAAAGACATCGCGGGGTGCAAATGTTTGACATTATTTGCATTCTTTACCCACATATATTTTTTTTGCATTTTTAAAGAAATTGACTTAAGCCATATTCGATCATCTCAAGAGGGACTCTTAAGAGAATGATCTTGGTAATACACAACACATTCCAAGTTCATCTCAAGTGCAATAAGAAGCCGTCTTGTGAATGTGAGTTTAATGCACAAAAAGAGTCAATTTTGCTTCACTTTCGTCTTAGCATTTTGATTGTTAAGCTAGTGAAGGATTCAAGTATGGATCAAATAAGATTCACCCAAGTTGCTATAAGGACTCTAGAGAATTCCAGAATTTCAAAAATCATGGCAAATACACATAGAGAAGAAACTTAGCAAGTAAATGCAACATGTTTTATCAAGTTTTTCTTTTAAAGCTCATTTTTCAATTTTTGCAAGCTTAGTAAAATAAATGAACTTGGACATATCTAAGTTAGTAATTTTCTTCAAGTAATGTTGCACGGTGTATAACATGAAAAATAGATCATTTGCATAATAGACAAAACTCATAAAATAGAAAATCAAGTCTATATGCAATGCATGAGACAGATTCTTAAACTCCCCCTCAACATGTGATTGCGAGAGAGGAGCCTAAAAGCAAGCACACATATACATAGCAAAGTGTATGTCTGGCCGTGAGGTAGTGAGATATAAGAGAGAGCTAATCATGCTCCGGAACTCCTTCTGATCAGTAGGCTCACCATCCTCATCGGGCTTGAGGATAACAGTGATGGCCATAGGAGTCATGACAAGCTTTCCATTAGACATATCAAACCGCCTCAGGAGGTCCCAAATGTACTTACCTTGGTGCAGAAATGTACCCTCCCGAATCTTCTTGATTTGGAAGCCGAGAAAGTAGCTCAACTCGCCTATCATACTCATCTTAAACTCTGTACACATCACCTCAGAAAACTGAGACACAAGAGAATGAGAAGAACTATCAAAGATAATATCGTCCATATAAATTTGAACGAGAAGAAAATGAGAATCCTAGTGTCAGATGAACAGAGTTTTGTCTACTATACCCAATTTGAAACCATGACTGAGAAGATAGGACTTAAGCCTCTCATACCATGCTCTAGGGGTCTACTTAAGTCCATACAAGGCTTTGGAAAGCTTGTAGACATGGTTTGGATATTTGGGGTTCTCAAATCCTGGAGGTTGCTTGACATAAATCTCTTCCTTAATAAAGCCACTGAGGAATACACTCTTGACATCCATTTGATAGAGTTTGAAGCCCTAGGATGTAGAAAATGCAAGCAGGACCCTAATCGCCTCTAGTCTAGCTACAGGGACAAAGGTCTCCTCAAAGTCAAGACCCTCAACCTGAGTGAAGCCCTGTGCAACTAGCCTAGCCTTATTGCGAATGACAACCCCATCCTCACTCAGCTTGTTTTTGAACACCCACTTAGTCCCAATGACATTATGACTAGATGGGAGCTCTACAAGTTGCCAGGCTTTGTTCCTCTAAAAGTTTTCCAGCCTCATGCATAGCATTAATCCATGATTTATCGGATAATGCATGAGTAACATCCTTTGGCTCGAAAGTGGTAACAAAGGTAGAGTGAAGATAGAAAGAAGATAAGCCTGATTTTGAGCATGTCATAGCTCAAACAGATCACCAACGATCTGATCAGGTGGATGAGAACGCTGAATGTTGCGGGGAGGACTAGAAGCAGAAATGGCCTCTACCTCTTGAGCAGAAGAGGTAGAAACAGAGTCACTCGCTGAAAGAGAGTCTGAAGGCAAGGGTTGGTCTCCCTGAGGTGCAAAAATAGAAACAGAAGGCACCTCAGGTGTAGAGGGGATTAGATCAAGTGGAACACCATCATCTCCATCATCCTCATCCTCTACAAAGATGGTCTCGGAGGGATAAGAAGAGCCTGATATATCAGGTATAGCTCCTGGGCTAGCCTTATCAAAAGTCATATCACAGGTCTCTATGATCCTATTCGCATCGCAACTCCAGACCCTATAGCTACGAAAAGAATTTGAGCAACCCAAAAAAATACCATCAGAAGAATGAGACTTAAACTTATCTAGGTTACCAGACTTCAAAATAAAACATTTGCAACCAAATACGCAAAAATGAGATACACTGGGCTTTCGCCCATACCTCAGCTCATAAGAAGTGCGACGCAAATGTGCTCTCAAGAAAACGCAATTTGAAACATGGCAAGCAGTAGCTATAGCCTCAGCCCAAAACTTCCTTGGAGTATTGTACTCATCTAGCATCGTCCTGGCCATCTCAATCAGGGTCATGTTCTTCCTTTCCACTACGCCATTTTGCTGAGGGGTGTATGGAGAGGAGAACTGATACTCTAACCCAGACTCTACACAGAAACTCTCAAAGTAGTAGTTCTTGAACTCTGTGCCATTATCACTGTGTATAGCTCGTAAGGCACCGAGGAGCTCAATAGACTACCTACTGACGAAACCCCTGAAGTGAGAAAAGGTCTCATCCTTTGAGGCCATGAAAAATGCCCAAGAATATCTCGAAAAGTCATCAACATTGATAAGAACATACCAATTCCCTCCCGCTGACTACACTCTAGTTGGACCAACAATGTCCATGTGTAAAAGCTGTCCTGGTGCATCAATTATCAGTATGGTGACCGGGTGATGAGAAGCAGTAACCATCTTGTCATGTCGGTAGGGAGAGCAAACTAAGTCTTTAACTATCTTGAGTTTGGGCAAACCACAAATGAGATTGTGGCTGCTAACTCTAGTCAAATGATCAAAACCAATATGACCAAGTCTCCTAACCAGAAGGAGAGATCACGGGACTCATAAGCAATCAAACAACGAAGAGAGTCTCAAGAAGAAGCAGAAAAATCAGCACAGAAGACTCTCCCAAATCTAGAAATCCCGCAAACTAACTCCCCTGATGAATCGAGGATTCTATAAGTACTGCTCTTAAAGTTTACCTCGAAAGAGTCATTGATAAGCTAAGAAACAGAAAGCAAATTATAATGCAACTTACTTACCAAGGCAACATCCTTAAGAATAAAATTCTCATTAATGCAAACAATACATTTGGCAATGATTCTACCTGAAGAAGCATCCCCAAAAGTGATTAACTCATCACCGAGGGTTCAGACTAGGGAAGAGAACTAACGAGAGTCTCCGATCATATGATGAGAACAACTGGAGTCAACAATCCAAACATCTCCCTTCCCCATCTGACGGACCTGATCAAGCCAAGAGAGAGAGGACTCAGTACTGGGATAAAGTGAAGACTTGGGAACCAATATTGAACCACATGATGCCTCAAAGTACCAGCCACAAAGGAGGAAGACTGGATTTTAGTGTCTCTCTGATACTCAACTCTCACAAGATCAGAAGTAGCAACCCTAGTAGAAGGTCTAGGAGCTGAGACTGGGTTGACTTGCTGTGGTGCAAAGGTCGGACCATCCTAGTGAAGCTGCCTAACTCTCCTACTAGAAAAAACCTCACGCCGCTGATATCTACCTCGATGGGAAAAATGAGGAATATCAAGAGAACGGTGGTAAGACTAACCACGAGCAGCTCTAGGACTAAAACTCAAATAAACAGCACGAAAACCAAGTCCTAGACGCTGCCAAAAACAGTCGACTCTCTAACCTATCTAGTAGTAGTGTGTGCCTTAGGAGCACCCAAAGTCTATGGATGACTCTGAATACCTCCAAGAGCAGCAACAAGCTCACGCCATGTGATCTTGGTATGCCTGAAGCAGAAATCTACTAGGTGACCATCCTTCTTACAGAAGATGCATGAATACTTCGCCTTGCTAGAGGCAGAAGTAACAGGAGTAGCAACCTTCTGATCAGAAGTACTATGGACAATCTCAGCAGACCTAAACACAGTGGTACTCACCCTAGGAGCTCCCACGATCTCACCACTCTTGGAGCCACGCACAATGGTAGGAGGATAAGTTCTAGCGTGCTCCAAGTAGTCGAATCCTAGACCCTGATTGAATCTGCTAATCTTGGATTGGTCTAGAATAAGATTGAGCTTCTTCTTGCCTCCTACAAACTTCTCGAGAGTGCTCATGAGGTATTCACACTCCCGGAAGAGAGATGAATAAGAAGAACATGGATGAGAGGAAGAAGAAGAATCAGAAAGAGAAGATCTAACAATACGCGCATTTTTCTCCCTCAGCACGCTGCCTCAATTTTGAGGGCCTCACAAGAAATGCACGGAGCATCTCTAATCCTAATGGCTTGGTCTTCTAGTTTCTTCGTAAGTTCGACTTGGATTTTATCCTAGTCCCCTCAATCACAGAACATCGCAAGCAACTTTCATGTGACTTATCTAGTAAGTCCTTAGCAAGTTTAGCACACTTAATATTTAAAGCTTCATTATCAAGTTTTAGTTGCTTACAGCCCTCACATGAGCTGATAGGGTCCTTAGAAGCATTCATTTCAAGTTTATCATTTCTAGAAGAAAGCTTCCTAATGTGAGCGCTTATGGCATCAATTTCATAAAGCAATTTAGGGCAATTAGAGCATGATGGAGTAGAATGAGTATGAAGAAAACTAGCATCTAAAGACATAGCATCAACAGATTCATTGCTAGTATTCTTCAACCTAAGACTATCTAGTTCAATCAACACACTATTATGCATAGTTCTTAGGTTCTCTAACTCCACAAGCAAAGCATCACACAACAAACAATCATCAGTGACTCGGGAGAGAGAAGATCTAAGAGAAGCTAACTCCTGATTCACCTAGCTCTAGCCATAGTATGAAATTTTTCTAATTTGCAAAAAGCTTCATTGAGCTGGTCATAGGAGGGTACCTCATCTGAGTTGTTGTAAAGCTCAAAGTCACTGATGTCGTTGGCGTCCGCCATGAAGCACATGTCGGAGAACTCGTCGCCGCTTTTCTTATCTTGCAGATCATCCTCGCCTTCGTCACTCCATATCTCCGTGTCACAAAGGCTGATGTCATCGAGGGCGGCGACGACGCAGTGGAAGAGCTTCTTGTTCTTTGAGAAGTTCCTGTACTTCTTCTCACGCGCTAGCTCGCGAGCTGGAGGCTTCTTGTTGCAGTTCTTGTTGGTGTAGTTGATCTTGCTCAAACCGCTAGAATCGTTTTTGCCCTTCTCCAGCTTGGGACAGTTTCGCTCGAATGTGGTTGGGGCCATCACATTCGAAGCAAGAGATCATGCCACCTGTACGAGGAGAAAATAAGAATCCTAGTGTCTGATGAACAGAGTCTTGTCTACTATACCCATTTTGAAACCATGGCTGAGAAGATAGAATTTAAGCCTCTCATACCATGCTCTAGGAGTCTGCTTAAGTCCACATAAAGTTTTGGAAAACTTGAAGACATGGTTTGGGTATTTGGGGTTCTCGAATCTTAGAGGTTGCTTGACATAAACCTCTTTCTCAATATAGTAAATAGCTTCCACTTTAATATTTGTGATTCCAATTGTTGTAAATGTGCATACTAACCATTGATCATGAGACTAGTACTATATGCACATGAGATTTCCTTTTTGCCTTTTATGTAAAAATAGGCTCGTTTCAGGGTATGACACGATGAACTCACCAGTGCGCTTGGGTTCAACAGAGAAGCACAGATGGCGGCGTACGAGGACAAAAACTATGGCATAGTCCTTGCGAATCACAGGGAGTTCATTCTTGATGACGGTGGCTCCTTGGCAAGCGTGCTCAGGGGCAAAACATGTGGCGCAAAATGGGCTTTTCAACGCGGGTGGCGCGCAATAAATAGCCCCTTGACATCTGAGTTCGGTGCAAAAAACGTGGCAAATATAGAGGTGACAGCAAAGTCCGGTGTGGATACGACGGCGACGATGTGGAAGTTTCCTAGATGTCTATATGTCAGCGATATAGCGACTCCTAGCGCAAGGACGACGTGGACGAAACATAGCCAATGGATCATAATCCAATGGTTCTGATCTAGGATTTTCTCAGCGCTAGGCTGGCAGCACGGATCTTGGGCTGGGCCTGCATGGGTTCGGTCCATCACTATTCTAAAGGCTTTTTAAGGCTTCTTCTGATAAAAACAATTCCAAAAAATAAATAAAGCCAAAATAAATAGAAAAAAAAACCAAAAATTCCAAAAAATTGGAAAATATTTTAGGACATTTGAAATTCAAATAAAATATTTTTAACAAAAATTTATTTAATGTTTTTAGATTTTCGATAAGACTAACAAAAAGCTTAATTCAAATAAATTCAAAATAATTTAAATAAATTCCAAAAAATATAAAATGCATGATAAATTCAAGAAATAAAAAAATTAATATGTTACAAATACCTCCAAGGTACCCAAGATCTTGGTTTATTTTACCAGGACCAAGACTTGGCCATGACACGATATGTAGATGATGGCCATCTGTTTGATCCATATGGTGCCAAATCTCAAACGGTTTGTCAGTGGTGATATAGCAGTTTCTTCACTGTCTTTTAAGCAGATCTTGGCAACTACTTCTACCATCACTAAGATATTATAGCATTATATGATGCCTCACATGAGTGCGTTTGGTTGAGACGTGTAATTTGCTATATCTAGAAGTCATGTGGCATTAATATCGTCCAAACCCCATAATTATCTATAAAGATAATATTGGTTGTGTTGTACAAATGCGAGTGGGTTATGTTAAAAGCAATATGACGAAGCACAAACTCCAAAAGAATGGTGAGGTAAAGATAAAGTAAATCACGTGAAAATCTAACAGATTTATTGACTAAATCTTTACAAATATCTAGTTTTAAAGATGTGTTCAACATTGAAGTGAAAATCTAACAGATTTATTCCACTAAATCCTTACCAACATCTAGTTTTTAAAGATGTGTTCCACATTGAAATAAGACTTGACTTAGGAAAACATGCATTGTCCAGGAGAGTAAATCTTTAAACTGACTGAAAATACTACTTTAAATTTAGAAAATTATAAGTTAACTCTCTTTTTCAAGCAACTAGTGTAACATAATATACGAGCGCAATCTACTCCTTTATTTTTTTTATTAGATTTTTTGCATAAGTTTTTTATAAGACATATACATTACACAATATTTATTTAAAAAAAAATGAGAAGTGCTGAGATATAGCAGTTTTCTTTATTTTTTAATGGAGATTTTGGTGATGTATATATATGCATTACGCATTTTTTGTCCAAAAGGATTTGTTCTTGTTCTATTTGTTTAAAAATGTTTTTTATCATTATGAGCAATCCAAATCTATCAAAAATGCTTTGTATCTGAGATATAGCAGTTTTCTTTATTTTAAAATTGAGTTTATGGTGATGATATATATGCATTACGTATTATTCGTCAAAGGATTAGATTTGTTCTGTTTGTTTAAAAATGTTTTTTATCATTATAAGCAATCCAAATCTATCAAAAATGCTTTGTATCATTATGAGCCAATCCAAATCTCTAAAATAAATTTCTACTATATATGACCCCTTATACAATAGAATCATGGTTACGACATAGCAGAACTCTTTCATATTAGTTGTTCAAATATATTTTGAGTCTGATTATAAACAATTCGTTAAGATATAGCAGAATTGATTGTTCAAATATCGAGCAAATCCAAGTTTCTACTATAAATATCGTCCCATACTGTACTCAGACCAACAAATATTATCCCTCATTTTACATCCTATTCAAATATGTTTCAGTCAAGAGAATCCATATATGACACCCCATTTACAAAAGACAATCCAAGAGATAAGTATCTATATCTCCCTGTTATGTGCTCCCGCTATTCAATCGATCTAGTATTTGATCTACGTCGGTCATCGTTTAACAGCAATTACCAGTCAAAACAAGTACGCATATGTTTGATGATGCTTAGAGCATCTCCAACAGTGCATAAAATCCATTCTTAAAATCTGATTTTAGGTTTGATTGCAAAAAAAAAAAATACTCCAATAGTTCCTCTTTCTAGCTCCTTAAATTTTGGCACGCCCAAAAACAGCACCCCGACTCCTCATTTTTGTGCGCTCTGTCCGCGCTCCCAATCAACATTATTTCGCGCCCAGGATGGCCCACCGGACCAATTCAAAGGTATTTTTAGGAGAAAATATAGGAACTATTGAAGAACAAGGTATTGGTATTTTGTAGACCCAAAATTTTTTAGAAAGATCCTAATCTAAGAATATTGGGAGTCTAAATATTAGGAACTGTTGAAGATGCTCTTACACGGACATCACATTTTATTTGCGTGCAGAGATACAGATCCAAAATATGATATCGATCTCCGCCGGACCAGTAGCATATTTACACGCATGCTCGTACAACCTTATAAGAACTTAGTACATTTGATACATCACACGTAGCACACTACACGAAAACTCAAGCCGCGTCGACGTCGTCGTCTTGGTTGAGCCTCGCCGCCGTGGTCACCGCGGCTCCCACCCCGCCAGCCGTTTCGGCGCTCCGCCCGTCAGCTGCACGTCTCGCCGCACCACCTCGCCAGATCCTCCACTACTACAGAACCAGCTATCACAAGCGGCTCAGAATCCCTTTACAAGCGGTTTTATAATCGCTTTAAGCAATCAAGGTGATACCCGTCGGGTATGACAAGCGGTTGCTCGAACCGCTTGCTGTGGGCACCGAGCGGTTGGGAACGTGTCCAGAAGGCCAGTAGCCGCTTACGTGGGGACGCCACAAGCGTTCGTGTTACAAACCGCCAGGAGAAGGATATTCGTAAGCGGTTAGTATTACTAACCGCTAGGAGAGCAAAGACTCGAAGCCGTTGGACTCACCAACCGTTGTGGAGAGAGTTTTCAATTATATGCATTATAGAATATGTTCTTACAAAGTTTTTGTATATCTTTTTGACCATGAAATTAAATATGAGTGGAGGAGTTTTTATGCAATTAAATATATATTACATATGCATACTCATACACATGTTCACATGCTAGCTCAAGACACAAAAAACGAACTTAATAGTGTAAAAATGGACAAGTACATACACGCAACCGACGCATAAGTTTGAATGATGAAAAAATGATTATCGAACTCATTTGTTGCATGCGCCACTTTTATGTCCTTGGTCGACGTGGATGTCGCCATCGCTCAGCGGTGTCCAACGCAGAAACCTTACATGGAACTCGCCATTTGGAGATACAACCTCGCTGACAAGGAAGCCGATAAGTTGTTCTTGGAGTGCGCGCACCGGTGAGGCGGAGCACGTTAACGTGCTCATCGATATTGGGTGACAATTAATTAAGCAGAAATATATAAATATCCGATCACATGCAATTAATTAAAATGTAAGTTGAAGCTAACAAATTGACATGCATATACTAACCTCAAAGATAATGTTCCAAATTGCCGCCATGGATAAAACTTTGAATATAGTGGAACACGAGTAGCCACATAAGTTGTTTCCAAATGCCTCGGCGCTTAACCTTCACGGGAGAAATTTCGAATATCGATGAAGAACCGATATGGCGATGTATATTAATAATAGTTTTTGTAGTACGACTGAAAGTGCTTACTATGACTTCAATTCTTTCTCGAATTCTCCTTTTGCTTCTTCTTAAACTTTGCAAATGTCTTGTTAAGGATGTTAATGAACCATTGGTATTTTTGGACCGGATTCTTCTTGAGTCATAAACCGTAATCCCGCCGTTGTCAAGCTCGATGACTAGAAGGATCCAAAGGAAACCTATTCAGATATTGCAACATATGGATAAGTAGCTACTGTACTATCAATGGCTTAAGAAATACAAGAACAAGAGGTTTGTGAGAACACGACTTGAAGTTGAAGGGCGTAAGTATGTACGGTTTGTAGTGTTGTTTCAACAATGCATGCAAAAGGTATTCCTCAAGTAGCTGTTTTTGCTTGTTGTATGACCAGATTTTCTCGCTGACAATCTTCGGGTCGATGAAGCCAACGCTGCTTGCCCATTTTTACATCGTTGTATCTCCATTCTACATAAGAAGGATAACTAAGTTAATTAGATTTTCAATTTTGTGGTGCGGAGGAAGCAAACGGTAAACTTAGTAGATCGACACTTACAGCACACCCGCCAGACATGAAAGACACGCTGACCTCGCCTCCTTGGTACACATGGTACAAGTCATCGAATTCCACCATAGTTCGTGTTGTTCCTGCGGAAGAAATACTCATCTTGGAAACGGAGGAGGAACATTGTATATCCTTTAGATGCCCTTTCCATGTACCATTCATGCATTTGACGATCTTGGTTGGGAGATCTTTTATATCCTTTGGATCAATTAGCGCTGTTTAACTCATACTTCCATTTGATTGGTGCCATTATTGGAATATCCTCGGTCTAATGATTTGAGTCCCGCCTCCTTCAGAATGCCATTCTCTCAAGTCCTCAAAGACTCACGATCTTCCACTTTCTTCTTCTTTCCCGCCAAGGAGCCCGTATTTTGCAATCGTAGCCTTTCTTATTGTCCTTTGTAGTCGCCATCACAGTGGCGCCGTTCCCGCATGACCGAAAGTGCTTCACGCTTTTTTATCTATTTTAAGCTTGACTCGCTTTTTGGCGAAAGTCGCTCGCCACATCCGCTTTTACGGATGCAGCTAGCTCCTCCGCAGCCAGGTCATATGGCCTCTTTGGCGTTGTTTTGACATTCTCTCGCCGCTTGGATGCCGATTTCGTGGGAGGAGGTGGTAGTGTGGGATCTCCTTCTCGACATCGAGCTTTTCCTGGGAGATGCCGAGGCGCAGGTGACCGGAGATGTTGGGTGCTTACTTTCAAAGGTGGCGGTGGCGGCGGAGTCGGGCTTTTGTGGAGCGGAGGTGAAGGAGGCGGCCTCGACCATCGGGAAGCATTGCGCAAAGCGACGCCGAGGAGTCGTGGGTTGTCGGCGTGGAGGAGGCGTGCTTGCTCTCGAGCCGGCTCAACTTATGGGCCTCTCTTGCCGGAGATATAACCTCCACACCATCCGGAAATATGATGTACTTTTTGCGCCATAGGATGAATGTGCCATGGAGGGCTCTGCCCAAGGTTGGTCACCTCGCCGCCTCTAGGAATATCGAGAACGAGATCTTCGGCCCCCACCACCTCTTCCACCGTGACCTTGGAGTATCCGGAGGGTATCCGTTGCGGAATGTCCGCCCGCCTCCACCGGATAAGCCATGCCGTAGCCACCTTGAAGGAGAGGTTACGATATCAATGTGTAGCTCAGACCGGCGGCGTAACCTTGATGCTGCCCACGGATGACGGGCGCGGCGGGTCGCTCACATAGGCCACGGCGACGCCAAGAATCGCTTTTTTGGCGCGGTCGATCGATCACGGATTCCGCGCCATTCAACATTGGTCGAACGTAGTGCTCCTCGGCCGCTCATTGCTTCGGACACTTTTTATGTGACTGTGTCATCGATGGAAGCCTTCAGAGCTCTAAGCTCTTCCTCCAATCGCTCACTCTACCCGATCTCCTCTTGCTTCGCCCCGACTCGTAAGTGCTTGAGTCTTTGGCAAAGCCGCGCCTCCATGGCACCTTCCCGAAACCTCGTGGTCCGCCCCGGTGCTCGTAGTTTTGAAGGGCATATGTTAGCTCGCTATTCTCCCCGTCCGCCGCCAGGATCCTCGACCGAGTTCCGCCGATTGCTTCGCAATCCTTTCACCAACTTCGGACTGCTTGCCATCACCAAGCTACCATCATCGAAGGCTGCCCCTGCGACCCAATAACCAATTGCGCATGCGGGCTCCCAATTCTCGCCAGTATAATATCGTACGCCGCCAAGTTCATCTTCCCGCTTGTCCCATTTCTTTGCAGTTTGATGTAACCACCGTCCCGAGATGGTGGTGGTATTTCTTCTTCGCATTCACCTTGTTTTTTCTCTCGCACTCGCCCCGCATCCGGCAACCTTGTACTCCTCGAAGCATCCCAATGATCGCCACCTTAGGAAATTTATTGAAGTCCGCCTTTCTCCTTTGTCGATGTACTTGCGGGTGAGGGACGACTTCCATCGCCGAAAGGAAGTTGCCATCTTCTTCAAAGCCCATCCCTTGGCCTTCGTTTCGCATTCTTCCGAAAAGTGAAATTTTCCTTTATATCATTCCGCAGCAGCTTCCTTGGTAGCCGCAGGACTTCGCCCATTTCGATGTCGATTGGGACGTGATCCTCACGTGGTAGCCGCAAGCGTTGTTGAAAGGCCCAATTGCTGAATCCGGCTAGCAGACTCCGTCATTGCCGACTTCGCTTATCACGCACTTTGTCGAAGGCTTCTTGTTAGGTCCTCGGTTCATTCCGGACTGGTGGCCGATGAGGTACCGGCCGATACACAAACACATATAATATGAATGATTTTAGAATAATTAAATGTTTATGGTGAATTTATAATGGGTAAGAGTATACCTCGCACCAGTTGTTAACGGCCTCATCGACAGCACAAGAAGACCATCGTGATTTTCCGTGATCGCTGATAACGGCCTCATTGGCTAAGACGCTACCCAACAAGAATGGTCTCGAACAATGATTTTCCGCTTCATCGATTCCGGTCACCACGCCTTGGTGTCGCCATCTAGAGTAGAGCAAATCTCGAGGCTTAGATTACATACGAAGACAAGATTGTTGAGAACAATTCGAGGCTTAGATTATATATGAACTTTCTGCATGCAATCATATATTTATACATTTCACATAGACTTACACATTTCACATGATACATATACAATTGACAATTCACATATACTTACACATTTCACATAGACTTACACATTTCACAAGATACATATACAATTGACAATTCACATATACTTACACATTTCACATAGACTTACACATTTCACAAGATACATATACAATTGACAATTCACATATACTTATACATTTCACATATACTTACACATTTCACATAGACTTACATATTTCACATGATACATATACAAATGACAATTCATATACTTATTTTCAGTAAAAAAATAACATTCATTTTATTCCACACTAATATGATTTTAAAAATGAATTATCAATGTTATAAGATGTTTAGTATCATGCAGTTTGAACTTGTAGGTGTCGATCAGCCCAGACAGACTTTTCACGGTCGGCACCTAATGTCTCGATAGCTCGCATACGCCACGGCAGTCCAGTCATTATGCTGCTCGTCGCTATGGCCCATCGCCGATATAAGGTGCCGACTGCTGGAGAAGGTCCTGCTCGATTGACCAGACCGAAGTTCCAAAAGCATGGCTGCCAGAGAGCATACGATACACTGCGGAGAAGACCACGAGGTGACGCGGCTTGGTTGATAAGGAACCGATTGCTCGCTTCGCTGGTGTAATAGACTATTAACATTCTAGTCGGGATTTATAACATTACTTCGCTTTTTGAAAATCATATCAGTGGAATAAGAATGATTAATTATTTTTTATTCAAGAAATTTTATCGAGTCCTTATCTTCATCCGACCAAATTTCAACTGAATAAAGGATAGATTGTGATTACGCCCCAGGCATAAATAAAGAGGAATGTTAATGAATCACCTGATGGAGAGCAGGAAAACTAAATCATCAGACAACAATTTAGCAACTATTGTAGTAAAAAATATATGAAATGCTAGTAAAAAATATAATAACACATTTCACATATACTTACACATTTCACATATACTTACATATACTTCTAATGCTGACACTAGTAGTCACTTGGCTATTATTTGAGTTGAACCAATTGGCTCTAATACTGCCGAGTGCTACTACTACTGGAAGTGATTTATTCACCTGCTACTTGTATTACTGCCGAGTGCTACTCCCATTTCTTACCTTACTTGGTCAATCCTCGGGAGTACTACTCTACTGGCTCGCTTCTATCGCCGACTACTACTCCCTCCTCCTCGACCGATCGGATCTGCACCTCCTCTTCCTCGCTCACAGAGCTCTCCTCCTCTCCGCGCCAATCGCTACCATTCCTCCTCAAACATCCAGACAAAGCCTCAAACATCCGCACTATAACACATGAACACTAACAGAACAAAAAACCACTTCATAGCCATCCATTCAACACTCCTTGTGGGCACTAATCACAACACTTCATAGCCATCCACTAATCACAAAGACAACATAAACACTCCTTGTGGGCATTTCACCAACACCTTGTGTGCATAAAAACAGAGAGAGCAGAGGGGGCGTTTCGCTGCACCTAGGATCTCCGGTCCTCCGGGTGGAATGGCGGGCGGCGCCGAGCGGTGGCAGAGGAGGTCCTGATGCGAGTGGCGCGGCGAGGGACTCGGCGGAGGTGGCGGCACCGAGAAAATTTGGGTTGTGAGGAAGCGGACTTAGAAAATTTAGGGTGTGAGGAAGAGCGGCAAGATGAACTTTATATAGGGCACTCCACTTCTACAAGCGGTTGGTAATAACAACCGCTTGTAGAAGTCCTCTACAAGCGGTTAGTATTATCAACCGCTTGTAAAGAGGACTTCTACAAGCGGTTAATATTACTAACCGCTTGCAGAACGCATGGATGGGCGGGAGTGGAAAGGTTTATGCAAGCGGTTGGTATTACCAACCGCCAGAGGGAGTTTCTACAAGCGTTCGTAATACCAACCGCTTGTAAACGTGTTGACCGCTACACATTAAAAACAATACGGTGCCCATATAGCTCGATAAGATCTCTTCTCCTCGGCTAGCGCGTGGCGCTTGAGTGTACGGCTCAACCACTCCGGTTCAACCCGCCGCGCCTTGCCATTCTTTTTTATTATCAGGCCTTCTACAAGCGGTTGGTATTACTAACCGCTTGTAGATCGATTTCTACAAGCGGTTCTTACTACCAACCGCTACTAGAAGTTGGTAGAGCTTCTAAGTCCCCGCATGCACTCTCCCACACCTTCAAATTTTCTAAGTCCTGCGCGCCTCTCGTCATGCAGACGCCTCCCTCCTCGCTTCTCTGCTTTCATGCCCACAAGGTGTTCGTGAAATGCCCACAAGGAGTTTTGTTGATATATTCATGTTGGAGTAAAGAAAATATTGTTGATGGTAATTTGTTTCACTCTTTGAAGCAATTAATTCATGTCGACGGCTTCATCAAATGGCGAGACGAAGAGACAACTAGAGGCATTATGGATGAAGCTATCGTGTCCTCGGCGCGGAGATCCTCAGAATGTGTTCACCTCCCGTACATCCAAGAATCCATCCCGAGTGTTCATGAAGTGTTCAATATGTCGGTAAGTTTTTGAAGTTATTCATTTGTTCATATTCCTTGACTTTCACCTTCCGCTCCATTCTTTCTCGCTTGAAGGGCACAAGATGTCCAGATTAGCGTAATGATAAAGCCACCATAGTCTTGAAAATCTTGCAATGCAAATTGCTGCATTACAAGAAGATTTGCTGCCAAGGAGAGTTCACAGATCCGACAAACTAGTGTCTATAAGAGGGAGAGATGCACATCCCACCGCTTCGATGACAACAAGAGTATTAAAAGCTAGAAGAAAGGATGGAAAGAGTAGAGGACATGCTAAAGAAATTAGTTAATATAGCTATCATTGTAATGTTGCTCCTTTTAGTTAATATAGCTATCATTGTAATGTTATAAATTTCACATCGCTTTTGGGGTTTTTGTATGGGAATTTATGAGCTAACTATGCTAAGCTGAATTTCTCTTTGTATGGTAAAATTTACGCAATTCTTTCATAGAGTGGATATAAATTTTCAGTTTTTGTTCTCATTTTAAAATGTGTACAAATGGTTTTCAAGCTTTGTTTTCATTTTAAAATTTGTATAAATAATTATGTACAAGCAATGTTAAACATCAACATATCAACATGATCATATGGAATAATTTGTATACAAGTAGTACATCTTAAGTCTTCGCTTTACAATTGTTCCTTCGTTATGATCGTGGACGTATGTAAGGAGCATCGACATCATCGCCACGCAGGACGCTTATGTCGACATCAATCGTAAAAGGAGGGAGCTCGCCGAATCGACCATACTCTTCCTCGCCGGTGACGTTCTCAACTCCTACAATCCTTCGCTTGCCTTGGAGAACCACATGTCGCTTTGGCATTACCTTTTGCTTGTCCTTCGCTTCTTAGGTTTGCTTGACATGTCCATTACATAGAAGACCGGATCACATCGTCATGAGAACAAACGGTTCGCGCTTATAGCCGACTTCGTGAGATCCACGGTTGTCATGCCGTATTTGTCGACCTTCACACCGCTTTGGAGTCACTTTGACCCATTGGCACTTAAATAGAGGGACCTTTAGAGGTCCATAGTCGAGCTCCCATATTTCTTCTATGAAACCATAATATGTGTCCAACTCCGCCGTTGTCTTCGGCGTCTATACGGACACCATTGCTCGTTGGTGCTCCCGTTATCCTCGATCCGTGTAGAATGTGTAACCATTGATCTCATACCCCTTGAATGTCACGATTTCTTGTGATGGTCCCCGAGCCAAGCGTTGCAATAGTTCATCGCTTGACCCTTCCTCAAGGATGTACTTCTGTAGCCAGCCACCGAAAGAATCCATGTGCTTCAGGGTTATCCAACTCTCTGTCTTCCCTGTGAACTCGCGGCGTAGGACACTCTTGTGCTGAAGGACATAGGGGGCGACTATAGTTGATTGCTTCAGAACAGTGAAATGTGCTTGCTTGAATGCAACAAGATCATTGCATGCAACTGCTTGCCTTCCTATTGTCCCTTTGCCCCGTAGCCTCCCCTCGTGTCGTGATATGGGGACGCCGATAGGATTTAGATCATTCATGTAATCCACACAAAACTCTATCACCTCCTCCACACACGTAGCCCCCAAGAATGCAGCCTTCCTGGACGCGAACGTTACAGACGATTCTTGAGGACACTCATGTACCTCTCGAAGGGAACATGTTGTGCGATACACCGTCCGAGGATACCTATCTCCTTCACAAGGTGAACGGTGAGATGAACCATGATATCAAAGAATGCAGGAGGAAAGATCATCTCGAGGCTAACCAAACTTTGTACCACATCGCCTCCAACTTAGGCGCTTTAGCTGGTTCGACAACCTTCTCAAAATGGCGCTCAGAAGGAACATAGCTTTGTGATTGTCCCCGCACCCACTCGGGCAAGATACCGACAGCTACGGAGCAATCTGGTCATCAACACAAGGCGCTCATGGATTTTAGGCCTTGAGTTTGTTCTTTTCGTGTTTACGAAGTCTCTTTACATTTGAGGAGTATCCGTAAGGACCTTCACACTCGCTCAAACACTCAATCATGCTTTTTTTCTTCTTTGCTTGGAGTGTAGCTCGCAGGATGTAGAAAAGTTGTTTTGTCCTTCTTTGTTTTTCGGATGTAGGTCACTCCTCATCTCCATGTCTTCAAGGTCCTTCCGAGCTTGCAGTGTATCTTTCGATTTGCCATACATATCTATGTAGCCTAGCAGGTTCAAGCAAACATTTTTCGTGATGTGCATGAAGTCAAGCGAGTGACGAACCTCCAAATCTTCCCAATACGGCAGGTCCCAAAATATTGATTTCTTCTTCCATGTGGGTGCATGACCATCCTCGTTCGGCACAGGTATGCTTCCAAGACCCTTCCCAAATACTACTTTCAGATCCTTTACCATAGCAAACACAAATCGCCCATTACGATGCTGAGGCTTAACACGAATTTCTGTTCCCTGCTAAATTTATCGCTTTTCCACCTCAAAGCATGACTGCCAGAAGAAACTCATGTGGCCCATGTACACACACTTCCGAGAGTTTTTCGTACATGCAATTGCTTTATCTATGCACTGGGTGCGAGCTTTAAACCCTTTGACAGCTTTGGCCGACAGTTACCGAGAGCAGCCAATCGTTGATTGTTACAAACAACAATGCACGCAGTTGAAATACTCTCTTTGTACTCATCCCAAACCCGTACACCATCCTCCCACAACTTCACAAGGTCTTCAACCAATGGCTTCGTAGACATCGATGTCGCTTCTGTGTTGCTTCGCCTTCGATCAACAATGGCATCATGATGTACTTCCGCTTCATGCACAACCATGGAGGAATGTTATAGATGCAAAGCGCCATAGGCCAAAAGGCGGATGCTGCTCAACCGATCGAAAGGATTCATCCCATCGGTGCTCAACCCAAACCTTATGTTTCGACCATTTGCAAAGTTCGTAAGCCCGACCTATTTTCCTCCACCGCGAGCCATCCGCAGGTGTCTAACATCCCGCCTTCCTTACGCTTCTTCTCGCATGCCAACGCATCATCTTGGCATGACCTTCGTTAGCAAACAGACGCTTCAACCGGGGATCACAGGAAATACCACAATACTTTGGCTCGAGTTCTCTTCTTGACGATTCCCATCTAATTCACCGGATCACACGCTGCACCTTATACCGATTCTTCGCACACCGACAAACCTCCAAATCGCATACTCATTATGCGATACAGATACAATCGTTAGGACATGCGCGTATCTTCCGTACTTGCAATCCTAAAGGGCGAGGACTCGCTTCGCTTCATAACGAGATTCGTAGAGTGTTACCTTCCGAAGCAACTTCTTTACGAAAGTGATAACAAACCATTGAATGCCTTGTCCGACACACCGCTTGTGGCCTTCCATTGCATGAGTTCTAGTGTAGTACGCAGCTTTTTGTGGCCCCGTCCACGCTTTGGGTACAAAGCGCCTGTGGTCCTCTACCATGCTCAAACTTCTTGTATTGTCTTTCCTCTCGTGAACTCTCCTCTCCATCACGGAGCATCCGATCTAACTCATCATCGCCATACTGCCGATCAGATCTTCCACGGACCCGTATTGAGTGGTGTCCGGCATATCGCTATTCTATCTTCCTCTTCTTCATCTTCTTTATCATCTTCCGTCGAATCGCCTGCTTTCTCCATGGTGGGTCCAGCAGTATAGTTTGCAATGAAACCTCTCGTGATCACATGGCTCATAACCATCCATCGCTCGGAGTGCTCCTTCTCATTCTTGCAGCCTCACGACGGACAACGATGAAGCTTCCTAGAGGCAAAAATGCAACTACCGTGTTGAGAAACTCCTTCATGCCATCTCTGAACTCTCTTGACCGACGGTCCGCATTGTACATCCATTGCCGGTTCATCTACACCAATAAAAATAATAACAACATCTATCACAATATTTAATTAAAGCTAACTATGTCTAATAGTTTTGTATTTTTAATCATTCTCGCATTCTTTTAACTAAAACCAACTAATTATTTCTAATCCTCGCCGCATTTTTTAAAATAAAACTAACTAATTGTTACATGTTCATGCAACCTTTTCTATCATCCGCATTTTAATTTTACTAAATAAAAATTATTTTTACCTTTTCCCCACCTTTGTAATTTTTCATCGCTTCACATTTATTGCATTTCATTCCATACACCAAACAATATATCGCTCAAGAACAAAAAAATAAGCCAACAATGTAAACAATACTAATAATTCCCACAAGAACAAAACATGATTTCTCAACATCCAATGCACAAAAAAAATATATATATGGGGGAGAAGGATGTCAAGAACATATTACTCACCTTAGAAACAATTAATTCCAAGCTAATAACCTCAATTGAAAATTTTGGCAAGACCTCCCCATGAATCGCTATCGCCCACCACTCTGCTGTCCTCGGCGAGCTCGGGAGGAAGATGGGGTTTAAATGCGCTGGGCGGGACGGGTCTCTACAAGCGGTTCTACACACGAACCGCTCGATCTCCACCTATAGAAGCGGTTCGAGTTTTGAACCGCTTAGATATCTAGAACGGTTCTTGACACTAACCCTTCTAAAGATGGGACTCAAAAGGGGTTCGTGTCAAGAACCGCTTCTAGAGATCCCTCCCGTCTGCTGCCCACTTAACCGCCAGGCAGACGTAGAGCACAAGCGGTGCGCACCTAACCGCCAGTGATAGACCGGTTGTGAAGGCCGGTTCTGTAGTAGTGCTCCCTCCCCGCCACCTTGTCACCTGCCAGCTTCGCTGTTGCATCCTGCAAACGATCGATACACGCGCCGCGCGCGTTCTTGTCTTAACCACGTATACCAATTAACAGCATACATATGACATATCGTGAATACCACGTACGTACCGAGAGGACATCGCCGATCTTGATCTTGTCTTCGTCGCGCTTGGCCCCGGCGTTGAAGCGCGCGGCGGCCTGCGCCTGGTCGGCGAGGCCGCCTGGCATAGCCATGTCCGCTCCCTGCGCCCTCGTCTCCACGGCGCGGATGGCCTCCGCATCGGCCCTGTCCACGGGCCGGTCGCTTGCGGCCCTCGCCGTCGCCTCCAGCGCTTCGCCCATCGTTATTTTGGTCGCGTCCTCCATCGGCTGGTCGGCGACGGAGTACTGCCCTACCACCTACATATAAGCATGACGTATGCATGCACGGTCAGCAAAAATTGAAAAGACGATCGTTAGACGCCGCTGGCGCCCTTCCACCTACACAGTCAAGGTACGTACCTGGCCAGCGACGAACTCGGTGATGATGCGGCCGCCGGGCACAGCGGATTGGGTGACAGTGATGCCCTGGTTGGTGGCCGCGTCGCTGGCCTGGCCGGGATGGACGGCTCCGACGGCCTGGTTGTACGCGGCGGCCGACTCCATGGCAACCCCGGCGCTGTAGCCACCGCCGCTGGCTTGTGGGACGGGGACGCCCGGCACGCTGTCCTCGGCGGAGCGCATGGCGGCGGCGTCCCGCGGGGAGATGGCCTGGCCGGCGAGCTCGCCCGTGACGGCGAAGACATGGCCGTACTTGATGGCCTCCGGCTGGTCCTGGCCGGCCTGGGCCTGGACATTGTCCCCTCTTGTCGGCTGGGCTTGAGCCATCGCTGATCTCTGTATCAGCTGTATCCTCGAGCGAGCTATAGCGCAGCTGTTGATGCGTAGTGAGCTCACGGTGGCCGCAACGGCTTCAGTTTATATATTTGCGGTGGCGAGTGGTGGCGACACGCTTGCGAGCTTGGGGTGATGCGGTGGCCCGCGAGAGCATAGGACCGACGACACGTGCAGGACTAGCTGATGTGGTGTACTGATCGGTATCGTGCGGTGTCTTCGCCTCATAGGCGTGGACGGTGGACGTGAAGGCGGTGTGGCGAATGCACTGGACCTTTCGCGTAGGTGTCTTCGTGTCAGTGTGTCCACCGACAGCAGCAACTTCATCCGTACGTAGGATACCGTGCTGCCCTCCGACTCGTCGCTGGCAATGACGCGTGCACAAGCAGTTACCTCAAAATAGGGTACATCATCCGGTCTTGAGTTGGGCTCGCCGACTTCGGTTCGCACGTGAAACTGCTTCCAAAGGCACCGCCTCCCGATGATGATATTCTTGCTGAAAGCACAACTACTTAAGACTAGCACTCTAATCAGAAAGTAGATGTGTGTGTTTTGCTTAGACATTCGTGTAAATTGCCATCAAAGGTGAGCCAAGGAGCTGAATGACGTGCCAGCGCAACGAATTTTTTTTTAATAATACATTTTTTATTCGGAATTTCAAAAATATTCCACCGAAAAAAAAATTCAGAATATACCGTCGCGACGCTGGACGGGCGACAGGGCCTAAATAAAAAATACACGGACGACAGTGTGCGCGCCGACGGGCCTCGTCGCGACGCCGACAGAACCGAACGGCGCCGTCAAGACGCTAACGCGGGCGACAGAGTCGAAGGCACTGTCGCCGCACGCACTTTAACGTGTTAGAGGTCGCCGCCGACGACTAACGTATGCATGTTAACAATGTGAATACTGAATTTTTTGTATTTAATATTTTTTGTTGACAATTTTTGTTGTAAATTGGTTGTACATAATTGTCCTGTAATGAATCGGAAAAATTATTTTATTTCGTTAGTGATACGCATTTCACTTAGGGGTTTTCGTAGCCTCGTAAGGTCCGCCGAATATGGCCGAAAAATGACGGGAAAAAGCACGGGCGGCCTACGCAACGTGGCATACCACTTCAGTGCCGGCGAGATGGTCGGACGTTGGCCCAGCATTTTGTTACCAAAATCGGAAAAGGCACTCGCGGGCACGAAACGACGGTAATCGTGGCCACTTAGGGGTTTTCGTAGCCCCGCGGGACAGGCCGGACATGGTCCAAAAAATACAGAAAAAATCAAGGGCGGCTACGCAATGCGGGCTACCACTTACGATGGGCGAGATAGCCGGACGCTTGTTCTCGGCATTTTGTTGCTAAAATCGGAAAAAGCACTTGCGCCACTTAAACCATGGAAACTTTTACGACGTCGAAAATTTTTGAAACTCTTTATGGAGGTTCCCGATATATCGCTGATATTACCATAAAATTTCAAATGATTTTAAGATATGAGGATTTTTAAAATTCAAACAATACATATATAAGGGCACATACACCAAAGTTCGATGATAAAATAAGCAAAAGATTAGATGATATTACAAGGGCATTACAAAGGATTTAACTAACTAACTAAAGCATCGTTTCATTATGGTGGAACAAATGATCGTTCGCCTATCCGGGTACAACCGTAATGATGTAAGACATTTTCACAGACATTACGAATTCGCTCTAATTTTATGACGGTCATCGGACACCGCCAATCCCTACTATGAAAGAACTCCATGGGGTTCCGCGAAGGTTCCCAAATTGCCGCCCATTGGGTGGCCTATGTCGACGCCTCGGTGTATAAGACTTAAATTTTGGTTGTTGTTTATGTGGATTTCGCCTCCCATATGGGCATGTCATCCCGATTCCCGTGTTCCTTATGTTAATACCACCCGGTTTCCTGATGGTCTCGCGAACGAGTCAATGATTTGTTGCGGTTGCGGACCTCGACCGGCCGCTTCCCTTGTCCCTTCTTCTTCGAGAAGAGGAACCCTCCCGACTTCGCTGTGTTGGCTTGGCGGAGACATGCGGAGACGCCGCCTGCTTCAGCTCGCACTCCACTATATGGTGCGAAGCTTTGTGTTGGGCTTATCCTTGAACAACCGGAAGCGTGCTCTGCAAATAATACAAGATGCCCGCTTTGGTCGTTGAATAACACCGTAGGCGCATCGGATTTGGCTTTTCGGGCGGTAGTGGCACCACGGAGAGGGTTGCTCCCCGCTATCCCATACAGAAGCATGAGATGTGGGTGGTACGCTCGGTCCACCCAGCTTGAAGTACCAAAGACCGCTCATCTCGCCAAGGGGCACCGTAGAATCTCCGTCCGCTAGATCACCGTGGCGTATCAACCATCGCCTGTGCCATGTACGCAAACGTCGGGGCTTTGGGTGGCCCCGAGGAGGTTCCTCCTTTGACTTGTTGATGTTCGCAAGTGTCCTTTTGAACTCCTGATATGGCGATGAACTTGTTTAGAACTACTATTGTGAGTTCAACATGAGTATGTCGATGAAACTCACCGATCGGTTGGCCCTTGCACACCGCCCTAAGCTTTGGTCGATCGAGAAAAGGGACATATCCCGCGGCCTCTCCCACCGTGAAGTTCTCAGCGAAGGGTAGTTGTCGTGGGCGCTTGTTGAGAAATTCAGTAGTCACGCCGTTCGGCCCGGCTAATCCATTGGAAGAAGCAACACCGCCCTCGTGGCCGAGAAAAGAAAGAACGATGCATGAGATGGTAGTGTTACCTCAGATTGTGTGGACGCCAGTAGGTTTACCTTGTAGGTGCGAGCACAACAAGAGTGAGCGCGGGCGGCCGTGTTCCATGGGTAGATTGCATCATCTTGGCCAAGAGGTTGCAATACATTTCGGCCGGGCAACTCCGGAGAATCAGCGCCGACGCAACTCTCATCCGGATATTCGGGTCGATGACTTCGCTGTCAAGAGGCGACAGAGAACGACATTGTGGTTTGGTCAGGTTGGATGTCTACCCTCGGACCTGTTTTATAGTGGTAGTGAGGGGTTACTCCACACAATTACAGCTCTTGTTGCAGCTGCGGTTGCAAATGAAAGTGCGCGTGTTGTCATTTCATGGCGTGTTGCGCTGTTGTCATTTCATGGCGGTTGCGCAGTGTTGTCATTTCATTGCGGTTGTCGTCTCACCGGTAAAGCTGCTAGCAGCGAGTAGTCACATCGCTACCGAAAAGTCGTTGCGCGGTGTTGTCGGTCACTTGGTAAAGCCGCTAGCGCCGAGTAGTCACATCGCGGCCGAAAAGCCGCTAAGGCTCGCTTGTCGTGTCTTCGTGGTAAAGGTGCTACTAGTGAGTAAAGGTGCTAGGTGTGTGACAAAGCGCCTAGCCGATGAAAAGAACAACTAAGCACGTAAGATTAAGTTTACAAAAATACAAATGCAAGTGCAACATATTTCAAATGAAACACTTAGTACATAACATACTAGCAATAATAAAAATCAAAAGAAACTACTGCGGCCTCACTTCGGGAGGCCTCCTCCTCCGAACTCGTCCCGCGAGTACGCCAATCGCGAGGCGCGCGGTGGGGCCTCTCGCGCCTAGCCGAGGCGCGCGCACCGGCCGAGTAGCTCGCGCTGCCGGGCGCCCATACCGCCGACTAGGCTGCGCCGGTGGTGGCGCCTGCTCGGCCAGGATGATAATGCCCCACCCCCAAAGACGCCCGTGGAGAGGTAATCACGTAGTCCTTCGGGTTCGGGCACGCCTCGCCGTCGTAGTCGCCGAGCGCAGTGCATGCGCGGCGCTGAAGAAGTGTGCTCGCGGCCTGCACTAAATAAAGAATTGTTTTGAGTATTGTAATACGCGATTGTAACACTTGAACAAAGGCATTTCAAGATTTCACCGAAAGCCCGACCGGCTACTGTAGCGTGCCCTCTCGCAGCCAAGCGGCGGGACCGTGAAGACGCACTGGCGCACCGCCCCGCTTAAGCGGCACGCTCATGGAGGGGAGAGGCCGACCTCGATAGCTCGAGGGCGCTGCGGTCGAGCTGTCCGACACCTCCCGGACGTAAAGGGTGACGCCCTCTCGCCACGCCCTTCCGGTGGTCACCGACCGCATAAGCCGCTAAGCTCCTCAGGCCGATAGTGCAAAGACGTCACCGCAATATAAATTACGGATTAGTTAGCAAAATAAATTACGAATTAGTTAGCACAAAAATTATATCGAAGGTATGACGAACGCATCAAAGCGTGCGAACCGAGTCCATATGGAGGGGTACGGTTCGCCACCACGGAACGTGTCTAGGAGGATCGGGTCGACACGCATCAAACGCACACGAAGTCCGGGAGTGTACCACCTGCTGTACGCCTGTGACGTCCAAGACGTCGTAGGGCGCACCTCGGCGAGACGCCCTCGAGGGTCGCTTCCCCACTCCTCACCAAGGCAAAGATACGCGGCGCATTGGGGTGGTCGCAGTCGTCCCTTCCTATCGTGGTCGTGGGTGAAAAATAAGTATAGCGTTATTAGATAGCATTACGCAAAGAACAATTATAAAAATATCAATACAGGGAACTTACGAGTGGGCCGCTGGTGGGACTGCACGGACGCGGCATCGGGAACACTGTCAGAGACCAAACCGCCTCATCACACGATGGACAACAGAGCCTCGACGTGGACGCCGAACACGAGGAACCGACGGTGAACCAAGATCGCGGCGCCTCGTGTGCAAAGGGTGGATAAAGCACCCGTCACACGACGCCGCAGCTCTCAAGGTTCACAGACGGCGCCCAACGAACGCGGTCGTCGGTGAGGTGGCCAAACGCAGCGACGAATCAGCGGTAGGCTACCGCGACAATAAAAGCGCCAATTAGGTCAGAGTCACGATAGAACGTAACCGTAGTACTTAGAAAAGTTAAATAAAAAATATCAAACACGTGATTGCAATATCGCACTGCCGCAGTACTAGATGGTGCCCATGGTCGACCGTCAACGCCACCGCCGCTCGCGGCCCACCACAGCCGCAGTCGATCCGGGCCGCCGACCGAACCTCTCATACGCCCACACTCAGAGCAGAGATTGGACATCCTCCAAGATCGAGCCCTCGGCGAACCGTGTACACCCGACGCAGAGTGCACGGTAGGTGGCGTGATAAAGACGCCCGAGCCCCACGAGTACCGTGGCACGGCGTCAAGGGTGCGCCCGCGATCTCCTCGTGAATCGCACTAGGTGCGTGGACACGCTTATCCCCATGGGACGCCGTGAACATGGTCTGCCCAAGAGCCACGTGAGGTACGCCTCAGTGGCGGGCGAGCCTCTCGTCCGTCCGCCGGCTCGACGATCCGCTTCACGCCAGTAACATAAAGCTCACTTGTTATTTCAAGCAAGACGCATACAATTTAGTTCGAAATGCTACTTACGCATTCGAAACCGCATAAGCCACCTCAAGGTCGGTCCGCGCGTGTGGTCGAAGGTCTCTGACACGCAGTGGTAGTACACCCGCCAACTCAGGCAGCAATCGCGTCGCCATCGGGGAGACGCCTGGGCACCACAACAAGACCGCGACGGGAGGCCGAGGAGGTAGGAGACGCCCCGTAGTGATCGCCATCTCCCGGCTGTGGAGATGGAAGGTGTCGTCTCCGCCTCCACCGATCCACCGTAGCGTGATCGGCGACGGTCAGAGGGAACCGGTGTCCCAGAGGTCCACCATCCGCAAGGGGCAGAGCCCGATGCTCAAGCCTAAGAAACATAAACATGTAATTGATATCGCATGCGGTAGTCATGGTGCTAGAACAAACATGTTTACAAATTTAAATATCGGTATGTTACCCGGGATCCAACGCGATCGAAGGCCCGTGTGTGCGTGCAATGGTCTAGGTCGGCGGACGCCAACCGCATGTGGTCCCTCCGCTATCCGGGACAGCAAGGCTATAAGGGCACGGTGACCACTTGGCCGACGTCTTGGTCCAAGAACTCAGACGCCACTCGTCATCTCCTCGCCGGTGAGCCATACCGCAATTTACAAAATGAAAGTGAGAGCAGTAAACACATATGTAAATGTAAGAGTCCGTAAAAGTACGCAAGCATGACAACAATATATTGAAACAGAGCATTTACATAAAAAATGGAGAAGTTCATTACAACAATTTATGAAGCCGCAACACTCGCAAATAGCCTAGGTACAAAGTATAGTTCATACAACACACGAACATCGATTAAATTTAAATTTGAGATACGACATATGATAATGCAAACCGCTTGTCATCCGTGCGATGAGGTCTCGCATAGCCCTCGCAGAGGACGATCCTTCCCCACCGCGGGTGACCATCTCCTCCTTCGCCTTCTTCGCTTTTGTGCTCCGCAATTCTTGAACGATGTCCTCGTTGGTTGCACAATGAGCATTTCTTCACGCCATTGCCGCCTTCGACTCATCCATGTCATTTCTTATACGCCTTGTTCTTCGACGCCGCTTCCCTCTTCTCGCATCAAAATCGTGGACCCGTAACCTTTCATCAACACTAGGAGTTGTGGTGAACGAACCCACAACACCATAACCATAAAGCTCCTCGCCCCAAGTTGCCATCACCCTTTCCTTCATGTAATATTCAGATAGGTATGTACCAAAGTTGCATTCCAAATAAAGCACATGCAGCTATAACATGAGAACATGGCCTATGCAAAAGGTATGGCTTGTTGCACGAGCATTTGCACTCACCAGAAGATGCACTCGAGTGACAACCTCCGTTGGTTCCACGCCTTCCTTTATCCCTCGCAGATCACCTCGCCGCAGCAGTAATGTGCACCAACTTTGATAGCTCTATGTTTGGCCGCCTTCCGAGCCTTCTCATCCATGTATTTAGTGATCATCAAGAGTACAAGAACTTCTCATCTCTCATTACTATCTCAAGAATTGCATGCCCGTCCACAAAGTACTTGGTTGTACCCTCAAAGACTCCTCGACAATTCCTACCAATGGAAGACACCTCATCCCTCAGATTACCCAGCTTGTAAACTTCGCAGTTAGTGGTCATCACACCGTATCCGCACCATGTGTGTCATATAACAGTGACCACTTCTCTTTGGTTCGGCTTGATCCAAATCGAGAAACATTTGATTGGCCTTTGCCTCCGACGACGGTTAGTCGCCTCGCCCTCTGCTAAGGGGGGAAAAGAGGCTCACCGCTCTTGTGTTCCATCGGGCGCCATCGTTGTTCGCTCGCTCCTTGTGTTTCCTTGTCGTCATCAAGATTTTTCCACGTAGTTCGAACTTCCTCTCCGGGTTGGAGTTACACATCTTTTGAACATGTTCATCGCTTGCTTGTTCTTGAATTGCTTATAAAAGTTTGCACCCAAATGCCTCATGCACCATCGACTCGCAAGTCGCCATCGGAATGGCTCATCTTCCCTCGCTTGCGTACCGGTTGATAGCACTACAACCCAAAGATGCTCGCTATGCAAAGACGACAAATCGACGAGTTTTGACCACCCCGATCTTTAGGTTTCAGAGGAACCACAGTACCAACTCTCGTAGTTCTCGCTTACGAAGGCAAAGCCAACTCGGATAATAGCACGGGCTCAAAACTCGTGTTCTCCACTATCTCTGCGTACATGATGTTCGCGACATACCCGGATGATAGGTTCTCGTGAGCCATCACTTGTTCTCACCATATATTTATGCCGCTCAACCTTCAACATATCCAATGGGTGCCCCAATTGGGCTTGTACGCTGCACTCTACACGGACACCCATGGATCTCACACACCACGTCAGAAAGGTTGGGGTGGATTTCTTAACCCCGAAAGTCCTTCTTAATGATAGAGCCCAATCTTTCACGATCCCGCACAAATTTCTTTTTGTCGGGTACATACCGTTATGCCTAACCTCATTAACCTCAGATCGCCAAGGCATCTCCTCATTTCATTGACAACCATATTTTCAAATTGTCAAGGCTCCACTCGGCCGGCACAAGCGTCTGCATCTCCTCCATCTTCCTCATCCGACTCATCGTCCGCCCTCCTCTTCGCTTTCTGCTGTACTCACGGTCTTCCTCTTCCATCCTAGCTGTTATTTCCTCAATTTGCTCACCTTCGTCTACCAATCTCCGCGCTTCTTGGCCAATATTTTCATCATCCTTCCGAAACTGAACCTGTTCACCACTTTGCTGAACATGTTGCTCATGGCTAGATCCCCCAATTTCAGTGTCACCGAAGCTGAGCTCATTTTGAGGCTGACTACACTCACCGGCGTCCAACCGCTGGGGGGCAACATCCTCTCATATGCTCGCACTAAAAGCACTCGATTCCATCCCCTGCTTCTCCCTCACATATGATCTCCACGATGCGTTCCTTTAGCTCAACTAACTCCCAAGAATAGTGTCGTTTAAGACACTACATAGGCAAAATACCTTCAACTCACACTTGTCTTCTTCCATCCTAAAAGTATAATACAACCATTTCAACACGGAACCAAATATGCGCCTCGAGCCTACTCAAACTTCGTCCACATAATGCATGTTACTTAGATCTACACCTCCAAACCATGCATTACAAACCCATCTCCATAATAAATCCTAAATGGAACTCGTTTCGCCATATCTCATAATCCATTCATTCACCCACTAATTAATTATCTTCCGCATAAAATACTATGACGAACATAACTATACCTACATGGTACGAAAATATATATCTAACCGCAAAAACATCTACATTCCTAATAATTCATATCGATGTAGTTATATCCGTAAAAAAATTACATTTCCATCAATATGTACCGATATACTCCTATCCGTAAAAAATCATTCCTAACAATATATACATTCAGATCGATGTACTTATATATTAAAAAATACTCATTCAGAATTATATTTCCTTCAATATATACCGATATACTCCTATCCGTAAAAATATCTAAATTTTCTAAACTAGAACTAGTCAGGACCTATCAATTTACCTACATTTATCCGTAACATACATCTAAAACTATTTCTAATCTACCACTATTTATCGCTACAATGCTCTAGATCTAACTATTTCTAACATATCATAATTTCTTCGCTAAGAAAAGTAAACAACAAAAATTTACCTCAAAACAAAGGCACAGAATCCGCCTTCTTCCTTCTCTCTTCCCTCTCCCTCTTCCTCTTCCCTTCCTCTCCTCTCTCTGTTTCTTCCCGGCGCACAAATGAGAACGATGCGGGCGAGGCTCATATAAACGCTCTGTGTCAGACGACCATCGTGGCGATAGGAACCCGCGCTTCACATCGTCGCAGACGACCATCGGTCGATTTGCTCACTGTCGACGTTGTCAGGCGACAGCCTTTTTCGCCTTCGTCTGTCGACGTTCGCCAGGCGACAGCGCCAGTTCCGTTCTGTCGCCGTTACGCCGTGCGCGCGACAGAGGCCACGCGCCGGCACCTCTCACTGTATTTTTTCTATTTAGGCCTGCCGCCCGTCCAACGTATGCATGAGGTATATTTCTGAATTTTTTTTTTCGGTGGAATATTTTTGAAATTCCGAATAAAAAATGTATTATTAAAAAAAAATTCCCAGCGCAACTACCTGATTAGACTACCTACGTACATACATATAAAGTCTTTTTCATCTCATAGAAGTATATACCCTCACTTCTAATATATTATCTAAATAAACGTGTTATACTTTTTTATTATATATTTTGGTATACTTAAATACTAATTCTAGGATACTTCAAGACAATATAGTTGAAAAAATTTATCGGAGCCGTTTATTTTTGCTATATGTCTTTTTTCATACGTAAAATGAGTACATACATAAATTATGCTATAAAAAGTAGATTTTGATGAAATTTTTTTTGAACTCACTTTGAAATATCTTATAATCATTATTAGAGTATGCCAAAAAGACAATGATGTATAATTTTCCACATTTTTAAGTATACATGCAGTATCTATCTATATAACATGAAAGAACATGACCATGGCACCTCTTTGGTGTACGGTGCATGGAATTAATAACCGTTCATCAGTTGTAATCCGATGATTCATATTTAAAGTATCTAAAGTTGTGGTATAGATACCTTAAAGATAGATTAGGAAACTATAGGGGTAATTTGCCTTGCAGTGAAGGTGGTTTTCCTTTTCGGTTTGCACCAATTTAATCCAAGAAATTGTCAATGGAGGAGGGCCTTAATGATCTTTAACGTGTCTCTGCAGAGTGTATGGCAATGGCATTCGCGAAGATGAACGGATAGGCTACTATAGTAAAAATTCAAAATTTAATTCCGACAGGTTACCTTTGTTCATATGCTTACGTTTTCCTTATAAACATGATCAACCGCGATACAGTCTAAACATATTGTTTTGGCTCCTGCTGTAAGCAGTTCCATCATTCAGCAACAGAGGCCTGCTATTAAGGGCATGTACAATGGAGTACAGTCAGCCGTCTATAACAAATGCCACGTAAGAATCTTACTGAGTTGGATGAGAGAGAAAGAAGAGAGAGAAGCAAGTCGTCTGTAAAAAACGCGACGGTCGATTCGCCCACAAATCGACTACCCTCGCAGCGTTGTACGCTCGTCGTCGATTGCATCGCTCGCAGCTGGATCCGGTGCGCCACTCCTCGAAGCGGACAGGAAATGGACAAGCATTGATTGGCTACTACCTGTGTTGTGCCTGCACGAACGCTCGTTGCTTGTTGCTGCCGTATTTTCCTTCTTCAGAAATGTTCAATTGACAGTCAATGGCCTCCAAGAAAAGCTGCCATGTGCCATATGTCAAAGTTTTTGGTGATGCATCCACCTCGTCAATTTTTTATATGCTAATATTTTACTAGTATAGTGCAACACAATACACTACAAAGTTATCTTTTTCAATTGATCACCATGTTTACAAGTGTCATGTAAATGTGGGGAATTTTATAGATAGCCTATAGACAACCCATTGTAGGAGGTGTCTTCAGTGTTGTCTATAGATGACATGGCAGGCTACTATAGACAGTAGTTG
Organism: Guadua angustifolia; assembly: GCA_036346375.1. NCBI lineage: Eukaryota > Viridiplantae > Streptophyta > Magnoliopsida > Poales > Poaceae > Guadua > Guadua angustifolia. Next base: position 34,904,721 of record CM070510.1, read on the forward strand.
TCTGAACCATTGTACATGCCCTAAGAGGAAGTTATTTGACAAGCCGAAGAAAAAACGATGAAAACGGCACCTCATATAAACATTTTTTTTTGAACGAATTCTGCCTTATTTTATTGTCCCATACCATAATTTAATCAACTCCATATGATAACTTAATCAACTCTATAATTCAAGAAGCATGGCTGCCTATAGTATTCTCATTTGGGATAAGGATAAAATGATAACGATAAATCAGCGCACGACACCTTTTAAGACGAACTGTGGAATAAAATGGATTTTACCTTAGAATCCATCAATATTATAATATGAAAGAGATAAAAGTGCTACAAAACTTTATATTTTAAGACGATCCTGATTAGACAAGCTATTGCCTCGATGCATCTAGGAAGTTTAGATATTCAATTACTAAATCTATAACTGGTTGTGTCTTATAAATGTCGTTGCAGAAATACCTAAGCAGAAGAAAATTTTGAACAACAGATACTAAAGATGGAAGTTCTGCTGAGGTGTGGGAAAAAAAGAGGATATAATAGATGGTAGCGTGCTGAGAATTAGATTAGGTAAGAAAGATAGAAATGATTCATGCCCTTCAGTTGTTCAATCTTTTCTATTAGCCTCTAACAGCTTTTTCACATCGTCTATTTTTACAATGAAGATCAATCTTATATTTCCCCTTCAACTATAAGATTGCAAATGGAGAAACAATTATTTATGAACTATAAAATGATTGGATGGCAGTAATGTTCCCCAAAAGTCTCTAAGAAAGACAAATACTTCTCTTATCTGCTAATCATTGAGATTATTAATAATTATTACATTCAACACTTAAATACCATAACTTTGTATCAAACAAATACATATATATGCTCTTAGGCATTTTTTGTAACTCATTTCCTGCTTTCGTTTTTAGTTGTGCATCTTTCTCCCTAAGACATACAACAGTAGCACGTCGTAGAACCCAACACCCAAACTATCCCCACAATGTGGAGAGCCAAAAAATAGTGCAAATATGTATTGTATGGCTAAACCAGAATATGAGAGCTATAGTCTAAAAAAAATGGCATGACCGCTTTTAGAGATCTAGAAGCGGTTTGAGACACGAACCGCTTCTATAGGTGGGGATCCAGAAACGGTTCATGTGTAGAACCGCTTGTAGAGACCCCCTTCTCGTCCATCGCATTTAAACCCCATCTTCCAGCGCATTTAAACCCCATCTTCCTCCCCAAGCTCGCACAGGACAACAGAGTGGTGGGCCGAGAGCAGTTCATGGGGGGAGGTGCTGCCAAAATTTTCAATTGAGGCTATTTGTTCAATTAATTGTTCCTAAGGTGAGTAACATGTTGTCGACATCCTTCTCACCTAGATATTGATGTTTTTGTGCATTGGATGTTGAGAAATCATGTTTTGTTCTTGTGGGAATTAGTGTTTGTGTTGTTGGCTTATTTTTTGTTCTTAAGGTAATATATTGTTTGGTGTATGGAATGAAATGCAATAAATGTGAAACGATGAAAAATTACAAAGGTGGGGAAAAGGTAAAAAATAATTTTTATTTAGTAAAATTAAAATGCGGAATGATAGAAAAGGTTTGCTGAACATGTAACAATTAGTTAGTTTTATTTAAAAAAATGCAGGAGAATTAGAAATAATTAGTTGGCTTTAGTTAAAAGAATACAGAATGATTAAAAAATACAAAACTATTATTTTTATTGGTGTAGATGAACCGGCAATGGATGTACAATGTGGACCGTCGGTCAAGAGAGTTCAGAGATGGCATGAAGGAGTTCCTCGACGTGGCCGTTGCATTCTTGCCTCCAGGAAGCATCATACGTTGTCCATGCGTAGACTACAAGAATGAGAAGGAGCACTCCGAACGATGGATGGTTATGAGGCATGTGATCACGAGAGGTTTCATGGCAAACTATACCTGCTGGACCCACCATGGCGAAACAGAGGCGATTCGACAGAAGACGATGAAGAAGACGAAGAAGAGGAAGATAGAGCTAACAAGATGCCTGACACCACTCAATACGGGTCCGTGGAAGATACAATGACGAGTTTGGCGATGATGAGCTAGATCGATGCTCCGTGATTTGAGAGGGAGAGTTCACAGAGGGAAGACAATACAAGAAGTTTCAGAGCATGGTAGAGGACCACGAATCGCTTGTATCCAAACTGTGGACGGGGCCACAAAAAGCTGCGTACTACACTAGAACTCATGCAATGGAAGGCCACAAACGGTGTGTCGACAAGGCATTCAATGATTTGTTATCACTCGAAAGAAGTTGCTTCCTAAGGTAACACTCTACTTGAATCTACGATGAAGCGGCGAGTCCTCCGCCTTTTAGGATTGCAAGTACGAAGATACACGCATGTCCTAACAATTGTATCCTCAGATCGCAATGAGTATGCCGATTTCGAGGTTTGTCCAAGCAGCGAAGAATCCCAGATAAGGTGCGGCGTGACGATCCGTGAATTAGATGGGAATCGACGAAGAAGAGAACTCCAGCCAAAGTATTGTGGTATTTCCTGTGATCCCCTGTTGAAGCGCCTGCTTGTTAACGAAGGTCATGCCAAGATGATGCGTTGGCATGAGGAAGAGCGTAAGGAAGACGGGATACTTAGACACCCCGCAGATGGCTCGCAATGGAGGAAAGTCGATCGGGCTTACGAACTTTGCAAATGAGGTCGAAACATAAGGTTTGGGTTGAGCACCGATGGGATGAATCATTTCGGTCGCTTGAGCAAAGATCCATAGCACTGCCCGTGATGCTTTGCATCTATAACATTCCTCCATGGTCAGGCATGAAGCGGAAGTATATCATGATGCCATTGTTGATCGAAGGCCCGGCAACTTGAAAACGACATCGATGTTCACCTGAAACCATTGGTTGAAGACCTTGTGAAGTTGTGGGAGGATTGTGTACGGGTTTGGGATGAGTACAAAAGAGAGTATTTCAACTCAAGGCATTGTTGTTTGCAATAATCAACGATTGGCTTGCTCTCAGTAACTGTCCTACCAAATTGTCAAAGGGTTTAAAGCTCGCACCCAAAGCATAGATGAAACGGACTGCATATACCGAAAAACTCTCGGAAGTGTGTGTACATGGGCCACCGCAGTTTCTTCCTGGCAATCATGCTTTGAGGTGGAAAGGCGAGAATTTAATCTGGGAACAGAAATTGTGTTAAGCCTCAAAGATCATAATGGGCGACTTGTGTTTGCTATGGTAAAGGATCTGAAAGTAGTATTTGGGAAGGGTCTTGGAAGCATACCGCGTTTAACGAGGATGTTCATGCACCCACATGGAAGAAGAAATCAATATTTTGAGACCTACCGATTGGGAAGTTTTGGAGGTTTGTCACTCGCTTGACTTCATGCACATCATGAAGAATGTTTGCTTGAACTCGCTAGGCTACATAGATATGTATGGCAAATCGAAGATACACCGCAAGCTCGAAAGGACCTTGAAGACATGGAGGTGAGGAGGACCTACATCCTAAAAACAAAGAAGGACAAAACAACTTTTTCTACATCCCGCGAGCTACACTCCAAGCAGAGAAGAGAAAAAAAGCATGATTGAGTGTTTGAACAGTGTGAAGGTCCTTTCTGGATACTCCTCAAATGTAAAGAGACTCGTAAACATGAAAGAGAACAAACTCTAAGGCCTAAAATCCCATGACTGCCTTGTGTTGATGACACAGTTGCTCCCGGTAGCTGTTAGAGGTATACTGCCCGAGTGGGTGCGGGGGACAATCACAAAGCTATGTTCCTTCCTGAACGCCATTTCGCAGAAGGTTGTCGAACCAGCTAAACTGCCTAAGTTGGAGGCTGATGTGGTACAAAGTTTGGTTAGCCTCGAGATGATCTTTCCTCCTGCATTCTTTGATATCATGGTTCATCTCACCGTTCACCTTGTCAAGGAGATAGGTATCCTCGACCAGTGTATCTACACAACATGTTCCCTTCGAGAGGTACATGAGTGTCTGAAAAAGTACGTCCGTAATCGTCAAGGTCCGGAAGGTTGCATTGCCAAGGGCTACGGACGGAGGAGGTGATAGAGTTTTGTGTTGATTACATGAATGATCTAAATCCTATCGACGTCCCCATATCACGACACGAGGGAGGCTACGGGCAAAGGGACAATAGGAAGGCAATCGGTTGCATGCAATGATCTTGTTGCATTCAAGCAAGCACATTTCACTGCTCAAGCAATCAACTATAGTCGCCCCTATGTCCTTCAACACAAGAGTGTCCTACGCCATGAAGTTCATAGGGAAGACAGAGAGTTGATAACCTCAAGCACATGGATTCTTTTCGGCAAATTGCTACGTATACATCCTTGAGGAAGGGTCAAACGATGAACTATTGCAACGCTTGGCTCGGGACCATCACAAGAAATCGTGATATTCAAGGGGTGTGAGATCAATGGTTACACATTCTACACCGATCCCAGATAATAGGAGCACCAACAGTAACAGCGGTGTCAGTGATAGACGCCAAGACAACAAATGCAAAGTTGGACACATATTATGGTTTCATAGAAGAAATATGGGAGCTCGACTATGGACCTCTCAAGGACCCTCTATTTAAGTGCCAATGGGTCAAGCCGACTCCAAACGGTGTGAAGGTCGACAAAACACGGCATGACAACCATGGATCTCACAGAAGTCGGCTATAGGCGCGAACCGCTTGTTCTCGCGAACGATGTGATCCAGGTCTTCTATGTAATGGACATGTCAAGCAAACCTAAAAGCGTATGACAAGCAAAAGATAATGCCAAAGCGACATATGGTTCTCCAAGGCAAACGAAGGATTGTAGGAGTTGAGAACGCCACCGACGAGGAAGAGTATGGTCAGTTCGACGAGCTCCTCCTTTTACGCTTGATGTCGACATAAACGCCTGCATGACAAGTTGATGTTGATGCTCTTTACATACGCCACGATCATAACGGGAACAATTGTAAAGACGAAGACTTAAGATGTACTACTTGTATACAAATTATTCCATATGATCATGTTGATATGTTGATGTTTAACATTGCTTGTACATAATTTCTACAAAATTATTTCTACAAATTTTAAAATGAAAACAAAGCCCGAAAACCATTTGTACAAATTTTAAAATGAGAACAAAGCCCGAAAATTATTTCTACAAGTTATTCATTTGTTCAGTTCACTTTAAATACAAATGACATTTATTCTGTGATTTATATCCACTCTATGAAAGGACTGCATAAATTTTAGCATACCTAAAAAAGGAAATTACAGACATACAAAGAGAAATTCAGCTTAGCATAGTTAGCTCATAAATTCCCATACAAAAACCCCAAAAGCAAAGGTGAAATTTACACAACCGACATACAAGCTTTCAACAATTTGAGCACAAAGTTGTCTCATCGCTACTTACCTAGTACATCATATAAAAGGAGCAACATTACAATGATAGCTATATTAACTAATTTCTTTAGCATGTCCTCTACTCTTTCCATCCTTTCTTCTAGCTTTTTAATACTCTTGTTGTCATCAGAAGCAGCCGGATGTGCATCTCTCTGGCTTGCAACAGGATTAAATGTTATAGCCCGTAGGCCATCATCACTTGGCAGCAAATCTTCTTGGAATGCAGCAATTTGCATTGCAAGATTTTCAACACCATGGCTGGCTTTATTAGCCCACTGCCAATACCGACATGCTGTGCCCTTCAAACAGAACGAATGGAACGGAAGGTTAAAGTCAGCGAATATGAACAAATGAATAACTTCAAAAACTTACCGACATATTCGAACACTTCATGAACACTCAGGATGGATTCTTGGATGTATGGGAGGTGAACACATTTACAGGATCTCCGCATCGAGGACACGATAGCTTCATCCGCAATGCCTCTAGTTGTCTCTTCGTCTCGCCATTTGATGAAGTCGTCGACATGAATTAATAGCTTCAAAGAGTGAAACAAATTAGCATCAACAATATTTTTTCATTACTCCAACATCAACATATCAACAAAACTCCTTGTGGGCATTTCACCAAACACCTTGTGGGCATGAAAACAGAGAACAGGAGGGAGCGCGCGACAGAGAGGAGGCGCTCGGGGACTTAGAAAATTTGAAGGTGTGGGAGAGTGCATGTGGGGACTTAGAGAATTTAAAGCTCTACCCACTTCTACAAGCGGTTCGTAATATAAACTGCTTGTAGAAGTACCATCTACAAGTGGTTGGTATTACGAACCGCTTGTAGAGGGAGTTCTAAGCGGTTCGTAATACCAACCGCTTATAGATGGTACTTCTACAAGCGGTTCTTAGTAACAACCGCTTGTAGAAAGTCGCATAAAGAAAAAAAGAATGGCAAGGGGCACGAAAGGGTTCGAATCGGGTGGACAAGCCAAGACACTCAAACGCCACGCTAGCCGAGGGAGGAAGAGATCTTATCGAATGATATGGGCACCGTATTGTTTTGAATATTATCCGTCAAGACTTTTACAAGCGGTTGGTATTAATAGCCGCTAGAAGCTTGCACTCTACAAGCGGTTGATAATACTAACCGTTTGCACAGGGCCTTTCACACTCCCGCCCATCCATGCGTTCTACAAGCGGTTAGTAATATTAACCCTTGTAGAAGTCCTCTTTACAAGCGGTTCGTAATACCAACCGCTTGTAGAGCACTTCTACAAGCGGTTGTTATTACCAACCGCTTGTAGAAATGGGTGCCCTATATAAAGTCGATACTCCCCGCTCTTCCTCACACCCCAAATTTTCTAAGTCCCCGCACTTCCTCACACCCCAAATTTTCCAAGTCTCAGTGCCGCCGCCTCCGTCAAGACCCCGCGCCGACGCCACCTCGCCGTATCCGCCACCTCGCCATCGCCTCCTCTGCCATCGCTCGACGTTGCCCCACCATTCCACCCCGGAGGACCGAGGTATAGCTGCGCACGCCCTCCTCCTCCCTCTCTAATCCCACTGCCCGCAAGGTGTTCGGCAAAATGTCTGAGGAGCGGTCCGGCTAGGCTGGGCACCAGGGTCTGGAGCAAGAAGAAGGAGGGAGTGAGGAAGAAGGGCTGGTTTGGATGATTTTGACTTTGTGTGGTTTGCTCTGTTTGGGAAGAACTGAGCCATGCAAGGTCAGTCTTGGCCTTGGGTGGATTTGGGGAAATGAGGGTGTGGGGGAGTGTTGGACTAGGGATGGGCTTCGACTGGCTTCCCTTTTTAACGATGGTGATTTCATCTTTTACTATGTGAGGTTCCTCTCTTCAGAGGATATTTTGGCTCAATTTGGAGCATGGCTATGGCTACCCTATGAATACAAGTTTGTTTAAGACTGGATGATGAAACCCTAATTCATGACAAGTTTTGTATTTTCTTTGTTTTTAATCGATACTTTTGTAAATTGTGTTGTATAAGTTTGTATGACACTATTTTAGTGAATAGAGATAATAATCATTCTTTGTTGTAGTAGGTATTTGTATAAATTGTGATATATGAATATATGTATGACCTTTTTGTTACTGAGATGGAAATGAAGCTTGATCTTTATTGAAAGATTTACTTATATGTGCCATTAACTTTGTTAATAACCTCGTTTTTGCTACTAATCTTTTAGGGTTGTTTCATCCTATCTCCCTTAAAAGGGATTTTATCCTCAAATCTGCTCTCCTAGATAGATGTGGGTAGGCTTTACGTAAATCATTCTTCTCCCACGTGGCTTTGATACTTCCATTGACTCTTCGTAATCACTTACGAGTGATTATTACTACGATAGAAGCACCGATTTAGTGATTTTCCATTCAATCACTATATATATATATATACTCCATTGATTTTTATAAGGCAAGAGTTAGAGGGACAAAAAATATACTCCGTTGATTTTTATAAGGCGCGGTTTGACTTGGGTAATTCCTTTTTATAATACTTTGTTCATAGCTACAATATACATATATAACAACGCTAAACCAAGTCTTAGATTTACACATAAGTACGTCTGGACAACAATAACCCTACTAAAGGTAACATTCACACCACAACCGTGGAAATTTGTTGCAACCCTACTATGCTTTCAAACTCGAATTGTTCTCGACAATCTTGTCTTTATATATAATCTAAGTCTCGAGATTTGCTCTACTCTAGATGGCGACACCAAGACGTGGTGACCCGAAATTCGATGATGCGAAAAATCTGATGTTCGAGACCATTGCGCTGGGTAGCATCTTAGCCAATGAGGCCGTTAACACTGATGCGGAAAATCACAATGGTGCTGCTGACGCTGACGATGAGGCCGTTAACACTGGTACCGAGGTATACTCTTACCCATTATAAAATCACCGTAAACATGTTAATTATTCTAAAATCATTCATATTATATTTGTTTGTGTATCCAAACTGGTACCTCATCGCCACCCAATCCGAATGAACCGATGACCTAACAAGAAGCCTTCGACAAAGCACGTGATAACCGAAGTCGGCAACGACGGAGTCTGCTAGCCCCGAATCAGCAATTGGCCCTTTCAACAACGCTATGGCTACCACGTGAGGGATCACGCCCCAATCAAGATTTAGAAATGGGTCAAGTCCTTGCGGCTACCAAGGAACCGCCTCGAATGATATGAAAGAAAATTTCACTTTTCCGTATGGGTACGAACAGAAGGCCAAGTAATGGGCTTTCAAGAAGATGGCAACTTCCTTTCAAGCGGGGAAGTCGCCCTCACCCGCAAGTACATCGACAAAGGAGAAAGGCCAGACTTCAATCAATTTCCTAAGCTGGCCGATCATTGGGATGCTTTCAAGGAGTACAAGCTGTCGGATGCAGGACAGGCCATGAGAGAGAAAAACAGGGTGAATGCCCAGAAGAAGAAATACCACCACCATCTCGGGACCGGTGGTTACATCAAGGCTGCAAAGAAATGGGACAAGTGGGAAGAGGAACTTCGGCAGCAGGATGTTGTACCTGAAACTGAGAATTGGGAGCCCCGCCTGCGCAATTGGTTCTTGGCTCACGGGGGCAAACTTGCTGATGATGGTAGCTTGGTGATGGCACCGACAGTCCAAGAAGTTGGTGAAAGGATTGTACAAGCCATCGAGCAGACTCGGTCAGGATCCTTGGTGACGGACAGGGAGAATGATGAGCTAACATATGCCCTTCAAAACCCTGAGCACCCGGGACGGACACGAGGTTTCGGGAAGGTGCCATGGAGGCACGGCTTTGCCAAAGACTCAAGCACTTACAGGAGCCGGGACAGAAGCAAGAGGAGAGATCAGGGTAGAGTGGGCCGATTGGAGGAAGAGCTTAGAGCTACGAAGGCTTCCATCGATGTCCTGGTCACGCAAAAAGTGTCCGAAGCAATCAGCCAGCTTCAGGGAGCACTACGTTCGACCAATGTTCAGGCGGCGCCGGAATCCGTGATCAGTCCGACCGCACAAAAGAGCAGTTTCGCGTCCGCCGTGGCCCTCAGAGAGCAGACGACTGCAGTTCGCCATCCCGTGGACAACATCAAGGTTCGCCGCCAGTGCGAGCTACACATTGATATGCGTAACCTCTCCTTCAAGGTGGCTTACGGCATGGCTTATCCGGTGGAGGCGGGCTGACGTTCCATCGCAACCAGATACCTTCCTGATACTCGAAGGTCACGGTGGAAAAGGTGGTGGGGGCTTCAAGATCTCATGCTCGAGATTGTTTGGGGCGACGACGTGACCAAGCTTGGACAGCCCTCCATGGCACATTCATCTTCCGGCGCAAAAGTACATCATATTTCCAGATGGTGTGGAGGTTATATCTCCAAAGAAGAGAGGCCCCGCAGCTTAAGCTAGCCGCAGGAGCAAGCACGCCTCCACATCGACAACCCACGACTCCTCCAAATACGCTTTGCACGCAATGCTTCCTCGGTGGTCTAGGCCACGCCTCCACCTCCCGCCCCACAAAGAAGCCCAACTCCGCCGCCACCGCCGAAAGTAAGAAGCACCCAACATCTCCAAATACCATGCCTCCAAAGATCTCCCCGAGAAAGAAGCTCGATGTCGGCGAGGGGATCCAAGATCGCACCTCCTCCCACAAAGTCGGCACTGCAGCCAGAGAATGTCAAAGGAACCGCCAAAGAGGCCATATGATCTCGATCATGAGGAGCTAGCCGCATCCAGAAGATGGATGTAGCCGAGCAAATTCATGCCAAAGAAGCTAGAGCCCAAGGTTAAAATAGATAAAAAAGCGTGAAGCACTTTCAAATATGCGAACGGCGCCACACTGTGATGAGTGACTACAAAAGGACAATAAGAAATGCTACAGTGAAAAATACACTGCTCTTTTCGGCAGAAAGAAGAAGAAAGTGGAAGATCAACAGAGTGTTGAGGAGTTGAGGAAAATGGCATTCCTGAAGGAGGCGGGACTCAATCAATAGACCAGGATCTTCCAGTGGCACCAACCAGATGGAAGTATGAGTTGGGCAAACCGCTAATTGATCCAAAAGATATAAAAGATCTCCCAACCAAGATGCGTCAAATGCATGAATGGTACATGGAAAGGGCATCTAAAGGAGAGCAAATGTTCCTCCTCCATTTTCATGATGAGCATTTCTTCCGCGGGAACAACACAGAACTATGGCTGGAATTCGAGGACTTGTACCATGTGTACCAAGGAGACGAGGTCAACGTGTCTTTCATGTCCTGCTGGTGTCTGTAAGTGTCGATCTACTAATTTTACCATTTGCTTCCTCTCACACCACAAAATTGAAAATCTAATTAACTTAGTTATCCCTTCTTATGTAGAATGGAGATACAACAATGTAGAAGACTGAGCAAACAGAACGTTGGCTTCATCGACCCAGAGATTGTCAATGAGAAAGTCTGGTCATACGACAAGCAAAAACCGCTAGTTGAGGCATACCTTTTGCATGCAATGTTGAAACAAAGACTACAAACCGTACATATACCGCCCTTCAACTTCAAGCACGTGTTCTCACAAACCTCTTGTTCTTGTATTTCTTAAGCCATTGATAGTACGACTAGCTACTTACGATATGTTGCAATATACTGAATAGGTTTCATCGATCCTTCTAGTCATCGAGCTTGACAACAAAGAAATTATAGTTCATGACTCAAGAAGGAATCCAAATCCAAAAATACCAATGGTTCATTGACATCCTTAACAGGACATTCACAAAGTTCAAGAAGAAGCAAAAAGGAGAATTCAAGAAAGAATTTGAAGTCATAGTAAGCACTCAGGTACGTACTACAAAAACTATTATTAATATACATGCGCCATATCAGTTCTTCATCTGATATTCTAAAATTTCTCCCCGTGAAGGTTAAACGCCAGACGGCTAGAAACAACTTATGTGGCTACTACGTGTTTCACTATATTCAAAGTTTTATCCATGGCGATGAGCTGGAACATTATGCCGAGGTTCGTATATGCATGTCAATTTGTTAGCTACAACTTACATTTTAATTAATTGTATGCGATCGGATATTTATATACTTCCCGCTTAATTAATTGTCAGCCCAACATCGATGAGCACGTTAACGTGCTCCTGCCTCACCGGGTGCGCGCACTCCAAGAACAACTCATCGGCTTCATTGTCGAAGAGATTGTATCTCCAAATGGCGAGTTCCACGTAAGGTTTCCTGCGTTGAACACCGCTGAACTGATGACGACATCCACGTCGACCAAGGACTTAAAGAGTGACGCATACAAGAAATGAGTTCGATAATCATTTTTTTAATCATTCAAACTTGTAAACGTCGGTTGCGTGTATGTACTTGTCCATTTTTTACACTATTAAGTTCGTTTTTTTGTGTAGTGAGCTAGCTGGTGAACATGTGTATGAGTATGCATATGTAATATATATTTAATTGCGCAAAAAACTCCTCAACTCATATTTAATTTTATGGTCAAAAACGATATACAATTAAAAACACCGTAAGAACATAGTCTATAATACATATAATTGAAAACTCTCTCCACAAGCGGTTGGTGACACCAACCGTTTCTGGAGTGCTGCTTTCGACAAGCGGTTGGTAAGACTAACCGCTTCTGGATATCCTTCTCCAGAAGCGGTTTGTAACACGAACCGCTTGTGGAGTCCCCACGTAAGCGGCTCCATCGGCCTTCCCGACACCTTCCCAACCGCTTCGGTGCCACAAAGACAGCGGTTCGAACAACCGCTTGTGATACCCGACGGGTATCACACGCAGTTGCTTAGAAGGGGTTATAAAACCGCTTCTAAAGGGGGTTACGAGCCGCTTGTGGTAGCCGGTTCTATAGTAGTGAGCTACACTATACATCATCATTGATCTTTATATATATTGACATATCAGTCGACAACATGCTCTAAAAATTCCAACTAGATATTTTAGTAAGATTTTTTTGTTCTTTTAGCTACTTTATTCTTATGAGTATAAGTCATGGTCTCATGGAATATCACTATACCAGTGTTTGAATCATGACTTTTTATACTTTAAGACTAACACCAGTACTGCATGACTATTGTCTGTCATCTAAACTTATACCTTCTTTCTCCTATCAAATTTTAGCACCTGCCCCAACATTCTATACTAAGATACCAACCTGTTCATAAACACTAACTATAACAATATTCCTTTGTAAAGTTGTGTATAAATGAGTGCAGAAGCCCCATAGACAACTTTATCGTTCTCTTTTGCAATTGTCCCAACATTTTTATATCGATGCTAGCCTATCTTAGAAGACTTAGCCCCTTTTATTGTCTACCTTCATTTCCTTTCAAAACATCCCTTGCTTCATTGCTCGATGATTACCTCTTGCTTTTCTTCTACAGGGAGGAGGAGGAGGTACCGACAGGGAGGAGGAGGAGGTAGCCGATGGGGAGGAGGAGCAAGTCGCCGACGGAGGAGTTTGCGCATGCATTGGGAAGGAGGAGGAGGTGGCCATCGTCGCCCTCACAGATGCCGGAGAGGAGGTGCTCGCGGACGAGGTAGCCGATGGGGGGAAGAATGTGCTCACAGAGATAGCCGATCGAGGAGGAGGTCGTTGGGGAGGAGTTCGCCAAGGAGGAGGTCGCGGGGAGGTGGGTTGCTGGGGGGCTAGGGTTTGCGGGAGACAAAAAGCATGGGTCGATCTGCGCTACGAACCTCTATCGATAGCGTTATATAGGGTTTGAGGTCATATCACAGATGGTTCCTATTTAAAACCATCTGTGATATTAAATTATCATAAACAGTTTGCATTTAAAATCGTTTTTGGAATCGCAGCTGTTGGAACGGGGCATAGACATCTCTACAAGAGGCGAGGCCGTCGACTCTAACTCTAGGAGATCAACGCCATCATCTCAGTCCTCAAGCGGCCCTCACGTGCTAGCATTTCCTCCCTCATCTCTTCCTTGATCTCCTCCTCAGCTGCTCCATTAGCGTGTCCTTGAAGCGCTATGCATGTGCCTCCCATGACTTGATATGGTATTGGCAGCGTCCGCTTGGAAGAAGGGTCTCTTCATATGCCCCGCCCCTGCGGAAAGGACCTGGCCCTTATGGTCGGGCTTCTCGATCATCGAAGACATGATGGCCGTCGACCCTTGGCTCAAAAATGTTCCCTACTTTTTTCTGTTGGCTTACCTTCTCCTGTAAGAAGCAAGTATAAATTAGTTTTAAAATATAACGGAAAGGGTCAACTGCAATGTACTAAGTTAGATGCCTTATGATGGTGGAGACGACGTGCACGATTGTGGGGTTTGGAACTACAAGCTGCCCATCAGTGGTTTTCTTTATCCTCGCTAATACCCAGTCGCACAGCCACTCCTCACATATGTGAGAGTAAGGCATCGCTGTCCCGGAGTTTGTGCACTCCTTGGCTAGTCACGCCCACTCTGCCTTCATCCCTTCATAGCCAACAGAACTGAGGTGATGCGCGTGTGTGTTATGTCTCTGGATAGCGATGTTCTTCTCCCTCGAATCCTCCACTTCGGGCGTACTCTTCATTCTTGTGAACTCCTCTCAAACATCGGGAGTCACAAATAGATACCTCTCGAATGGGGTACGGCCTTTCAGCATGTACTGACTGTATATGATAACACTGAAGTGTCTCAAAGACACGCCCATTCTCTTCAAGGCATACTGCCTCATTGCATTCATCTTCCTCTTGTATAATCCATTTACCCTAACTTCGTCCCATAGCCAATTCTTCTACTCAGCATTGATTTGCTTCCTCCAGTCCTTAACCATGATCGACACTCTCTTCCTTACCAATTGGCCAAGAAAAGATCTGTAGCACCCCTTGTACTTGGGAGGACCCGTGTAAACCCCCGTGGCATTAAATTGGAGAACTGCGGCGTTCTTCATGTGGCCCCTTTATTTGGTCCTCGAGCCTTTCTCACCTTACTCGGCTCCTCAACATTTGGAACCTTGATTGGCCTCTCAGTAACACCTTCTATTATGTCTAGCGATGAGCCGATGCTTTCTCCTTGCGACATTTCGCATATGTATATCTGACATGGTCGTATATTTCACATGAGAGAAAGCAACTCATAACTATCATATGGACTTGACAAAGAATCATGTGAACAGATTAATGAATAATTCATAGCATATAATTGTTCTAGCATATTGTAGTAAAGTAACAGATTATGGATGATTAGCAAAAAACTTCTATCTGTTAACCAACTAAATACATATCAACAATAACTCCTAATCTCTAATTAGATTAGGTCCTAAACCCATTCGAGGATATGTGGTTTGAGCAAGTTTCTAAGCTGTTATACAACTTTAGAGAAAATTTCGGTAGTATCTCCCAGCTGTTCTCGAAATAAATGTCTCGACAACAGGTCAAGAGGGGTATGTATCCGGAGAACACCAGGGAGATGCTATCGAAACCTTCTCTAGAGTTGTATAACAGTTCAGGAACTTGTCCGAACCACATATCCTCGAACTATCTATAAAACGTAGACAATTCAAGACTGCTTATTTATAAATATGCCATTTCAACATATTTATAAATAAGCACCCTCGAACGGGAGACGTAGGTCACAACCTAAACTTTAACATTCATCATATTACAGTAACAACAAAGACAATATGAGTCAAGTTTAGAATCAACAAAGATGCTAAAGTACAATCATCACATAGTGTTGGTGTTTCATGTAACCGGCAAGTAAATTTGTAAGTCAAGGGGCCACGCGTTCCCTCTCCTTGATGGTTGACTCAGGGAGCCCAAGATGTATACTGGTTCGGGCTGAATATCCCTACGTCTAGTTTGTGGTGGTGGTTCGTATTACTCAGGGTGCAGTGGTCTACACGGGATTACAAATGAGGGCTCAGGACAGGCCCTGAGCGCTCGTCCGAGTGAAGGGGCTCGACTGTGGATCGAGTGCGGGTTGGCTTCGAATAGGTGGCGGATGCGAAGGCCGATTGGTTACCCAGATGCCTATGTGAGTCGAGTGCCCATGCCCTTCCCTGAGGGCCTTGCCTCCCCTTATATAGACGGAAGGGGCAGGTTACACGGGATTTTGGAATAAAAAGATAGGGGTACGCTACGCCCAGGAGTCCTAGTCTTTGGTCTTGATGACTGACAGGTTCCTGTTTGTCCCATGCTGGGTTGGTAGACACAATGAACAGCGCTCCGTTGGGAAGGTGCCCGCCTGCCCTCTGTATTCCTGTTAGACAGCGACGGCGCGAAGGGATGGGTGCTTGACTCTGGCGGCCTCCTGGCCGCCTTGGGAAGGAGCCACCCGCCCCAGCATGGCCGTCGTGTCCGTGGGGCAGGTGACCAACTTGTCGTCGACCGTCGATGTGGCGGAGGTCGCGGAGTTAAAGCTCGTTGGGGCCCCGCCTAATGCCAGTCGAGCTGCGGGCATCGGACCGGGTCTAAGTCGGGCTCATGGGCGTCGGACCCGGGTCTAGGTCGGAGCCGGCGGGGGCGTCGGACCCGGGTCTAGGTCGGAGCCGGCGGGGGCACCCGACCCGAGGCCAGGTCGGAGTTCTCACGGTGGGCTTGACCGAGGCCGAGGATCCTTCGTGACCTGATAAGGCCTTTAGCCAGAACGTGGTCTAGAATGGCCCATTTTGTGTTCCATCCAATATTCGGTGATAACTCTATCTTGCTGTGGGGGACGGAGACTTTGGTAATACCCTCTTCAGCACCATGCATCGCTGCTAATCTTGCTGCGATGTCCGTATAACTGAGAGAAAGACGATCTTGAAATATATGTATACTTTGCTGTGGGGCACCTCTGGTATACGTATTCGTCACATAGTAGCACTAAAAAAGAGAACCATCTCTACATAATTCTATTTAGAAGTAATCAAGAGCAAGACGAAGGTACGTATTATACTAGAGAGAGCAAATTTCTGTGAAACATATATTGCTGTTGCTACCAGCTTTGGTAAGCACAACACACTTACTTCCTAGGCTAATATTGTCTATGGATGGTTAATAAAAGGAACGATTCGGGCAAAGATCACAAGCAGCACAATATGTAAACTGCTTCAGGTGTAATCATATAGCTACACGGTAAAATGCGTGGCTATTTCAGCAATAATAATCCTGGGCCTACATCTGTGGCTTCAAAATCAAGTTAGGGACTTATGCTCACATGCGTTGTCTCATAGCTATTTAGAATGAAATGCTATTGTTCTTTCCTCTGTGTTATTTCTGACTATCCTATAATAACATGCCTACCCCCTTTTTCATAGTTTCCTGGTCATGATGACGATAAAGCTTCAACAACGCCCATTTCTTTCTCGATCTATCTCTGATAAAATAAGCTTTTGCTGCATCATATTGTTAATTTGTTTAACTGGTTACTAACTAACATTGTTACGGTGAAGAATCTTAAAAGAGTAAACCCAATATCTCCTATTACTAAATCATCATTGTTATCTATGTTTAGGCTACAGAATATTCATGTCAATTCCCCTTTTCTGACATATGTAAAAATATCTCAAAATTGGACATGCTTCATCCTATTGCAATGCCTTGGTATACATATTGATTTCTAGTTACAGCAGGTTGCAGCCCAGTGAGCAACAGTGCTACTTGTCAACCATCATCAGGAGGAGAATAGCAGTGATGTTCACCAGAAACAGAGATCTCCACTGGCTGCTGCAGAATACAAAGTGATCACTGAGAGTGTGCTGCCTCGTCTCTACAACGCCGATTACTACACCGTGCCATCAATTTTGGAGCTTGCCATGCGAGAGAGTGATGAGCTGTATCATAAACACACTTACAGAATTTTATCATCTAAAAAAGAATTGTACTAGTGAGAGTACTCAAACTCATCCCAACTTTTAACCAATCTTGCGGCCCAAATTTCCACTATTCCATGCGGATCAAACAAATCTAGGGTTCCATAAGACAACAAAGAATTTTTTTTAATAATATTATTTTATTTCGAAATTACGACATTAATACTCGTATTTAAAAAATTACAGAAATAATATCCGTTCGCCAAACCGTTTGGCGATAATAGTGTAGTCGCCACACCATTTGGCGATAATATGGTAGTCGCCAAACGGTTTGGAGACAATAGCCTAATCCCGCATTAATACTCGGTTTGAACGGGTCTTTGCTTTGGTCGCCACGCCGTTTGGCGACTATTATATAGTCGCCACACCGTTCGGCGACAATTAATAGTCGTCAAACCGTTCGGCGACTATATAATAGTCGCCAAACAGTATGGCGATAATAACCAAATAACTTTTCGGCCGAACGGCCGGCTGCGCTCGTCGGCTGCGAAGAAGAAAGAAAGAAAGAAAGAAGAGCGCTGCTACCTCGGCAGATCGCCAGCGCGCGGGAGAGGAAGAGAGGGAGAGGGAGGGGAGGAGAGAGAGTGCGGGAGGAGAGAGAGGGGGCGCGGGAGAGAGAGAGAGTGAGGCCACGCGCGGGAGCTCGGGAGAGGAGCGCTCGGGAGAGGAGGGAGAGGGAGAGGGAGAGAGAGAGGAGGGAGGGAGGAAGAAGGAGGAAAAAAAGAAAAAAAAAGGTAATTTTTTTGAATTTTTGTTATTTAATTTTATAGTGCAAAATAATTTAGAGATTTTGTTTAGATATTAGATAGTTAGTTTAGATATTAGATAGTTTAGATATTGATACAATATCTAAAAAAAGAAAAAAAGGTAATATTAGATAGTTTAGATATTGATACAATATCGATGTTTATGCAACATTAGAAATTTTAGATATTAATGCAATATCGATATTAGAGATTTTAGATATTGATGCAATATTAGAGAGTTTAGATATTGATGCAATATCGATATTAAAGATTTTAGATGCAATTTAGATATTGATGCAATATAGTGATTTTAGATTGTTCGTAGGAAATACCGCATAATAATTTTCTCATTTAAGAGGGAATCGTTAATTTAGATATTGATGCAATATAAAAATTATTTTTGTTTAGTTAGTGATATTAAACGTTAGTGGTGATCTAAAATCAATTTTGTTTATGTCGCAAGATAAAGAATGCTCTTTGTCAGAAATTTAGGGTATATTATGGCGATGGTGAAATAAAAATTGGGCAAAATGGTGCCGATTTGAGCGCTTTTGCGATCACAATGGTGGAACACTTATTCCCGATAGAGTTAGCATCCGTGATATAAAGCTTTGGTTGACCAAATATTTTCCTCGATCCAAGTGTTTACTCTGTTACCATTCAAACCGTATTCACGCGTAGTAAGGGTGACCCGCTCTGTGGGAGTTGAATAAAGTAGATCGGACGTACTTGTGGCGTAAATGGTTAAGGTGGTGCAAGGATCTAGCCTTGAATGTGTAATGCTGGTGCAAAGCGTGCCCTAGAGAAGAGGCAAATATTAGCGGTGTGGGCGAAGTAGCATCGTCGACTCTGGTGAACAAGTTCGTGAAGTGGTGCGGTTGAGGTAGCAATGAGGATGATAACAGGATGCAAAGAAATGCGAAGGTCGGGCAGATGAAGGAGGAAATCGAGCAACTTGTTGATCAATTGGAGTTGGTGAACCATATGACGATGCAAGATGAAGCTGAAATGTTGGAGTGTGATGATGACATCGACAAAGATGAGGAAAGGGGAGAAGATGATGATGAAATGCATAGTAGTACTGGGGCAACGGATGTACCCATCCCTGACGAGTGGAACAGGAAAAACAAAGCCGGTATGGAAGTTTTGTGGGGGCATGAGTCGCGTTGGGAGTATGCTAGCAATGTCGTTCAGCTGAATCAAATTTTCGCAAATAATTCCGAGTTGAAGTTGGCGGTGAGGTGGGCACTATCGCAGCAGAGAGAGTTCCGAGTTGTTTTGTCCACCGAGATAGATACACAAAGTGAAGTGCGAACCAAGGATGTGAATTCAGTACATGCATACAAGCCAAGTGCGATACATTTTGGATTGCATCACAAGTAGATGGGCACACATGCAGATTAGAAAATATTCTGGTGAAACACCGCAACTTGAATGAGGTTGTAATCGCTAGCGTGATGTTCAATGAGATCATCGAGAAGCGAGACATTGAGTGTTCTTATATTCAGAAAGCAATCTTGAGAACATTTAAGTACCAGATAAGTTACTCGATGGCCTGGCGTGCGAAGCAAAAGGCATTAGAGAAGAGGTTTGGCATATACGAGGCTTCGTATTGTAACCTACCTCGTGTGCTTGATGTCTTGAAGGAAACCAATCCTGGCACGTACACCGCTTTTGAAGAAAGTGAAGCGGATGGTAATGAGGTCTCGATATTTCATCGTGCTTTTTTTTCATTGGGTCCTTACATTGCGTCATTCAGGTACTGCCGTCTATTGCTGTGCGTCGATGGTACATTCCTGACTGGGAAATACAAGGGGCAGATTCTAACGACCATTGCAGTTGATGGGAACAACCACATACTTCCATTGGCCTTTGCATTTGTTGAGGGTGAGAACCGGGATAGTTGGCTGTGGTTTTTCAGACATTTGAAGTTCGGGGTAGTTCGTGATCGGCCCAACGTGTGCATAATCCATGACCGTCATAAAGGTATCATTTCGGCAATTAAGACTCTACAGGAGGACCTTGATGAACCTTTTCTATGGCGTGACATGCAGAACAGGTGGTGCATGAGGCATTTGGGAGCAAATTTTTTCAGGAAGTTCAAGAGTAAGAAGCTGATGAATCTATTTAAGAGGTTATGCAAGCAGAACCAGGCACGTAAGTTCAACGCGATATTGGCCGAGTTGGATAAGCACACTACCGCACAGATTGAAGAACTGAAGAAGCAACCAGCAACGCCGAACGATTGCCCACCCAAAAGGCTATCACCCCTTGGAGCGCTCGATCCTCCAAATCTGAGGAGACGATCGTCAAGAAACATTAAGTGTTTCTCGCACTGGATAGAGGCGGAGCCGTTAGAGAAGTGGGCATTGCTCCATGACACTGGAGGCGCCAGGTTAGTATACTAAATTAACATAGATGTGACAATTGAACAGTTAGAGTTATTGTGCTAACTGATATGTTTGAACGAGTTCGTGTCATGACAACGAATATAGCCGAGGTTTACAATTGGGTCATCGAGGCTTACGTCCCGCTACCACTGTGGCTATCCCGAAGGCATGTTGCACGGCATCGCTGGCAACTTCGGAAAAGGCATGCGGAGGTCAGATTTCATGCCACGACATTGCAAATGCCGTCTTCAGGCGCGGATGATAGCCTACATGGAGGAACGCACGATAAGCTCACCGCATATGGTGCGAGCCGAGTCATCGAGTAATCGTCAAGTAACTCTTCTGTAAAGGGGATTGGGAACCGACACGGCGTTATTACACACGAGGTTAACCTAGGCCAAGGGGCCACCGGATGGTGTGAATGCACCGCAACAAGCCAAGGCTTCTTCATATTCCCCGCCGCATGTGATCGCAGCTTGTGGGCAAATTGGGATGAACACGCCGCAACACGTGTCCCTTTCTACTGAAGGGTCATACTGTCAATACATGGTCCGGTGAGTTCCGTGGTTTTCGAGCACATGGTGATTTCACCGCCATTAACAGAGATGTGCGATATGTTCACCGGATGCAAATTTGCGGAGGTGTGCGAGAAGGGCGGTGGCCGTCCACGATCCTAGGCGCATTCGCAATGACATAGATGAATCTGAAGTGGGTGGCCTGTTAGGAGGTGTTCTCGGTCATGATGAGTACGGGCACAAGGCAACACAATGCCCGTAGTGTTATGTAATGTGTATTGAATTGTGTAATATGTATCATTTTATCCTATGTTAGGTATTTGCGTATATTGGACCTTCCGTCATGTTTATGTAGTGAATTATGTAATTTGCATCTTAGTCTTATGAATTCTCTAAGTCATGCATGTTGTTGTTGTATCTTAGTTTTGTGAAATTTCTATTATAGTTGTTGTACTTATTCCACTGTGTAATATCAATGTCGGGTTGTATTGAATGCTTAACAATGCTTAACTATGATTGTACCTTTTGTCATGTTTTTGTATTGATATGTTTGTCGCTTGTTTATTTATGTCTAACTCCTCGGTTTTTGTTTTATATTACTAACCGTCATCGCTTTTCTGCTTACTTGCGAGGATGGAGCACCCAAGTCACTCCTTGACTCTTCATTGGACCGACGGCACTGCGTATGTTAAATCTCACACCACAGGGCCTTGAGAGGTGCCTCTGTTATGGGTCCGTGTGCCCGGCAGGGCATGGCGGCTCCACCCAGCCTTCTACACCCGGTGAGTTGCACTACATTTACATGTTTTATTGCTCGCACAGTTGCATTTCGTCTAACTAATATTTAAATACTACGACTGTTTTTTCCTGTCGATAGGTTGGCATGTGTTGGGTTGCTTCCGCTCGCTCGGATGATCGAGGGCTCAGCTGAGGACGTGGTTGAGGATCCGACGGAGGGGGGCGAGGACGGTCTAGAGTGGTCACGGCGTTTTCCATTCGACCGGAGCCTACTGTCTTGTTTGGTGGACCGCTGGCGCCCGGAGACGCACACTTTCCACCTGCCGTTCGGTGAGGTGACGGTCACCCTACAGGACGTCGCCATGCTCACAGGGTTGCCGATCACTAGGGCACCGATCGAACCCTCGGTGACTCCTGTGGGGTGGCAGGCTGACTTGGAGGAGAGGTTCGTCGGAGTGGCTCACACTGACCCGGCGATACCCCTCGGCAGGAAGAAGCACGGGCCGTTGAAGAGGTGGTTGGCCCAGTTCGAGGTGAGTGCTTGTGCGTGTATATGTTTTTGTAATTTTTTGTAACGTTATTAACATATTAGTATATGTTAACTGTGACAGGTGCAGCACATGGCGGCGGAGCCCACGGACTACCAGGTGGCCCGACACTTGGAGGCCTACCTTCTTTGGTTGTTTGGGATGGTCATGTTCACGACCACACACGGCGACAGCGTCGACGCACGGTGGATAGCCTACGCACGGGCTATCGCGACGCCGACCTGCACCAGTCCCGCCGGTGTCTCGGGTTCGGCGGGTTCTGTCGGCACGCATCAGCGCCTTTGCGACGCGTGCGTGAAGCTGGGCAAGACCGCCAACCTGACTGGGATGCCTCTACTTCTCCAGTTTTGGTCGTTCGAGCGCTTCCGAGTGGGTCGATCCTTAGTCCACCCGCGACAGTACACCGCCGAGATGTACGGGGGTGACGAGATCGACCGGCCGACCGTGGGCTCGCTTTGGACTCGGCGACGGGTAATTATTTTCTTGAATTGCATTTATCAAATTTTATTTGCAGTCACATGTGCTTACACATATTTTTTTCTTGTTGCAGCCACAGTGGGCGGGACTGCAGGTACGTTCGGCGTACCATTCCTTCACAGAGGCGTTCGACCACCTGCACGAGGACCAGGTGATCTGGGACCCTTATAGCCAGCGTCGTGTCTAGGACAGAGCCACGCCAGGTGGGCTCTCGGCGCTTTGCTATAGGGACAAGGGTTACTAGCTGACGACGAGGAAGATCGTCCTCGACGTCTTCGTGGAGGACTACGCGCCGCACCGAGTCCTCCGGCAGCCTCGACCTCTGACACCGGTCCTCGTTCATTGGGGGATCGTAACGGAGGCGGTACACACGTGAGTTATCCGACCAAAAATATGATAAATAGTTACATCGTATGTATAATAATTTGGATTTCTTTTCAGGGTCCACACCCATGGCCCTCCGAAGAGCCTGCCCACCTTGCTATAGAGGATGGAGCCGTGGCTCGCCCAGTGGGCCGGGGCGCAGCAGCACGTCGTCGATGAGGCCACACCTTACGACGACTCGTCCTACCAAGAAGACTGCTACCGGTATCGTGTTCCGGGACGCGCGTCTGCCTCTCATCGGTGGAGGAGCCTCCGCCCACGCCAGACGCTCTAACGTGGTGACTTGTACCCGTGCGGCAGAGCGCCATGCACGCCATGGTAAGTCTTAATTTTGTAAATTACATTATGTATTCCTGACGTTATGTCCATATGCATATCAGTTTGTCGTATGTGGCAGGTGGACCACGCTAGGGAGCTCCATGTGCACGGCAGCAGTGTCTTGTCCAGGCTACGGGACGGAGTTACCCTCTCGTTGGACGAGATGGCAGAGGCCTGGGGACGCGTGGTGACCAGCCTGGGCAGGATCGTGGAGCTAGGTTCTTGTCGGCGCGTCGACGCTACCGACCGTGCCACCTCAAGACCGCCGCACGTGCCTACACACCCCACACCGACCCCTCGTTACTATTAACGGAGGCGGTCACGCCTTCCACACTCCTTTGCCTCCGGGCCCACCATGGTCGGAGGGTCCTACCGTAGGCACCACGCGTTCCACCATGATCCCCATGCCGTAAGTCGAGCTACTTACGCTTCAGATTAGTATCACGTAACTACAATTAAAGCTATTATCCAAACGCAGCTACGTTGAGGGTGGTGGAGGACAGCTCTCGGTCGACGCGACTCCTCGCCACGCCGCCAGATTCTTCACGGACCAAGATTACCGGTACACGCTTAGACGCCCATCGCAGACCGACGCAGGCACGCAGCCCTGACCGATGCAGCCACGCAGCCTCAAGACCGACAAGCAGCCACGCAGCGGACTACGGTACCTACGTGTACACGCTGCCTCCCGAGACCGTCGACCGGCAGTAAATTCTGTTCTTCGGACTATGGGCGGGGGCCATCGCAGAGCAAAGGGGCTATCGCAGAGCTTCACCCACGCCTCTTGACGATGCACCGCCTCGGCCGACGAGGGTCGAAGAGGGTCGTCGAGGAGGAGCGGCCGACTAGGGACTCGCTGATAGGTCAGTTGTCCTATTTTTGTTCTTACTTTGTACTATTCTACATTGTTTAGAGTGTTGTTCTCGCTTTGTTACTTTGTTCGTCTTGCTTTTACAATGTTAATAGTGATGTTCACGCTTTTTACCTTTTCGATATCAATGCGACATGACAACACGATCGTTGCAGCTCTCGGACCGATTCGACAACACGTTGTAGCCCACTTTTTCAGATCGATTCGACAACACGCTGCAGCCCGCTTTCCTGCATCGAACGACAACACGCCGTGGCATATGACGATGCACACAACGGCTTTCTGGCGAGGCCACAGCCCACTTTGATGATGAGTGACAAGTCATGCAGCTTTTCTTAGAAAGTGACAGGTCGTGCAGCTTTGATGATGGGTGACACGTCAGCGACTTTTCACGAGAGGATGCCGTGCCATCAAAATGGACAAGGTCAGTAATTATGTGGAGTAACCCTCACCACCACTATAAAACAGGCCAAGGGGTAGACATCCAACACAACCAAACCAAAGAATAAACGCCACCGAATCTACACAAATTAGGGCACAATGTCGTTCTACCGTCGCCTCTTCAGCAAGCAGCGTGAAGTCATCCCGCCCCGAATATCCGGATGCCAGTAGCGTCGACGCCCTAGTTCTGCCGGAGTTGCCCCGACCCAAATGCGATCTGCAACCTACCGGCGAAGATGATGCAATCTACCCATGGAGAGACGGCCGCGCATCCACTCATCAAGCAGTTCGCACCTACAAGGTAAACCTCACCGTGTCCACACAACACAGGTAACACTACCATTTCATGCATCGTTCTTTCTTTTCTCAGCGACAAGGACCGGTGTTGCTTCTTCCAATGGATCGACGGACCGGAATGACGTGACTACGAATTTCTCTCCAACTGCCACGACGCCTACCCCGCTTCGCCCGAGAACTTCACCCGGTGGGAGAGGCCGCCAGGATATGTCCCTTTTCTAGATCGACCGGAGCTTAGGGCCGGTGGGCAAGGGGCCATCCAATCGGTGAGTTTCATGCGACATACTCATATTAAACTCACAAAGTAGTAGTTCTAAACCAGTTCATCGCACACAGGAGTTCAAAAGGAAACTTGCGAATTCGCTCAAGTCAAAGGAGAAACCTACTCCAGGGCCACCCGAAAGCCCCGACTTTTGTGAACATGGCCTGCAGGCAGTGGTTGATACCTGCCACGATGATCTAGTGGACCGGAGATTCTACCGGTGCCCCTTGGCCGAGGATGAATGCTGCGGCTACTTCAACTGGGTGGACCCGGAGACGTACCACCCACATCTCAAACTTCCTGTATGGGATAACTGGGGGGAGCAACCCTCTCCGTTGTGCCACTACCGCCCAGAAAAGCTAGACCCCGAGTATGCTTACGGTGTTATTCAACGACCAAAGCGGGCATACTGCATTGACTGCAGGGCATGCTTCCGGTTGTCCAAGGATAAGCCCAACACACACCACCTGCACCATATAGTGGAGTGCGAGCCGAAACAGAGCAGGCGTCTCCGCATGTCTCCGCCAACGGCCAACACACCAGAGGTGCAAGAGGGTTCCTCCTCTCGAAGAAGAAGGGACAAGGAAGTAGCTGCCGAGGTCCGCACCACGCAACAAATCCTTGACGCTTAGTGCACTCCATCCGGAACCCGTGGTATTAACATAGGGGCGCCGAATCGGGATGACATGCCCATATGGGAGGGCAGAAATCCACATAAAAAAGACCAAAATATTATGTCTTATACACCCGAGACGTACGGCATATGCCACCCATTCGGCGACAGCTGGGTGCACTTCGGATCCCCATGGAGTTCTTTCATAGTAGGGATTGAGCGGTGTCCGATGACAAATCGCAAATTTAACACGGGTCAGGTAATATGCAGAAAATGTGGGACATCATTCTGGCTGTACCCAGATAGGCGGAATGATCATTTGTTCCACCATGACAAACAATGCTTTCGTTAGTTAGTTCGTCAAGCAATTTCGTCACTGTTGTAATGCCCTTGTAATATAATATAATCTATTGCTTATTTTATCATCTGAACTTTCGGTGTATGTGCCCTTATATATGTTCAACAAATAATTTAAGTGTTCATAATATGAGTAACCTTAAATAATAGATCTGACATACGTAAAACTAAGTATCCACAATATCGATCAAAGATCAAGCACTATTCATTCATAGTAAAATATGATCACTTAAGCCTTTTCAGTAGCTCGCATCACAGCTCATCTAAATGCAAATATTATGAAGAATAACTCAAAAATGATCTTTAGGATATGATCTACAATAATCTAGAAAAATATTCTTATTTTAACTTGCTTTGAACCTGAATCCTGA
Source organism: Guadua angustifolia (assembly GCA_036346375.1). Lineage (NCBI taxonomy): Eukaryota > Viridiplantae > Streptophyta > Magnoliopsida > Poales > Poaceae > Guadua > Guadua angustifolia. The sequence continues at coordinate 34,931,239 of CM070510.1, forward strand.
TAAAGTATCACCCTTAAGTGTTAATCATTCGCTTCACCATTCTCGCCGATCCCGTATAACGTGAACTTTATAATACCGCGTAAGCCTTTTGAGAAATAAATATAATGAATCATCTAAACCCTAAAATTTATAAAATCAATTTAGAAACGTTCTCCAAAGTATAGACTACCATAATATGTAGAAATAATCTTATTTCGTTATGCTTTAAATATTAATCCTCAAGTAGCGTAATAACCTAAAGTATTATGATTGCCAAACTTGGTAATGTGAGTTAATGAACTCGATAACAATGAAGAAATCTATAATTAAGATGTTTGTATTACCAGAACCTTATTAAAAAGCACGAAGATATAACTAGTAACCTATCATAATAGGTCTAGTGTATTCAAACTAAATCTTATGCAATGTTATTAAGAAATGAATACTATTCACATATACATCATATAACAAATTGATTAATGATTAATTCTATTAATCTAAATAATTTTTGCATCTTGAATTCGATATTATAACTATTCAAATGCAAACACTTAATGAACTAAAATGCAAGAACGTAAGATCATGCAAGAACGTAAGATCATACAAGCCTGGGGATGTGCCCGTCGGGCGTGGATCGCCCGGGGCCCGGGACGTGCTTTCGATCGAGGGGGGACATCCTCGCTCATGTTTGCGGGGCTCGCCACGCCCCTGTAAAGGGGGAGACGTGCCCGTCGAGGTGGATCGGACGGGGCCCGGGATGTTCTCGTCTCGAGGGGGGACGCCCTCGTTCGTCTTCGCGGAGGCCCGGCCACGCCCGTGTAAAGGGGAGACGTGCCGCCGAGGTGGATCGGGCGGGGGCCCGGGACGTTTCTCGTCGAGAGGGGACGTCCTCATTCGTCTCTGCGGGAGGCCCGCCACGCCCCTGTAAAGGGGGAGACGTGGCCGTCGAGGTGGATCGGGCGGGGCCCAGGGACGTTTCGTCTCGAGGGGGACGCCTCGTTCGTCTTGCGGAGGCCCGCCACATCCCCTGTAAAGGGGAGACGTGCCGTCCGAGGTGGATCAAAGGGGGCCGGGGACGCCCTCGCCTCGAGGGGGCGTGCCTTTACAAGAGGACTCTCTGAGGGGAGAGCCGAAGCACCTCGGTTCGTTGAACATTCTTCCCTAACCCGCAATCCTTCCACAAATCGAAGTGCTTTCATACCACCTCCGCTACCACATATCCTCGTCTTCATCCTGTTCCTTGCCTCAAAAGACTATGTCTCAAACGGCGAAGCTCGAAATCGGAGGGCTCGTGCACTTGCCAATGCAAGGCGTGTCGAATGTCCTAACCGCCACGCAAGCTAATGTGTTCTACGCCAACACTCGGAAAATAATGGGCGAGTGTTCTACAAGTGCCCTTTTTTCTCTCGTAAGTGAAAAGCTAGTTTGATTCCTTCTTGTGCACACTATTTCTTCTATTCGAGTTATGTAGTTGTTCCGAGATATCTCATTCCTTCGCACACTGACCTAAAAGCTTGTTCACCTCATCACGTAGACCTGCAGGTGCCAATATTTCCAAAGGCGGACACCATGGACACCTCGACGAGGCGTCCTACAACCATTGTACCACGAGAGATGCAAGCAGACCTTCTATGGAGGAGAGGATGGACCCTATGCTTAGCAGAGGTGAACATGCCGATGTTCAAGATGGAGCACATTTTAGATCATATGAAATGGTTAGAGAAGATTGTGTATGTGGCTATCGTTTTGTATTGTACTCAATTCTTGTAAGTAGTTCATTTCGTGTAGAGGGGGCAGAGTTGGTCACGGATGTCTTTCGAAGTGGTTTCCAGATATCATATTCACTTGTTAAGCAGGCTTTAATTAGAACATTTTCGTGTGATATGGCTGTCCAAAGTGTGATCATTTTACAGACATTACTTGGGGATATCCCTAAGATTATTTTAAAGTTAGTTCTGTGATATTTCATATTTATTCGAGATGTTTTTCATATAGATGAGCAGTAAGACTTAAGTGTTGTCGAATCTGCGCAGTTTGTGGTCATTTAGGGTATTTTTTGTGAATAGATTCGCATGCGAAGCAAGTTATAAATACAATATTTCTATAGAATACGGTAGAATATATGCCAAAGTGGGTTCCAAAGTCACACCAACATCTGCATTTACACGAGTAATTCTAAAGGCCGTTGAATAGGCTTAGTTAGTTTAGTTTTCTGCGCGACTAGTTCACGAAGGTTGTTTGCGGAAGAAAGATTGATGTGCAGATCAAGTTCTAAAAAGAATATAATTTCATATTATGGTAGTTTATATTATGGGGTATGATTTTTGGCTATTCCCTCAATATTTGGCATTTAGACGCGATACTTTACGGACGGGTGAAAAGGCTTAAACGACCACGCAGCTTTACATGATCCCGGTGTAGATTTCTTTTTGAGGTTGCGAAATTTTTTTTAAAATTTTCTAACGTGGTTTGTTTCATTTTTCATTCGGTTCAAACTTGTCGGCCAGCGTTTTATCAGGACAGTTGTATTGTTTGAATTTTAAAAAATTCCTCAGATCTTAAAATCATTTGAAATTTTTATGCTAATATCACTGATTTATCAGGAACCTCCATAAAAAATTTTAAAATTTTTCGACGTCGTTAGAGTCCTATTTTATTTTTATACGTGGTCGCTGATTCTACCCGAGAGGGGGGGTCTTAAACGGATTTTGGTATTCCGGGTATGGGGGTTCATTTCATACCGAATTTGAAATTCGGTTAAGGCATACCCGATTTTGAAATTCGGTTAAGGATTAGCCGGATTTTGAGGTTTCGGTATGGTTAAACGGATTTTCGATTCCGGTAAGACCGGTTTTTGTAAATACGCAAACATGTTGTATCGATTTGTAATTACGGACCGTAATTTGTACTGTATTCCAAATTTGCCAAAGAAAACTAAACACCAGTACTTACAATGGTCGTCAAATCGAGGGGGGGGGGCTAGTGGTCGCAAAGGGTTTGGCGACTACTAGTGGTCTCCAAACGGTTCGGCGACTACTAGTGTCGCCAAACGGTTCGGCGACTGCCAAACGGTTCGGCGACTAGTGTCGCCAAACGGTTTGGCGACTATATAATAGTCGCCGAACGGTGTGGCGACAACATCCTGACCTGGCGACAACTAGCTGTTAATGGTTCAAAATGCGGGATTAGGCTATTGTCGCCAAACCGTTTGGCGACTACCCTATTATCGCCAAATGGTATGGCGACTACACTATTATCGCCAAACGGTTTGGCGACCGGATATTATTTCTGCAATTTTTTAAATACGAGTATTAATATCGCAATTTTGAAATAAAATAATATTATTTAAAAAAAATTCGACAACAAATCAACTTAGCAGCTCACAGTATACATGACGTTGGCGTTGGAGTGGCAATGAAGGGCGACAGATGCCAAAGGCTTGAGCAGCTCACGATTGATGGTGCTCAGCTCTGAGCTCGGGGAGTGAGGATCGAGGAGGAGGGCTCGTGGAGGCGGCCGGGCCGAGCTCGGGGAGTGATGACTGATGAGGAGAGCTGAGTGAGTGAGCTAAGCTTATATGCACACCGGTTTTTTAGAAACTGAAACCGACATAGATATAATACACGTTGCAATTGGTTCCTAGTTGAAACTGATTGTGATTCCATCTAGGAACCAATTGTGATGAGCTTTTCCATTTAATTTGCTAATTTCTGAATTTTCAACATTTCATCAAAGAGATAAAAGACCATAACGTATTCCAGTATAATTGAAATTATTTGAAATTTTGCAAAGACATAATTTGGGATACTACAAATCTTTTCCAAAAAGAATTTTTGAAAAAAGAGTCCCCATTCAAAAGATATGCTAAAATTCACTGTAGGCATGATTTTTGCTTAAAGAGTAGAAAAGTGAAAACTTTCTCAAATAAAGTAAAAAATTGTTTGAGAATTACCAGAAATAAACTTCAAACTAGTTAGAAGCTTTCCCAAAAATAATTTCCTCAAACAGAATTTTCTTTCAAAATGCATGGTAAAATACACTTTGTAGGCATAAAGAGAAAATGAATTTCCATCAAAGTTTCAAAATGCAATTCAATTTGGATTTCATAGAGATTTGAACTTTTATAGCTTTGTATGAGTTAGGAATACTTGTTCAAGCCATGATATACAAAAAAAAATCCAACTTAAATTGCAAAACCTACAATATGCAAGAGTAAGTCATTTTGTGTCAAATGAAAGATTTGTTGAATTTCAAATGGCTACAACTTTTAAAGTACATATTTGACAACTTTTACAAAGATTTACACAAATCTGGGCCTTTATGTGTAGTCCCTTTATTTACAATATAACCTTTGAGGATGATCTATACACGTGTAATTTGTTCCATGTGTGTCGTCGTCACCGCTAAGACATGCTTCATCTGCAAATGGTGGTATTTTATCGACTTGGTTGTACTCTTCTTCATCTACAATATTTTCAACTTCAGCGATTTCCCGCTTACCATGAAGGATGACGTACAACCTTGGATTAGGCAGTTCATGCACGTAGACAACTTGATTTGCTTGCTTTGCAAGGACGAATGGTTCATCTTTGTAGGCGAATCTATTGAGATCCATAAAAGTAAAACATTTCTTCTCGACCTTCACTCCATGTGGAAGTCTTACCCAATTATATCGGAACAATGAAACTTGGTATATTCCGTAATCGAGCTCCCAAATTTATTTGATCGTCTTGTAGTAGGAGTTTATTGCGGTTGAGAATCCTCCTTTTGAGTACTCATCGGACAAAGCATCTATACTCATACCACTATTTTGAACAGTACTCTTTGCATCTTAACTTTCAGTGTAAAAGGTGTAGCTATTAATATCGTACCCCTGCTATGTCTATATATTAAATCTTGGTTCGTTAGCCAACCAATTGACATCTTCACTAACAGAGACCTTCGCCTTTTCTTTGAACCATGTGGGGAATCGATTGTCATATTCTCACGTGATGGAAAGCTTATCTGTATGTGGATTTTCTTCCCATAATATCAACTTGTTCTACTCGATATACGGATGAACTTATGCGCTGTGTTGCAATAATGTCAAATGCGTTTTACAATACATATCAAATCGTAGCCTCGTTAGTTTAGATCCAACGGTTCCTTTGCCACCAAGTTTGCCCTCAGGTTGAGCTATAGGAGCACCAATTTCTTATCTTTTACCTAGATACTCCACGCAGAACTCAATAACTTCTTTAGTCCCATAACTTTTAGCAATACTACCTTCAGAATTTGATCGATTCCTCACATATGACTTTAATATACCCATGTACTTCTCGAACGGATACATGTAACGTAGGAATGTGGGTTCACATATCTTAATCTCTCTAACAAGGTGAACAACAAGATTGACCATGACGTCAAAGAACGATGAGGGAAATGCATCTCAAGATGATATATAGTCTGCACCATCTCACTCTGTAAGTTGTCTAGCACATCGGGGTCTATAACCTTGCAAGAAATTGCATTGAAGAAATAACATAGCTTCATGATTGCCAACCTGATATCGTCCGGCAAAATATTTCTGATTGCAAAAGGGAGCATTTGGGTCATTAAGACATGACAGTCATGGGACTTCATACCAAGCAACTTCAAATTATTTATGGACATAAGCTTCTTAATATTTGCAGAGCAGCTTAATGGAATTTTAATACCTTAGAGACACTTGGAAAGGTCTTCGTTCTCCTTCTTAGATAAGGTGTAGCATACAACGGGGATGTACGGACCTTTTCATTCTCCTCTATCACCACTACAAGCTTGGGCTTGCTTCCCATGTAGGACATGTCGCGGTGAGCATTCACACCATTCTTGGTTTTTCTAGGTATGTTCAGTAGGATACCAACTAAATTGTCACAAACATTCTTCTCAACATGCATGACATCAATACAATGCCGGACATCTAACTCCTTTCAGTATGGCAATTCCAAAAATATCAACCTGAATGGTCTTGGGACGAACAGATTTACGGCTCTTTCCATATTGAACAATGATATCCTCCACACGTGAATATCTTGCCTTACACTCATAGGTTGCGGGGCCAAATGAACTTCCTTCTTTCCATCAAATTTGTCATCTATCTGACGGTATTGATGATTTCGAGGTAGAAACCTACGGTGACCTATGTACACAGTTTTTTTGGAATTCAACAACCACAAGCTCTCAGTCTCCTCTTCACAAATAGGATACATTTTGGTTCCTATCGTACTGTAGTCCACTAAATTAGCAAGGCTATAAAATCATTTATAGTGCAAAATATCATAGCCCATAAGATGAAATGTTCTCTTTTGTATGGATCCCACACCACGACCCCCTCGTTTCACAATTTTAACAAATTCTTGATCAGTGGTTCAAGGTACACATCAATATAATTTTCCGACTGTTTGGGTTTCGAGATTAGTTACGATATCATGATATAGTTCCACTTCATGCAAAGCCAAGAAGGGAGATTGTAGATACACAACAGAACTGGCTAAGTGTTATGACGACTGCTCATATTACCAAACGGATTCATTCTATTGGTACTCAATCTAAATCTTATGTTCTTCATCTCGGCACCAAACTCCTCATGTTTCCAATCGATGTTTCTCCACTGAGCCGAATCAATAGGGTGTCTCAGTTTTCCATCTTCCTTTCGAGATTCATAATGCCAATGCAACAATTTTTCCTCCATAGGATTTGCAAATAACTGCTCCAAATGGGGAATGATGAGTAAGTACCACAACACCTTAGCCAGTGCCCCTTTAATGACCTCTTTATCGTCGTCATCCCGGCTCTTACGCTTCTTATCATTATACTTCTTCTTTTGTTTGTACCAGGATATACCACAAACTAGACAAGCGTGCAGTTTCTTATGCGTGTTATGATACAAGATACAATCATTCAGATATACATGTATCATTTCTATTTCTATTCCCATAGCACATAGTAGCTTCTTCGCTTTATAAATATTTGTTGGCAACTCATTTCCCTCCAAAAGCACATTCGATAGAAAAACTGAAAGTGTGTTGAAACTTGTATCTATTCAACAGTGTTTTACCTTCAATTAGAACAATGTAAGAACTAAACCCAATTTAGTGTACTTTGCTTTCCAACCCAAGAACAATGGTTTGGCGTCATTTTTTATCAACCTTTTAAACTTTTCAAACTCTCTTTCCATATAATTTCTCTCACGTCCCTCAACATTTGCTCTAAATTATTCTCTTGAAACATATCACGCTATAACTCGTCTCGGGTTCCACCATGCCTTCGTTGCATACTGTACTACTTGTCTCCCTATGATGAATCCAACACGTGTAATTCCTCGTAAAGCCACATCGAATCAGGTGTTCTTCAATGTGAGCTAAGTTGTTAAATCTCCTTAAATTAGTGCAATCAAAGTAAGGACAATATATGAAGTTTAGACCCCTCTTCACCATGTCTTCTTCTACAATATTTTTGAACTCCTTAACACCCTTTTGAAATTCAGAACTCATACGACTTTTCTGATATATCCATTTTCATGGTCCATCTGCAATTAAACTACACACAATAAATTAAGAAAAAACTGAAGCGACAGCTAGCTAACTATTTCAAATATTGAGACATCATTTTATTACCTTTGCAGAATAGAGGACGGGTTTTAAGATATATAATTTTTCTCCCGATATCTTTTTCCCAAGTTAAGAGCTTAGAATTCCCTAGTTAGGAGACATACATTTAAAACATCAACAATGATATCAAATTACCTAGTTAATGCAGTAGCTTGCAAATCTTATGACTTCAATGAAACAAAATAAGGATGCAACCATTACAAAGTTGACGAATTGAATGATTTTAAAGAAACGTCTATCTGTTCACAAACTAAGTACGTACCAATGATAACTTCTAATATCTGATTAGGTTAGGTCCTAATCCCATTCAAGAAAATATGGTTCAGACAAATTCCTAAGCTGTTGTACAACTCCAGAGAAAATTTCGGCAGCATCTTTCCGCTATTCTCTAGATACACGTCTCAGCAACAGCTCAAAAAGGTGTATCGAAGAACACTACGGAGATGCTACCGAAACCTTCTCTGAAGTTGTACAACAGCTCAGGAACTTGCCCGAACCACATTTTCTCAAGTTTTCAAAAAATGTGGATAATTTGAGAGTGCTTACTTATAAATATGCCATTTGAATATATTTATCAATAAGCACCCTCAAGCGGGAGACGTAGGTTACACAACCTAAACTCTAATATTCATCATATGACAGCAACAATTAATAATTTCAGATTAACACAAGAGTACTATAAAGATAATTAAATGAATGTGTGCTTGTCAAATAAAGCGTGTGAAATCTGATAGGATACATACAATTCCAATGCAACGTAAACTCTTTACGACATATCAAAATTATCTAGTGCAAAATTGTAAGGGTTTGAAGGAATGCTCATATTTTGAAGAAAGACACAAATGAGAGAAAAGAGGAAAAATCTCCTCAAGTTAGGGCTTCAACTTTATCCTCTTAACACCTAACCTCGAGGATTTCAAAATTTCTCACCCAAATATTGCTTCCAACTAGAATATATGTTGTTTTTTAGGCGGTATTTTTTTTAGCCTTTAGAACAACAACAGAGGAGAGTTCAGCCGAGGATATAAATAACCTAGTGAGACACATCACAATCGTTTCTTAGGCTAGAGGCAATTGTGATGCAACACTAGGCACTTCACAATCGGTTCTAACCGATTGTGATGTGCATATCCACATCACAGTTGGTTCCTAGATAAGAACCAATTGTGATGCGGTTCTTATCTCAGAATCGATTGTGATGTGCCCAATACTTCATCACAATCACTTCTAACTTAAGAACCGATTGTGATTATTATTAAGACATTCTCCTAAGTTATCTATCACAATTGATTTTTCCTAAAAACCTAATGACCGACTCAAATAAAATGATAGTGATGTACCGTTCTGTAGTAGTGGTGGATTCGTCACACAATGAGCAAATAAGCCAACGAGGGTTATTAGATTATTAAGCACCAAAGCGATTTGAATGGCCAAAGGGTTGGCAAGTATATTGTAGATCAATTACATCGTGCGTCGCATATGAAAACTCCATAGAAGTATTCCCCAAACCATATAAATTATATTAACTTACATAGTTCCAAGCCAACCTACATAAGCTCTGTAGACGATGGTCAAGTAACGGACGACGGCAGCAGTGGCAGTGAACTTGAAATGTTCATACCAAAAATACCCAACCCATTCGTGAATCAACGGCAAATGCTCCTGTCAATGGAGGCACTAAGAGGACCATCCAAGCACCATAACACCTCAAAACACGAAAAGGTAAAGATAAGCAAGGTAGGTTTAGTATCTACACTGAAATGATCCGACCAATCAAGAATAACAAATGGCGTATGTATAACAAATGACGCGCTCTTCCTAAGTTAGGCGAGATGAATGCCAAGGTTTGATGCATGCCTACGAACTAAGCAGCGTTAGCCGCTCCCTCCATCCAATAAGATGTGTTTTTTCTTGACAAATAGACTATAAAAATATTAAAAATAACTAGACTACCTCTAAATATTATTCTAACCATTATGCATGTAGAGAATACCAAGTAAATCTAGATATTTATTAAGGGGTATAAAGGGAGCATCGCACTAATTTGCATTGAAATATGAAATACGTCATATATTTATGGATAAGACAATTCAAAATGTACGCTCTATAAACTTGCTCGTAGAGGGTAATTCACAACTCTTCTTTGAATTGTAATAAATTTGGTATGTGATAGCATTTCCTAGATCCTTGTATTATGAAGAGGAGCTGCTTAATGCGGTAAGCCAAATCAAGTTAGGCTAGTTATGTTATTCTTTTCTGGAATAGAAGTTATGTCAGATTTGTGAAGTCAAGGAAATACCAGTGATGAAAAAGTCATCTAGCAACCCAGCTGGTAGCTCCAATACTAATCTTCCAACAGGAACTCTAACCTCAAATTTTCAGATCGGTCTCAACAAAAAGGTTTGTTATCTGAATATCAAACATTCCCTGTAAGTCGGAGTATTATACCTGAAGTTCCTAACAAACGTCTGTTGCTTAGGCAGCATAAAGCAGATCACTTTTAACACTGCAAGTAGCAGCAGAGCACTTTAGCTTGGATTGAGAAGAACAAAGTCTTTGGCTTATCCATTTGCTTCAGAAGTCACAAACAAACAATAGTTCCAGGATCCAAAATAAATGTGCTTGTGAGGTGTATTGCAGCTGGCAACTGGCAAGCAGAGAGCTGAATCATGCATGTTCCAACATAAGGCAGCAAAACCGTTCTTGAAAACTGGAGTTGTTGCTTCACTAGTTCACTGCCATAAATCCTGCGATCCCAAAAGCTACTTTTCAACCATTTGCGTAGCAATTTAGCAATATTTTTGTACATAAGTATTTATCTAAAATTTCAATAATCGAAATACTCAAACTTTTTATGGTCCTGTGACTTTCATAATAACAAATTTACATGTGACTTTCATAAGAGACTAGCCGAAAAAATTAATGTCAAGATAAAGAAGGGAAATTATTGAAAGGTTTACGCATCAAAAATGACCTAAAACAATATCGTGATTCATTTGTTTATCAATATTTGTGTGTGTGTGCGCTTCAAAAAGAAGCTACCAGATCCAAGAAAACTGTTGAGAAAAACTATCAAACGGGTAACCTTCACTAACCCTCTTTCTCTTCACTTGCCTCCTCCCCCACACTCTCTCACTCGCCGGCGATGAGCACTATGAGGCAATGTCAACCAGTGGAGAAAGAGGGCCCACAGGAATGCCGCCACCGTCACCGATGGGTTTACCCAATTGTAGAGGGAGAACAGGAAGGCAGTTTCTAGGCGGCGATGAAGGGAGGCACGGAGAGGGGTGGTGCACTAAATATCAGGGGAGGGAGAGACGGCAGCGTGGCGAGGTTGTTGCCAGCCGCTGATGGGGCAAGAGAGACGGGGCTAGGTGGAGGAGGAGCGTGGAGCTGGGCTGGTGTCGGCGAAGAAGGTAAGGAGGACTACGCTAGTTGGATGCTATATCGTCCTGAATTTAGGCATGAAACGGATAGTTTGATATTTTCATGTATGAATTCTATCGGATTGGATATTTATCGGATAGTATCAAATCAGATATAGATATGGATTTTTTTAGTTGGATATAAATCATAGCTCACTATCCGTCGGATATAGATATAGATTCAGATAATCCTGATATTGATGGGTCGGATATCCGGATATACATGTGGGATGGACCAAGACTGCTCTTTGAACAAAAAGGTTTCTTAATTTCAGAATTATTTTCTAATTTAATTAATTCATAAAACAAGTTTCAATTATTAAAATTAGCAAACCAACTCAAAAAATTATGAAATTTTTTGAGAAAAATTATGAAATTTTTGAGAAAGTTCAAACAATCTAACATTTGAAAATTTATTTTAAATATTTTATAATATTTAAATTTTCTCAAAAATTCAAATACTCCTATTCTTAATAGGAAAATATTTAAAATAAGTAGCTAAAAATGCATAAAAACTCATAAATACATAATTTATTATTTTAAACATAATTCAACAAAGAATATAAATCTTGGGTCATTACGCATAAGTGTTAGATACATGATATTTAAGTATTATCAAACTTTTAGTGTTATATATTTGCTTCCATTTGTATCTCTAAGCAAGGATTCCCTTCATTTTGTGTTTTGATCTCGTGTATGATGAACTAATCATATGTGTGTGATAAATTAAGTCTTATATAATTTTATTTGTGACATGGTATCTAATTATTGTCTAAGTGAATGAAAATGCTTATATTTGTTCAATTTTCAATAATATTTTGATCAAATCAACTAGTTATGTGTTTTTGTTGATTTTTAATGTACAATCTAAGGGGTTATTATGTTCTGATAAATATTCAAAACCGTATTCGATCCGTATCTGTATTCGACATTATCCGTATTCGTATTCATATCCGTATCCGCGTCCGAGAAAAAAATATGAAAACAAATATGGTAAAGCTATTATCCGTCTATATCCAATCCGTTTTCACCCCTAGTCCTGATCGATCTGAATGATATGTAGCATGGTGTAGTTGTACTCAAAGCTATGTCATGGTACTAAAGGAAGAACACTTAGCCTCATTTGAAGTGCCAGCATTTTTCTTGATTCAAAAGGAAATTGAGCAATTTCATGTGAAATTTCTGCAAAATTTACATGCTTGTCTTGCTTTCCAAGCAGACCATTAGAGAAAATCGTACCAGCCAAAGCAGGTAAACAAGAGGCATCATCTATCATGTCCAAAACAAAGAAAGTGAATCACGAATGTGATGATCATGATCTAGTGATAAGTTAGAATGCAAAGCCCAACCGTTTAGTTCCCGTAATTCGAAAAATCACGACTCGCAAAGGGCTGTAGCCTGCGGGCATCGGAGTCTCAAAGCATGATGCCTTGTTTCCTATTTTCGAAGGATGGAAACAGGGCCTTCGCCCTATTTTTAATGTTGCAAACTATTTTGCTTTGGAATTGAGCCCTTAGTCCTAGCCTGGCACAATTTTTGAACCTTTGGATCGGTATGGAGATTCTTGCTCTAGCGAGGTGGTCTTCCTCCTCTCCAGCTATCGGCAATGGTAGTGACAGCGCCACCAGATTAGGGCTAGGGTTCACCTATTTAGGTTTCATGTTCACTGTGCCCTCTGGGCTTAGAGGGAGGCCAAGATAGTAGTGGACTAGTGGTAGGCAGTAGCGACAACGGTGCATCAAGACAGCTGTGAAACCATCAGACACGAGCGAGGGGAGTGGTGGGTGGATTAGTGGGGGTGACGATGACCAGAGTGGTTAAGAGGCGGTAGGATGTCTTGGCTGATCCAGTAGCGATAGACGATAAGAGACAATGAAGAAGGTGTGGCAGCGCCGGGGGGAGGGGAGATAGGGCAAAGGAGTAGTAGGCAAGGTAGCAGGACCTCTCAGCAGCCATCACCGGTGTCGGAGGCTATGAGGTGGAGTAAGTTAGGGTCATGGTTAGTGAAGGGCGTGAACTCACTTATACAAGTGAGGGTGGGAGAGATATGAGCCATAGTATCTTGCTCCAATGGTTAAAAAAAGTAACTATGATTTCACAAAAATTCACATGTATTTGAAATAGCCCCCCCAAATTTAATTATACAAGGTTTTTATCCATAAGTGTATAGACAATATACTACAAGGGACGACCATACCCCTCTATCTACGATGGGCTCTGGGCCAGGGGCGGACCCAACGGTGGGGCAGCTTGGGCTGCTGCCCCACCTACAATTTACAAGATCAAGGTATATTGTATATACTGTATATATATAGACCCAACATATTTGGAAGTTAGAACGTTGCACTAAACAAGAAACGTTGGGCATTTCGGCTTCTTGTCTGCCGGCTGCCGCAGTCAGTACTCCTTTGGCCACAGTCCAAAGCACAGTTCCGATCTCTTGCACTTCCCGCCTTCCCGGTGGAGTGGGCGGTGGTGCCATCGCCGACGGCGGCGATGTCGAGGCCGACGAGACGAGCCCATCTGCGCGAGGCATGAAATGCATCATGTCAGATTCGACTAGTTGAGCAGCCTTCGGTAAGTCGGTAAGTCCTATCATCCTTAACTCGATGAAAGCATTTGTTGGATGTGGATTAGCATTAGAAGTTAGAAGTTCATGCTTTTTGTTTAGAACTGAATCTAACTTATAACTGAATTGTTTCTTTATGTATGTTTCTTTAATAGTACTATTGTTGTTACGCACATTGCATTCTTTTGGCGTTTTAATACTACTTTAAACCCGCCCCACCTATAATTTCTTCCTGGGTCCGCCCCTGCTCTGGGCGATCATCCCAACTACCTTGCCCTCAAGATGACCCTATATAACACTACTAGAGAGAAGACCATCACAGATGATTCAAAAACGTTGTCAGAGACGGCTTTATGAATTGTCTATAAGTATGTGTCAATGATAATATGATGCATCATAAACGATTTTTAAACCGTCTGTAAAGCACCTATCACAGACAGTTCTTGGTACAAACCATCTATGATAATAGGCTATCATAGAAGGTTTGTATCAAAGGTTGTATGTGATAATTTCTTATCATGGACTATTCTTTACTATCTGTGATCTACATATTTTCCTTCCTCTCCTGGAAGAACTTCTATCAGTAATATTTGTTGTCGGAAATTTTTCTTCTCCTTAGATATTTCGGCAACTACATTTACAAAGCACAATCAGTTATAGATTTTGTAATTGAATATCTAAATATTTGAGATGGATCGAGGCAACAGTTTATCTGATCATGATCATCTTAAAATATAAACCTTTGTAACACTTTCATCTCCTTTTTTATTGCAATGTTGATGGATTCCAAGACAAAATCTATTTCTTTCCACTGTTCATCTTGAAAGTTGTCATACTCTAATTTATCTTTCACTTCATCATCGTTTTCGAATGAGAATTTCATAGGTAGACTATATTTTCACTCTAGTATTGTGTAGGACCAAAGAAAAAATAGGCTGCCAATGGTATTCTCATTCGGGAATCAGAATGAAGTGGAAATAAATCAGAGTAAATGACAACTTTCATGACAAACTATGAAAAGAAATGGATTTTTCCCTGAAATCCATCAACATTAGAATAAGAAAGGAGATGAAAGTGCTATGAGGTTCATATTTTAAGATGATCATGATCAGACAAACTTTTGCCTCGATATATTTAGGATGTTTAGATATTCAATTACAAAATCTATAACTGGTTGTGCGTTGTAAATTTCATTGCCAAAATATCTAACAAGAAGAAAATCTCCAACAACAAATATGACTCATGGAAGTTCTTCCATGAGAGAAAGAAAAATATTCCTACGACAACATTTTGGTTCCACAAGAAAGACACTATTCAGTAATTGGATTAATGCAAGATGAGCAAATATTAAGGATAATTTCATGTGACGATATATTGAGAAGAAATGATACCACAAATATCAATAAGTAGACATTGAGAAATAATATTATTTGATAGATCAAGATAAAGTGACCATAGGGCTTTTCCATGTTTGCCATTATATGTGCCATAGATTTCGTAACATAGGCTATTCAATTGTCCTTGAATTTTCACAGCTTCGACACAGTACCCTTTTGTTGGACATCAATAACTTATTGACTTCTAGTCATATCTCTTAATTCTAAAAAAGCAATCATTTTGTTGTGAAAATGTACATATCTTGGTATACTATTAGTAACCACGTCTAATTAAATTATAGAAACCTTTATATTAGCTCTATAAGCTCAATTTTGGCTTCTTCTAGCTCTGCATTCACCCTACGCTCCTTACTGATGAGAGCCTTGTTAAGAGATTCAATATCTTGCGATTTGTCATCTACGTCTTTCAGTTTTTGTTTCATCTCATAAATCTTTTCTGTTAACTCAAACTTTTCCTTCAATTATTCTATCTCCACCTGTAGTTTTTGTTTAACATCCAATAGCTTTATCATGTCATCTATCTTGTTTGTAGGCTCTATTTTATATATGTGTGCAATTTGCAGTCAATGAGACATAATCAAAAGGATAAAGCAATTCATAATTATTATGTCAACTTAACATTAAATTATGTCTACTTAACAAATTAATGATATTTCGGTAAATATGATACAACTCGAATGAACTAAAGTAGCACTAGTAATTTGATTCTCGAACTAAATGTGAACCCTCATTCAACAGTAACAAACATAACCCTTTCTCATAGCCTGTGGAGAAAAGTTTAACACATGACATAAAAGCATATTATATATTCATGGATCAACATTGACTTAAGAGCATATGCGTAAATACCAAAACATGATACTTGATAATATCAAAGCATAAATGCTAATAATCATGTATTTAAGCATATATATATATTTGGTGCAAACTGTCTTTCTGGTGCAAACCTGAAAACTAACGATCTAGGCCTTTAGATCTTTCCTGGACGGTTCAGATGCACAGAGGTGGGAGACCTGGAATCCACTTATGCCAATTTGCGCTTAACCCCCCGTCTAATCCCCCCACTGCCTAATTTCCAGGCGTCCTCACGCGATCACATGCAAACCTAATTTCCAGGCGTCCTCACGCGCAGGCCCTCCCGTCCCTCTGCCTCCTCCCGATCGCGCCAGACCATCCGACGTCGCCCGCCGTGCAGCCCATCCGACGCCGCAGGAGGCAGCGGAAGAAAAGGAGAACCCGAGGACTTGGCGTTTTGTCCTTCGCGGGGTTACAAGAATCGAGCAACAGTATCGCGACCAAAGAAGAAGAGGAAGTGCAGGCTTCGATGGCGCCAGAAGAAAAAAAGAAAGGAACGCCAGAAGCGTTACTCTGAGATTCGTGCTTCAAAGGTCGAAATAGGATTTTGCTACTGATCTGAAACAGAGGAAATAGAGAGAAGAGGGAGCGCTGTCTTGATTGGTAATTTGCAACTTCTCTGTGATTGATGCTTCTCTGAGATAGTAACTACTAGTTGATTTATTTCTTTATATATCAATCTCATTCACATACATGCACTGATTTTAACATGGTTGTCTTCCGTGTCTTAGATTAATTTTTATAGATTGATTGTTCAAGTTTAATTAGCATTTTATTAATTTACAGTGACAATGTGCAATGATCCTCCTATATTGGTGCAAACGCCTTCAACATTGGTGGCCAACAATGATGTTTCTAAGGCACCCTCATGCCGTGACGATGGGTTTAGTACACCGAAAAAATGCGCACCTCCATTCTGTGTAAGGGCATCTACAATCTATATTCAGTTTTACAAAAATGATTGTAAGAATTATGTGATGAAAATGAACCTATTCTATTGTAGGGGATGACATGCACACCGGAATTGCTGTTGAGATGGTGCCACCGCCGGATGGAGTTTCGATGTGAAGTCCGTTGAGACGCTTTTACAAAGATTATGCCCATTTAGCTGGATTTCCAGTTCGTGTTGGACAACAGAAAAAGGTGAATGATGTGGTGTTATGGAAAAGGTTTTATTGCTCAAGGGAAGGTTTTCGTCATGAAAAGGGTGAAGAGAAGTTGGATTCTAAAAGTAAGAGAAAACGTAATCAAAAACTCACTAGGTGTGGATGTGAGGCCATGATTGCTATCAAACTCACTAAGGAAAATAGGTACACAATATTTAAGTTCCAACCTGTGCATGCACACGCCCTTGTCACGCCGTCCAAGAAACATTTTATACGGTCAAATAGAGAAGTAAGTGAGAAGGCTAAGACAACATTGTTTGATTGCCATAAAGCTAGCATTGGCACCTCCTTAGCATATAGATATCTTCGTGTTAGTGATGGTGGTTTTCAGAGTGTGGGATGCACAAAGAGAGACTTGCAAAATTACCATGTTAGCTTGAGAAGTAGTATAACATGTTCGGATGCACTGACTTTTTGTTGATAATCTTGCTAGAAAGAATTCTTGCAATCCAAATGCTTTTATTTTGACTATGTTGTTGATGACAAGGGTAGGTTGGTGCACGTCTTTTGGCGGACACTACTTGCAGAAAGAACTATGTCCATTTTGGAGATTTGGTCTCTTTTGATGCTACATATAACACTAATAAATACAACATGATCTTCACACCATTCACAGGAGTAAATCATCATGGTGGGTGTGTACTGTTTGGGGCTGCATTGATCTCTAATGAAAAAATTGATTCTTACACATGGTTGTTTAGTACATTTTTTAAAGCAATGGGAGGAACTGCACCTAGGCTTATCATTACTGATGAAGATCCTAGTATGAAGGCAGCAATTTCCATTGTTTTCTCAGAAAGCAAGCACAGATTATGCATGTGGCACATATTGAAGAAGCTTCCAGAGAAGGTAGTTCCACAAGTGAGGGAAAATCCTCTATTTTACAAACGTATGAACTCATGTATATATTCCTCAAAAACATGTGAGGAGTTTGAGTTAGAGTGGTCATCATTGATTGCTGATTTTAGCTTGGACAGTAATGAATGGTTGGCTAACCGTTACCGCATTCGTGAATCTTGGATACCAGCTTACTTCAGAGACATATTCTTGGGAGGGATTCTGAGGACAACCTCAAGGTCAGAGAGTACAAACTCTTTTTCAACCATTTCATTGGATATAAGCATGCATTGGTTGAGTTTTGGGTTCGGTTCGACACAAAGAAGGAAGAACAAAGAGAGATGGAACGACACATGACAATGATAGCCTCCACAAATCACCTCTACTAAAGACAGGATGGTTGTTAGAGAAGCATGCAAGTGAGGTTTTCACACATTCTAAATTTTTAGAATTCGAGAATCAAGTTCTTACTTGTAGGGACCATTGTGTTGTTGATGACATTAGTAAAGAAGGAAATTTAAAAATAATATGCATAATCGATGATAGTCCCAAGGTAAGAGAAGTCCGTTTTGATACTAGCACCATGATTGCCAATTGCTCTTGCATGTTATTCGAAATGTATGGAATTCCTTGCAGCCACATTATAAATGTGTTACGAGGTGCAAAGGTAAATGAGTTACCTGCTCACTACATTTTGGATATGTGGACAAAAAATTGCAAGAGGGAGATCGTATTTGATTTAGAGGGACACGTGTTGGAGGAGAAAGGAAATTCATCTTCAGAGGTAGAGATCAGAAAAATGTTTTCTCAGATGCGCAAGGACATGGAAGATATCTTCCAACAAGTTGGGAATTCGGTGGAAACTATGCAAATTGTTAAAAATAAATTCCAGAGTTTTTTAGATGAAGTAAGGCAAGAGCTACCTGTAACCAACAAAGCAGATCAAGAGATGGAGGGTTCATTGGTACCCACTTCCTAATCGATTGACATACTTCACCGACCGATATCCACACAAAAGGTAGAGCCAAGAGAATAAAGGGGCACTTCGATAAGGAAGTAAAGAAACAAAAACAATATGAGAAGAAAAAGAAGTATGAGAGGGCTGCACGCTTGTGCAAATTATGCAATGAGCTAGGCTTTCATGATAGTCGCAATTGTCCTAAAAAGTCCACATGATACAGTCTCCCATACAGGTTAGTTGCAACAAAGATTTATAGAGCTACAATCTTCACTGCCCAAGCTGATGTAGCTATAGTTGTTGACAATGGTAGTGGTCATTAAACTTAAACCTGTTATTCCTACTTTTCAGGTGTGCTGAGCCGGCGCCTGAAGGTATATTTGCGAATTTTTCATTCTTACTGACATAAGGGACAATTGCATTACCCTTTCATTACTAAGGTTTTACCTTCTCTGAACCTTCTTCATACTTGGTCAGTTTTGCTGTGTGTGTGTGTGTTTATAAGTTCTTATTCCAGTGATTTTGTTGAATACACTTCATGTCAGGTCTTTGATCGTGGGCAACAGATTGATGTGCTTGTCACCAGGACAGAGAATCTTCATGAACAGGTTGATGGTCAGAAGTCCTATTGTGCTGCTGTGTGGCATGTGAACAGATTTACTTCCTTCAGGCTTCAGGACATGTATGGATACTTCCTTCAGGCTTCAAGACAGTTTGGTCTTCAGATTTACTTCCTTCAGGCTTCAGGAGGCTGTAGTTTTTCATTTTCGTTTTCACTTTTACTACATCTCAAGCTGTAAGCAAGCTGGTGGTGTAAAATTACATTACATTCAATGAAAATCATGAACATAGACATATGCGCACATTCCACAACACTGGCAGTGCAAAATGTTCCTTTAGGTTCCCTTTAAACAAAGAACGACACAGGCACATGCTGACACCTGAATGAAAAACACAGGATAATATATTATTGAATTTACGGTGTAACCAATGTACTTGTTACAGCTGCCACAACCAATGAACACTTTATATTGCTGTAATACCCACTACAAAATGGCTAGCTATTCACCACATCATTCACCTAGCTATTCACCTAGCTGAACTGACCAAAAAAAAATTACAGCTCGCAAAATAATTTTCTTCGCTGTTGACAGATTATATGGCACTGCACCTTCATTTGCTTCAGGACATGTATGGATGGCAAATGTCTTGAGCTTTTAATGTTGTCTATGCCAGGTTGTTTGTTACATTTCTCCAGTTCAGATTCCAACCGAGCAGACTGATCAGCTTGAGAATTAGTTTCTATGTCTACAATATACTTGCACAAGCAAAATTGGCCTCAGTGCTTGCTACTGATTCTGCAGAGACATTCTTCATCCATGGCCCTGACCTTACCAACATCTTAATCTCACTGCTTTGCCTGCATCAGAATGAAGTAAAGAAAATGTCAGCTTCAATGAATATCGGCGTACACACTTTTGACGAATGAATACAATGGCATTGCGACCAATCATTTTCAGCCCTCCTTTTCTGGACTCATTTAGAGCACAACTTTAAGCCAGGTTTTAGTACATGTAAACTCCTCCCTGCAGTATTTAAAATAAAGTTTTATCTTTTTGTACATTACTGCACAATATTGCACTAGACAATAACGCGCAAGCAGTCAAAAACTCACCCAAGCAAATAACAAGCAGAATGCAACCGCTGCTAACTGGTACAGTTCATTTGTCTGTATGAAATGCAGCAATCAGAACATTAGTGTTTTGACAATGGGATTTTCTACAGCATATTCAAATTAATATCTCAAAGAAATCATTCATGCACTGTTTTCCCTCAATTATACTCACCTGAGATGAAAGACTTATCATCAGCTTAAGAAACCAAGGCACACCAGTACGGGAGAGGATAGAGAGAATTGCCAGGAATGTTATCAATACAACAAGCCTGAGAATATTGAAAGTTTTGTGTCATAAGAATATAATCCAATACCTGATTATATCCTAGGAAACTATTACAGGAATTAGGGGCAATCCAAAAATACATAGGATAGGACAATATGATAGGTCATTTGACAAGATATGAGAAAGGTCATAAGCTATTGTTTGTGCTGTCAGTTTGTCACTAGGCTGAAGTTAGCAATGAGAAATGGAAAGAAAAATTATAAGACCAATACACGGTGTTGAATTGCTAAATATTGTGCAATTTCACATTCTGGATCCTAATATTGTGCAATTATAAGACCAACACGGGGGCGGAGGGCTTGGCGGAGGAGCCTGGCTTGGCGGCGGCGGCGGAGGGAGCCCGGCTTGGCGGGCGGCGTCGAAGGGAGCCCGGCCTGGCGCGGAGGCGGCGGAGGGCGGGCGGCGTGGGAGGGCAGGCGGCTAGTGAGGGCTTGGCGGCTGCGGGCGGAGGAGCCCGCCCGGCTTGGCGGCGGCGTCGAAGGGAGGCCCGCTGGCGCATGAGGGGAGGCAGAGGGACAAGGGCCAGCGCCAGCGTGAGGGAGAGGCACGGCCAAAGCGGCGAGTGAGGATGAATGCGCGTGAGGAGGAAGGAGGCAGAGCGACGGGCCAAAGGCGGCGCGTGAGGGAGGAAGGATTAGATGAGCCTGACGGAGGGATTAGCGTGGACTGCCGATTAGGGACGGGATTAGACGGGGGGTTAAGCGCAAATTGGCATAAGTGGATTCCAGGCCTCCCACCTCTGTGCATCTGAACCGTCCAGGAAAGATCTAAAGGCCTAGATCGTTAGTTTTCAGGTTTGCACCAGAAAGACAGTTTGCACCAAATATATATATGATAATGAACAATGACTGAGGCATACAACTAGCAATAATACTCAAGTTGATATAAATAAAGTGTTCTCAGATGTCGGGCTACCTTAATTAAAAGACCTCCTCATCACTAGGGACAAGATCACAGACAAATGTGTGACAACTTTACCACATATATATGTTTGTAGTTGACAATTCTCAATACTTGACAATTAATAAACACCTAAACAATTGATTATCTTGGAACAATATGTATATATGAATGAATCAAATAGTAGGGCGGCTTACTGAACTACACTTGAAAATCCAATAATAGCTAGCAACAATATTGGCTAACTACAAGAAGATAGTAGAAACAGTCAACAGAGCAAGGTATTGAAGACGTACAACAGTCAAGAGAATAAGTTAACAGAAACCTAAATTGATCCAACGTACATGTACATATATTAGAAGATGCCAATTTTTCTAATTAAGTAAACATGAAAACTGAGAATTGTTACTATGTTGTCATAATTTGTCTCTCTATAGCCCAATCTTCGTAGAACAAGTACCACCCCAACATGCAAGGTCCCCAAGACAATGAATATCTAGCCCCTTTTGCATAAATAGTATAGATCAAGCTGAAAGATTATTCAATATACTCACAAAGCACCAACAGAGCTAGGCTCGGGGACGATGGCACACAGGCGTGAGGGGAGGAGGGTAGTGCAGAGATTTGAGGACGACGGGCTCAGGGACAACAGGGTTAGGAACGATGGTGCACAGGCTCGAGGAGAGGAGGGAGGTGCAAGTGCTCGAGGACGACGGGGTCGGGGACGACAGCATATGAGCACGAGGGGAGGAGGATGACACTTGGCCTTGAGGATGACGGCGCATAGGCTTAGGGAGGATGCTGGCGCACGGGCTCGAGGGGGGAGGGAGGCGCATGGACTCAAGGACAATAGGGTCGGGGACGACGATGCATGGGCATGAGGGAAGGAAGGCGGCGCACAGCCTCTATGTTGACGGGCTCAAGGATGACGGCGCATGGGCTCGAGGGGAGGCACAAGGTCATTTGGGTGAGGACTGCAGCGGCACAAACCCTAGAACAATATATATAATAGGAAAGTGTTATCACAAACAATTCAAATAAAAACAGTCTGTGATAAGCTAATATCACAAACAATTTGTGGTGCAAACTAACTATAAAGTATCACACACAGTTTGTACCACAAACCGTATATGATATTAGCTTATCATAGACGGTTTTAGCACATCCTAACTTAAACGGTTGTGCTAGCAAAACTGTCTGTGATTAACATTAACTCAGACGGTTTTTAAAAACCGTCTATGATGAAGCATATAATATAGGCCTTTCTGTAGTAGTGTAAGTACTACTGAGAAAGGGGAAATGCTCAGCTCACCCATGGGCACCATGCGTGCATAGTTCATCACTTACACTTTTGTCCTTGTTTAATGTAAAAGGGTTAACCCAGATGTGCTACATTATATACTACAACTTATGCGCTAATGCAGGAAGGGTTGATGCCCTAGCCTAAAATTCGTTCAATACCTAGCCCACTCAAGAGGTTTGACCCATGCACACATAATACCACGCTTACACTTTTGTCCTTATTTTGTGTAAAAGAGTTAACTAGCTAGCAGGTACTATATTTGAACCCAAAAAATATTATATGATAATACAACTCACTTTAGATTAGTAATGTAGAACTAATCCCACCATCACAATTACACATAAGCCACATGGGCTACCACACTAATGGACTGGGGTATTACAAAAACTAAAATACTTATGAATTTTAGTTGCTTATTCAACATTTTACTACCTCTCATCGTCCTCAACTGATCAATTGCTGAACACATTATGTACCTTTGTGCTTCCTTCCCTAATTGAAACTCCTGTTAATGAAAAGAAGAAAATTAGCACACACAAATCTAAAGAGTGATTGGTGGTGAGAGCAGGAACCGGAAGTGCGGGATGGTGTGGGTGGAGTTGTGCAGGGAGATTATGGGGAAGACGTAGAGAAATGAGATTGGCAGGAAGTTGGAGAAGAAAATGATAGGATAAGGGAGAGTCGTTAGGAGGAGAAAAAAAGAAGGATGACATGGCTGACAACTTGTTGTAGCAGAGAGAAGCGACCTTTCTTGACAAACTTGGGGTGGGGAGTACCGAGCATGAGGTGCAGCCGTGCAGCTGGGTCACTCAGCTCCTCGAGCACCTCTAGCACCGATGCCAGGGGTGGAGGCGAGCGCGAAGTCGCCAAAGATGGCAGCTTTGGTGTCCAATAGCTCGTCCAGTTCCTCCTTATGCAACTCCCCACCACCACCATGCCGCTCGAGTTGGCACAGCTCACCAAGCCAACTCCACCGCCATGGCCTTCAGCTGTGCTACCACGGCTGTGCCCGGCACTGCTATGAACCCACCGACGGAGGTAGAAGGAGTGGCAACGTTGTGGAGATTTGATGGGGAAGGAGAGAAAGACCGTAAGTTATCAGACATCCACCCAAATCCTAGCCGCAGCATGACATACTACCTTTATTATATTTGGCAACCATATGCATTTGAGCCGACACCACGTGGCTCAAAAAAAGTTTGTTCGTGTTGGTCCTTTTTGAGAAATTAGCGAATAGGCAAAGTTTGTTCTTTCGTGTTGGTCCTTTTAGATTTTTAGGCTTTTCGTTTTTGTAAGAGGAAGATTTTTCCCTCTAAAATCGCGTTCGGGTCCCTCATACGTCGTTTTACGAAAAGAACCTCCCGTTAAATTCAAATCACGGACAAGCCCTTTTCTAATTTTTCAGGATAGCAGATAGGTCCAAAAACATAACATTCGGGTCCTTGCTCTTTACGTCTAGGTCCTTTCTCCGTTTTTCCCTAAAAAAATGTTTTCGTCATTAAGAATATGTGTGCAGCTCTGTCTTTAGACTTTTTTCCCACCTCGATTTTCCATCTCGATCTCTAATATTTTTTAAACCATATATTATTACTCGGTGAACGCATAGAGTGTTAAACTCGGCAAAAGAAGGTTGTCATCTCTAATGATTTTTCGCCCTTTTCCCTCTAGACTTTTTCCCCGCTGCGGTTTTCCAGTTCGGTCTCCAATATTTTCCAAATAATTCGTCGAAAGAGATATTTGTACAACTCTATCTTTCTATTTTTTCCCCGTTTCGCTCGTTACTTCGACGATTTAAAAAATTAAACGCCGCTGAAAAAAAAATTCCTTCGAAAAAACGACACGCACGGCGTGTTACGCCACGAAAAATTTTGTATCCTTTCAGCCGTTTCGCTCATTATTTCGACGATTTAAAAAATAAAATATCACTGAAAAAAAGAAATTTTTTCTACGAAAAACGCCACGCCGCGAAAAAATTTCTAGTACCCATAGTTAGTGTGAAAAATCAGGGCCAGCCAGCCCTGTGTCCCATGATCCAACAGCTGGAACCAGGGCACACGTGTTAGTTGGACAAAGCGCGTGAACAGTAGCTAAAGCACTCAGAGGCCATGAAATTTTACAGGTTTATAGTATCTTAGTTATATGGTGTATGGACCTTTCTAGATCTACTTCATACCTTAGAAAATAAGAAAATAACATTGCATACACATCATCAAAGGATATCTAGCATGTGTGTCTACGTATTGTGATGAGGACATCTTCACTATTGAGACAACCACGCCGAGTGATTCTCCTCATACACAACCAGTTTTACAAGGACCTACTACTCGTGCTCGAGCACGTCTACTCAATTATCAGGTGAATTCGCTCCTTGGTTTTTATACAAATGATTCACAGAATCGAATGCTATTAAATTCTTGTGATGATCTTGTTGTCCTTAGGAACCAAGGAGAAGAACCTTCAAATGCCAAGCATAAAGCACAATCATCATATGCGCAAGTTGGACTTGGAATCAGCAAATTCGCGGGTTCGGCCTCCGCAACAGCATCAACTTCAAATGACCATAACTTTTGTTCTAGAAGGCTTCTCGAGGTCTATGAGTACAAGAACGAAAGCCCTGGTCGTCCTCTTTCAAACGGATCTGAGATCACCTCAAAATTCCCTCCGAGTCAGCGGGAAAACGCAAAACAATCCGGAACACTTTTTCGGTCCGAGTTCGAGTCCAATTCGAACTCAGAAATAGCACTGACTTTAAAGTGCCATAACTTTTGATTCCGGAGGATTCTGGAGGCCCATGAGTACACGTTTGAAAGATCTCGGAGTCTACTTTCCAAAGGATCCGGCCACACCTCAAAATTCCTTCAGATGCGTCCGGAAACTGCCTAAAACCACACGTTGCTTTTCCAGTCCGAGTCAAACTCGAGTCAAAGAAGACTTGGTGTTTTGGATTTGAGTTGTATTAGATTTCCTTTACTATGGAAGGCCCCCTCCTGCTCCTCTAGTATAAATAACCACCCAAACCCTCATCTAGGACTTGGGTTTTGTTTATTTGAAAGTTTAGCCATTGCTACTATTTTGAGTCTTCCAGACGTGCTCAACGACCGCCTAAGAAGCTCCTTGTTTCAGAACCCCACTTTATCAATTCTTCATTCATATTCGCAATTTTAGATTGCTTTACCATTGTTCTTGCTTGTCCTTCGATTGCATGCAGGAATCGAACCTCGTGTTCAAAGTTGATCGTGCTAACGGCAAGATCAATAACCCTCTGAGTTGGTGTAGCGATTGCTAAAGCATCGTCGTCAGACGGTGTAGTCGGATCGTCAACGCCGCTTCCACCAAATCGATCGTGTGTTTCTCATCGAAAGATCGACACCAAAGTGCTATCAAGTGGTATCGAGCGCCAAGTTGCTCGGTGAGAGATTCAAGACTTAGATTAGTTTTTGTTTTCTGTCCAAAATTGAAAATCCTCCACAAAAATTCAACCTTTAGATTCAATCTGGTATTTTAGTGAGTTTTGTTAGGTTTTGATCCATTAGAGTCCTTGTTTTAGTTGTTGATCGTTTTTCCTTCGCGTAGTTTTTTTTCCAATCTGTCCAGTTCATTGTTTTGTTCATAACTTTTGCATACGAGCTCCGATTTAAGTGTTTTTGCACTTTCCTGAAACCTTGGGACAAGCTCCACAAAAATCTAGTTGGGCACGAAATCTCATTCTGTCTAAAAGGTTGTTTAATCTTGACATCAATTTCGGGAAGCAAGTTGCAATTGTAATCCAGATTGGTTCGGTATTTTGATCGTAACTCTCACATCCGAACTCCGATTGAGAAGTTTTATACTTTCCTGAATCCTTGAAGAGTCCTCTACAAAAACGTTTTTGGGTGTCCTTCGTGATTCGGACTCCTTCAAACCGAATTTGACTCGGATTCGGATTTGGTCAGATCGGCTGAATTTTGTTGAATCTGTGCATCTTTGTGTTTTGGCCATAACTTCTACATATGAGCTCCAAATTGTGTGTTTGAATACTTGTTTTAAAGCTTAGAACAGTGGCATCATTTGGTTACATTGTGAGAAAGCTTGATTCGGTCATTTTAAGCCTTAATTGCAGCAAAAACCTTATTGCATAGTTCTGGCCGAATTTGGGTTTGTTTCTTCAATTTGTGTTCTAGCTTTATTCCTTTGAGTTGGTTGAGTCCAGTAGCATCTACAACCATAAAAGTTCGAAAATATCAGTGTACATACCTTTGGGAACCAATTCATCCTTCTGTAATACTTTGATCCCAATTGAGACTAGCAATTTGACATTGCTTGGGGTCGCTCCTTTTGATACGTTGCACTATCATAACTCTTGTGATATCAAGTTAGGGATTCCAAAACTTTGCTCATACTAGTGTTGGCCGAAAGTCACAAAAAAAGAGAGAAAGAAAGAGCCAAAAGGCCAAAAAGAAAAAAAGAGAAAAGAAAAGAGAATAGTGGCTTCAGCTGAGACTACATTGATCAAAACCCTAATTTGTGTTTGTCATTTTCAGATTGTGCAATTGTATTATGTAGTGAGCAATCTTGTGCCCTTGTACCTTTTCTCAAGCAATTAGCTAGCGTCTCTCCATAACTTATGCAACACGAGTTTTAGTGCTGAAATTATTCTTATTTAGCTCATTCCATTGGTTGCATTAAGTTTCACTATCTTTATGTGTGTTGCCTTGAAATTCACTTATATCTTTGAGATCGGCAACTAGGGCTTGTGAATTCTAGTTTGGATCATTACTTATCATCACAATAACTAGAATTATTAGATTGCATAGAAATTAACATAGCCTACCAAGCTCCACATATCCTACCTCGACGCTTGTTCGCTCTCTTGGCAATCGCTATACCCAATCTTCGGAGAACTTTTGACAACGCCAACGGCGACAACACCGCCTTGGTAAGAATTTGTAAGAGCTTTGGGTAAAGCTTGAGTGTTGAGCAACTTGTAGCCACTTCCTAGTAGTTGATAGGAACATTATACCTGTGATTTTGTTTCTTGTCTTCTACTAACCATGTCGTGATGAGGGTTCACGCATCACTCGCCACGCATCGAAGGGCATTGTTGATCACGCTGAGAGGATGACGAGGCCACCACCGAGGCGCTTAGTGAGGATGTACGACTTACTAATGAGCGAATGTCGCTGCAAGAAGACCGCCTCCGCTCCATTGAGACCGCCGTGGAGTTGCTAACACTACCCTTGCCACTATTTTGTCTAGACTTGATATGCTTGCGCCGCCTCGAACTTCTGTCCTCCGCCTCGCCTCCCACGCCGCACAACGGGTTCCCATTGCTGCCCGCCTTCCCAACATGGCCTCCGCCGCTTCGGTTGTTCGGACACACATCGCCAACAATTCGCCCTAGCCGGAGCGGAGGTGGAAGAAGATGATGAGAACTACGATCACTACGCCATCGATTTGGGGATGGCAATACCATCAATCTCGACCACAACCGTGACCATCGCCGACTACGCTTTAATCAAGAAGGTATGCAACGTGATCCACCGCGACATGAGGTACGTGATCGTCTTGACGTGTTCTCTAAAGTTAAAATTAATATACCTCCTTTTGAAGGTAAATATGATCCCGATGGTTACCTCAATTGGGAATTACTTGTTGATCAAAAATTTGCATGCCATGATTTCCGAGGATAGTAGAGTTCGAGCCGCTACTAGCGAATTTTCTCGATGTTGCTTCGCTTGGTGGAGAGAGCATTGCCGTGTTCATCCACATAATATACCCACCACTTGGGAAGCATTAAAATTGATCATGCGACATAGATTTGTTCCTCCTACTATGCTAGAGATTTACTAAATAAATTGCAAATGCTTCACGCCAAGGTAAAAGTTCAGAGAAGAATATTATCAAGAATTGCAAATTGGCATGTTATGCTGTGGTTTAGTTGAGAATGAGGAAGCGCCTATGGCTCGCTTTCTTAGGTGGTTTAAACCGTGAAATCCAAGACATTCTTGATTATAAGGATTACAATTCGATGACCCGCTTATTCCACCTTGCTTGCAAAGTTGAACGTGAAGTGCAGGACGACAATCGAGGGCAAAGCTACATTTTCGGTGAGGTCGTACTACTGTGGACGCCACACAACCCCGCTGCCCCGTCCGGTCGTATTCACTACACCAAGCCCTTCCAACAACAAACGACATCATCTCCTTCAAACTCGCACCACGAGTACCCACGCCGACGAAAAAGTGCCACACAAGCTCCTACAAAGAGTTCGCTGTCGTCTGTCGCCTCAACGGGCCGAACCAAAGACATTCAAAGGCTATCACTGCAAGGGTTTGGCCACATCATGAGGAGTGTCCGAACAAACGCTGCTCATCATTCGCGAAGACGGCGAAAATGATTCAGCAAGCGATATTGATGAAGAAACATATGCTTTGCTTGCTGAAAATGAACACAACGAGCCAATTTCGAGCCTCAAGAAGAGCACGTGAGAGCCGGTGATGCTGACCAATATTTGAGTATTGTTTCAAGCGTGTGCTTAGTGCCCAGATTACAGTACCGAGCAAAATCAGCGCCACAACTTGTTTCACATTAAAGGTGTGGTGAAGGAGCGAGCAATACGAATAATCATTGATGGTGGAAGTTGCAATAATCTAGCCAAGATGGACATGGTGGAGAAGCTTGCACTTCCACTAGGCCGCATCCTCAAATTTCTACTACATTCAATGGTTCAACAACAAATGCAAGCTCAAGGTAACTCAGATGGTAAGAGTAAATTTTGCTTTAGGTTCTTATCATGATTATGTTGATTGTGATGTCGCATCTATGCAAGCATGTTCTATGTTGTTAGGTAGACCGTGGCAATACGATAAAGATTGTTTACATCATGGTAGAACAAATCAATACTCTTTTGTGCACAAAGAGAAGAAAATTGTTTTGCATCCAATGTCTCCTGATGCTATTTTAAAAGATGAGATTGCTAGAGCTAATAGAGAGAAAAATCAGGAGCATGCTAAGAGTGAAAATCAGATTGTAGTAAAGGAGCTTGAGCAACACAATAAGAAAGAATCTAAGCCTGCTCATGACAAAAGAAATGAGATTAAGTCAAGGGTGCTTGTTTTCTTGCTACCAAATCTGATTTGAAAGAGTCAATGATCTAAATCCTTCTTGCTATGCTTTCGCTTGCAAAGAAGTTTTGTTTTCATTTGAGGATGTGTCTTCTTCTTTGCCTCCTGCTATCACTAACCTTTTGCAGAGTACAAGGATGTTTTTCCAAAGGATGTGCCACTGTGGCTGCCCCAATGCGAGGCATTGAGCACCAAATCGACCTCATTCCCGGCATCTTTGCCTAATCGCGCCATACGTAACCAATCCGAAAGAAACTAAGGAGATACAACGCCAAGTTCAAGAATTGCTTGATAAAGGATATGTGCGTGAGTCTCTTAGTCCTTGTGTTTGTTCGGTCATTTTAGTGCCTAAGAAAGATGGATCATGGCGCATGTGTGTGGATTGTAGAGCAATCAATAATATCACCATTAGGTATCGCCACCCTATTCCTAGGCTAGATGATATGCTTGATGAATTAAGTGGCTCTACAGTTGTTCTCTATAGTTGATTTATGAGTGGGTACCACCGATTCGCATGAAGCTAGGAGATGAATGGAAAACGGCTTTTAAAACTAAGTTCGGTCTATATGAGTGGTTAGTAATGCCTTTTGGGTTAACCAATGCTCCTAGCACTTTCATGAGATTGATGAACTAAGTTTTGCGTGCTTTCATTGGCAAATTTGTGGTGGTATATTTCGACGACATTTTGATATTTAGCAAATCATTGGAGGAACATCTTGACCATTTACGTCTTTGTTTTTAATGCTTTACGAGATGCACGCTTATTTGGTAACCTTGAGAAGTGCACCTTTTGCACGGATCGAGTCCTTTTCTTGGCTATGTTGTTACTCCCTGTGGCATTGAAGTTGATCGTGCTAAGGTTGAGGCAATACAGAGTTGGCCGACTCTAACACGGCCACACAAGTGCGAAGTTTTCTAGGACTTGCTGGATTCTACCGTCGCTTCCGGAAGGACTTCGCACCATTGTCTGCACCTCTGAATGAGCTCACCAAGAAGGGTGTGCCATTTGTTTGGGGCGATGCACAATGTAACGCCTTCAACACATTGAAAGATAAGTTAACACATGCACCTCTGCCCAACCGCCGGACTTTTCTAAGACGCTTGAACTAGAATGTGATGCTAGTGGGATTGGGTTGGGTGGTGTGTTGTTACAAGGGGAAAACCTATTGCATATTTCAAAGTGAGAAATTGAGGGCCTAGTTTGAACTATTCTACTTATGACAAGGAATTATATGCTCTAGTTCAACTTTGGAAACATGGCAACATTACTTATGGCCCAAGGAATTTGTCATACACTCGATCATGAATCTTTAAAGCATATTCAAATAAGCTAAATTGAATCGTAGACATGCTAAGTGGGTTGAATTCATTGAATCTTTTCCTATGTCATAAAAACACAAGCAAGGAAAAGAAAATGTTATTGCCGATGCTTTGTCTAGACGATACACCATGTCATCACAACTTGATTTCAAAATCTTTGGCTTAGAGACGATTAAACAACAATATGAGCATGATGATGAATTCAAAGAGGTATTGTTGAATTGCAAAGAAGGAAAAACATGGAACAAATTTTTCCTCAATAATGGGTTTGTGTTTAGAGCTAATAAGTCGTGTGTTCCAAATAGTTCCGTCTGCTTGTTGCTATTGCAGAAGCGCATGGAGGTGGTTTGATGGGACACTTTGGGGTGAAGAAGACTAAGACATACTTGCTAGCCATTTCTATTGGCCAAAGATGAGAAGGGATGTTGAAAGATTTGTTGCTCGCTGCTCTACATGTCAAAAAGCTAAGTCACGACATAATCCCCATGGTTTGTATATGCCTTTGCCTGCTCCTAGTGTTCCTTGGGAAGATATTTCTATGGACTTTGTTTTAGGACTTCCTAGAACAAAGAAGGGAGGGATAGCATATTTGTTGTCGTGGATAGATTCTCTAAGATGGCACACTTCATACCATGTCACAAAAGTGATGATGCTACACACATTGCTGATTTATTCTTTCGTGAAATTGTTCGCTACATGGTATGCCAAATACAATAGTTTCAGATCGTGATACTAAATTCCTTAGCCACTTTTGGAGAACTTTGTGGGCTAAATTGGGGACTAAGTCGTTATTTTCTACTACTTGTCATCCCCAAACAGATGGACAAACCTGAAGTAGTTAATAGATCATTATCTACCATGCTTAGGGCTGTTTTGAAAAAGAACATAAGGTTGTGGGAAGAATGCTTGCCTCATATTGAGTTTGCTTATAATCGCTCATTGCATTCTACTACTAAGATGTGCCCTTTGAGATTGTATATGGATTTGTACCTCGTGCTCCTATTGATTTATTACCTCTTCCATCTTCGAGAAGTTGAATTTTGATGCTAAACAACGTCTTGACTTGATTATGAAAATGCATGAGACAACTAAAGAAACTATAGAGCGATGAATGCTAAATATAAACATGTTTGGTAGTAAGGAAGGAAGCATGTTACTTCGAACCCGAGAGTTAGTTTGGTTACATCTGAGAAAGGATAGGTTTCTGAATTAAGAAAATCAAAGTTGATGCCTCGAGCGGATGGTCCTTTCAAAGTTTTAAAAAGATTAATGATAATGCATATAAGCTTGAATTGCTCGCAGATTTTGGGGTTAGTCCCACCTTTAACATTGCAGATTTGAAACCATACGTGGGAGAAGAGGAAGAGCTTGAGTCGAGGACGACTCAAATACAAGAAGGGAGGATGATGAGGACATCTTCACTATTGAGACAACCACGCCGAGTGATTCTCCTCATACACAACCAGTTTTACAAGGACCTACTACTGGTGCTCGAGCACGCCTACTCAATTATCGTGAATTCGCCTTGGTTTTTATACAAATGATTCACAGAATCGAATGCTATTAAATTCTTGTGATGATCTTGTTGTCCTTAGGAACCAAGGAGAAGAACCTTCAAATGCCAAGCATAAAGCACAATCATCATATGCAAGTTGGACTTGAATCAGCAAATTCGCGGGTTCGGCCTCCGCAACAGCATCAACTTCAAATGACCATAACTTTTGTTCTAGAAGGCTTCTCGAGGTCTATGAGTACAAGAACGAAAGCCCTGGTCGTCCTCTTTCAAACGGATCTGAGATCACCTCAAAATTCCCTCCGAGTCAGCGGAAAACGCAAAACAATCCGAACACTTTTTCAGTCCGAGTTCGAGTCCAATTCGAACTCAGAAATAGCACTGACTTTAAAGTGCCATAACTTTTGATTCCGGAGGAGTCTGGAGGCCCATGAGTACACGTTTGAAAGATCTCGGAGTCTACTTTCCAAAGGATCTGGCCACACCTCAAAATTCCTTCAGATGCGTCCGAAACTGCCTAAAACACGTTGCTTTTCCAGTCCGAAAACTGCATACATAATCTACATAAGAACTAGATCAACTAGCCAGCCACATGCATATACAATGTGCGACAATACAATCCTATACAAAACAACCTACAAATCAGAACTACCCAGCCTTGAAGCCTGAAAACATGTAATATTGGAAATCATCACAATGTGAATTGGAGAAGAGAATTTGGCTAACCAATCCATAATACTCTATGTCCAAGTTGCCTCTACTATTTTCGCCTAATTAGAAGAGGCTTGATTTTGATGACATACAGAATAGCAGCGTGGTCAATTATGATGCAAACTAAAATTAGAGGGGGAAGCATATCGAGAAAGAACAATTTTACCCTTGCTAGTGCAGAAAACAGTATCAACCAACAACACATGAGGCTTTTGTGTGTGTTTTTTAGGAGAGGGGCTACCACCCGTTTCTTCCGCATCTCATCTTTGGGTGAGGAACTAGATTGTTGAGGCACCGACGGGGGCGAATCCAATATTAACACTACAGTAATCCCGTAAATTAATATCGGTCAAAAGCCGACGTTAATTACAATTAACGTCGGCAAATGGCTAATTAACGTCGGCTTTTGGCCCACGATAGTTAATCGACGTTAATTAGAAGAATTAACGTCGGCTGCCGACGTTAATTAGTAATTAATGTCGGCCTGACGCAGCCGACGCTAATTACTGCCGTAAACCCGCTAATTAACGTCGGACCCTGTTTGGCCGATGTTAATTACTAATTAACGTCGGCTTAGGCCTGGCCGACGTTAATTAGCGCCGTGGGGATAATTAACGTCGGCTCATATTTGGCCGACGTTAATTAGTGTTTTGCCGGAGATTTGTCGGACGAAAACAGGACTGCAGGATTACTAATTAACGTCGGCTGACCCCGTGGGCCGATGTTAATTAGCGGCTAATTAACGTCGGCCAGCCCTTTGGTCGACATTAATTAGTAATATCAAGGGCAACTTTTACCTCTATTTTCATGTTTCGCCACACAATTCAATACATAATATAATCAACATTGACAGCAATTCACACATCAACACATACAATTCATGAATATAATCAATCAAGCACAGAACATGCATATAATCAAGTTATCGATCCATCATAATATCCAAATTGTCATAACATACAAAAAAAGGCCAAAGTGACACAACTACAAACGCATCCAAAAGTTCACCTCGAATCATACACATCCAAAGTGACAACTATCAAACAATCTACAATCTAACCGCCATCCGTTGATTGGAGTTCGCCGCTGATCCGAAGCAAAGAGCGCGTTGACAAAGCGATTACACGTCGGTTCCCTACACAAGAAAATGCAAGATTAGACAATAATATAAGAATGAATGTACCATAAGGAGACAAGTAAGAAACGAATCATTGGATCTGCAGTCTTTGCAAGTGTTGTAAAGTGAGTATCAGAAGACGAGGACCCATGTGCCGTTGATCCCTACATAAGGCAACAATTATAGCTAGATTGATCAAATTTTACTAGATTTACAAGTTTTGACAAAGTTTAGCTAGAAATTAGTAAGTGTAGCTATATTGAGTAAATTTAACTACATTTACAAAGTTTAACTACAACGGACCAAGTTTAGCAAAAATGAACTAAATATCGTTAAATTCATCAAACTTGACTCTAAAGATACTTAGTCTTGCTAGATTCACTAAGTCTCGCTAGAAATGACTAAGTTTAGCTAGATTGACTAAATGTAGCTAGTTTGAACAAGATTAGGTACAACAAACTAATATTAGCTAGATTGACTAAGTTCAACTCGATTCACAATGTTTAGCAAGAATACCTGAGCTGCAGGAGTGCCGGAGGATACATCCCCCATTGTGGCGGCGGCGGCGGCTGGAACGGTGGAAAGACAATGTTTTGCCCCATCGCCTGGAACATTACCTACAAATTTCTGTTTCTTGTAGCAGTCATACGCCTCTACCCCTGTCCATAATTTTTTCAGCTCTTCGATCAAGGGTTTGAGCATCACATTGAGACGCTTTCCAGGATGTTCAGGGCCAGGTATGATGAGGCACAGGAACATAAACTCATATTTCATGTAAAGGGAAGGTGGAAGGTTGTATGGAATAGCAAAGACGGCGCCAAAGACGAGTATGATGCGGCGGTTGTGTTGAAAGGCGTGAAACCATCGGTCGCCAACCCAATGCGAACATTTCTCGCATCCCTCGCGAAGTCCTCGTCAAAGCTATCTAGAGCCTTCCATGCCTCACTATCTGACGAGTGTACCATTACTCCGTCGTTCTCACGCATACCTTCTTTGTGCCACCTCATGTGCCTGGCACTTCGTTTTGAGATAAACAACCGCTTCAGCCTAGGTGTGAGAGGCATGTACCGAAGTTGCTTGTGTGCAACATTGGTCATTACCTTTTCACCTTCTTCGTTCACCACCTCGACAAATCTTGATTTTTTACACACTAAGCAATGCTTCTCTTTCTCATGCTCCTTCTAGAAAAGCATGCGAGTTATCCTTGCACACATCAATCTTCTCATACTTCATACCAAACCGGACAACAACTTCTTAGATCGGTACATGTCTCTAGGCATATTATGATTCAGCAAGCGGTATATCGAGATCAATTCCACGAGATCATTGTAACAATTATTGGAAAAGAAATACTTGGACTTAATGGCCATGAGCCGTGTCACAAAAGCAAGCTGGGTCACTTTCGTGTGTTCGTGCAACAGCTCTTCAGAAGCTTTAAGTAGCTCAAAGAACTCTCGAACCTCACGTGTTGGCGGATCCTCCAAGTCTACGTTAATCTCTGGACGCAAAGCTTCTAGCATCTCATCCATCCTATCATCGCCCGCCCTATCATCTTCCTCTTCAACCGCAACTTGAGGTCCTTAAGCACGTGACTCACCATGATGTACCCACAACTCAAAGCTTGGCATGAAACCGAACCGACACAGGTGCAGAGACATCGATTTCTTGTCCTGGGGGTGGAAATTACGGCACTTGCTGCATGGGCACTTCACCTTAACAGTACTAGACATAGAGAAGGCACGGTCGACAAAAGCGGTAGCCTTGACCGTCCACTCAGTCGAGTGAGCCCCACTTTTCTCCCAACCTTCATACATCCATCGGCGGTCGTCACCCATACTTGAGGCTATATAGGTTAAATCAACAGTTATAAGGTTTATTTTGTTTCTATATATCACGACCCTACATCTATAGGAAAGGATATGTCCTAAACCCATTTAAGAGTGGTCGACAAAGCGGATTTATGATTTAGTAGAGTCGAATGAAATTTGGCGAAGATAACTTGTTGTTCTCCACCTACACGCCCGATATGGTGCGAGGAGAACAACGAGTTATGACGCCGAATTTCATTCAGCACTGTGGCTCATCATAAATACCGCACTTTGTCATCCACTCCGAGGCTATCCAAAAGGACAATTCGGACCAGAAGACATCTCACATGTGACACATGTGAGACATGCCGATCCAAACGGGTGACGATAGGTTTCGTGACACTATGTGACGATAGGTGGCTTGAGCATTGAACTAAAAAAGATAAAATGCAAACAGTATAAGATGGAGTTTTCATGCAAGCACTAACATCATGCAACCAATGGATTAAGAGTGCACCAATAATAGATGATAATCATCAATATAGCCAACATATAGTAATGAACATTACGGACAGGGCATGCCCTAAACAAAAATCGAAGACACCATGCACCCATCACAACAATACAAAATAATTAATCTCATCACAACAGCCCCCACAAAGATTCCATAGAGCCATGCATCCATTGCAACACTTTCCCCATCAAGATTTCATCCACCATGCACCCATCACAACAAAGACAAAAGAATCAATACCACCGCAATCCATCCAGGACTAGCTCTCTCCTAAATCACAAGATGAAAATCAAGCCAACAAAGATGCATCCATAGCTCAATTTCTATAATCCTAAATACCGAGGTCGTCACGGTGGAGAGGAGGATGAGGTCGCCGCCTGTCGGGCGGGCAAAGCGCCAAGGGCGGGCAGGCGAAGGAGCACCAAGGGGCAAAGGCGCGGCTGGCGGCGGCGCAAGGAGGCGGCGGGCGGCGGCGCGGCGGCGGCAAGGCGAGGCTTGGGAAACAATGGCGTGGCGGCTAGGGAAACTCGCGATCGCGAGTGTAATGTCGAGCGCGTGGGGGATTGTATGGCAGGCCAATTAACGTCGGCCAAGGTGGCCGACGTTAAATAACTTATTACCGTCGGCTATAGCTTCTGACCGACGTTAATTAACTAGTTACCGTCGGCTAATTACGGCCGACGTTAATTATCTTTACAATTAACATCGGCCACGATAAGCCGATGTTAATTAAATAATTAACGTCGGTCTCATGAGACCGACGCATTAGTTAATTAACGTCGGCTTATCTGTGGGCCGATGTTAATTAATATAGCCGACGTTAATTTTCCTGTTTCCTGTAGTGTAAGGTTTCGTTAGGCTCAAGTCTACCCTCCGTCAACACCGTAACACCTCTATCCTCTGAGCAGTGGATGACCATGACCATAGATGCAAGCTATGAGTTACTCTTGATGTAGAGGGAGGAAGATACTAGAAGATGAAGATGGGTGTTTTCTCAGCAATCAGCCAACAACCACTAGTCCACAAGGCTCAACTAGAATATTATGCAAATGAAATTAGAGACTAGATGAGGCAGACATATTGATCAAGTGAAATTTATATTGTATGATGGTACAAGACTATATTTGTATCAATTTAGCTTAGTCTTTTAAGCCTACCCTTAATTTTCATCCTGGCTACGCCACTGGACACTGACGTCGAAGAGGCTCAATCACCAGTGGTGGGCAGAGATCACTGCATCAGGGGAGAAGGCACAGGAATGGTGACACACCGAGCAAAATGCAGTAACAGCCGAAGTCTAACATCCTAACCCAAGGAGATGAACCCAAAATGACTAGCGAAGAGCAAAAAGTGCTGAAATGGCAAGCACAAACCTAATCAAGCAGTTCCACCACCCAAACCCTAGCACCCAATCACCTCATTCTCATAATCGTTCTCCGACGCAATGGCATTAACATCCTTGTTGGGGTATATGGCTCCTCGCTATTCTCCCCATAGGCTAAGGCACCCACCATACTCATCATCGGCACTAGTCAATGGTGATGGCTCCAATCTCCTCTTCCCCTTCACCTCCCTCTCCAGATATGTGGTTGTGCTACCTCCTTCTCCTAGTGACATCATCAGATTCAGAGAATAGGTTGTTGCAGCATGCAAGAGGTGTTCAGAGAGGGAAAGACAATGTAGAGAGACGGAGCGTCTGACACAGGGAGAGGGGCTGTAATAACCCTAAAGTTATTTTCAAGCTAAAATTGTGTGTTATTTATTTTCCTCTTGCTTTTGGTGTTTTCTACATTTTACAAAATTTATGAAAAATCTTTTTCCCTTTTAAAGGCTGCTACATGAAATGATTTTCAAAAAACTAGGAGCTGGTAAATTAGTGGAGTTAATTTTAGTAAAACA
The DNA here is from genome assembly GCA_036346375.1 of Guadua angustifolia. Classification (NCBI taxonomy): domain Eukaryota; kingdom Viridiplantae; phylum Streptophyta; class Magnoliopsida; order Poales; family Poaceae; genus Guadua; species Guadua angustifolia. Next base: position 34,970,205 of record CM070510.1, read on the forward strand.
AAATCTAGTCCAGAGCCTTCCCAAAAAATTTTCATACCTTTTGGAGCCACTTTGCTATGTTTAAAAATTCCTCAGAAATCTTAGAAATGAATTAAAAATATTAAATTAGTTTTCTTTTTCCTGCCCTCATTATGGGTTGTTTTTGCCGCAGCCCATCTCTCTATCACCCATGCGACCGACCCAGCTCCATCCAAACACGGCCCAGTGTCTGTGTCACCCTCGACCTGCCTTTCCCTATTGCTGATGCCTTGGGCATATGTAAGGCCCCCATTTTTTATAATAAATTATCAACAATGGGTTCTCTATGCATACAGTACTAGTCCCATGATCAGTGGTTAGCATACACAGTTTACAAATCGACATCACATCCATACACATCAATATTACAAACGTAGCAGTGTCTTAAGATTACATAATATCATTATAGTTCAAAGACTTGAAACTTGCAACATAAGCATTTTTAACTTGTAGTATGCCTTATAACCCTCAGGCAATAGACAAGGTAAATATCTAGAAAAAGTCGTTATCATTTCCCCGTGTTCTATATGATCATAAATATCATCAAGGTACTCAAAGTCGTCACGTAAAAACAACAATGATAGCAAGATTGAGTACATTGCGTACTAAACAAGACTTTTAGTGTATCGCAAATGCAATTGTAATTAAAATGCAGGTCATAGCAATGGTGAGGTTTCTATAGTTATTTTGTATTTGCAAATTAAAACATATTCATATGATAGATTGCAACCGAGATTTGTAAAAGAACAATTTTTTGTAATAATAAAATATTGACACAATATTGAGCATCATAATGCAGCCTACCTGACTAATTCAAATCCATTTTCATGTCATCCCCTGACATGAATAAATTTCAACCATTGTTTCCCACCAAATCATTTTAGAAATATAAAAAATCTACCTATGCGATGACGTTACCAAGTGCCTTTGATCGTAGACGCGGCTAATTAATTAGATTTACACTCTGAAGAAGTGTACAACTTTACCCACAAGAAATATTATCTATCATTTTTGCCAAGCCAATTAACACACTTCCTTTAATGTGTCGGCTTGGAGATCGTAATATAATCGTTACATTACTTAAACCCGACTTTGTACTAGCCCAATGACATTAAACCCTTGCTATGAAGGAGAAACAAAAATGGCAATAATTCCCTATCATTTGAAATGGTAACATGAGCAGTAAATCCCTGCAATAATGGTTTCTTCCTATAACAAGGTGTACTCTGTTGTACTGACATGCATTTACCCACACCGAAGTGTGGAAGCCTCTCATAAGCAAACCTAACCAGAATGCTTCTACTATCTCTCGCCTACCAATGTGCAAAGCCAGATTTAAGCAACTTAATAAATTAAGACTGTCCCATACCAGCACTTGTGGTTGTACAATTTTCTTGGCTTGAAAACAACCCATAGCTCAGTCCTTAATCCGACATGGGTAATACTTCTCCCTATGAAGGAACGAGTTGGCCTAGAGGGGGGGTGAATAGGCAACTTTTACAATTTTCACTTTAAATCTCAGATTTAACTTATTTACCTAAACTACAAATGGAACTAACACAAGAAATAATCAATTCAACAATAATAAATGAAAGCAAAGATAGTAAATGAAATAAAAGACAAAGAGACAAGAGAGTTATCCCGAGGTTGAGCACTCCTCCTAATCCTCGTTGAAGCACTTCTCTCAGTATTGCTTCTCCCACTAGTCGCGAGAGCTTGGGATCACACTAGGGTAGCTTTTTCACCACTCCAAAGGAGGCAAGCTCAGACCTTTCACAAATAAGAGTTGCCTTCCACACTCGCCTTTGGGCGAGTCTAACTCTTCACTTCCTCCAAGTTGCCTAGGATCAAAATGATCCAAGAGTAATAAACTTCCCACAAGTTCTGTCTCTTGGTTTACACTCAAACACACTACTAGACACACTTGGAGCTCAAAACCGAGATGAAATATGATTTTTGAAAGTCGTGAAAAAGCAGACTCCTTCTTTGAGAAAATGAGAGCTCAATGCTAAAATGTGCAGGAGTTCAAAAAGTTCTATGGTAGATGGCTCGAGCAATGTTTATATACTCAAATTTGATGAATATAGCCGTTGTACCTACCACAATGGACTGCTGCACGGTCGTAATATAAAAATGAGATAAAACACGCTCTGAATGACCAACAAGAATTTCTAGCGACATCGATCATGTGTATCACGGACCAAATCAGCAAATTCAGGATGCTATGTGTATGGCGGACCGAAAAATAGGTCCGTCATAGATGGGCAAAGTTTGGTCTGATAAAGATAGCTATGTACATGACGGATGAGAAAAATCGGTCCGTCACAAACATGGTCTGATGAGGATAAAACCTTATGATCAGTGACTAAGAAAGATTTTTGAGCAAAGTCATTTTAGACATAAGATTATTTGAAATTGATTTTTGGTCTAAAAGCTTGTTGAGCTACTTTTTATTTAAACATTGAGATGATATAATCTAGAAATAAAATACTGCAAACTTCAAAGAATACATCTCAGATAGTGAAATAGCAAAGGCTTAGAAACGCATTTATGCCGGACCTAAAGTTCGGTCCGTCATAGATGGGCAATGGTTGAATTTCAGAATTTCAAGGCAAGTGTATCTTGGACCTAACTTTAGGTCCGTCATAGATGGGCGATTCTCAAACTCGTCTTTGCTAAGGTCAGATGTATGCTTCTGACCTAAAGTTAGGTCCGCCATAGATGGGACAGCGAGAAGAGTGCTGAAACTATTATGCGTTTTGCAATAGACTTAAGATATGAAATCATGAAGTCAGTTTTGGTCTGTAGACATGCAAGGTATTTTTATCAAGATATTAAAGTAGTAATTTTGGTTCAAGGTTTAGAGTTTGAAATAAAGGATTTAAGCTCCAAGCTGTCTAGAGTAATATTTTCCTAATGAACCAAGATACCAACTTGTGCTAAGTCCCCTTGATAGAACAAATTGTAAACGGAAATTCCTAATCTCCTTGACTTGAACCAACTCCCAAGTCCTGAAACTATCAAATTAAATACCTTAGTCTTGTTTGTCCATCATGCTCCATCCAAGATTTCAGTGTATGAGAATATTATTAACTTGGTCATCAACACCAAAACTAATAAACAATATATAATCAGAAATTGAGGGGGCCTAGATGCTATCACCCTACACTACGTACAAGTACATCCTTTGCACAACCGGCTATTGCCAATAATTTCCCTTATCAAAATCATAGTTTTATTTTGGGGTTTTTAGTTAAAATACCAGTAATCGACAACATGTCGTATTCAAGATTTTCAAATTCCCAAAAAGTAGTTTTGGATTGATCATCTACTTTGTTGCTAATTAAGCATAGCTAAGCACTGTTAATATTCGTATATACCCAAATTGATATTATGTATTGTCTACCCTTTTCCTATGGTTATCAAGGATCACATGTTTATACTAATTAAGAAAGTTCCATGAAATAACAGGTATATCTACCATCATTCCTGTATAGCATTTTTATGAAAAGTACACGCATGCATATTAGTTTTGCAAGCATTGGAAAGTAATTATTTAAAATAGTAGGATCAAAATGATCAAGAAGGTGCTTGCCTTGTTGATCATCATCTGGTACAAAATTTGAGTCATGGGCGAGGTCGTTGTCTACCAACTCAGGTTCGTTGAAATCTACTCGTCGTTCTATAAAAACATGCAAGGAACAGTAAACCCAAAAAATGACAAATAGAAGATAGATTGAACATCCAAATAAAAGCTCGTTTACTAAAATAGAGGTGTTTATTAGCAGGATTACGATTTGTGTTTAGGTGTGTATACTATTTCTTTATTTGTGTTTACTAGTAGTACTTTTAAACTAAATAGTATCTAGTATTTCTTACTCTTAATGAATTTTTCATTTTATTTTAATGAATTCAAGAAGCTAAAATTATGTATTTTCATAATTATGATTTCAAATTCAAGATACAAAAATTATTTAAAATAGAAGGATTAGTATTACAAAACATTAGGTTGCTTAATAGGATTCAGATTCAAAGCAATATATTTATAGATCTTTGAATCATATCTTTATTGCCTTATCATCTATTGTTATTCCTTTATGAATGTTTAACTCATTGATTCATTTCTTAAATCTCTATGTATTTAATATTGGATGCATGTGCATTCTTATAATTACAAGTGTATACTTATACATACACATGTTCTTTACACTAGATTATGGTCTATATGCATAAAACAGATTCAAACCATGGCTTCATAAATATTAGTGTATATTCAAATATCTTACTACCATATTACTTCATTGCAATCACTTATTAGGTCTTAAAATTCTTTTTGTATAGGTTTATTCATTTTTTTGTATATTATTCATATTGGTACTAATCTTTAGTAGAAAAGACTTAAAACAAATTGGGTTTTCGAATGTTTTCATATATTTGGGTTGCTGGTAGTACAAGGATCACAGAAAAATTAGTTTCATCAAAGTTTGAGTTCATTTACAAAATTTTTACATATAGTCTATTTTCATGCCTTCCTTTTAGTTCTATATTTTAATATATTCCATAGTAGTTTTTAAAATATTTTTGCATATTCTAAAAGATCTTGATTTTAGATGAATTTAGAAATTTATTTCATTCCATTTGGATTAAAAATGCAAAAGATATTCAAGTTTGAATTTTTAACCAATTTAGAAATTAAAGAAGATAGCAAAAATATGTTTTCAATGAACTGAAAGTGTATTTCGCTTCACGCCAACTATTCTCATTTAAACGCGCTGCAGTCGCTGACACTTCGGACCTGCTCCTCAGTGTCTCAAGGCACACACAAAAGGATTTGCCGCAGCCAATGACAAGCGGGACCCCCAGCACAGCGACACAGAACAGGGCGCGGCGCTCTCAGGCTCGTCAGCGAGGATCCAGTGAAGCTCCGGTCTGACTAAAGGCACAAGAAGCTTCAACGTGACCTTGTAGACTCAATGGTGGAACCCATTCCTACTGGCGGCTAGCGGAACCACCTCGCCACCGTAGCTAAGTGGCGGCAGAAGAGGCGGCAAGCAGTGCCGGTGGCAGGCAGCTTCCTCGACAGAATCGGTTCCAGCTAAAGCTTCTACGGGTCCTAAATGTCCCATTTTACCTGACGCTAGCCTCAAAGGTAAGCTAATTCATTCTACCGCCGATCGCCAGTTCTAGGGAAGAAGAAGGCACAATGGCGGTGGAGCTCTGGTTAATAATTCTTGAAAGTGACACTCTGGCTTTTGATCCTTAGAGGACATGGAAGCTGACATGAAAAGGAATTGGGCAGAGATTTAGTATACCAGCTCCAATTGGCTTTGATACAAAATTAGGGTTCTTCATTCGTAGCAACAGAATTGAAAAATTGATAGTGGCTCGGTGGACTATAGCAAGAGAAATGAGAGGGGTTTTGACGCACACTCTTCAGTGACCTTAGTCCGGCTTTTATAGCTAGGAAAGTCACCGTAGAGAAGCTCAATTCTTGGTGTGAACTCGCTTGGGCTTTGCGGCACTGGAACAGAAGAAGGAATGGGCAACTCTACAGATAAGCTGGTCGAGGACAATACGTGGCAAGCGGAGAATGAGGCGGTTTCCTCGGGCGACGCAGAAGAGCAGAGGTGAAGATGCTACATCCGGTGAATGATCGTAGTCACGCAAGAGCTTCAGCTGAGAGAGGAGGAAGACAACAACAGCTCTCGCTGACAGGTGGGGTCACACAGTGGGACAGGCCCGCGCGACACAACCAGAGAAGAGAATTCCGAGTTTCACTACAAACTGAGCTGGGTTTGATCCATTGAATCAGTCATCTATCCTATCTGTAATTTAATGAAATTTTTACTATGCATACTAGAGATAGGTGGAACACATTGTTAAATTTTCAAATTGATTGGATGCCTGTAGAATTTATAAAAAATTCTGACAATGCATTGTGCTCAATTTTGTGCTTTCTGATTCCAATTTATTTAAGTGTATATGTTTTGTTTATAAATTTTAAAACTTTTTTAAGGATTCCTTATGGTGATATTAATCTCCTGTAAAATTTTCAACTTCAGATTTGTTATGGTTTATTTATTAAAATTCTGATATTAGTATTTTTAAATTTTCAGCTTTTCCATTTTTGAATTGTTTTAATTTCCAAATGTAATGATTATTTCCTAATATTTTTACTATTGATGTCTTGATTCAGAATGAAGATAATGTAAAATTTTCACATCAAATTTATGAGAGATTCTTTTTATTAATTTCTGACAAATTTATTGTTAGTAGTCAAGGTTTATTAATTCACCTTTCTTTTCATGTTTTAATACATTTATATGACTTTAAAATTAAAATTTTAGGGTTTTGGATATTTACCCAGATTTTACAGAAATTTTTCTTATTTTGTTGTTTTACAAATCTTTTCTTATCACTTATTCAATGATTAAATAATTAACAAAAAGGATTTCTCCTTTAAGCAATAATCAAGGAAAATTAGGAAAATCCAAAAAATAGGAAAAAGTACATATTAAACTTATTTCAATATTTTATTAAATTTTCTTATCTTATTGAATTTTCAAGATATTACAACATACATGTCAAGTGTCATTGTCCAAATGTCCACCTTTGGCCCACGCCGTGTAACACTATGGCCGAGCTTGCCTGCAACGAGAAGCACTCACATATGCTTCTCTCTATTGCGCTGTTGGCCAGTGGACCCGCATAGCTCTCACTGCAGACCTTGACATCCACCCTATTATCCCCGATTCTGCTCACTTGCTGCATCCATCTCTACACCTCGCCCTGTCCCATCGCCATAGAATCATGTTGTTTTGTGCCCCTGCTTGTCCATCATGCAGAGTGTGAAAGAGAGGGAGAGACCAAGATATCACCATGATTGCCTCTACCTTGCCACTCTTCTCGCACTTTTCTCTTAGTACTTAAGCCGTCTAACCGTGCACTGCCTTCCCAGCTCGCCACTCATTCCACTTTTGCATAAACCCAAGCTCCTTGCACTTCGGTTTAGCAAGAACGTGAGCATCATCCCCGATGTTGTTGAGCTCACTCTGAGCCATCATTGCTGCCGGTGATCTCTTCTTGTTAAACAACCACGTCATCTCCTTCCTTAAGCTTTGTTCTCACGTTTGCTGTGCTTGTCTTTGTAATGGAAAGTATGGAGAGCCGCACCGCCATCATCATTTTCCTCTTTGGTGGACGTGCCATTTTGCTCTGCCATGTTTCCTCTATTTAGTGATCTTTGATTTCCCTCTTTCACATCACTTTGCACCACTTAGCACCAATTTCACACTCCCTTGCTTAGTGTTATCTTTTCCACAGTGAATCCTTGGACCCACTCATCTTTCCCATTTCGACCACCACTGCCATTTCTACCAATCACTGTCACTCCGATGAGCCCTTATCCATTTCCTTTTTCCGTCACCATCCTTGGCATGCATGTGAGCTTACACACATCTCCTTGTAGCCTTTCCCTTTCTAAATTCATTGCCATCATATGCCTCCATCCATCGAAGCTGCTCGCTGCCAACAAGCCACTTTGGTATCCCACTGTCACTGCCAGACCTCTTGGTGAGCTCCTAGTAGCCCCCAGATGTGCATGCACTAACTAGATTTCGAGTTTTGGGATAGTTTCTTAGATTTTGCTATAGTCGTTTATGGTGTTGCCGCGACTTTGCTTTCAGCACTATTCTAATGACCATAGGTCTCTATGCCAGTCATTGGAGCATTGCAGGACCCCTTTTTCTTGTGCTCTGACTCAGTTCACCTGCTTGCTCTCTTTTGCCAAATTCACCACTAACCTGAGAGCCTATACCGCTTGTCACCATTGCATTGCCGCCTCTATACACCTCTCCGTCCATCATGACCACCGCTGGGTGTGCCGTGACACCCTCTTCCCATTTCTGATCCTACCTGAATCGTTGTGGCCTCTCTTCACTACCGGCGAGCTCACTTGAGTCAACCGCATTGTGCCTAGAACTGTGAAGTGCATAGTGTTGAGGTTAATTGTTTAATACGGATTAATTATTCTTATGATGTCATTAACATCATGATTAAGTTACATAATCTAGATTAGGATAATATAACACTGATGTGTGGGCCCAACCTGGCCCCTTAAAATGATTTATAATTCTAAAGAATGGAAAAGATGCTTTCAGTTAATAAGGGAGTACACTTTCTCCATAGGATATCATCTTCCTACCGAATATGCTTTCAACGTTGCCCTATCTCCCTTTTCTTTTATTTTTTATTTTCTCAACTAAGCTATAAATGCTTCTATCTTTTGTGTCCAAACTCCAAATTAAATGAAACCAATTTCTAAATTTTTTTAACATTATGGAAATTCATAATATACAAAAGAATATTTGGATTTGGTCTTTGTTTATGTTCTTTTAGCTCTTATTTTTGTTATTAGGTGCTATGTGTGTAGATAACAACAGCCTGGAAAATCCCACTAACGAATCAGAGTGAGACCTAGAGTTCAACAAGCAAGGCAAGCACTCCCTATGGCCATATTTGATCCCATATTCTCACTGTTATGTATGTTCTATTTGAAGCTATTATGCATTGATGTAAATTCGGTAAAAATTGCTATATCGGTAATATTGGTAGATATATATGTCCCATTTGTTGCATGGACCCTACCTTGGTGAATTGTTACCCTCTATTGTGGCCATAGTTGAATATCCACTATTTGTTAATTAATTGTGGAAGTATAGAACAGACAAAATGGTAGATGCTTAGCCATGCTCATACCGATACTAGATAAGCTAGGTTGGGAATCAATAAAAATGTTTAAAATGGGAAACACTGTTGTTGATCTAGGATGGTACCTCTGTTATTTTGGTTAATAAAAAAGTTAAAAATATGTTTTAAACTTGGGCAAGTGATTGTTGAGATCGGTGCAGTTGCACAAGATTCTAGAACGTGGTAGTCTCACCTATGCCATCAAGGACCGATCTATTGTGCCATAGACCTAAGTATATTCATCCAATCACACGCGCCTTTATGGGAATGCCCTAACATAATAAGTTGTCATGTTCTACCAATTAAACTATAGGTGGTAGTTGATAGATGGAATTTTGGTTAATGTAGGCATGATAGAGTACCTTCATGCTTATAGGGGCTTTGTGAGGACCAGAAAGTATACAAACACAACGTAGAGTTCTTAGGATTTTGAAGAATTCTCCAAATCTTAAGAAGGTATTATGGAGTGGTGGTTGTTAGAACCGTAATGTAAATGCTTTGTCATGTACTCTCAAAACAGGTAACTTTGGTATCATGTGATCTAGTTAACATTGGTGAGAAATTTATGTCATGTAGGTAAAGTTGTATAACTTCTACATAGTGTAAATCTATTCGAATAGCCATGTCTCTAGTTATGGACATCACTTTGTTACATCCCACAATAAGTAGACTTATATTTTGAAAACTATTTTGGAAATGTATGGAAGGGAATCCATGCATGTTTTGCCCAGCAAAAAGGACCTTTCCATGGTGTGATATTTATGGCAGCATGCCACTTATTTATTTATGCTACTTATGATCTATTCTTATTTGTTATCAAATGCCAAGTGCTTTTACAACTTTTTTATTGCAATGTAATAGTCATTATTGGAAAAGAAAGCTCGCATTATGCAAAATTGCAAGTGTTGGTAGGTTAGCCACTCCGTTGACATAGCCGTGCATACTATATAATCTTTGCTTACAAGTCTTGTGAGTACGATTTTATACTCATTGTTCCTTGTTGAACATATTCCGAAGATGTCAAAGAAGACCTATCGTATGGTTATTTCTACAATGCAAATTTTGGTGGTGGTGATGCCGAATGCTAGGTTTAACCCTAGTTAGTTGCTTGCGGATGCGTTGAGGCAAGCTCATTGGTTTTGGTGTCTTTTTTTTTTCTTTTTTTTGCTTCTTTATCTTCATCTCTGCTGTCATCTTTTGTCATGTGATCTATCTGGCTAGTCAACCCTTTGGTTGTAAAAACTTGTTTTACAGACTTGTTTACTAGTGTTAACTACATGTGCTACATACTGCATGGTTTATCTCTCGAGTATGAATGTGATAAGTCAATATTGGATATCGGGCGACTAGGTCCCGACAGCGTTGAGGCGCTGAGCTTAGAGAGTATCATTTGATGACAATTAGAAACGGTATTAAAGGAATTGGTGAGGTGATTGATTTATTGTGAAGAGATGATTAGAGGGGGTAACTAATTATTTGGAACTTAAAGCACGCCACATTTTCCGGGGAAGGGTCCAATTTTAAATCTCAGCCCTTCTACCTACTTGAAAGATGTATGATCACCATGCTCCAAATCAATTAGGAAATCGGTGCCTTTTGTACTTGGATAAATTAAGGAGCAAAATGAGCTCTAGATGAAAATTAAGAGAACAAAAGTTACACTAAACCCAAAAACTAAAAGTTTTTTCTAAGGAGAGAATAGTTCAAAAAAAATAGAATTAGCTTATGGGTCCAGCACCTCCCCCCTTGTACCTTACTGATAACACCACATCAGCTCTATTATTTGGACGGCCCAACAAATTTCAACCACCAAACGGCACTGCCGAATTTTTGACGCTATCTGACAACATCAATACCGCCAACTGGAAAGCACATGGATTTAGGATAATTTGAGCAAAGATTATTTAAGAAACCAGTTGATCAATTCTTCAAAGGTCGAAGCAGCAGATTGCATCGAAAAAACAAGTAGGAAAGCAGCCAACTCCAACTCCAACCGGTGAAAAGAAATACGGCCGAAAGCTGCATCACTCTTAACTCATTTATTCGACAGCACCGACACGGCAGGGCCCAGGTGGCCATCGGAGAACTTCGGGGCAATCGGTGAATTAAAGAAGAACACAAATACAGCTGAAAAAAATGGTAAAGACCATGGAGGATACGCGGATGCCTGAGTGGAAGACTCGGTGTAGTTCGCTCTGCATAATTTTCCTTTTGTTTTGATCTTTTCTCGGATTAAATTACAAATTTAATCTCATTCTCAATAGCGGAAATACCAGCGGAAGCCATGTGTCACCTGTCACACTCTCCTACCACAGTAGATCACTAAAACCACAGCAACCCTATTCACCACGACAGCTCCCTAACATACGCACTAGATGGCAAATTTCACCTTAATTACTACTGTACTCAGGCACCACGATGGATATGATACTAGTAACTTGCCGTGATAAATGGTATGTATCATTTGCAAATATTTTTGTGATTAAGAATGAGAGATCAAAGATTTTTTTAAAAAAAAATTGAGAAGTTGGCAAAAAGCTCTAAGCTTCGGTTTGATCCGACCGTTCGGACCTGGTTGTTTAAACAAAAGAGGTCTCCTAGTGGGGGAAAAAATAAAGAGCTTAATAAAGAATGGAGGTCGAGACGCGTGTGCAAACCAATGAGGAGACGCCACGTCAGGAGGACGCGCGTTCGCGAGCTGAAACGCTCCGAAAGTCGGTGGTCGTTGGAGCTACGAGCGCGAACTGCGGACGATTCCCTCGTGGGACCGGATTTCTTCGCACACGTGGGCCCCCTCGTGTAGACAGTTGATTAACCTTTCTCTAGACGTGTTGAACTGTACACTAATGATTAACCTTGCATAGACGTACATAACTGTTGGTAATATAAGAGTTTTTTAGTTAAAGTATTTTCTTAATAAATCTATATTATTTTTAATATAACTAATATATAAGTAGATGGCAATATATCCAATGTAAATCCACCTTAAAGATATTACATATGCAACTCTCAATATGAATTATATGATGTACGTACCGATAGAGATGGGATGGACTCCAACCACTTAAAACCCCCCCAACTCTATCTCATACGTTGGGGAATCCATCCCACCTCCATCTTGTAGGTTGAGTCCACATATCAGATGGTTCATGTTGAGATTTATGTGGGCAACACCATAATATGGGTATACACCAGATATATTGCCACGAGTAGATAGTTTAACTTATTTTGGTAGTCATAGGCGTGATAATATTCTTCTTATTTATGAACAGATGAGGTAACAACTAAAAATATGACCTTCGGAGCTTACTTTTAAATATGAATCGAATAAGTATTATATCACTAAAATTATATATTATTAAACTAATTGTTTAAACAAAATAACAATTTTAATTATCAAAATGTGTTGTTTCCTTCTAATAAGAAATACGGAGCATATATTGTCCATTGTTCCCAAAAGAAATATTAAATTTTAAGAATGTTTTTTACACAAATAGGGAGGCTTGTCACTTGACAAAAGGTAGTAGCGCACTTTCATCATTGAATTCTACGTGAATAAAGGTCAACTATCGTCGTTGAATTCTGTGTGAACAAAAGGTTATCGATAATTGAACCGAACTTTCTCGTGGTTTTGTATTTCCGTGTGTTAACTTGTAATAATCTCTTCTTTCTTGTTTAGATATGAGATTATAGTAATGCAAATCCTACATAAATTACATTATTCACATGTAACTGCTCCATAAGCACTCTTATTTTAGTTTTCTTAGTTTTACTACACACCAGTCCATTGAAATACTTCCTTTGATTCCAAATATATGTCAGAATATGTTCAAAAGTTTGACCATCAATATATAGAAAATTATTAAGATTGACAACATGAAATTAGTATTACTAGATTGACAACATGAAATTAGTATTACTAGATCCATCATGAAATATTATTTCATAAAGTATAATTATTTTATTTGAAATATGATATTTTCATTAAAATTGATGGTCAAAGTGTCACCTTAAATATCGTGTCAATATTCAAAACGACTTCCATTTGGAATCAAAGAAAGTATATAATATGATTTAATGACTAATGTAATTCCTTTAATACATGGAGAAACTAAAACAGAACCAATTTTTCAATAGTATAATCTTAACAAATGATATATTGGGAACCCCTTCTTAGTGGGGTGGTGGAATTATGAGTATACGACTCTACCCACTAGAGTTCAAGCCTTGGTATCTAGTTTTATGCACATGCGAGCGCTTGCAAGTAGGAATTTTGTGATCGCAGATTTATTTTTAGCCTTCGTCTTTCTAGACATTTGCTAAGAGGGTGTAATTGTATGTGTGTGCATGTGCATCTTCCATGCAATTAAAAACATAAATGATATATCGCTATGTTTTGCAAATTTGTAAAAACAACTTCATTATTCGAGTATGGTCTAGACTAGGTTTGGGGATTGGGACATGCCCATAAAGGCCTGGTACCATGGCCAACCTGGAAATCAGGTCTAATGGGTAGCACGACAGCTCGAGCCATGCAAAAAACCTATTTCAGCTATAAGTGTAGCCCATTAAACATAATAACCAACTGTCGGGATCGAGAAACCTCTCGACAAAGTCAACGACGGTCATCAGGTCCCCAAATGGGACGATGCGTTAAGGGCCTCGACCACGACCTAAGCGATGCCGATTCCCGCACGACCTCGAGCCAGTAGTGGGGTCCGCCCTCAAGACGACTCGACCTTGGCTCTGGGCGCATACATTTCAATGCGTTACCAAGACCAAGATCCCGAGTTAAGGCGACGTGAGCTGCGGATCCGGATTCGCAAAAGACGCCTTCATTGCACGCCATGCACTACCCCGAATCTCTTGGTCGCTTGTAACGATCGAGGTATAAAATCCTCAAGCAAAACGGCAGAGGCAGTAACACGACATCGCCAAGACTAGCAATAGACCAAGAGACACAACCAGAACTCTCAAGCCCGAGTCAGAATCCACTTCAGACTCACGATTAGTGAATTCTCCGCCAGAGAAGATCGGAGCAGGCTATTACTCGTGGGGCTCGAACCAAGATAATCCGCCGCCTCTTGCTCGTTGACGCCGCCCGACTCCACGCTCGATCCATCGCTGAGCGCAGCTTTTCTAGGTCCCCATTCACACTAACCCCGCTTACATTTGCGGTCAGCGATCCCGATCGCCGACAAATTGGCGCCACCGTGGGGCCGAAAGTTTCGCTCATCCTAATGTGTTCAAGATTTTCAAGGTATGGCGCCCTTCGCAGAAGAAGACATTTTCGCGAAGCTCGTTCGAAAGGCGGTTCCCGAGCATGGAAGCTCCACATCCTCGTTTTCCTTCTCCGCCGCACGACAACATTCTCATGGCCGCGAGTCATGACGCGGGCGAGGAGGAGGGGAGCGCCCCTAAGACCCTCAAGACGCCACCGGATGGCCTAAGTCGCCATTAACCAAAGCCATAACTGCTCCTCCCATGAGAAGAACGCGAGAAGATTGGAACGCCATCGCCGCCCAAGCTCCTCACTCGAAAGCGAAGCGCCAGGCGATCACGCTGAAGTCATGACCGACCCCGCCCGCCGAGGTCGGGTCTTTTTCGCCGAAGCTTCACAGACGAGCTCGACAGACCACTATCGGCCGTGTCCGCCACAAAGACCAGGGCCGCCTGGTCCCGGTCCTTGAGGAGCGACAGTAGTTCACGCAGCGCCATTGCCCCTCACTGGTCTCCCTGTGCGCCGCAATCTCGAGACCTATCCCGCGACACCGCCACCGCCGCTTCCCGAAAAGCGACCGGACGGAGCGCGGCGACAACCGCCTACAACGACTTCGCTTCAAAGCCGCATCGCCAGCCTTTCTCCCGACGCCCCCAAGGCGTTTCGGGTCCATGAGCGCAGCAGCATTTCCCAGCGACGCTGGCTCACCGCCATGCCGCCGAGCTCGGAGGGCGAACGCCAGGCGATCGAACCGACTCAAAGAAGAATAGTACCTCCCTCAGCACGCCTTGTCCCAAAGATACGGTCAGGCGGCACGACCGATGACCTTCGACGGTGCGATGGTCGCTCGCTTAAGCCCGCATTGATCGAGCGGTTTGACGGGACGAAGAACCCCGGCGAATTCTCTCGATCTACACCACTATGATCCCGCCGCGGAGGCGACGAGTACGTGATGGCCAACTACCTCCCTACCGCCTTGATGGTGCCGCCTGCGACCGCTCTTTAACCGAAGCCCAAGACTTTTTCGCCGTGGCGCCAAATTCAGAGCGCCCGCTCAACTTTCAGAGCTGCTACGAGTGGTCTAGAGAGAGAAAGATCTCGACCGAAGTTATTCAGGTAAGAATGAACCCTCCGCGACTTCGCGGCGATGGTTCATTCGCACTAGAACCCGATCCCTAGTGTATCCGGACGAGGTTGCGGATCAAGGCCTTCAAGTTCGGCATCCATGACCGGCGCCTCACCGAAGACCTGGAGATTACGACAAAGCTCACCGTCGACAAGCTATTTCGCATGACTTGAGCTGCTACGCTGACGCGGACGACGCGGTCCGCTTGAAGCGCGACTACGACCAAGGTAAGCTTGGCATCAATTCGCGCGAGGCTGGACCTACCAACGCCAAGAGTACCGACCAAGGCTCAGGCGCCAAGAAGTGGAAGAGGGACCGCAAGCGAGGCGTGGTCTGACCTCGGGTGACCGCTTTCGTGGATGGTCACCGCTGGTCATGGAGGTGCGGATTCGCCAAGAGGGCTCCGCCCCTGTAAATTGGCCACGACCTCAATAGGCGCCGCGCCGACCTCGGTAGGAGGATCGCCGGTCTGGGTCGTGGCGGGCCGACGGTCGCCCACAAGGTCCTGAGGGGCGACCTCGGTTTGACAAAGGTAAGTTTTGTCTGTTCCACAGGACTCCGGGCCACGACCTGCGAGGCTGTCGGGCCTGGCAGAGCAAGCTGGAGGCCTTCTACGATGGGAATAGAGAGATGCCCACGCTCCCAAAAGAGGGAGACCAGCCCGAAAGGGTGAACACCGGAGAGGACCAGGCCGACCTCGACCTGGATTTTCAGCAGGGCGACCGCCGGATCGATGTTATCTTCGGCTGCTCATCGGTGTATCAGTCCTGGCGTGAGATTAAGGATGTCGCATGCGTGGTCTACCAGGCCACCGTCGGGAAGCCCGCGGACCAGCCCTGCAAGTGGGCCGGGGCTACGATAACCTTTACACAAGAGGATGCCCCCCAAGGTATGACTAAAGATCTCAAGACTGCCCTGGTCGTGACCCCGACCATTAGTAACACCTTGGTCGGGCGGGTCATGGTCGATGGGGGCAGCTCCCTCAACTTGCTGCTGGTTAGCGCACTCGACCGGATGCAGATCCCCCAGTTGAAGGTCAAGAATATCGCAATTCCGTTCTTCAGGATCGTGCCTGGAAGTTCGACCACCCCTTGGGACAGTGGTCCTACCCGTCATCTTCGCACTCTGACACTTCAAGATCGAAATGATCACCTTCGAGGTGGTCAAGGAGATCTTCCTACAACGCCATCCTTGGCCGCCCATTTTGGTCAAGTTTATAGCGAGAACCACTACGGCCACCACCGCATGAAGCTCCCAGACCTAGTGGCGCATCACCGTATGGGCGACCTCAAGGCGGCACACTGCTATGCAGACCAGGCCTTGGCCTCGCCGCATGTCGCCTCAAGAGGCCCCGGCGACCACGAAGGTTGCTCGTCGAAGGCACATCCAACCCAACGAACAACAAAAGTCAGGCCGCGTGAGGGGGACTCATCCAAGGCGCACGCCTCGCCGAAGCCGACTTCCAAATAGGAACTCGAGCTCGCCACCTTCCTCCGCACCAACAAAGATATATTCGCTGGGAGCCGGTGGACATGCCGGTGTCCCGAGGAGGTGGTCGAGCACGACAGCAGCGTCCGATCCGACCGCCGCTCATGCGCGCGAAGTTGCGACGCTTTCCCGAGAAGGTCACCATAATCAAGGAGAATCTTGACAGTCGTTGAAGGCCGGCTTCATTCGTGAGATCGACATCTCAATGGTCGCCAATCCCGCTATAGTGCGTAAGAAAGGCGGAAGCGGAGGATGTGTGGATCACACGGGTTGAACTCGCATGCCCGGGACAACTTCCTCTCCGCGCGATCGACCAGATCGTCGACTCCACGGCGAATGCCAAGTCGCTAAGCTTCTCGACGCTTATTCCGGTACCACCAGATCAAGTCGGGCGGTTGACGACGAGAGCAAGACGCCGCTCATCACACCATTCGGGACCTACTTTACATGACCATGTCGCTTGGTCTCAGAACGCCGCGCGACCTTCCAGCTACTAATGACCAAGACATTCAAGCCTCAAATCGGCCGCAACCTCAAGGTCTATATGGACGACATCATCGTCAAGAGCTCCACCGAGGCCGACCACGCTCAAGACCTTTGGGAGACCTTCGCCAACCTCGAACAAGTACAAGATCAAGCTCAACTGGAGAAATGCGGTTTACGCTGCTTCGAAGGTGCTCACCACATGATCGGGGCTCTGGGCCTGTCCTCGAACCCGGAGAAGATCGAGGCGATAGAAAAGATGCCCCCAGAGTTTGGTAAGGCAGTAATGCCTCACCGCCGCATGGTCGCCACGGCCAGTTCATCTCGAGGCTCGTTGAGCACGGACCGCTTTTCTTCAAGGCCTTGCGCAAGCACGGGCTTGAGTGGACGCCGAGGCTCAGCCGTCCTCGACGAGTTGAAGGTATACCACAACCCCACCTTACTTACTACCTCGCAATGTGTGAGGAGTTATCGCTTACTCGCCGCCACCGCCCAGTATGCTAGCACTGCCCCTGTGGCTAAACAGATGCACGGCAGCACCCAATCTACTACGTCAGCGAAGTTCTCTATGGGCCAAAGGAGCGCTACTCTCAGTCCGTGGTTACCGCACACCTCCTCATGGTTTCAATGAAGCTCCCAGCATTATTTTCGTGCTCACTCAGTAGTCGCCCCGAGCAACTTCCCACTCGGGAGATCTTGAGGAATCCAGAGGCCGAGGTCGACGCCAAGTGGGCCATGGAGTTAGTCGTCTTCGACCTCCAGTACGTGGTGCGCACGGCCACCAAGTCGCAGGTGCTTGCCGACTTCGTGGTTGAGTAGACCTCGCAGCCAGCTCCCGAACTTGAGGTCGAGGAGGAGAAGCCCCTGGTCATGTACTTCAGCCAAGATCCTTCAAACGCCGGGGCCGATCTTATTCTCACCCCATGGTGACAGTCGAGATATGTGGTTCGCTTGATTCCCAATGACAAATAATGCAATGAGTACGGCTCTTCCGTGGGGCCTGTGCTTGCAAGGCGCTGGTGTTCGCCGTTGGACGCCAAGGGCGATTCGCAGCCGCCATCAACCGGGCTTCAACAAAGGCTACCAAGGTTTCGGAGGATTCCATGGCTAAGTACTCGCCGAGGCGCCGAAGATGGAGAAGTGGTTCCAGAACTCGAGATCACGCATGTGGCGCGAAGGACAACTCCGACGCAGATTTCTCTCCAAGCTCGGGTCGTTCGATGACGAAGTCCTCCAGATGTGATCCCGAGACCCTAGCGCCGCTTTCAATCTCCGACCAAGGCCTCGATCGCTTTCATCGAAGGTATTCCTCGTGCCAAGCCGATCCACAATTTCTCGGCGACGGAGAGCTCCTACCGATCCCATGGAGAGGAGCAGGCTAGCGCCAGCGAGCTCGCATAAGCTCAGAGACTACAAGCTTTATCGTCGAATGTCTCCGCATCTTAACGGCGTGTTGCCACGGAGGAGGGTAAGTACCTGCATACCGACATTCATTCAGCCTCGTGGGGCACACTCTTCTTTCAGACCATGGTCGAGAAAGCTCGCATGGGGTTTTACCGCCAACAAAGACTCCGTGATGTGCGAACATCGTTGCGACTCGCCGAGCCTCGCCAAGACCACGCCGAAAGTCGTGATCACCGCTTATGCGCTTCCGCATCATTCCGCTTAGCTTGGCCTTTCTCGACCGGGCCTAGACGTTTTGCCCTTCCGCAGTGGCCGGGAAGAAGTTCTCGTTCGCGCCATCGATACCTTCATCAAATGGATCGGTTAACTCGTTTTGACCATCACGGCTCGCGCGGCGGTCAAGTTCTTCCGTTTGTTCATAGTCACTAGGTATGGGGTTCCATGCAGAATCATCACTGACAATGGTACGCAATTTACCAAAGGAGTCGCTCCAGAGTATTGCAAGACATCGGCACCAAAGTATGCTATGCTTGGGTGGCCCATCCAGAGAGCAATGGAGCAAAGGAGGCGCCAATGGACAAATCGCTTAAGGCGCCAAAAGCGAGTGTCGATGAGCTCGAACGACACGCCAGCATTCGGGTGGTTGAACTTCCCACCGCCTTATGGTCTATTCAGATCACAATCACCGAAAGCAACGGGTCCACACCTTCCGACTTGTGTTCGGCACCGGCCGCCCTACCTCCAGAGGTCACGCTGGCTCTACTAGGGTCGCTTTTGGTCGACTCAGACGACTTCGAGCAAGAATCGCCCCTTGACCTTACCCCGCCGAAGAAGTAAGATGTCGTAATCGCTACGATCGGGCACTACCCGCAAGCTCTTCGCAGACATGCGCCTCGATTGGTACGATTTAGAAGCTCCTTGTTGGGGACTTAGCCCTGAGACGGATTCAGGCTTCGTCCAACACCAACAAGTTATCCCCGCGGTGCAAGGGCCCTTATAGAGTTGTTTCAACAGATCGCACGGGGGCTTATCGGCTAGCGCTGCCCGATGGCAGAGAGCTCTCTAGCTCGTGGAACATTGACCAGCTTCAAAAATTCTACGTGTAACAACTTTTTACCTCAGATTTCAATAAATCAGTTGTTTGCTTGCATGTTTTCACGCCTTTTTTTCTACATTCTATATTTTGTGTTGACTCGAATTCAGTGGCTTTGAGTCCTTCAATGAAGGCTGCTTGTTTTGGTCTGTGTCGGGGCTTAAACGTTCACCCCTCAAAGTGGTCGAGCTTCTTGTGTCGAATCTCTTCAAGATCACGCCTCCCGTGCTGTGGTTCGAATCTGCTCGTGTCCGTGTCCAACGAAAGCAAGACGCAAATCGTTGTCGACTCGAGCGCTTGGCCTAGAAACGATTCTAACACTCTAGAGCCTAAGTTTTTCCTCGTGGTGCCTATGTTATGCTCCCCGTGGGTTTTTCTCGGCCTTGGTGTTATGGTCTCTCTACAGTTTTACCTTTGCGCCAAGGTCGGCTGCCGCCGACCTTGAGCCCAACAGGGTCGATTTGAGATATACCATGCCCAAAAGACTAAGTGCATGATTAGGGAAAATCTCTTGATCGAGAAATGATAAAGTTTAACCAAGACATTAAACTATTCTTGCCAAAGTAATGTCATTCTATTGAACCTTTTTGTCTTACAAAAGGTCTTGCTTATGTGAAATCTAACCCTATTTACAAATCGCCATCTCACGCGGAGCTTCTCCCGCCGAGCTCTAAGTGACCTTGGCCCTCAAGGTCGAGAGCTCGCTCAAGCTCTGAGGGCTTCTACCGAGGCCGAGGCAACAAGCTGCCGTTTTTCTTGAAGTTGGGACAAGGCACTTTGCCATCTTGCTCGCCTCGACCTAGCCTCGAGCTCTGAACCTTGGCCTCGAGCTCAAGGGAGGCCCTCGACGCGGTGGTCGCTAGGTCCGCAATGCCTTGCTTAGTTCTTTCTGGCCTTGGCTCGCCGGCCTGAGCGCCGGCCACCTCCTCGCCTCCTCCTCGACGGCCTTGTACGCTGGTCCCACTCCGAGGCAATGGCCCGCCCAGCTCGAACTTGTGGGAAGCCTCGAGCGTCTTCACCACCTTGCGGAAGCCGGTGATCTCGTTGGAGTCGTTTGCCGCCTTTTGCGCTGCCTCCTCCCGCTGGCTTGCAAGTCCTCCACGAGCCTAGAGCGCCTGCCTCTCCGGGCCTCCATCACGCCGAGCAAGACCTCAGGCAGCGCCGGGCATATGCGTCTAAAGGCCTTGTGCCTCTTGGGTGACTCGAGTCGATGGACTGGAGGCTCAAGGGTCAACACGGTATCGCAAGAAGAAAGAGAGAGAAGAAGGAAAGGGAAAGTCCGAGCCAAGGTTCAAGAAACTCAAGCACTGGGTAAGACTACTCAAAGATTGCACGGAGTACTGACGGTCCGCTACCCGACGCCTCTGGGCGATGCACCCATCGCCGCCACTGGTCATCGGGGTGAGGCCTTCTGGTGTCTGTCAGGCGATCGCGGCCGAGCCTCTTCGAGGGGCCTCGACTCGCCCCCAAGCTCGTCCCTGAGAGGTTTTCGCCTTGTCCTCCGCAGCTTGAGGGTCTTTAGCCCTCCCCGCGGTGGTCCCGCCCCGTCCACTACCGTCCTCCAGGCTCATTGCGGGTCGAGCGCCTTTAGCCTCCGCACTGGAGTCCCGACCGCCACGATCGGGTGGTCTCGCTGGTCGTGGTCGGGCATTCCTGCGCCATCTCCTTCTGGTGGCCTTCAGACGGTCAAGACCGCTTTCAAGATCCCTGAGCCGGGCATCGTCTTCAATGGTCATGGCTCGATGTCGCCCTCGACTGTGTCGCCGAGTCCCCGGTCGAACTCCCCAACTATGGCCCAACTCTGGGGCTCGAGGGGTGCGCCCCTGACTTGAGGGCCGGCGATGGACCAGCATGTAGGAGGACTCCTCCTCCCCGTCGGACTAAGACTCGCCCTGGACAAAAGTCATCGTCAGGACGGGCAGGCAGTGAGCTCGAGCGTTCAAGGTCTGCGATAAAGGAAGGCTACTAAGCTAAGAATATAGAAGAGAATCCAAGCGAGAAAGAGGCCAATGACGCACCTGAATCTATAGCCTCCGCTTCGCGGGGGGCTGGCGAGGCCCTTGGTGCCCCGCTGAGAGAGGAGTCCCTTCTGAGAGCCCCTGCCTTGGTCCCTGGGCTCATGGTGGGGTTCTCACCCTGCCGAGGTCCTGCGTCAAGGCCCGCAAAGACTCAAGCTGCTACTAGGAGAGATCTAAGTCAAAGGGCGAAGGAGCACGAGCGAAGAGCTCTGGGGCTCACCAAGGATACTCACCATCATGGCCGCCCCACTCGACATGTGGCTTTGGGCTTTGCCGCCTTGCCGTCTGGGCCGGCTTCTGCCCGCCTTTCTGTTTCTTGCTCGCCTGAGCAAATGCAACATCTTCTTGCCATTTTAAGCAATTCGAGCTTGTCTCCGCAGGGCACACAGAATCAAGGAAGGCTCTAGGAAGCTCGATCCAGTATGGCTTACTCGCTTTTCCGGCAAAGATGTTCTCGAACGGATCATCGAGGGTAGTCGTCACGCTTTCCCAAACATCTCGCTTATTCGGCAATGATCCAGACTCTTCGGCGCTGTTGGAAACATCAGCTCATCAAGGAACCCGAATCAAAACTGAACGAAAGATCGTCCGGACGACTTACTCAGACGCCCTCACGGTGAGGTCGCATGCTGCCCTGATTTCGAAGAACGGTGCAATTTCTTCCGCAGAGGGAACACCCGGCCTCGTGAAGTCACAGATGCCTGCCTGTGAGGCCTCGCGCGAGGGCACAATGTGGATGGAGGCGATGGCCTCTTGGTCATCCTCCAGACGCCTTTCTGGGGTCCGCTTTTTCCGCTTGATGGGGTGCTGCTTAACGCCAGCCGCCTTTTGCCTCGCTTCAAGTAGAATCCACCGCCGTCCACTGCCGAGGAGTCGCGAGGACGATTTGGGGAAAGGACCAGGATTCCTGCCCGCACCAAAAGTAAAGGCATCCGACTATGGGGTCCTTTCCGCGCGGAAGAGGAGAAGAAGCGAAGAAAAGCGAGGGGGGAAGGATTCCAAGGAACCCTCGCACAGTGAGAAAAGATGTAAAGCGTAAGAATGGAGTTGGGTACCAGATTGATAAGCTCGATCTCTCATGACAGCGAACGCCGCAAGAAAGTCGCTTTCCGGGCCCGCAGTCAAGAGCATGCAAGGTTCGTGGCCGACGAAGTTCGCTGGGCCCCGGGCCGCGTATGACTCGCCTCTCCGTCCCAAGAAGCTACCACGCCGCCGTCCAAATGTTCCAAGCTCTTAAGTTTCTCTCATCCTCGCCGTCGCCGTGGCTCTCTTCCCAGCTTGGCCATGGCGTGTTGAGGGAAGTTTGGCTCGTGTGGGAGGAGGCTCGAGCAAGGAGTTAGGGGCGAAGAAGCTGAAGAAGTCGAGAGTTCTTCGAGGTATGGCGATCTCAAGTTTTATAAACCCTAGGCCGCAGCGAGGTTGGGGCATCTCAAAGGCGCACTGCGTCAAGTGATTCGATAGGTGCAAAGGGGCTGCGGGCGGGATCGAGGCGCTTAACCTGCCTGGCTGCTCGATCACGTCCGCATTGTAGTTTTGAAGATCAAGGGCGCCAGTAACGTCACCAAGGCTCCCGGCGGTAGGCTCCCGCCGACCTCGACTGCCCGAAAGTTCCAGAAAATCCCCCTCTATCTCAGATGGGAGGCTCGAGGTCGACCAAGTTCTGCCACGACCTTGAGCCTGGGGCTAGCATCGCCAGATCGAGAAACCTCGACAAAGTCAATGCATGGTCAATCAGGTCCCCACTTCGACGATGCAGCAAGGCCTCGACCACGCACTCTAAGCGACACTAATTCCCGCGACGCACCACGAAGCTTGGGCAGCTGGGGTCCCATCCCGACGACCTTGACCTTGGCTCTGGGCGGCAAGCATTCGCGGTTACTAAGACCGAAGATCCCGGAGTTAAGGCGACGTGGGCGCGATCCGGACGATTGCAAAGACGCCTTCATTGCACGCCATGCACTACCCCGAATATCTCTTTGGTCGCTTTTGTAACGGCCGAGGGGTATAAATCCTCACGGTAGAATGGCAGAGGCACAACACGACATCAAGACACTAGCAATAGACCAAGAGACACAACCGTAACGGCTCAAGCCGTGTAATCCACTCTCAGACTCACGACTAGTGAATTCTCCGCCTTTAGAGAAGATCGAGTAGGGCTACTACCTCGCGGGAGCTTGAACCAAAGATAATCCGGCTGCCTCTTGCTAGATGACGCCTGACGCCACGCCTCGTCGATCCATCGCTGAGCGTAGCTCTTCGGGTCCCCATTCACACTAACCCCGTGCCACATTTGCGTTAGGCGACCCCGATCGTCGACACAACTCATATACTTTCCTCTTCTTCCTTCTCTCACTCCTCTTCGTCCTCTTCACTTCTCACGTGTCAGCGACGCCGACCCCTCTTTTGTGCCCGCAATGCTATTTCTATGGACGCCATCCGCCGCCATTGATGTCACGTCCCTCTTCTGAGCCCATGTTGTCGTCTCCACTAACATCCTTGTTTGTTTCAGATTACCAAATGAGTAAATTTGTAAGTATAGGGGATCACGTGCCCCCTCTCCTCGAATGGTTAGACTAAAGAAGCCTCGGATGTATACTGGTTCGGGCTGAACGTCCCAACTTCCAGTTTGTGGTGGTGAATCTCGTTGCTCAGAGTATGGTGGATTACACGCGAGGGCTAAGGGCGCCCTTAGCGTCTCGTCGGGAAGCTCGGGGAGCCTTGACGATCGTCCCTGATCGGAGAAACAAGCGAGATGGGATATGAAAACGAGGAGTTCGCCCAGTTGCCAGGACCCCGCCTCCCTTTATATAGTCGGAGGCGGGTTACATGAGGATTGGAGAAAAAAAGGTAGGGGTATCATGCGCTGAGTTCGGTCTTTGGTCCTTGATGATTGATGGGTCCCTGCTCATCCCATGCTTGGGTTGGTAGACACAACGGACGCCGCTTCTTCGGAAGGTGCGCACCGCCTTCCGGATCGCCAGATCTTGACGCCGCTCAGGTTGTGGCAAGATTATGCGCACACTCCTTTGTCCCTCGACGTGGTGAAGGGATTTGGTGCTTGACCCAAGGGCTCCACGCCACCTGGGAAGAAACCACTGGCTCCAAAGATGGACGTCGTCCATGGAACAGTTGACCGACTTGAAATCGACCACCGATGTGGCGGAAGTTGTCGAGGTGAAGTTCGCCGGACCTCGACCGGGGCCTTAGTCGAGCCTTTGGGAATCGCACACCGTCACCTAGTTGGACGCCTCGACTAGTTCCTCGGCTCTGAGCCTTCTGAGCGCCTCGACGGGGACTTGGTCTGAGCTCTTGCAAACTGACCGACCCAGCCGAGCAATCCTTTGGATCCTCTTGGGCCTAGAGTCGAGCCCGAGATAGCTCGGTTGTCGATCCCAACGATATTTAGGATAATCCCATTTTTGAGGACGGAGGCTTTTGGCGTATTCCTCCAAAGATCTCTGTATCGTGGCCAACCTGCTCGAGCCCAATTGTCTCCGCGAGGAATACAATCTTGAAATAGATGTATACTTTGTTGTGGGTATCCTCGATATGAGTATTCATCGATGGCCGAGCCATCCTGAAACACTGCGCGTCCTGGATGGGCCCTTGTCTTCGGCTCACATGGTCTCGGCAAGACGCATACAGCATGGTGAGGCAATGGTATTCTTGGGGCAGCACTACCAGCCGATCCCGACCGACTTGGCTCTGATCTGGTTTTGATGGGTGTCGTATGAAGCGCACCCGGGTGAAGCCCTCGAACTCCCGATCTCAGCCGGACGAGCCGGTCAGGGGTTTACATCCGACGTGCGGCGATCCGACCGAAGGAGAGTGCGAACTCGATCGAGCTCGAGCCCCGAGTGGATCGGGCCGATGCCTCATGAGGCAGGTTCGTTCAGCTTTGTCGACTCGTCCGACCGGGGTGATGCCACCGAGCCCCCGCGGCTCTGGAGAGCCGGCTTGGGGTTACCCGTCGACGAGTCCGACCGACTTGGTCGGAGGGCCTTAGCTCGACGCTGAGCCGGTCTGCATAGGCGCTTGGTCGCCTTGCACAGGGTTCCAGTTTTTAAACGCTGGTTTTACGTCAGAAGCCGGACGCCAGTGGTCGGCGAGGAGGTCCGGATGCTTCGCGAGAGGTTCTGTTCCCAAGTGCTAGTTTTTTCGTCAGAAGCTAGACGCTGTTAGTGCTATTTTAACGTCAGAAGCCGGGCGAAGCTAGTGCTATTTTAACGCCAGAGTCGGGCGAAGCTAGTGCTATTTAACGCCGTAGGGCGAAGTTAGTGCTATTTAACGCCGTAGGCCGGGCGAGGGGTATCCATCCCAAGTCCTCATCAGCAGGCAATCTGCAGAGGAGAGGTCACTGCTTGGCCCCACGTGTACGCCTCCGTCAGCGGTGTTGGACCCAGAGGGGTGAGCAGCGCGGTTTTGCTTCACGTCGGCCGAACATCGTGCTCATGAGCTACAAACGGAGTCATCCGAGGGCCCTAGGATCCCTTGCAGGGATCTCTTGCTGACCGTCCTGCGGTCAGGCGTCCGACCGCTAGGGCGCACCCATAAAAACCTTTCTACTCGGGATCCGCCTCGACCCCGAGCCGTTGTAACTCGAGCGCAATTGGTCAGCTGCCCATATTGGGGCACCAGCAGAGAGTTTGAAGTATGGTCTCAGACACGAGAGCAAGCGATGGGCGAATCCGTCGGCCCCAACTAGGAGACCCACCGAGGGTTCGGGCTTGAACTCGCCTCACTTTCATTGGGTGGCTAGGGTTCCATTTGTGAATTTAGACCCTCGGTGCCTTCATACTGCTCGCCACCCGGGAGCCGCAGCGCCCAAGGACTTTTCATATTGCTTAGGCCGGCCCGAGCCGCCAGTAGGTGGAGACCAAGAGGTCACGAGGCGCTGTCTTGACTCAATATCCCGACGTCCTCGCAGTATTTAATGCGATGCGGAATTAAATGTGAAATGAGATGCTTAGGGCGACATTACCTACCACTGGCGCGCAGGCGCCTGGCGACGGGCGGCGCTTCATACGAGGTCCCTTGACTGGTGTTTCACCTGCGGCCGCAGCTCGGGCCGTGCTGCTTTTGGCTGGTGCTCGCTTGACGCCCATAAGATCGGCGCGGAGAGGCATTAGGGCACACTCGCTGCCACGCCTTGGCTTTGCTTGCCTTCTTATTCTCGGTTTCCCGAGACGAAAAAGGATCAAAGGAGTGGGAGAGAGTTGCTCACATTCTTTTCTCCGACCCATTGCTCGCGGATTGAAGATGTCGTAGCCTGAGTGCACCGCCGAAGTTCACCAAGGCTTTGGTCCGGAGAGGAAGGGGTTCTCCCTCGCGAGATGCCTCGCAATGGAGGGTCCCGACGAGGGTCATGGAACCAAAGTAGGAGGGGGGATATCGTGATCCCCGCCGGCTCCCACGTGGGTTGGGCTCCCCGCTTCATCCTTCGTCCAGTGGATGTTTGCACTTTTACTAGGGGTTGAGGTGCATCATCTCAACCCTAACCGCGTGCTCAGTGCGATCTTCATAACGCTAGTGAGGCGCCTCGGGATCGAGCCCCACCGCCGCCAGGAAGTACTCTTCTACGCCCGATCGTGGAGGATAAGTTGGCCGGGCGCCATACGGCGTCCATGGGGGCGTGGCTATCTAGCTACGCCTAGTCGCGGATCGAGTACATCCCTTGAAGCCGCTGACGCCAGAACGGGTGGCACTCGAGTGGTTCTATGCTCGGAACCCGGGAGGCAATACCAAATTTTCAGAAGCCATCTCCCCAAGTCGAGAGAAGAGGGGCCGGGCCTCGACAAGAAGGAGAAAAAGAAAGTGGAGCCAATCTTGGAGCGATCAGCCAGCAGGAGGCTGGGCTCGTTGCTTGGCGCAATTGTAAGCCGCTGCTCATGAAGATGCGATGCAACCCCTTATGGACAAAGCGCCCATGTTCTCTGTATGGGGGCGTCCGACCCCATGAGGATGGCTGCCATGAACTTGCCGCTGCCGGAGCTTGAGGCCGGTGGCTAATTTGCTGGGTCGGGCGCGCATTTACCGTGGCGGTGGCGGCCCGAACCTTTTCAATGGAGAACCCCCGAGCACGTAGGCCGAGGCGGTTATTTCTTTATGTCCTCGCTTTTTGACATCTGAATTAATCTAGTGATTTCGCACCATTCGGACTGGCAAGATGGTGTCGTACCGCTACCAGAGAGAAATGCAGGAAGGCCCAGTCCGTGAGGCGGCGCCTGAAGGAATCCGGCCAAGAAGAAGCGAGAGAGGAATGGAGGAGCTGAAGAAGAAGGAGCGCGATGGCTGTTCTTGCACATGCAGGACGCCAGGACCACTGCCGATCTGCCCAATCCGTGTCGCCTCGAAAGCAGCGGTGGTAGGCGACCGGGCGATCTATATGAGGCCTTCCTCAGACCAACGACGGTGGCGAGCCCCGCGAGGGTAATCTGACGAGCGCTTATCGCCCGCCAAAGTGGAGATCCCCAAGAGGAGGCGCGCCCCCGGGAAACGAAGGGCGACACGCCCACCAAGGAGGCCAAGGAGAAAATGTCGCTACTGCTCCATCGCTCGGCACGGGAAAGCTCGAAGAGGTGGTGGTCCGACGTGAAAGCTACACGCCGTCGCCTCAAAGAATGGTCGGCGCTGAGCGCCAACCGCCGCCATTGCGAGTCGAGGCCATCAGGGAGGCTCTCAAGAGTTGAGGCGTGAGGAGACTCCCAGACTTCGGCGGGTCGAGGACCGGAGGAGACGCGGAGAGCTTCGTGCCGCCAACAGGCCCACGCCACTGGCGCAATCTGGCGCCGCGACTTATCGTCGCCAGAGACCACGCCGGGGGATGGGCCTCAGATGTCGGGTCGTTGATTAAACGCAGATCGGGTGAATCCTCCCCATAACCGATATTACTGCTCGGTCTAACCGGGGGCTGAACGCGACCTTCCGGGCAGTTGCCCTTTGCCTCGCTGAGACGCCGGCGCAGAGGTCGAGGTCGTGGGGACCTTCCAAGAGGCGCGCAGCAGTGGAGGTTCATCTCAGCCACCCGGGGCTGGCGGCCCCCTGGCTCGACCGATGAGGCGCCAAGGTCGCACATCGAGGTTACCTTGGGCTCGGCCAAGTTCGAGTCAATTTCGACTTCAAATTCGATTCGACAAGCGGCCGTCGGGCTAAATGAAGTGCCCGACTCTGCGGCGAACCGAAAGCTCGAGGGAGATGTCGGGCGTTTCTCCACTTATGCATGAACAAGATGACCGCCGCGGAAGAGGGCGACCGCTTCGCACTACTGAGTTGCGCTGAGGCCTGTGAAGCCCTAGCACACGAATCCAGGCGAGGCGAAGGGGTCCGGCGGAGTCGCCGAGAGACGCTGCAACCGAGGTCCCAGAGATGAGGATATCCGAGCTCGAGGTACTTTTTGAGGCCTGGCAGCCATTAGGACGCCGCTAAGCACGCAAAAAGTGCGCCTGTGGTGAGCATGATCAAGTTCTAAGTGAGTCGGGATTCCGCCAGAGGATGCCTTTACTCGAGCGGAAATCGCGATCGAGGCCGTGGTGGAGCTCCAGCACCAGAAGGCCCTTGCGGCTGGTAAGCAGAATAACCCTAATTCAGTCTTCTGCGATTGCAAGCCGCCCACCTTCTTTTTGACATCGCCTTGCTCTATAGCGTTGCAGGAGGAGCTCAGCGATGCCGTGAGGGCACGGAAGATGGCAGTGGAGGAACGTGATGCAACGATCGCAAAGACGAAGCGAGGCCTTCTCGGCTGAGCCGGGCGAGCGATTGGCAAGTCCGTGAGCAGGAAGTCGATTGACCTCTCCATGAAGTTTCTCGCGAGATCCGCGATCGAGTGCTTGGAACCACCGAGTTTGAGTATGCTACATGTGGCTGACCAGCGTGGCCGAGCATGTCGAGCGTTCGGTGAGCGAGGATAGAGCTTGAGCTTGTTCGCGCTGGCCTTGCATCTCCCATTATCGCAAGATCGACCGCCGTTGAGCTAGATGGGCTAGGCAACCTGGCCCGACGAAGAGGTCGGCGGGTCAGAGCCAGCCGCCTCACGCCGAGGTGATCGCCAGCCGGATTCCGCCAGAGAGCATCCTCCACCGGAAACAAGAAGAAAGTTGAACATTTTGGTTTTTGTAATAATTTTGTCTTGTAATGAACGACATATTTTAGCTGTTCGGGCTAGTTCGTGAGGCTCCTCCACTTTTCCGCGCCTCCCGTGAGATGATGAACATTTGATGGCCATAGCTTCGTAAACCGCAGAGGTTTATGCAAGCGTAGGTTGTCATGTTAACACCTTTGAGGTGACTCAAACAGGAGCTAGGACCTAAGGAGCGAATCGTCATGATACTCGCCATGGACAGAGTGTTCTACCACTATGGATCGACGTTACGTAATTTTTTCTTCCGCAAAGCACCACTTGCAACCGAGTAGCCACCGGGCGGCCGCATGATGTTTGGGTCGAAGGGTTACCGCTTAAGGTGAACCCGAGAAATGGCCGGGCCATCTCACCCGTGTGAGTGTGGGAAATTAGGCGCCAATCGCTCATCTACACTTATGGCGCTGAGGGGTGTTCCCGACCAACTATTTAGTCGCACTCGTGGTACTCCTTCTTCCAAGGCACTACTTTGCAAATGTGAGCCATCTGGCATAGGCCGAGTGCTTGAATCGGAGGGTTACCACTAGGAGGATCAAGATAAATGACTGTGCCACCCGACCCCGAAAAGTGTGTGAGCTCAAAGCCCGGCGTAAGTGCTGAGGACTGCTTGTGGTTGCTTCCACTTTCACGACTCAAGTGAAAAAAATGAATGCGAGAAATTTTAAGGAAAAAGGTTGTGCTTAACTTTTAGTTTGATGCAGAGGGGTTGTGGCGGTCGGGTCTCTACTTAGCCTTCATCGAAGGCGGCTAGCCACTGGCCCCCGATCCACTGGAAAGCCGCCGCCCGTCCAGCGTAAACCGCTGACCGACCATTCATTGCATCGGCTGGTCGGAAGCGGAAATCGGTCGCCTGCTCTTCCTGGCAAGCCTGGCGTCCTTTCACCCCAACCGTCACGTTGCATTTTAATGCGAGGCGAGGTGTGGGCGAACGCGTCCGTCGGCGAAAGCGTCACGATTATCTTAGCGTCTTGTGGCGTCGGCCCGAGCAGCGTCCGCCGCTTCGCTCGCCTAGCATATAAATATGGTGCGAGCAAACATCATGCGCAGCTTATTCTTTATCGCTTCCTACTCTCCTTTTGCCTTTACGCCGGCGGAAAGGAGAGTTAGAAAACTTCGAAAGCGATGATGGCGAAGCGGGTGACTTCTCTGCGGTCAGAGCGGAAGCGCGCGACCCTCGGGTCGGACCCCAAGAGATCCTGTTCCTTCACGGATCGCCTACACGCGAAGAGAGGGCTCATGTTGCCCTATCGACCTTTCGCATTAGGGACCCCATTGTGGAGTGAGTCTTTTTGCTTGATGTCGAGGTGGTTTCACTCCGATCTTCTTGACGCCGAGCTTTTCCTTCTCCATCCTAGGGCCTCCGCTCTAGATCAGGTTGTCCGTCGGCACAGATTCATGATGACCGCTCGTGAAAGCGGGCCCACCGGGCAGCCGCTCGATGCTCCTCCGGCCGGGTGGTCTTTGGGAGCTTAGAGCGCGTCCAGTGGTGGGTGAAGCCTCGCGCACCATGCAGACAGAAAGTGACGCCACCAGTAGCGCGAGATGTTACGGCGAATGGCCTGAATCCGAGCCAGGAAGGGTTTCAAAACCTTGAGAGTCTGGTAGCTGCGGTTCCGAGCCGAAAGTGCAGCGGAGGAAGAAGCCAAGGTGCACGAGGAATTTGGAACTTGCGATGATCTCATGAGGCGTGTTCGGTCCGGCCTTGAGCATAGCGGCTGAAGCTTGAGCCAGGGTGGGCTGCGAGTCGACGGAGCGTAATGAGGCGATACGCCTCGCTACATCCCGCGCGTTAGCGTCCCGTGACCTACCCCCTGTCTTCTACGTGAAGCGTTCAGCTCATGAGACTGAGGTCGCCGTATTCGTGGCGTAGTATGTCTTTGGCTGTTGAGCAGCCTTAACGCCATAACTGACTGATCGCGACTCATTAGCGGTCGAAGGAGACGCGGACGGTAGCGGAGCTGAAGTGCGGGCCAGGTTGAGATGGTGGCGGAAATTGGCGTGGTCAGAGGTGGCGAGCAGCGACAGCAGGGGCAGCAGCGACCGCTTCCGGTGCTGCGGCTTGCTTTTTTTTCTTCAGCGCCAATGCGTGTACATATTCCATGCTATGAACTTTGGAAATTTTGCTAGATACTTTGCATCTCTTGACATAATGAACACTCATCAATGTACCAGAGCTCTAGGAACCAGCGGGGTTGCGCGAGCGTAGGTCGGAGCGTTAGTATCTAGAGGAAGACGTAAAGGATGCCTGGGGATTTAGTAGCCCAAAAAATGTGTCCCGGGTCGACCACGGGCCGCTCTCATGTGAGCACTTCCTTCTTCAGCGATACTACTATCATGGCCAGCCCGCAGGTGTAGGTCGTAGTACTCGGGTCGAGAGGGTTACCGTTTGCAAGGGATCCGATGGCCGATCGGGGCGCCACCTCAAGTGGGTATCGCGAGGATCAGCCCAGAGTCGTCTCGTGAGGACTAGAAACTAATAGTCGACGAAGTGCGTGGGCCCTCGGGCATTGATAAAACACACGGGGATCGGGATGCAATTTGAGATAAAGACCTCCTAACTCCTTAGCATTCCATGCGGTAAGCCTGATGGTTCCGTGTTCGGCCGGCCGGCGATCGAATACCGATCGCACATATGATTCGGTTAGGCGCCAAGTCAGCAGGCCCGCGTCTGAAGGCACGCTGTGATCGAGCGAAGGCCCCTGATCGGATCTTGTGCTTGAGGCGCTTATTAGGCTCAAGGCTCGCATGATCGATGTCGGTTCGCCTGGCGGGGATGCCTCGGGCGATGTCGCCGCGGCTTAACCTCACAGCCATCGCAGGTGGCGAGGAGGGCCACGCGACCCCTTGGCGGTTAAAGTGAACTCGACGTCTTGCTAGGCGCCGTCGAGCACATCTTATTTCGGAGCTACGCCGCTCCAGATCATCCCGGAGTCCGCCAAGCTGGCCTTTACAGGGGCCTCCGGTTGCTCGTCTTGTAGAAGCGTCATCGCAAGCTTTGAGGAGGGCGGGACGAGGACAAAACCCCTCCCCCTCAGGAAGGAATGAAATCGGAAAATGACGAAGCTCTGCTTCTGGCCTTGAGCAGCGTCGTCGAGTTCTTGCGCGTCGTTGGCAGAAGAAGACCATCGAGGAGGGAAATGGAGTCCAGAGATCACGGAGATAGCCAGCATAAACTCCCTACTGGCGCGCCAATTATCGGTGTTTAGATATAACGTGAATAAATTTGTAAGTATAGGAGATCACCGCCCCTCTCTCTCGAATGGTTAGACTAAAGAAGCTCCGGATGTATCTTGGTTCATTTGAGCGTCCCTACTTCAGGGCTAGGTGGTGGATCGTTGCTCATAGTATGATGGATTACGCGAGAGGCTAAGGACAGGCCCTTAGTGCTTTCGTCCGACAGGGGGCTTCGAGGCCTCGGACGATCGTCCGGATCGGGGAAACAAGCGAGATGGGATATGAAAAACAAGGAGTTCGCCTCACAGTCGAGACCTGCCTCCTTTATATAGTCTGGAGGGGCGGTGTTACATGAGGATTTGGAGAAAAAAGGTAGGGGTATCTCATACGCTGGGGAGTTCGGTCTTTGGTCCTTGATGATTGCGGGTCCTCGCTCATCCCATGTTTGGGTTAGTAGACACAACGGACGTCGTTTCTTGGGAAGAGTGCTTGCGCATATACAGTCGCCGCGGATCTTGGCGTCGCTTGTCTGTCGCGATGTAAAGCACCTCCTTTGTCCCTAACGTGGTGAAGATTCGGATGCTTGACCCAAGGGCTCTTACGCCACCTTGGGAAGAAACCACTCGTCCTAGCATGGGCGCCGGGTCCATGGGACCGGTGGCAAACTTAAATCGACAACCGATGTGGCGGAAGTTGTCGAGGTGAAGTTTGTCGAGGCCTCGACCGGCCTAGCCCGAGCCTTTGGGATCGCACACTGGTCACCTTGTTGGACACCGACTAGTTCCCCGGTTCTGAGCTCTTCGGGCGCCTCGTCGGGGACTTGGCCTGAGCCCTCCCGGCAAACTTGACCTAGGCCGAGCGATCCTTTGGATCCTCTTGGGCTCGAGCCGGGCCCGAGATAGCTCTTTCTTGGATCCGGCCGAAATGTTTAGGATAATCCCATTTTGAGGACGGAGGCTTTTGGCGATATTCTCCAAAGCCTTCAGCATTGTTGTCAGCAGGAACAGAGCCGGGTTATCTCTGAGAATCTGATCTTGAAATAGGCATTATCTTTGTTGCGCGCAGTATCGCCGAGCATGTAGTATTCGCCAGTACTCGCTATTGCCTATGTCGTGTCCCTCTTCTGTGCCCATGTCATTGGTGGATATCCTGTCTTCTCTCTCATGCTCAAACTGTCGGCCCCCTCTTCCACGGCCACACCACTGTTTCCATTGCCACCGAATCCTCTAACGTGCTCGTGCCACCAACCCCTCTTCTGCCCCCACACCGCCATCTCCACGGACACCATCCGACGCTGCCAATGCCAATGCCCACTTCCACGTCTGTGCCACCGTCTCCATCAATGACGTCTTCACTTCACCCCCTGACTCGTGCCACCGACCCCACTTTTGTGTCTACACTGTTGTCTCCACCGATACCGTTCGCCAGTGTGATGTTCTCATGCTAGTTAGACACTAAAACAACCTTCTATTATATCATACTATAATACGTCTCATTAGTGACAGGTCATGTCCATAAAGTAGGGCAGTCATGGCCATGGACCGTCATGCCGTGCCAGCCCCGTGCACTAGTCTAGACATAATAAACCGCTCACCCTGCCAAGAAGTAAACGCCTGCCAAGAAGTAAACGCTACACGTATATGGACTCGTTTGTCACTTGTGGGGTAAATTTCGTGGTTCGCGAAGCCTTTTCCTACGGCTTGTTCGGATACGTTGAGGGAGCGTTGGACCTGGACGCAAAAGTCCTCCAATTCATTGCGGCCGAGGCAAGTGGCGGACGAGGGGACCTGTTTCCACGTAGAGAGAGAGAGAGAGAGATGGCAACGGTAGCCAACAAATTTGGAACAGCACGGTTGATGCTTCGGCCCGACGTTGCTTCCGATCCACCGGCTGCACTGCACGCAGACGCAGCGTCCCGTCGTTATCTCACGGCCGGTGACGGCGCCGTTAACGGGGTGCTGTACGCGTCACAGCCTACGCATTCGGCCTTAGCCTCTTTCGTGTCTCTCTTCCCCTCAAGCACGGCTGGGTTGAAAGACCGTTTTTTGTCTTACCAGTCTCCTGCATCACTGCATGCCCGTTCCCCTTGGCGAACGTTTCAAATTTCTCTCATGTCCTCTCGTTTTTGCTTTATCAATGGAACTAGGTTCTAACATTTGATCTCTTAAACTTTGTAATTTATCTATTACGACATAAGGTTTAGGGGCCTAACGGACATTGTTTATCTTGAAAAATTATTTCCTAACAAACAATTTTTTTATTTAAGAAGCTAGTGTATTTTTTTAGGTCTATGGTTCAAATCCGTATAGCTCTAATATGTCCTATTTTTAGATTTTAGGATAGAGATCTCGTGTTTCCTTTAGTATAGTTTTTATTTTCTCATTAGCACTTGTTTATAGGCTGGATGGTCTCTTGCGTCATAGAATAGAGATAAAAGCATTACCACATGCTCATTTATCGAGTCGAATTTCTATCAAATCAATAGAAGGAAGGGTCCCTTACCTGATTTGAACTCCATCCTCCTTCGAACTATCTATGTAGTATTAGGTGTAAAAATTTGGAATATAAAAATTTGGATATTCATAGACAAAGAACAACTAGCCTTGTCTTCCCAAATAAAAAAAATGACAAGAGTCTTATTTTTCCTTGAATCCGTGAAAAAAAGAATACTAGGCATCCAAAAGAAAGAGTATTCTTTTCTGACTTATTCATTCAATTCATTTAAAATAAGATGTATCTTGTTCAAACCAATAAATAAAGCCGGGGTTATAGTTAAAGCAACCAATAGAAAGAAAATAGATTCTAGGTTGTGCCACTGAAGAGAAAATCTATCTAATTGTTCCTCAGCCAATATCAAAATTTAGAAAGAAAAAACAAGAATTTTCTTCCTTTTTTATTAACACTAAGCAAAAAGAATATAACTAAAATGGAATTGGCAATATATTTTTTATGGACTTTTGAAAGAAAAAGGAAATATTTCTTGCAATAGTTATTTCTTTCCTATGATATATCAGGGAACCTTTCGATTTGGAATGGGGAGAGATGGTTGACTAGACTAAAGTGGCGGATTGCTAATCCGTTGTACACTTTTTTTTGTCCCGAGGTTCGAATCCCTCTCTTTCCTCCTCTTTGGATCATTTAGGACTTTCGAATTAGAAGGAATTCTGACCTCTGGATGACTTTTGCTTCTCTCGGGTTTTTTCTCCCTCCTTGTTTTTTTGTCATATTTTTTCTCCTATTTTTCTATTTTGATTTTCAAATAAAAATATTGTATTTTTATTTGAAAAATAGGAAGTTTGAGATATAATTTGGGTACTATAGGAGGGGCGATTACCATATATAACATAAGACTTCTCCCTAATTATGTTTAGTCATTATACCTTAAGAAGTAGAAAGAATAGCAATTCCCATTCCACCCAAAACTTTAGGAATTCCTTGATAGTTGGCATAAATTCATAAGCCGGGTCGGCTAATACGCTCTAAAAACGTTCTAGTTCTATGTATTCCTTTTCTATACTTTCTCTTTTGATGTTGCAAAGTTAAAACCAAGAAATATCTGTTACTTTCCTGATGTTTCTGAACACTTTCAATAAAACCCTCTTGTAGACGTATTTTAATAATGCTTTCGGTAATATTCGTAGATACTACTCGAATTGTTCCTTTTTTATTCATATCCATGTTTCTTATAGCGGTTAGTAAATAAAAAATATTGTCCTTGCCCAGCAGACTCTAATTCTAACTAACACCATAACCTAATTTTGCAATGGTATTGCCGTGTAGCACAATGAGTGGATGATTTTGCCACAAAGGATGAAATGCTGGCCAAGTTGAGTCAGTGACAGATGGGGCCCACAAGGGCTCTCCCCCATCGTGCTCCCAGCCACACTTCTATGACCACCACTCCCTGTAGTTCTCTCCCTCTGTTTTTCAATTTGGAGGAGAAATCTTTGTAGGCGCCACCTATCATTCACCTAAATATGTCTAGTGTGCTACCCCTACATGACAAAATTGCCTACTTATTGTGCCACGTAGGCAATACCTCTGTGTGAAATCATATTTGGTTGTTATTTTAACTATATTGCAAAGTTCAAGAAGTTAATTGTTCGGTTTTATAATTAAATGTGTTTAATGGACTTTTAAGCAAAGTTCAGAGTGTTATATAGACTTTTTTCTTTATTAATTGAAATTATGTGGTTGCAATGGATGTTTTGCATGTTTCACATTATGTAAAAAAGTGTCACTATAATTTCTTCGAGAGCAAATGGCATTATAATTAGTCACTTTAACATATTGTGTATTTATTTTATTTACAGTGAGACATATTTGCAGAGCGTATAACTTATAGTCCCATATGCCAAAACAAGTGTGTTTGAGTTATTCACGTGGTTTCTATAATGCAACCTTGACGGTATATTTTTGTCACAATATATTCGAAGAACATTCTAAACTTATAATATTTGTAGGATTATTTCTTTTTGCCCAAACCATTTATAAATTTTTCCGGTTTTTCGGTGGCGATTATTCCCTTCATCCCGAAAAATCATCCCGTAAATTCATAAGTTTATATAACGTATTTTCTCTGACATATAAACTAAGAAGATATTAAAAATAATTAGACTATCTCTAATTATTATCTCTAAACTCTATATTCAATACATGCATATAGAGCATATAAAGCAAAGTTGGATATTTATTAGGGATATAAATAGAAAATCACAATAATTTTGTATTGAAATGTGAAATACGTCCTATATTTATAAATAAGGTCATTAGAAAATACATGCTACAAACCAAACGGAGTGAGTACTTTCCCGTCCAAGTTTATAAGCCATATTTTTTGAATGACTTTGTCCACAATTATAGGACATATTTCATACACTAATAAAAAAATTAGTGTAGTGTCCTCTCTATACCTCTAATAAATACTCATCTTTGTTTTATATTCTCTGCATGTATACTTAGTGATAATAATTAGGAGTAATCTAGTCATTTTTAATATCTTTTTATTTTACATGCAAAAAGAAATACGTCTTGTAAATTTGAACAGTAGGAGTATTTAACAACTGGCATATACCCTAGTTTGCTCCTCAGTCGATTCCAGAACTTTTACTGATCGAGGTACATTTATTAACGAGCGCGACCAACCCGTTTAAACGCATAATTTATCCCTTTGACAGTGAAATTTCTTTCCAAGCGAGCTTTCTCTTCCCAGGGACAAAAACGGCAAACAATTTAAAAGAACCCCCCTTCGGCGAAGCTTCACCCTCCCTGGCACGTCACGCCGTCAAGTAACGGACAGGCTCACCCCCAAAATAAATCTGCAGCCCACACGTTTCGCTTTCTCTCTCCTTTACCCCAGACCCACGTCACCCATCTGTTCCTTCCTCCAAAGAGCAAACCAAACGAAAGCTTCCCCTCTCTCTCTCTCCCCGTGCGTGAACTGCGGAGCAAGGCACAAAGAGTCGTTGGGTTACTAATAACCACGGGATTTCTTCTCTGATTCGGGTGGTAAGTCGCCTCTGATCCTAATCCCGATGTGCGCCCAGTTCGGTGCTGCTATTTTTCCCTGATTTTTTCTGGGTTGATATTTGTTTTGGTTTGAATCGGTTGGGGGTTAATCTAATCTGAGAGAGGTGATTTTGCAGCAGATTTCGATTGGAGGGAGGTGGAGGAGCTGTGATTTGTGGCCCCATCGGTGGCCAGGTCGATGGAATCGATCCATCATCTTGTGTTCGCTTCATTTGGGGGGAAAAATTGTTGACCTGTTTCTGGTAAGAAATTCCTCTGATGTTTCTGCAAATTTAACTTGTTTGTACCTGGGGACCTGGGTGAGCGTGTGACTGATCGCTCCATGCGATCTCGCCCTTGCAGATTCTGCCACGCGATTCGGCCATCAGTGGGGGCAAAGGCGAGGTTTTGCGCCACTCCCCCCACCAATCAAACCATGTCTGGTATATTCTCCTCACAATCTTCGCGAAGTTTGCTA
This sequence comes from Guadua angustifolia, assembly GCA_036346375.1. Taxonomy (NCBI): domain Eukaryota; kingdom Viridiplantae; phylum Streptophyta; class Magnoliopsida; order Poales; family Poaceae; genus Guadua; species Guadua angustifolia. The sequence goes on from CM070510.1 coordinate 35,009,098, forward strand.
ATTGTTTTTTTTAGTTGTGTTGGCCACTAACAAAGTTCTTTTTTTTTTGCAGACTTGACGTTCTTCGAGTGCAAGATGGGGTTGTAACACTGGTTGTGGTCTGGCTTTCCCAAAGGGTTTCCTCCATTATAGAAGGAACCCTTGGATCGGCTTTCCCATGGCTTCCAATTCTTAGTGCAAATGATTGAATTTTTAGTGCTAGTGTAAATAGTTGTAGCAGTTGTGGAAGCTTCGGCCTCGTAAGCTCCTCCCGTAAAGATGTCGTCAGCAGGTGTCATTGCCCTTGGGCCGATCCCTGAAGGGCTCGCCCTCTTGCCCATCAGCTTCGACTGCAGCCGTTCGCCCCATTTCTTGTCCGGGTCACGGCTGCAGGATTCCATTCTTATATTTCTTTCTGTGCCTGGTGCGCCGCCGATGCCCATGAGTGTGTTGGGCTCAGAGTCCATCGCCTCGGTCAAGCTGCGCATCCAGAGGTTCAAAGGGTTTGTGGTGACAAAGCAGCGGCTTGTGCTTGACGGGCATGAGCTGGCCCGCAACAACTGCCCTGTCAAGGATTACGGCCTTGCCGATGGAAATGTTCTGCACCTTGTTATCCGGTTGGCTGATCTCCGGGTGATTAACATTGAGACTGCCAGTGGGAAGAAGTTTCAGTTCCAGGTGGACCAAAGCCGTGATGTCCAGTATCTCAAGAATAAGCTTGAAGTTGAGGGTGATGAGGACCTTGGAAGCCTGGAGGATTACAAGCTTGAATATGACGGTGAGGAGCTTGAGGACCACCAGTTGATTGCTCATATTAGCAAGAAGGATGATGCTGTGATTCATTTGTTCATCCGCAAGCCAGCAAAGGTACGAACACAGCAAGTTGATAAAGATACTGTGGTCACAATTGTCAACTCGCAGGAGAAAGATAACCTGCAAAATGAAGCTCTTGTTGTGAAGCCTGCAAAACCAGCTGGTGGTAAGCCTGCTCTTGTTGAACCATTTGTTGTTAATCAGAAGGTGAAGCTGTCACCTGATGTGATGACAATGATTAGCTTAGCGGTAGCTGGTCTCGAGAATGGGCACTTGCCAGTGATGTCAGCAGAAGGTTCAGGGGCGTGTACTTCATGCAAGATGCATCAGGCCAGAAGAATGTTGCAGTGTTTAAGCCTATTGATGAAGAACCTATGGCCGAAAACAACCCGAGGGGGCTTCCATTGTCAACTGATGGGGAAGGCATGAAGAGGGGGACACGTGTAGGGGAAGGTGCATTAAGGGAGGTTGCAGCTTATATTCTTGACCATCCAATTGGTGATCGTGAATCGGGTCAATGTGTTGGGTTTTCTGGTGTGCCTCCCACTACATTGGTCCGGTGCTTACACAGGGGAAGAGCTTCAAGATTGGATCACTGCAGATGTTTATGAAGAACAATGGAAGTTGCGAGGATATGGGTCCCCGGGCTTTTCCAGTGAAGGAGGTCCACAAGATAGCAGTGTTAGATATTAGGTTAGCGAATGCTGATCGTCATGCAGGGAACATTCTAGTGTGCAAGGAAGGAGAAGGTGGCAACTACAAGTTGGTTCCAATTGATCATGGTTACTGCTTGCCAGAGAAGGTGCCTATTTCTCTCTTGTTACCTTTTTTTTGAAACCAATCTCTTGTTACCTTTCTCCTTGCATGATAGTTCTTCTGTCAGGTTGATGATAATTTTGTTGCTCTGTTATGATGCAGTTTGAAGATTGTACTTTCGAGTGGCTCTACTGGCCACAAGCCCGTGAGCCGTTCAGTGATGAAACCGTTGCATACATTAAATCGCTGGATGCTGAAGAGGACATCAAGCTTCTCAAGTTCCATGGGTGGGAGTTGTCTCCAAGATGCGCTCGTGTCCTGCGCATCAGCACCGTACTTTTGAAGAAGGGCGCAGCGCGAGGCCTCACACCATATGACATAGGACGCATACTGTGCAGGGAAACTGTGAATAGAGACTCTGAGATTGAGGGCATCATCCAGGAAGCTGAGGATGCTGTTCTTCCAGGGACAAGTGAAAACTCTTTCTTAGAAACCGTATCTGAAATCATAGACCGTCACCTCGACAAGGAATTCGTTTAGACATTTGGAATTACTGATCTAGTTGTTCAAGCTGTATCCAGTTTGTTGTAAGTATGTTGATTAGGCACTTCTCAAGGGACCAATGGTTTCATTTGTTTGTAGCCTCTCAAATGATTTCATCCGTTTGTAGCCGCTAAGTACATTACCTGCATACACCCTTTTGTGAATAAATGTCTGTTGCGTTGACCTTATCAACTCGGTAAATTAGATATGAGATGACATAGATGCCCATCTACTGATTTTTGCTGGAGCTTTCTTAACCGGTGCTGCATGTATAACAAAAGGCTGTCCTGTCTGTGCGTTTTTTTCCATCTACAATTAACAAAGTTGAACGAATAATACGAACGTTTTGCTTAAGCTGCAATGAAAACGAATTGAATCAGCGCATGAAAGTAGTAGAAAACCGGCCTGGAATTCGTAGTCGCTTGGAAATTTGGGCCGTCTATTTTGTCATAGTTTTCACTTCTTTTAGTCGACTAAACAGTGTAGTGCGTTACGCCGCGCAAATCATACTTTGCAGTTTGTTGTTGCAAAAATGTAGAAGGATTTAAATGTAATTTTAAATCTTTCGGGTTTAAAGAACTAGTGTCCATGTCGAATTTGCGGAACCACGTTTTTTTTTTGCAAAATCTTCCAGGTTTAAAGAACGAGCGTCCGTGTCGAATTTGTGGAATCACGGTTTTTTTTTTGCAAAATAATCGGACAAAAATGTAATTTTAAATCTTCTGGGTTTAAAGAACCGGCGTCCGTATCATATTTGCAGAACCACAGGTTTTTTTGCAAAATAACTGGACCTCAACATAATTTAAAATTTTACGGGTTTAAAGAACTGACGCCCGAGTCGAATATGCAGAACCACATAGCCCTTTTCGCAAAATAACTGGTGAAAAGACCTACTCGTGATTTTAGAATTTCCGAAGGGCTTTTTGCAAAAAAAATGATGTGGCATGACTAGTTGCGCGAGGATTCTTTCGACTTAAGATATATATTATATTTGTGCTTTCTATTTCAGCAACTTGCCTGGGAGATTCTCATTGCCAACTGTTTGCACTAAGATTTGGCAGATATGGTCAAAATTATCGGGCTAAGAGTTGATATATTATAGCTGATAGCCAATATGGGAAGAGATCTGAGATTTTAGTTATGATTGATGTTTAGGAAGAGTTGTTTGGATTAAAACCGATACGGATCATATTTTTGTAGCGTGTTAGAAAAGTATACGATCGGTCCATAGCTATAAAAGATGGTCAGGGGCAAGCAAGAAACAACACAATCCAACCAACCAACACATTATTTTTATCTATTTTTGTGTCAACTAGGAGTAGGTTCTGTAATTTAGATTCTCTCTTGTAATCCGATTTGATAAATAAAGTTCCACATCGCCGATTATTGATCATCTTCAATTACGCCAATTAGGTCTAATTTTTCTTCGATCTTATTGCACATCATCTTTTTCGGAAAAGATCTACCTTTATCCTCTGATTAGCTTTAATTGGTTAACTAGACTTATTGTCACCCTTGATTTGATCGGCTTTTGACTGATTAGATTCAAACCGATTGTTTTATCAGATTGACTTTGAGAATATTCTAATTCTTCCTTACCGATTATAGGATCAAATCAATTAGTACGCCTTGAACTGTAGAACCCAATGTTAGTCCAATATATTATAACCGATAAACCATACTTCAAATTTTTAATGCTAACGCCAACCTAATCAATTACATAAATCGACTCTCGAGAAGCGAGGGATCCAAAGATTGGGGCATGTAGAATAGTTTACTTTGACTTGGCACGGAGGCTGAAGTCTACACTGAAGGATGCGTGGCTCGTTCTAGCACTAGTGTACATAATCTCGGTCTATGGACCATTGGGCCCACCAAGCAGTGTGATTGAGATGATGTTAAAAAGAGAATCTAATCAATTTATCCGTGATCCTTACTCTCCACAGTTCTTCCACTGTTCTTCTCCCCTCTCGTTCGGCACTTGCCCTCCACCGTTATTTCTCCCCCAATATCTTCACTCCCACTCTCAAATTTAATTGTTCTTGCAATTTTGTTGTGCTTGTTCGTGGGCAATCCTGATCAAAGATAAAATAGTTTGACTGCACAAGTTTGATTGCGCCATTATTTTTCCTTTTTCTTTAGAAAAAGGAGTGAACATAACCTTTTTGGCAACAACTAGGAATCGGATGTCCGATAGGAAACTTACTATCAGACGCGTCAACACAACATGCTAAACAATATGTGCAACAATTATAATCAATATATACAACAAAATGTGAAAAAAGTACAATGTCCTGAAAAAATTATACATTGAAAATTAGATAAAAACTACAAGTATAGAACTGAGGTACAATTTACAACTAGTTCAGGTATCCAAATCAAATAAATTCGTGGTGTTATAATGTTGCAGCATTTGAAAAAAATAGTGGTAACATTCAAAGATAATTGTTGCAACAAATAGGACAAACTACACAAGAATTTCTAGAAAATGTTACTTCAACAACCAAAATTAACATGAGCAACATTTATAATAAGATGATGCAACATCCCGAGGTCCCAAACCCAATATTTTGAACTCTTGTTGCAATGATCAAAACAAATAGATGCAACTTCTCAAAATTATTACTGCAACAACTCGGACAACTTAGTGTAACATCTCACATCTCTGTAGGGCGCTGACCATTTTCTTCTTCATTGACCATGGCCACGACACTCATGGAGTCTATGCCTGCCTACGATGGAGCGTGGTTGGCCTAGGTGGCTATTTGCACTAAGATTTGGCAAGTGTGATCAAGATTGTCAGGATAAAAGTTGATGTATCATAGCCGATATCCGATATAAAAATATCTGAGATTTTTGGTTAATATCATAGGAAAAGCCGTCTGGATTAGGGTCAATATGGATCATATTTTGCAGCATGTTAGAAGAGGATATGATCGGCTAATGGGTATAAAAGATGGCTGTGGACAGGCAAAAAGGACACAATCCAATAAACAAATACATTACTTTTATTTTCCTGTAGACTAAGAGTAGTTTCTGTAATTTAGATTCTCTTGTAGCTTGATTTGATCAATAAAGTTATGCATCATTGTTTATTGATCATCTTCTATTATGCCAATCAGTTTGATTTTCTCCGATCTTGTTGTGCATCACCTTTTTCGAATAAGATCTACCTTTACCCTTTGATTAGCCCTAATCGGTTAATTAGATTTATCATTACCTTGATTTGATCGGCTTATAGCTGATTGTTCTACGAAATCAGCTTTGAGCGTATTTTATTTTTCTTACCGATTGTAGGATCAGATCGGTTGACACGCCTCAAACCGTAGAACTCGGTGTTCATCTGGTATGTTGTTGCCAATAAATCCTATGTCAAGTTTTTGATGCTAACACACTTTTGGCATGCCTGGTGGGACCACGAAGATGTCTGCATCTGACAAGATGATTTTGCTGTCTGATTTCAACACTGAAGTCATAATCGTCCCTACATTGGATGATTTAACGCCAAAACAGTGCAAGGAGATTGAAGATCAAAAAGCTACACTAGAGGAGATGATGCTAGGATGCTACCAGAAAACCTGACGTGGCGTCACTTAGAAGACCGCATTGCCGACGGTCAACACCCTCGGCGATGCAGGAATTTCAAATAGCCCAATAAGTTAATATATGCTTGCACACATAGAATTATTGGCTATGATTAATCAATCTATACACCACGCTCTAGTTAACTAGTCATCGACTCAGGTAACAACTCTTAAGCCGATGATAGCCAATAGTGTTAAAACTATAGCTCAGAGTTGGCTTCATTTGGGAGCCTACTTGACCCACTGTAAATACTACCGAGTTACCCTGTTTATTCAGTGGCACAGAGTACATAAAGCACGATGGTTGACCCAAAGCCATCAGTTGCAAACCCATCATTGATGCCAACCCAACCTACTGTTATATTGCTACGAGATCCTCGCCAAGCATATACTGATGCCGCAAAACTAGATGCGTCGGCTAGTTTGCCACCATCAACTCTGTTTTATGTGTTTCCGCAATCGGTTCCACAACCGTTTGAATCTAATAGGTATTTGTACAGTACCGAGCCGATTCCACCTAGAAATCTGGCCCCTTGCAAAGTAGTAACTTACTCAGAGCCTTTTGTCCCAGTACCGGAGCCAACTTCCAGAAGGAACAATGGATACGAGCACTTTCTTTAGTGCACATCGACCCAGCCTAATAGACAACCCGAGCATACGCTCAGGGGACAGAAAACCAATTATGATCATAGTTGGCAAAACCCTAATGCTATGTCAGCCAATAATATTAACTGGGTCAACCAGATTTCTGCCGTATTAAGCGAAAGAGCCGATGCAAGATGAGCAACCAAAGCCGGCTCGCCATGTTGATATTCAGTTAACTTCAAGCGGCAAGCAGACCCTAAAGATTACGGTCGATTCATTACATATAGAAGTCGACTGTGAAGGACAAAAACTCCAAGATTGTTAAACTGAAGGGAGAACCACAAGTCAGTAAATGGTACAAGGTAGAGAAATTGCTACCACGGTGACCGATGAATAGACCTAAGCCGATAACTTTTTTGTAGTTGCTGGAGAAGTATGAGAGGATAAATAATAGGCTGTGTTATCCCACGTGTCGGCCAGATAATTTATATTGGCCAGAGAATTTGGAGAGGGCTCATCAACAGTGCCCCTTTTGGTAGTTCTGTTGGGAGAGGAGAGTAGATCAGCCATCGAAGTGTAACATCCCAATTTTCGAGTCTTAATTAATTAATATTATTTTAATACAATTTATAATTTTTGTGAATTTTCTGGATCTATTGGATTTTCTGAGATTTATTTAAATCAAGTTCGAATTAGTATATATGGCTTTTGTTAAGAAATATTCATAAAAGGAAATTTAAAATAAAGTCTGCCCAAAAATATTTTATTTGAGTATAGAAGGTCTCGAGGTATTTTTGGGAAATTTCTTTTTCTCTCCGGGATTGAATCGGATTAGGAAATCGATTCTTGTGGTAGCGATTTGGAAATAACGTTCTTTGCATCGTCGTCTGTAGGAACTCGGAGTTCTTCCGTTCTCCAAAGACGTGGCGAGTTGTACTTGCGGCGTTGGCGCCGAAAGTGCAACACGGATCGAAGTCTTTCCGTGGGGAAAGACGTGACCGAAGTCAACCTCTTGACCGGGCGCCAAATCGGTCGAAGGACTCGGAGACCTTCCGCTCAAGTCTTGCGAGGAAGGAAGGACAATACCGCCTGCGCATGGAAAGAAGGACGGCTCGGCAAGGAAACTCAAGTCCGTTTAGGAGTTGTAGTCCGGCTCGGGCAGGGAGTAGGACGTGCGCGTGGGCGCTATTTAAGCCGTGCGCAGGCGACGCCAGGAGGAGCAAGCGACAGAAGAAGAAATTCTAGGCGCTCGAGCGAGTCGCGTCATCGTGGGATTTCGCGAAGGATAGCAGCGCCAGGAGATTTTCGAGCAAGTCGCGCCATTGCTCGGGAAAAACGTGAAGGACTGCCGAGTTGCCGCCGAAAAGCATCCCGTGCGCCGTAGTTCTGCCGGAGCATCGCCAGGGAAGGACATCACCGTCGGGATCGTCGTCTTCTTCGAGTCCGGCGAGTTTTCGCACGTGGTCCAGCCATCGCCGATCAGAAGCTTCGTTAGCCGTCGGATCTTCATCGAGCGATCGGGATTAAGTCATAACGTTTGGAATCGGTAAGCGTTTCATATTAAATATCAACCGTTGGATTTAGATCGGACAGTTAATATTGAGTCGTAGTAGATTTACCCGTAACCATTAGATTGAGTTCATCAGTCTAGATTTTGCCACGTTTTGTCCGTACAAGCCGGGGCAGGAAAATTCAGATTTTCTTTATAAAAATAATTCGGAAAAATTTAGAATTTCTAATTCCAGAGTTTAGTTTATTTTCAACACTTCTAAATGTTATAACCTTTACATATGAACCCCGATTTGGGTGATTCGAATTTCAAAAAATTTGTAAAATTGAGATCTTTTCAATGGTGGATTTTATTTGAATTTTCGAGTTCATTTGCTATTTGGTTTTGGTTTTTATTTGCTTTCTCTCTCGATTCGCGTAGACGTTGAATTGTGCGACGCTTCGGAAGAGGAGCCACCAACTCAAGAACAGTTTCTAGACCACGACCAGGGGCTTAACCAAGGCAAGTTGTGCTTTGATCATGTTGCACCCATAAACTAGATTGCATGCTATTTTGATTTACCTTATCACTTGTTATTTTATGTGTATAAATGATTTTAACATAAGTTTGGGATTAGCTATCGTACCCTTTGAATTACACCCTACCTTGCTAGTTGTATGCCATGATCCACTTGTTACCCTAGGTTGGTTCACTATAGTTGGTTAATAATGAAATCAACATGGATGGTTAGATCGAATTAGAATTGCTTAGCCATGCCACGTCATCACATGTACTTGAATCTTTGATAAATAATCTTGACTAATGGAATATGGAACAAAGTTCTGAATTTGTGTGTCATGTGTGGTCACACGATGAGATTGAGTTGTGGTGGCAATGGATGTCACGCAACGATATTGAATTGTTGATAGCACGTGGTGCTTGGTAATCAACCGGGGTGGTTATGATTTTGGGTGAGCAAGTGGCAAGGGCAGGATGCAGGTGGGCCCGATGGGCAAAGGGTATGTGTATGTCTTGCTTTGATCAAACCATAAGGACACCTTGCGAGCCTTTGACCTGAGTCAATCATGCAACCACATGTTGTTATGGGGCAACCTAGCTGACTAATTTGCAAAGTCTTGGCTTTAGTACTATCATGGTGGTGTGGTTCACCTTTGAATGAACCCAGATGGCGCAAGAGGGGGGCCCTGCTGGGACAGGATGTCCCTTCAGTGTTGAAACCTTAGCGGGTAGTACTGGGTTAAGATGATGCTTTGTAAAGGCTTTGTCATGATGCTCTGCCGGCATACCAAAGGAAGTGTGCTAATGGTCAGGCATAAAAGAGATTATCATGTCGTGTGGGTAAAGTGCATAACCTCTGCAGAGTGTATAATCTATTCGAATAGCCGTGCTCACGGTATTGAGCAAAGCTCGGGGATTACAGTCAAGGGTTTAGACTTTTGCAAAATAAAACTTGGGATGGATGGCAGGTTGCCATGGAAAGTTGAATCTTGACTTAGGATGAGAAAACTTGGTTTACTTGAGAAATACTGAATCTATCTATTACTGTTATTTGTTTTACTGTCATTTCAATCTATATACTATACTTGTTTATAAATACTGCTTAGTTGCAAATAACTATTGTTAGCCTTTCCTTTGGAATAAGCCTGCATATAGCTATGATAGGATTGCATTCTGTGCACAACTTGTTGAGTACGTGTTGGTGTACTCACCCTTGCCTACAAGCATCATCAGTGCTGAAGAAGGAGTACCATGGAGAGACGAATGTTTAGGGTGCGAGCCTTGTCAGTTGCCTGTGGTATACTGAGGGGTTACCTACGTCTTCATTCCGCTGCAGTTCAATTGGTTGTTAAGTTGCCCAATGGAGCGCTACCCTCAGGACGATTGGCCAAGGAGATCGGCTAAACACAGATTGTCCAAGCCGATACGAAATTATCATAATAGTAGCTATGAAAAGCCGATATAAGAAAGGGTTTCTGTGCCAAGTTAGGCTAAAACAGAGGTAGAGAGATCAAGTTTTGCAACTCAGGAAGATCTAGCTGGCAAAATACGTAAACCGATTAAGTCTAAACCAAGGTGGTGTCCTCTAGGTCTTAGTCGGTCTCAGCGTAGGTGGATGTAAAGACTAAGGACTCAAGAGATCAGAGAGACCGAGCAAGAAAAGTAAAGAGATTAGGTTTTTAACGAGCTTTGGCTGATTAAAACCATTAAAAAAGAGTGGAGGAAAAAGGAGCCAGTAGAAGACAAACTGGATTCAGCTGATGACCTAGGCTCTCTTATGATTCGGGTCGACACCCCTCCCACGGATATAAACATGGTGTTCATGTTACCAGCCAAGTTCAAAATAAAAACTGAATCGGCTACAGAAACTTTTGCTTAACTTTGTTTGGGAGCTCAAGATGCTATCTTTGAGAAGCTCCAGGATGCTCATTGGCATCTCAAGCCACTTTACTTGAAATGGCATATCAATGACAAGCCAATCTCAAGGATGCTTGTAGATGGTGAGGTAACGGTTAACCTGATGCCATACACCACCAGCAAAAAGTTGGGTAAGTCCACTAAGGACTTATTTAAAACTAACATGGTTTTAAACGATTTCACAAGTGATCCAAGGGAGGCTAGAGGTATTATGGTGACAGAATTGACTGTCAGCAGCAAAACATTACTGATTCCTTTCTTTGTAGTCGATGCTAAGGGCAACTATAGTGTCCTGCTTGGGTGAGATTGGATTCACGCCAATTGTTGTATTTCGTACACTATGTACCAGTTACTCGTCCAATGGAATAGAGATGAGGTTGGAGTCGTTCAAGCCGAGACATCTGCTCATGTCGCTATGGCTAGTTCCAATGCAAATCGGCATCATGAATAGGTCGAGTGTTTATTAGTAAAAACTTTGGATGATTATAATTTTATCTACATAAACAAGATAGAATTGATCCCGATAAATGTGAGGTCGAGCGTTTTTTATCAAACAAGCAAAGTCTTACGCCGATGGAGGCCAAACAAGCAGTAAAGACCTTACAAGACAAAATGTAGATCTATCAGCAAATGACAGATAGCTATGAAGCCATCGAAGATTTCCAAGACATTGAGAGATTAGACCAGGGGTTCACATGGACTGACTTGCTCAAGGAGGTTGACATAGGTGATAAGAAGAGACCAACTTTTATTAGTGCAAAATTAGATGTAGAGTATAAGAAAAGGTTGGTTGAAATTCTTAAAAATTATAAAATTTTTTTTGCATGGGAGACCTTGAGATGCCTGATTTAAGCCGATAGCTTGTTGAACATTGGCTACCTATAAAGTCAGGCTATCGGCCATTTAAACAGTCTCCCTAGAGATTCAATCTGGACTTGTACAATGTTATAAAACAAGAGATTGAATGATTATCGGAGGCCAAATTTATCAGGCCTTACTGATACGCTGAGTAGGTGTCCAATATCGTTCTTGTTATGAAGAAAAATGGTGAACTCAAAGTGTGCGTCGATTTTAGGGATTTGAATAAAGCTACGCCAAAGGATGAGTATCTGATGCCAATAGACGATATGCTTATCGATACTGCATAAAGGCATAAAATTATTAGTTTTCTTGATGTAATGTCGGATATAATCAGATATTCATGGCAGAATCCGATATACCAAAAACCACCTTGAGGTGCCTTGATGCCTTAGGGTTATTTGAGTGGACGGTAATGATGTTCAGTTTAAAAAACGCTGGTGCAACATATCAGTGGGCAATGAATCTAATTTTTCATGATCTAATTGGCCATATTGTAGAAATCTACATTGACGATGTAGTTGTAAAATCTAAACAAGATGTGCAACATTTAGTCGATTTAGAAACAGTTTTTTCAGAATACAAGAGCGCATGGTTTGAAGATGAATCCTTAAAAATGCATTTTTGATGTGTCAGCTGGCCAATTTTTAGGCTTCATGGTTCACAAGAGAGGGATTAAGGTCAATCAAGAAAGAGTAAGGGCCATAGCCAAACAAAGCCGTGGACATGCAAAAATGAGTTGCAAAAGTTGGTCGACAAAATCAATTATTTATGGCGATTTGTTCCAAATCTTTCTGGCCATATTCATGCATTACCCTATTACTGAAGTTGAAAGACAATCAAGAGTTTGTGTGGTGAGCCGATCAACAAAAGGCTTTTGATGATATCAAAGAATATTTGACCGACCGTCCAGTTTTGGCTGCACCACAGAAGGGCATACCGTTCAAGTTATACATATTGACTGAAGATGAAACTATTGGAGCTATTTTGGCGAAAGAAGTTGACGGCAAAGGGAGGCTATAGTTCTGCATATACCAAAGAAACTCTTCTAGTCTTCTGTCTCCATATGAGCTCGAATCGTTTAGCATATAATACATCTGCATATACCAAAGAAACTCTTCTAGTCTTCTATCTCCATCTGAGCTCAAATAGTTCAGCCAGATCTCGCGGATTAGTCAGATCTCATGGATCATTGCATCATTACCTTCGAGCTCGGAGCAGAGGAAGGCTACAGGTGCATGAACGGCGAAAGTGAGTGGAAGACTTACTGGTGGAGCCGCGGAGGTGCTTCTTGGTCAGTAGCAATGAGGGACTTCGGGGCCAGCGGTGATGAGGGACTTTGGGGCCAGCGACGATGAGGGACTTCGAGGAGGCCAGGGCGACAAGCTGATGAGGGACTCTAGTGCTCACAGTCAAGGTCACTGCGAGGAAAATAGAGCTAGAGGTGCTCCGGTCCTCCGAACTCCAAAGCCGATGGCGGCGAGGGACTCTTGGGCCGACACCCAACGGCGAACTCTAGGGTTTGGAGGGCTCCTCAGTTCCTATTTTCCTGAGGGTTGAGGCCTGATGGGGGATTGGGGGATTGAGGTGGCGATGGGGGATTGGGCTCCTACAGGACTAACCGATCGAGTACCGACTGACTGAGTATCGATTAATAGACTGAGTCTGGGTTAGGGTTTTGAGTGTGGTCCACATGTCATAGGATACCCATTGGGTGCCCATAGATATAAATTGGCACCCACGTCCATCCTATGACCTTATCGGGTATCCGAACCTGAAAACCCATAGGTCTCAAGTGCTACCTGTGCCATCTCTTATCTGGTCGGGTACCATCGGTACCCGAAACCATAGGTAAAACTACCATCCCTACCTACTCACAATGCTAGTAGTGGTTCACATTGATGCCGAATCTTTCTAGCACCACCGTTCCCTCTTGGTATGGATGGCGGAAAGCGTTCTTATGCAGTCCCTATGGGGTTGCAACTTAAGCAGTCTCTATAGGTCAGGATCATCTGATCAAGCAAACAAATGGTCTGGATCTTTTGCTAGTGTGTTGCTACAGGTAGTGGTGGCTGGCACGGTGATGGGCAAGATGAGTTAGGTTGGTGTGGGATCAAGATGGTGATGGGGGAGAGGCAGAAGAGTGGTAAGGCAGTGAAGGCGCTGCTAGCCACAAATCGATGTAGTGCAGTCATGTGATCCACAAAGTTCCATTTGACCATTTTGTTCATACTCTCACTTCTCTGCGTCGACGTCATGATGATCCTGCCGTAGTACACATCCATGAAGTATGTTGCAATCCAACTTATCCACAGATCATAGAGGTAAGCAATGGCATGGCTGTACTCGAGTATGTAGTCTGATCTCCTCCCATGCATTTTTGAATTCTGTCGGAGTTAGCATATGGTTTGTGACAGACACCAAACGTTCTTTTAGACAATTGTGCTACATGTACAACTTGTTAGGAGCTCCTTGTACTTCTTCAGAATGTGACACCTGCGTAGCCTGTGCTACACGTGGTAAATGCTTTAGTGAACATAATAAATATCGTCAGTCATAGTAAATATTATCTATTTGGATGCAAAGGGAGTCCTTGCCCTCCATGTATGTTTTGAGGGTTCTGAATAGCCACTCAAATGAATTCACTTTCTCGTCTAGGAGTAGCACACAACCAAATATGGTGTTATTTAGATGGTGGTTTGAGCCAACAAATATTGCTAGAGGCATACTGTACATGTTAGTCCTGTACGTTGTGAAGAATGTGATGACATCTATGAAATTAGCGTACTTAGCACGATAACTCATGTGGCACCAGAAGATGTTTTTGATAATTGCTACATCATGGGCTCTATTAGCACATGTATTCTAGCCTTCCTGCGTTACATTAATAGTGAGATTGGTTAAGTACAGTAAATCATTCATATACGTACCGTAAAATTAAGGTTTTTTTTAACAAGAACAAAACAATGGAGTTAACTAAACATCCTAGTAATTTGCGCTAAGCACAAGAGTAATGACTATGTCATGATACAGTAAATGCCTATTTTCAAGGTTGTGAGTAGTGAATGGTATGTTCTATTGCCCTCCATGCATTTCGCATAGGACGTTCATCAAGGCATTGTGAGTAACCTTGCTGGTCTGTATAATGTTGACGAGCTTCATCAAGGGTGCATCAAAATTTTTGTGGGACTGCATGAACGCGACTAAGGATGGTGTCATAGAGAGGGGAGGGTCAGTTTCAATATATATATATAGAGAGAGAGAGACGTCGCACTATTCTACCCTCATGTTGTAACATGGATTCACTCCCAACCATGCCCTATGTGCCCGACCACCACCCACACAACCCTGTCTTTAACTATGAAAAACAGTTAGATCGCCTCCTCCGCCATCTCTATGGTCTAAGTCACCTTCGAAGCTAGAGATGGAGATGGAGTTGCCATGAACCTATCCAATTTGGTAAGTTCATTTAGATCTGTGCAGCTGCAATTCAATTAGACCTGTTCAACTGATTTTGTTATGAGAACTTTATCAAGATTTGTGTTATTCCTTTACCTTTCCTTTTCTTTGTTTCGATTTGTGTGGCAACTACCACAACATCCAGAATTCCAGGGCCACAATGGCCTCCAAAAGAACCCTTGGTCTCTCATGGGGTTTCTGCAGATTCTTCTTGTTTTTTTAATGCTCACAAGGTGTTTGATGAAATTCCAAGCAGGATGTAAGTCAGTGGGAGAGAATGTGAGAATGAATCTGTGTAATCTTTATGCTGCAGTCAATGATAACGAGTATATTAGTCCATTTAGCTATTAAATGTATAGTTCTCTAGTTCTTCTTAGACATTATCTCTAAACTATCTTTAAAACAACTGATTTCTGCCACCATAGAAAATATAAAGCATATGCTACTTAGATTATTTTGGATTATTTACCTTATTATTGGATTTCCTTTTGGAGGGATAGATTAAGCCTTGTTGTGTCATTTTATATTATGGACACATGTACACGATCAAAGAAATGGAACATCGTGGTGGTGTCTGGCCACCATGATTTCAAATACGCGAATTTAAGCTAAATTCGGGTATATTTTTTAAAAAACTTCTTTTTTAGGTATATACCCATCTATAACAATTCAAATAAAACACATACCTTTGAAAAGATATTCTCAAATTCAAAGATTTTCAATGAATTTAGAACACATGCTTTGCTGATTTATGTATGTAATCAGCACATTCCTAATATGAAACTATCGAAAAAAGGCAATTCTAGTATGAACTTCGGTTCAAACTTATTTGACCTAGTTAGTAAACTAGTTAATCTTGACATTCAAAAAAAATTTAAAATTTCCGTATGCCATATATAGGGGAAATACCCATTTTAGATCTTGGTGCCCAGGCATCTTTAACTATGAACAACAAAATACATGACATTTGAAATTTGATGGCAAAGTGTATGATCACAATTTGATATTGTCAACAACAGATTGTGGAACCACTTAAATTTGATTTTGTCAAGTCATGACCTTTGCAACTGACAAAAAAAGAGAGATTTGATGGGCATATGCCTACAACGAACAAAAGGTTTTGGCAAAACAATTATACAATAATAAAGCATGGCACTAAATGGTATATTAGTATATTCTTGATGAACAGCAAGGATTATCACTCATTCATTAATTCAACATCAATCAATATGATTCATTCAAAAACAACCCAGAAGGAAACATTTCAAATCTAAAATTTTGTGAGTGGAGGAGGTGGAGTCTTACCTCGCTAGAGCAAGGATGTGCAATGCACCCATAGCCAGTCCAGGAGGTGGGGATGGCTTCTGTGGAGGCGGCACATGGGGAGGAGGGATTCAGTGTTGTCCACATGGGGCTGAATGCGGCATCGGGGTGGAGGTGGTGTAGGGGCGGGGCTGGAGGTGGCGTGGGGCTGAGGCGGCATGCAAAGGAGGAGGCATCTGGGTGAAGGTGGCGTAGTGGTGGAGGTGGCTCAGTTGTGGAGGAGGTAGGGGGCATGAGTGGGTGGGGAATAGGGAGAGAAAAGGGGAGAGAGCGAGGGCGGTGAACCTTTGTATAACTTAGGCTAGCTTTTGGATTTTGTCTTCTCCTAGTACAAATATGGTGCTAGCTTTCGGCTTTTGACTGTGGAGAAGTCAACCATTTGGGACAACCTCCTGCTTTTAGAGACGAGAAGTCGAAGCTGAAGCCGTTCCAAGCAAACCTGAAAGCTAGCTTTTTGGCGTAAGCAGCTTTGGTGGCTTATGGCTTGTAGTTTATCCCAACTTCAGTAGTATTGGTCAAAAACCGACCCTCAATAAGCCAAATAAGCACATCTTTGGTAGCTTATGGCTTGTAGTTTTATGGAGACTTATGGCTTTTCAAAAAGACTAGCTAAAAAGCAACACATTAGTTTAGGCTTTGGCTTTTTGTGTTTTAAGCTATAGAAAAAACCCAAACAAATAGGGCTATAATATGCTTAATGTGCAGAGATTGAATTATGGTATCATCACACTATCACCAAAGGTGGCTGATGCAACTAGAATACAACAATATAAGCCTCTTCAAAATCTTGACAAAACCTTTGACCTTAAGTTAAGATAGAAAAGGGCATCGCTAAGTTGATTAGTAGAAGTTAAAAATGTTTTTATCAAATCTAGAAACATAATGGACGGAGTGTTGTAATGTCTAGCTGTCTTTGCATGAGATCATGCACAATATTGGAAAAAAACAAGAATGCAGTAGATTTTTCTTAAGAAAAAAACCCCTATGATTTACATTGATAACTTAGGTAAAATACATGAATACTGTTGCTATCAGATTTTAGCAAGAAAAATAGTCCCAAGGAAGGTTAAATGATTGCCAAAATTGAAAGTAAGAATCGGTCATACTAGAAGTTTCCAGACACAAGGAACTAAGGAAAGTTTGATAAGGTGATTGAAGATATGAAGATTTGGAAGTGGACAAGAACTCTATCAAAGCAAAGGTTGAGTCGACATGAAAAAGGAGAGACTTGAAGTATAATCTAAGATTGAGTCGGCTGTCTTAGGATATAAATACCCTGTATGGTTGATGGAAAAACTTGCACACACCAACCTTTACTATCTTTTCACATTTACTTTTCATGTACCATAGGAGTAGACTGTAGTTACTAATATAATTCGATTTTGGTTAATATTGCTTTACATCGACATATTGATCAATATTTAAGTTACACCCATCACTTTTTATGAGATTTGCTCCTATTCATCATTGCTTCACATCGACATTTTGTTCAAATTAGCTTTCATTTAGATTTACATATGACATTTTGTTCAATTTGCTAGAAAATTAGCTGACATGTCACATATGACTGCTAGAGTGCACCCTCCATAGTGATTTGGTGATGCTATCATGAATTTTTTTTGCAACAAGTGTTCAACTAATACATTGAAGATTCTAGATGAACAATGTTGAAGGATCGAGATGGCGATCAGAGGAGAGTGAATGATTCCAAATCAAAATTTTCCCCACTTAAAATAATCCAAACAAGCCCTCAAAGAAAAACACTCATAGAAAGTCAAAGAAATGAGCAAATTGTTCTGTAGGGGTGGTGCTACTGCAGAAGCAAGAATAGACTGAAAACAGCATGACCCAAAAGAAAATTTTAGGGAATCTTTTGATCGGCTAGACAAAAACTCACAAAACTTGGTAGATGTACTCCTTAGGATGTCAGGAACTCATTCCAACCTTCAATCGCAAGGATTGACGTCAAAGTTTTGACCTTTTTCACTTTGAAGGAAGAACATACCAAGTTGGAGCAAAATTCAAGAACTTGATCTAAAACTTGCTCGTGGGATTTTGATGATTAGGATGATCTTGGATAGCCACCCACATGCCCCAACAAGCTAGAATACAAGTTAAAATACTCCACAAACATGATTTTGAAGATTGATTCAATTAAGAGCATAAAACCGGTTTCTTGCAAGAAGAACGCATGGATTGCCTAGATGACTAGGATATGATCTAAAAGAATATTATCCATCAATCAACATCCTTGGCATACGAAGCAAAAACATGTAGAAGGAGGGGAGGCAAATCCAAATTGCGTAAATGTAAATTGTAAGAATGTAAGTGCAGAATTTAAATACTGAATTTAAGACATAAAGTAAATGCGCAATGTAAATTCAAGCATAGGAGAAAATGATTTGCATTTTTAGAAGGTAGGTTTACAAAGCCTCACACCAAAGTGGGTAAAGCTCAAAGGAGCACAAAACCTCTAAAACCTTCAAGAGGGGAAAGGCTACCCCTACCCCTCTATTTATACTACTCTTGAGTCACCCTCCACCCTTGGATGAGTTCCTTCTACCCTAAGGACCACAATCAAGGGTTAGGGTTGACTCATTTACTCATACATAGGCTAACTCGAAACCCACACACATATCGGGTTTTTGTACACTTTTCCAAGCATACTAACTAGACTCACTAGTCTATCATCTAGACCGCGATCTAATAGCCCTCCTTGATCCGAGAAGCTTCTAGCTAGCATCTCATCCATTCCTTGTCTTCTAGGTTTGCACCGACTCTGTCTCCGATCATCTTCGGTGATCCTCGACCGTCTGGATCTCCAGCTCACCTTACCTAGTCTCGATCATCCTTCGCCTCACCATGATCTAGCACCGTCATCCTGCAACCATAAAAATAATGAAAACACATCATATAATATTGCCCAAAATGATATGCAATAAACCTCACACCAAATCAAAATGCATATCCAAGGACATCGAGTAACTCTGCTCAGAGTTGAGTCGATGAGTCGACATCGAGTAACTTGAGGCTAACCCAAGGACTCAAGATAGGCTGATGGTAGGGTGCTCGACTCAGCAAAATCCCTACTCGATACTTAGCGATTCCTAATATACTCGAAACATTCGACTATAAGTCGGTGGAACATTGCTTGACCAAACTAGAATTTGGTAGTAATCAACCAAACGCTTGAACGAACCCTCCATTTGACCCGGCAATATTCCTACTCGATACTTAGTGATTCCCAATCTATTCGAATCATTCGATCACAAGCCAGCGGGTCATTACTCGACCAAGTCAGAACTTGGTAGTAATCAACCCAAGCAAAACTTGACAGTAATCGACTGAAATTGTTTCAAATTAAAAATCCAAATTAAATTCAAACTTAAACTAGAGCATAACAAGCTCAAATTTAGTCAAATACTCATCACCAACATGGGTAGATCTTCACATAGTCTTTCAAATATGTTGCTTTCAATTTCTTGAGTCAATGAACGTACTAAACTCCTTTATCTTCCTTGTTGTAGACTCTAGATCTTGCAATAGTGTCATGATAGCTAACAATCAGTGGAAAAGAGAACATTGATGATGTCTATTGATGTGTAGGACCTACGACTTGGCAGCAGTTTTGTTCATCGAAAGAATATCAGAGTGGATTTATTTATACCCAACTTGGCTCTATGTCGATTTCCAATGTAGGCATTGCCATCGTCAAATAGGTGCGTCGATCTAATAAAAACCATCACAGGTGAAGAATATATCTATGAGCTTATCACAGAAGAATAAAACTAGGACAAATGGATCTAGGAAACTAAATAGAAGAAACCAAAGGAATCTAAAGTTACCTTTGGAATTCAATGGGTTCTCCACCCACTCAACTTTGGCGAACGCTGGTGAAGAAGAGAGAGGGGCCGATGATAGATTGATGAAGCTGTAACTAGTGGCTAGATTTTCTATGAACAAACGAGGTAAGAACAAAATAGATGAAGCCCTTCATTCGTACTTTAATATTTGTGTAGGTTTTAGAAAGAGATGAATAAAACACCTCTCATAGCTGAATCGTGTTGAGGAACCAAACCATTGCGACCTCAAACCCATCTAGGACAGCCCAAAGGAAGTCCAATTGGACCCTCTTTTACCCATTACCAAGCCTAGCCACCGGCCCCTCCTTACTCATTCGTGACACACTCTTCATGATCTGGCCTGTTTAGTTCTGTAACTGAACCTGAAACTATCATGCTGCTCACTAGATATGAAAATGGATCCAATTGTTTCTGAATGATCCAGATAATTTTCAGATACAGATTCTATTAGAACGGATATTTGTCGGATAATTTCGGATCATATACGGATACTGATTTTTTTGTTGGATGCAGATAAGGATTCGATAGATCATTATTCGTCGGATATGGATAATCTAGATATTGATGGGTCAGATATCCGTATATGCATGTGGGCTAGGTCAAGGCTACTCTTTTAGCTAAAAATGTTAGTGAATTTCAAAACCATTTTCTAATTTAATTAACCTAAAATCAAGTTTCAATTATTAAAATTGGCAAACTAGCTCCAAAAATTAAGAATTTTTTGGAAAAGTTCTTATCATTTAAATAAATTATTTTAAAGATTTTATCAGTTTTTTAATTTTCTCAAAAATTCCAACACTTCTTTGTCCTTAATAGGAAAATATTTTAAATAAGTAGTTAAAAATGCAAAAAATTATAAATACATAATTTATTATTTTTAACATAGTTCAGCAAATAATACAAATATTAGATCATTACATGTTCTTCATGAATGTTGAGATCAAATAAACTAGTTTTTTTTTCATTTTACGTGTACAATCTAAAGGGTTATCATGTTTTAATAAATATCCATAGCTGTATCCGTTCTGATCCATATTAACTCTATATATGTATTCGATATTATTTATATTCATATTTATATTCGAACTATCCTATCCATTTCCGTATTAAAAAAAAGAAAACAAATACGACTGGCCATTATATCCTATCCGTTTACGTCCTGCCACTGAAGCCGCTCCTGGAACCAAACGCCCCCAAAGGCATTTTTAAATCGAAACAAAAAAATCAAATCGAACCGATTTAACCAAATATTTTGGTTTTTTTAGTTTTTGGTTTGGTTTTTATTTTAGTTGTGTTGGGATTTTGGTTTTCGGTTCGGTTTCTGAAAATCCGGAAACCGATTTTTTCTGAAAAACCAAATCTCATCGGCCTACAGGCCACAGCCCAGCACTTCGGCGCTTCGGTTCGGCCCATCGCGAAGCCTTCATTCGACCATTCCCCGTTCCCCATCGCGAGCAGCGGAACACCTAATCAGTAATCCCCATTCCTCCAGCCTCCTCCCTCGGCGCCGCGCCGACGCCTCCAGCTGCCTCGAGCTCCCGGCCTCGCGATTCCATCGAGGCCAAAACCCTGACCCGACCCTCCTCGGCGACGCCATCCCCGCCGCCGCCGCCGCCGGCGGAGATGGACTTCCAGATCGTCGTCCTCGCGGGCGGCACCTCCGAGAAGCTCTCGCCCCTCGTGTCCAAGGTCCGCTCCCCCAGCCCCTTACCCCGCTCCCCTTAGCCCCAAGAACCCTAGCTAACCCTCGTCGTCCCCCCTCTTCTCGCGCAGGACGTTCCCAAGGCGCTGCTCCCGGTGGCAAACCGTCCCGCGCTCTCCTACGTGCTCGACCTCCTCGAGGCCAGCGACCTCAAGGACATCATCGTGGTGAGGAAGCGAGGGAGCGATCTCGTCTATTTCTGCTCGGGCTCGGCTCTAAAATTAGGGGCTTTTCGCTGATGCGCGTCTGCGTGTGTTGCAGGTGGTGGAGGGGCAAGAGGCGGCGCGCCTCGTTGGAGCGTGGGCCTCGAGCGCGTACCTTGATCGCCTGCTCGTGGAGGTGAGTTCGAGGCCGATTTGGAGTTTGCCCGCTTGTAAAGACTCTGGTGCTGCCTTTTGTTATTAGAAGCACTTCATGCTGATTCAATTATATGCATCTTGGTTGCTCACTTATGGTGTTGTTCGAACTTGGTAGTTATCGGCTACTGGCTGCCTTAATTTTACTTCATTTGCAAGAGTTTTTGTTTGCTGATTTATAACTGAAAGCATCTCTTTGGATTGCTAAATTTTATGGCTCAATTCCTTTTCATCTGTTGCTTGGTCGAGTTTCACTTCAACGAGATTGTCTCGTCGTTGTTTAGATATTCTACAGTAGTGTGCTTATGTATCTGGGCTGCCAAGGTAATGATACTAGCCATGTGCCCGTGCGTTGCAACGGAAACTCAATTTGCGATAAAAGTTTATTTGCAAAGAGCACCAACAGGGGCAAAGGTGGGTAATTAAAGAGCAGTGGCAAAGGTAGGTAATTTTGATGAAATGGCGCGGGCAAAGATGGGTAATTAAAGAGCAGTGGCAAAAGTGGGTAATTTTGATGAAGTGATGCGGGCAAAGGTAGGTAATGAAAGAGTAGTGGCAAAGGTGGGTAATTTTGATGAAGTAACATGGGAAGAAACTCTCACTTTATATAGTAGAGAATATGAATTATGGAGTTATGGTATATGAAGGTAGCACCATATATACAGGTTTAATTGTTATAAGACTAATAAATTTATTAGCTGATTATATTGGTTCCTCAGGTGTGTGAAAGAAACGGTTAAAAATGCTGATACTTATCCCGCAATATTGGTCCAATTTATTAGGAATTGCCATTTCACAATAGTATTTGTTCATTAATGAAATTGGGAGTGTCGTAATTGCACTCTCCTAGTCGCTTCTCCTGCCTAGGCTATTAAAGTTGTAAGTGGGGAGGGTAAGTGGGTGTGTTTAGAATCTTTCATATAAATGGGGCAGCTTTGTGCCTCTGCTATTTTTTGGGTTGATTTTGTAGCTTTTTGGTTTGTGAGCACAGTTTAGTTGACTGGATGGACAGATATTGTGCAATGGACGTGTGTTAGGGATGTGGGCCCGGGGGCCATGACCCATTAGGGGCTGTGAACAAGGAGAGACAACAGCTTATCTTCATATTAGGAATAGCTAGATGCATATCGTCGATTAGGCTAACCTCATCTATATAGAGGGGTCGCACCATTCTAATCAACCAATAAGAAGAAAGAGTTATTCTTGATTTCTTGTCTCTCCCCAGTCCATGATCTCCCCATTCTCCTAAACCCTCTCCCTGTCCCGGCCATCTTCTGTATAGTATTTAACAAGGTGGTATTGTTCTTTCCGTATCTAAAATGGGCTACTAAAATATGTACATGTTTTTAACCTTTTTTCATGCGATCTCCTGCATTTTTTTTGACATGGAAACACCGTACAATAAAATGAAACTAGTTGAATATGGCATGCCAATCCAAAGATTCCAAACAAAGCTGATCTATGAAAATCAAAATAGTTTGTGATCAAGTCTTTGCTCTGGCTTATTGTGATGAACCTTAAGGTTCATCGGGGATAAACATTGCCGGAGGAAGGCCTGGCGGCGTTGGCTTGGTGGGACGAGAGATTAGACCATAGATGTGGGTGAAGAACCTTGGGAGAGACACTAGACTAATTCACCTTCTTTGCTTAATTATTAATGGATACATGCTATACTTTTTATAGGGATGACCTGACTTGACCCTCAAGAAATAGAAATCTGTCTCTAACCAATGTTCTAAATAACGGTAAACGTTGAATTAACGGTCACTCCACCTTTTAGTGTTTATACGGTAAGTGGCCTTGTAAACGGTCTTTTAAACGGTTTTACTATTTAAAATTTATAGAAATATATACATGTGTTTGTATTTACAAAATAAGCAGCTAATTCATTTTCTTTCATGCATATAGAATGGAATTACTAGGCTATTAACAATTGTCCACAATGGTAACATGAAGAAAAAAGATGACATGATGTGAATGTAATTAAATAATCATAATTGAATGAATGAACAGGTCAAGAGGTAATAAAAAGCAAAACTAGCATTCATCTAATGTATGTCATAATGTTTCATTTCATATGGTAATCTTGCAACTTTACCCAAATAAATGGCACGATAAACGGACCTGTTAAACATTAACGGCCGTTAAACCGAATAAACGGACCGATAAAACGAGCAGGCCTTGAAATGTCCATAAATGTAATGGGCAGGGGACCTTTACCATTTTAGGGGACAGTACTGCAACACTAGGAGGGTGCCACTGCTGCTCTCTTGGTTCATCACATGGGTCCAATGGCCTGCATGTGACAGTTATTGTCTTCTATGTTCACTAATTTATTATCATATGAATGTTTCAGCTTCTGATGGGGTTACAATCAGCACAATTTATTGATGCTTGTTGCAATGTGCAAATGAAGTTGCTAAAATCTTATAATTTTTGTTAACTTAAACTGCTTGAGTTTATCTCTGTTTTTTTATTAGATTTTTTGGGTCTTATGTTTCCTTTTAATTCTTAGCTTCTTTTGGAAATTTTTTTCTTTGCACTACTTGCTTAATTTCTCACACAGGCCCATGATGGCTGAGGGGTTATTTTGTATGGCAATATATTTTCCGCTTTTTTCTGGAAGTAAGTTTTTTTGTCTTGTAGGTAGTCGCAGTTTCTGAGGACATTGGAACTGCTGGTGCATTACGAGCTATTTCGAAGCGACTGACAGCAAATGATGTTTTGGTAATGTTAACGCTTTCACACAATTTCAAGAATGCAAAATATTAATTCTGGGAATAGTCTAGATGCTAATGCACTGGCCTTATTTCATTAGGTGATTAGCGGTGACCTGGTGACTGATGTACTTCCTGGGGCCGTTGCTGCTACTCATAGAAGAAATGGTGCCGCTGTTACCGCTTTACTATGTTCTGTTCCTGTTAGTGGTCCTTCAGATGCTCCTTCTTCAGGAGGGAAAGATAAAGCTAAAAAACCAAACCAGTTGAACATAGTTGGGCTGGACATAACAAGGCAGTTCTTGTTACATATTGTATCAGGTTTGCTTAATGTCTTGTTTGTATCATACTAGGGTAGTACCTGTTGACTGTTGTTTGTGATCCATATGCCTTCCAAATGTCACTTGTAGGAACTGATGTTGAAAAAGATGTTCGAGTTTACAAGAGAAAAATCCGAGCTGTAGGCCAGGTAAGGCGCACAACAATATGTTTCAAATAAAGTGATTTTGGTTCCTAAGAGAAATTCTTGTTTTCAGTGCCATGCTTTTTATGTATTGTGAGTCTGTGACTTTATTTTGTGTCAAGGAAAACAAATGTGCCAAAATTAGATTGGGCATACTCAAATTTTTTGCAACTTGGTTTTAGTAATTAGGAATGTCTTTGTCACGCCTAGACAAAACTGTCAGGAACCAAGTATCTTTATTCCCTTGGTGGGCGACATGGCGTGGTTGTTAGGTTCTAGCATTGTACTACACTAATATTTCAGCAATTTGTTAATTGGGTTTCAGGGTATCAATTTATATTAGTTGTAGTGAAGTGTATGCAACTATTTAAAACTATCGAGGCATACCCATTATGCGGGGACAACATTTATTTGTGCTGTCAATTGTTGGCAATGTTTCCTGGGTATGACATATTTTTTTGACATATATATGTATAATATAATTAAAAAAGCGTTACACAAGAAATATGTATAACAACAATAACCAAGCTTTGTCAAACAAGTTGGGGTAGGCTAGCAAATAAACCCAATCAAAGTCGATAAAACCTCTAGACCTTTGATATTGGGAATAATTAACTATTTGCCACTATTATGGAGTGCCAATTAATATGAGTCACTGACACGCTACAGTGATATGAGTCTCTGACGTGGCAAATCTGTTACCACTGACCCCATAAAAAGTGGCAAATAGTTAAGAGCCCCTTGATATTGGGTCATGGTTTTGGTACGTGGATTGCTAACTTCTATGCACTCCTATCCAACGCCAATTCTTTGGGAACGTTCCAATCCCTTAAGTCTCTTTTAACTGCTGCTTCCCACATTAATCTCGGTCGACCTTTGCTTCTTCTTATGCTTATGAGACGATTTAAAATTCTACTACGCACCGGTGCCTTAGAAGGCTTCTATTGGTGATGTCCAAACTATCTTAGATGATTCTGGACAAGCTTTTTTTTTCAATTGGTGCTACCCTAACCCTGTCATGTATATCATCATCGTGGATTCGATATCGCCTTTTATGACCACAAATCCACCACAACATTTGCATCTCTGCCACGCTCATCTCATCGTTTGTACATGTTGTCTTTTTGTCCCCAACATTTTGCTCCACACAACATCTTAGGTATAATCACCGTCCTATAGAGTTTATCCTTTAACTTTTGAGGGACTTTTCTATCATATAGGACACCCGATGCTTGACGCTATTTCAACCACCCCACTTGTATCCTGTGGCTCACATCTTCATGAATCTCGCTGACACTGTAGCATTGATCCCGAATATGGAAAAGTTTCCTTCCTATCACTACTTTTCCATCGAGACTAACATCTCCATCACCTACCATAGCATCCATGAAAACACCTCATATAGTCAGTTTTAGTCATACTAAGTCTAAAACCCTTTGATTCTAAAGTCTTACTCCAAAACTTAAGTTTTCTATCAACACCCATCCTGCTCTCATCAATTAGAACCACATCATCACCAAAAAGCATACACCAAAGAATCTCTTTGTATGTCCCGCGTGACTTCATCCATCACTAGGGAAAAAAATTACAGGGGCTCAGTGCTGACTCTTGATGTAGCCTCATCTTAATAGGAAAGTCACTAGTATAGTTATCACAACTCTTGACATTAGTCACAACATTGTCGTACTGGTATAGCTATCACATGTATAGGGTTACACAAGAAATATGTATAACAAAATTAAAAAGAGATAAGGGGCTAGAGAATATACAGGAAGCGCAACTATAAGTTTGCTAGCAAAACAAAGGTGGGGATGTAAACTGCTCCTTAACCCTATGCTTAACAAGTAAGGATGGCAATGGGGAATGGGACCCATTCCCCATTGCCCACAGGGGAATTCCTCTGTTATGGTGTGGGGACAGGGTAATTTGGCACCCTTGGGGAGGCTTAATAGGCAAAAGTTGTCTCCATCGGGGGAACAAGTGCGGAGCCTGTCGCCCAATCCCCGTTCACATTCTCCACATGCCCCCAACATAGCCTATGAAAGCGGTTCCTACCATTGGTGGCATAAAAACCCTGTTGTAAACCCTAGATCTGACCAAATTGTTCCCCACCCCACATCCTGCTTGCTGGATTGCCTAGAGCCACGCGCAGCCTCAATTCTTCAAGCACAGTAGTTGCATCTTCGTCAAGCAACACCGTTGGCCTCCATCTTCAACCACCGTCAGCTGCTGCCAACCTCCCTTCTTTGAGACTTGTCCCCCAGCTCGCTTCTGCCACCGATTCACATGTATGCACATAAGTTCTCATCCTTCTCTCCAGATCTGAAACTTCTGGGTTGCTCTTGTGAGTTGTGACCAAGGATTGGATAAT
This sequence comes from Guadua angustifolia, assembly GCA_036346375.1. Classification (NCBI taxonomy): domain Eukaryota; kingdom Viridiplantae; phylum Streptophyta; class Magnoliopsida; order Poales; family Poaceae; genus Guadua; species Guadua angustifolia. The sequence goes on from CM070510.1 coordinate 35,036,395, forward strand.
AGTACATGACTACAAGGATTTAAATTGTTTTGTACTTGCTTTTGTGTTCTCGTTGAAGATGATTTGATCAATTGTCTTGTCCAATTTTACTGATTTTATCATAAAATTCCAGCTAGCTGCTTGATGCTGTAGTTCTGTACACACCATGTTGCAATTGGGTATGTGACCCTGTTGGGCCCCTGGGAACCAGGCTGGGGTCAGGGATGGGAAAAACTGCTCCCTGAATCTGGGGTTGGGGAGCGGGTGATTCTCATACGTCAGGGGATAGAGACGGGTTACAGAGGGTCTTTTTGCTTCAATGATGAGTCCATGTCTCTGTTTCCAAATATTCCAGGCACTTTGTATGAAAATTTCCTTGAAAAGAGATCTTTGATAATTTTTGTGGGCTTTTTCCAGTCTTTTCGGGATGTGAACCATGCTGCTCCAGATTATATCCAATGTCTGCCAACAAGCTGTGCTAAAATTGACAAGTGAAGAAGATATGATTCAAAGTTTCTTCCACTCTTTGTGCACAGGGAACACATAGATGGTCACCTTGAATAGTGAAATGTCTCCTCTTCAGCATATTTTTCCTGTTGAGACTATCACTTAGTAAAAGCCAAGCAAACTCTGTGTGGAGGGCGTGAAATAGAACCCATAGCTCTAAGTCATAAACCTTCTTTGCTTGGAAATTTCCACTACCCAAATATAAGCCCAGGAATCAGTTTGCTCTTCATTCAGGATTATGTTCAAAATTTCATTTTGCAGCATTTGAAATCTTCTTCAGATAATGGTAAGTGGAAAAGATGATGGATACCAAAATTGTCAATACCTTCCTGAACAGAGATCACTTGATTTTTTTTGCAAAAGAATAGAATCTTGAGCATTTCATAGCATAGCAGTGGTGGTCCCACACATCACTAAAAAAAAGCATAAGTGCTGTTTTTAACTGAACACATAGAAATTCCTCTGAAATTTGTTATCAATTCCAAAATATCTTTCCACCAAAAGGAGCCTCAGTCTTCTGCCACAAATGGAATTTCATTGTAGTAGTGTGCAATCCAAATCATTGAAACCCAGGGTAGGTCATCATGATTGTAGAATTTTTGTAGGTTTTTCAACACGAGAACCTTGTTTTGTTTTTGCAAATTTACTATGTTGAGTCCACCTTTCCTTTTTTTGTTTACAAACCATATCCCACACCGCAAGAGATGTACCATGTGGATTAGGATCAGACCCCCTCCAAAGACATTTTTCTAGCTTTGTCAATTTAGTTGATAAATTTGATGGGTAACTTGAGTGTGCACATATAGTAAGTGGGCAAAAAAGAAAGTACCGAGTAAACGGAAGGACCAAGTTTGATAATTTTAACCTTCTACTGTATGAAGGAAAAGTGGCACAACTTGACAACCGCCTTTCAACTCTAGTAGTCAACAACAACAACAACAAAGCCTTTTAGTCCCAATCAAGTTGGGGTAGGCTAGAGTTGAAACCCAAAACGATCCGCCAATAAAGGGAGAAAGAGAGAGAAGAGGAGGTAGAACAAAGCCTAAAACTATACCAATATGTGGCATAAAGCCTAATCAAGGTTCAGGCACATGGATAGCTGCTTTCCACGCACTTCTATCTAAAGCCAACTCTTTCGTTATATTCCATCCTTTTAAATCCCTTTTGATTGCCTCCTCCCAAGTCAAGTTTGGCCGGCCCCTACCTCGCTTCATATTATTGTCGCGTCTTATGATGCCACTATGCACTAATGCCTCTGGAGGTCTCTGTTGTACATGTCCAAACCATCTCAACCGGTGTTGTACAAGCTTTTCTTCAATTGGAGCTACCCCTAGCCGATCACGTATCTCGTTGTTTCGAACTCGGTCCATTCTTGTATGACCACAAATCCAATGTAGCATACGCATCTCTGCGACACTTAATTGCTGAACATGCCGCCTTTTAGTAGGCCAACATTCTGCACCATACAACATCGCAGGTCTAATAGCCGTCCTATAGAACTTGCCTTTTAGCTTCTGTGGTACCCTCTTGTCACAAAGAACGCCAGATGCTCGACGCCATTTCATCCATCCTGCTTTAATTCTATGGCTAACATCTTCGTCAATATCCCCATCTCTCTGTAGCATCGATCCCAAGTATCGAAAGGTATCCTTCTTGGGCACTACTTGACCTTCCAAACTCACATCTCCTCCTCATGTCTAGTAGTACCGAAGTCACATCTCATATACTCGGTTTTAGTCCTGCTAAGTCTAAAACCTTTCGACTCTAGGGTCTGCCGCCACAACTCTAGTTTCCTATTTACTCCCGCGGTCCCGCCCGCCTTTCATCCACTAGTACTACATCGTCAGCAAAAAGTACATCACGGGATATCTCCTTGAATATCCCTCGTGACCTCATCCATCACCAAGGCAAAGAGATAAGGGCTCAGGGCTGACCCTTGATGTAGTCCTATTTTAATCGGGAAGTCATCTGTGTCACCATCAGTTGTTCGAACACTAGTCACAACATTGTTGTACATGTTCTTGATGAGGGCAACATACTTTGTTGGGACTTTATGCTTTTCCAAAGCCCACCACATAACATTCCTTGATATCTTATCATAAGCCTTCTCCAAGTCAATGAAAACCATGTGTAGGTCCTTCTTCTGCTCCCTATACCGCTCCATAACTTGTCTTATTAAGAACACTGCTTCAATGGTCGACCTTCCGGGCATGAACCCAAATTGCATGTGTAGGTCCTTCTTCTGCTCCCTATACCGCTCCATAACTTGTCTTATTAAGAACACTGCTTCAATGGTCGACCTTCCGGGCATGAACCCAAATTGGTTCATGGTGATACGCGTCATTCTTCTCAAACGATGCTCTATAGCTCTCTCCCATAGCTTCATAGTGTGGCTCATCAGCTTAATCCCCCTGTAATTAGTACAACTTTGAATATCTCCCTTGTTCTTGAAGATTGGTACTAATAAACTTCTCCACTCTTCGGGCATCTTGTTCAACCGAAAAATATGGTTGAACAGCTTGGTTAGCCATACTATAGCTATATCCCCGAGGCATTTCCACACCTCGATTGGGATACCATCAGGGCCCATCGCCTTGTCCCCTTTCATCCTTTTTAAAGCTTCTTTAACCTCAGTTTCTTGGATCCTACGTACAAAGCGTCTATTGGTGTCATCAAAGGAGTCGTCCAACTGAATAGTCGTGTTCTCATTCTCACCATTGAACAAATTATCAAAGTACTCACACCATCTATGTTTGATGTCCTCCTCCACCAAGAGTTGATCCCTCTCATCCTTAATGCATTTAACTTGATTGAGGTCCCTCGTCGTCTTCTCGCGAATCCTAGCCATCTTATAGACGTCTTTCTCTCCTTCCTTTGTACTTAGCTGTTGGTAAAGATCCTCATAGGCTCGGCCCTTTGCCTCACTCACGGCTCGCTTCGCGGTCTTCTTTGCCACCTTGTACCTCTCTATATTGTCCGCACTCCTGTCATGGTACACGCGCTTATAGCATTCTTTCTTCTCCTTAACAGCCTTCTAGACACCCTCGTTCCACCACCAAGTATCTTTAGGTACACCTCCGCTCCCTTTGGTCACTCCAAGCACCTCCGAAGCCACCTTTCTAATGCAAGTTGTCATCTTCGCCCACATGTTGTTTGCATCTTCTCCTTCGTTCCAAGAGCCCTCCGCAATAACCCTTTCCTTAAAGACTCCCGATGCCTCCCCTTTGAGTTTCCACCACTTCGTTCTCACGATTTTGGTTTGTTTAATTCTACGGGCATGCAACCGAAAGCGAAAGTCAGCCACCACAAGCTTGTGTTGAGAGACAACACACTCTCCGGGTACCACCTTACAATCCAAGCATGCCCGTTTGTCCTCTCTTGTGAGAACAAAGTCGATCTGATTAGAGTTTTGGCCACTACTGAAGGTCACCAAATGAGACTGTCTCTTCCTAAAGAAAGTGTTGGCTATCATCAGATTATAAGCTATAGCAAAGTCCAAGACTTCTCCTCCTTCCTGATTCCTACTACCATACCCAAAACCTCCATGTGCCACCTCATACCCTGCATTTGCTGTACCTACATGACCATTGAGATCTCCTACTATGAACAGCTTCTCATTGGTGGGTACCGCTCTAACCACGTCATCTAAGTCTTCCCAAAACTGTCTCTTAGCACTCTCATTGTGGCCTACCTGGGGAGCATACGCACTTATTACGTTCAAGACTAAATCACCAATGACAAGCTTGACTAGGATGATCCTATCTCCTTGCCTCTTAACGTCCAAAGACTCCATTCTTGAGGCTCTTATCAATCAAGATGCCTACTCCATTTCTATTTGCAATTGTTCTCGTGTACCGAGCTTGAAGCCGTTGTTCTCCACCTCCTTCGTTTTTGTCCCTTCCATTTTGTCTCCTGCGCGATAGGATATTTACCGTCTCTGATCATTGTGTCAACTAACTCTCTTAACTTACTCGTAAGGGACCCTACATTCCAACTACCTAGCCTGATCCTAGTCGGCTCGACTAGCTTCCTTACCCCTCGCACCCGTCGAGCCAGGTGTGAAGACCCTTGCTCATTTATCACTACAACCGGGCGCCGATGTAGCGCGCCACTAAGGGAGCGACGACCCGATCCTTGCTCACTTAACACCGTGTCCAGATCACGACACGGCGCGTCATCAAGGGGGTGACGGCCCGGCCCTTAACTCTTGGTCTAGTTGTAGCCAATGGAAACCCCAAATAAGTGAAAAGAAAAAATCCCACTTGACATCTAAAAACTCTTGTGAGATTTTCAGTTTTTTTTTGTTCCACATTAATTGGTAGGCTATGACATATTTGGGGACATCCATGTTGACTTTGAAGGGATAAACCTATCTGTTATGGAGTGAAATGAGGACAGCTTATATACGTGTGAATAATTTGTTGGGTGGGAAAGGTTTATTCCTATTAGCTTTGTGTACTATGCTTGCTAGTTGCCACTGTAGAATGACTCAATATTTACAGTAATAAAGCCATTTGGACAGTCAGATGCATGGTAACTATCATTTAAAGTGATAAGTCATGCTCAAATCATGTACTGCTACATATTGTTGTGAGGTTTGTGCTGATAACTTGCACCTCATATGTGGCAATGTTCTTCTTAGCTGCACCTTTTTCTGTTGTTCTGTCACTGTTTCTTATGTTGGCTGTTTGTCATGTTTACATTGCTAAGTTATCGGACGGTGAGCAGTATCAAGAGTGGTTATTTCTGGTGGTTTACTTTAGCTGTATTCTGGGGTTCTGGTTGCAAGTATCTTAGGGGTGCTGTTGCGTGGGAGTTATCTTTAGTAGCTTGTTTTTGTGTCCAACTGTGCTGTACCTTTCTTAGCTGGTCTCCCCAGCAATATTCTTTCTGTACCGAATCACCATCTTTCTCAATAAAGCTGGGCCAAAAAGATCTTTGGTCCAAAATAAAATCTACGTAATTTGATTGAACAATTTGTAACATGCTACAATCCATAAAATTTTCTTACCTTTCATCTTGAAAAGCAATAGAACAATACTGTGGTTTCAGAAGTTTAGAGTCAGATATCTCATTGTACTTCAGTTGGATCATGTCCTCCCCATTGCGAGACATCAGTACATGATTCCTTCTGGGTGTTGACTCAACTTTAGCTTGTGTCAAAGCTTGCTTTACCTTGATATTTTTTATAATTTTTGAAACATCCCTTTTGACAAATGACTTGGGCTGATATCGAAAGACATGCCTATTTTGAGGGTGCAACTGTGATGCGTTGCATGAGGCCCATTGTTTAGTACAAAATCTTGCGGCAATGTCAAACTGTGATGACTGGTGACACAATTCAATATAATCTCAAGTTTCACAAAAAACGCACCATAGCAGGGATGAGGCTGGAAAATTTAGGTGATGGTCTACACGGTAATAGACTAATAGATGAATGGTAGGGGACCATAGAAATATCTCATTCGTGTCTTTTTCTGGTTATGTGCACACTCCAAGGAGTGGACCAATTGACTCAAGCAAGGAGGGGAAACTTTTCAGATGACTTGAGTTGAATAAACCTTTGTTCCTTTGTGGAATGAGAGCTGTTCTTTGCTAGCCTGCTGGTTGGAAATTTTCTGTATATTCCTTTGATAGTTGCAAGTTTAAAATTTATTAAGACATAACTAGTGATGATCATGAATGGTTAAATGAAGTGGATGGTTTTCTCTCTGTTTTGTCAATAATTTTGTTTGGTGGTCATCAAGATATTTTAGTGATAACAAGCCTTTTCAATTGTTTATATCATGCTTTGGTTTAACTTCAATTTGGAAAAGAAGTATTGTGTTTGGATGTTTTATTGGGCTATAAACTGAACTAAGGCTCTGTTTGTTTGGGCTTTTTCATCGGCTTAAAAGCCAAAAAGCCAAAGGCTAATCAAATAGGTGGCTTTTTATCTGAGTTTTTTTCAAAGGCCATAATCCTTCATATAACTGAAAGCCAAAAGCCAATGGAGTGGTGCTTTCTTGGCTTATTGAGGGTTGGTTTTAGACTAATGCCACGGAAGCTAGGGTAAACTTACCCACCTCTTCCACGTATACAAGCCAATTGCTTTTAAGCAGTTTAAGCCAAAAAGTTGACTTTAAGCTATAAGCTAAAAGGCATAAGCCTCAACAAATAGAGCCTAAATATCTATCCTATCTTCCTTTTGGTAGATGGAAATTCGAAGTGATCTGATGGATGCTCATCTTTATGCTTTTAAGAGGTTGGTTAATTTTCTTTACCTTGTTTTATGTCTCATTCCTTTATAAGTGCTCTCATTCGCTGATATCTTGCTATAAATATACTTGGTCACAGGACAACATTGCAGGATGTACTGGAACAGAAGGAAGCATACCGTAGCATTAGGCTTGAAGTCCTTCCATACTTAGTGAGGAGTCAGTTGGTATGCTCGTGCCTATTGCGTAGTAATTTCTTCCTAAGCACTATTTAACAGTTGCCAAATTTGTACAGAGATCAGCTCCATCAGGTGGTGAGGTAGCAACAGTTGATGAAACTGGGAATTGTGCAGTTCCGTCCAACAGTAACTTACAGTGCCTGTCACAGCATCGTGTAATTGCACCATCTGCTTTCAAGCATGATTTACTATCAAGTTCAGGTCGTGAAACACATAGGTGCTGTGCTTATATTGCTAGTAAAAGCAAGTACTGTCACCGCGTGAACTCCATTCAGGCATACTGTGATATTAATCGAGATGTACGGATCTCATCTTGCAGTAAATTTCGTTTGTCTCCTGCACCAGTGTTGAAACTTGCTTGAAAATTCAACTAACTGCCATATCACAATTCACAGGTTGTAGGTGAAGCTAGTCACCTGTCTGGTTATTCCTTCTCTGCACAAAACAACATCATCCACCCATCTTCTGTGCTTGGATTGAAGACTACAGTGAGTCTAGTTTCATACTTATTCCACTATTATCATTGCGAGATGGTTGTCTGGAAATTCAGAAAACAAATGTTAAAATACTGTATAGAATGTATGATGCTACCAAGTCTTATATATGAAAATTTTAGTTTGGTTGGTGATGATACTGATCAATCTGATGACTAAAACATTGCATTGTCCATTTCAACCAACAAAGTGGCATGTGGAATGAATCTTATTGTAGAATGTAAGGGAAAGACTCCACACCCTAATGAGGGGTGAGTCACTGTATATATATATAGCCCAATAGGGCTTGGAGTACAAGAAAGCCAAGAATAAGACAAGACAGGCTATACATTATCTAACACACTTGCATGATGCGTAGCGGGAGGATCACGAACATAAAGATCGGACCGAAAATCTAAAAACAATGGTACAGGCAAGCCTTTGGTCATGATATCCGCAAACTGGTGCGAGGAAGGAACATGAAGCACACGGATCTGCCCTAGGGCGACCTTCTCGCGGACGAAGTGGATGTCGATCTCAATATGCTTCGTGCGACGATGATGCATCGGATTGGCGATCATGTAAACAGAGCGAGCGTTATGCAATAGACCCGCGATCCGCGGAGAAAGCGAGACGTGGAGTTCCTGAAGTAGTTGTCGTAGCCAGCAACACTCGGCGACGGCGTGAGCAACGACACGGTACTCCGCCTCGGCACTGGAGCGGGAGACGGTCGTCTGGCGCCAAGACCGAGACACAGATTATCGCCGAAGTAGACGCATGGCCGGAGGTGGAGCGCCGAGAGTTCGACGGCCGCCAATCCGCATCGAGTACGCGTGAGAGAGTGCGGGCGAATCGACTGCGATGTGGGCCGACGGAGAGGTGCCTTCACATAGCGGAGGATCGCTTGATCAAAGCGGTGAGGCTCGCGCGGATCATGCATGAACAAGCACACTGCCAGACTGCGTATGCCAAGTCGACGCAAATGGTCGGCGTGAGTCTTCAGAAAAGCCGCAAGCAAGACTCGATACTCGGAAGGATCGTGAATCGGGTCTCCATCGATCGCAGAGCTTGGCATGAGTGTCAGCGAGTCGTAGTGGAGTGACACTCGGCCATGCCCGCGTCTTTGGAGGAGATCGACCGATATCTTGTCATTGGGACGAAATAGGCCGTCGGAGGAGCGCGGCGGAGATCTTGAGAAAATGATGCACAACACCAAGATCCGTCATGGCGAACTCGAGTGAAGGCGGGCGATGATCTTATAGGGAGGAAGTCGAGGAAGCCGTCAGGACAATGTCGTCGACGTACAGAAGCATGTAGGCGATGTGGTGTCCATCTTTGTAAACAAAGAGGGATGTGTCGGAAGTCGGGCGATGAAGCGAGGTGGCGAATGTAGGTGGCGGTTACCGGTATCATGCCCGAGGTGCCTGCTTGAGACCATATAAAGATTTCTGTAGCAAGCAGACATGGTTAGGAGCAGACGTGTCGACGAAGCCGGGAGGCTGCTGACAGTAGACAGTCTCGGTCAGGTGGCCGTGAAGAAAGGCATTCTTCACGTCTAGCTGGTGAATGGGCCACGCATACGGAGACCGCTATCTTGAGGGCGACACGAATGGTGGCGGTTTGACAACCGGTGAAGGTCTCATCGTAGTCGACACTAGGTCAGCTTGAGAAAACCGCGGACCACCAGGCGTGCCTTGTGGCGAACAAGCGAGCCGTCGGAGTGGAACTTGTGCTTGAAGATCCACTTGCGTGACCACATTAGCACCGGAGGTCGGGAATAAGACGCCATGTCTCATTGGCGAAGAACGCTGATACTCATCATTCATCGCAGCGCCAATTGGGATCGGCAAAATGCCTGCGATAGTTGGACGATATCGAGACATGTGTAGTGGAGAGGGCCTTCTGCAGAGCGGGTGGCTTGGGAGCCGTCTCGAGACCGAAAGTGACACGGCCGAAGACATCCGGACAAAGAGCTCGGGGGCCGGACGGTGGCGGCCTTGAGGGGACCGGCCGTGAGCACCCATGCAAAAAGGCCGAGTGTGATGGTAGGTGATGGTCGACGATCGTGAACGATGCCGAAACGACCAAGCGTGGGGTCTGGAAAGCGAGATGGTGGCGGCTCATGAGCCATGTCCGTCAGCCGGGGAGAGTAGCTCGGCGGCCCAACACAGAACGGCCGTAGAGAGATCTGGCAGTCAGGATGTGTCGGAAAGAGCTCGCAGGAGACGACCCGCCCGGTCGTCGAGACGGTGATCGCGGCCGCTCAACGTCCACGAGAGACGGAGCTACCACAGTCGTGACAACCTGGTCATCATCAGTGACAAGGAAGTCCAAAGAGCAAGAGGTAGTGGGTGAGGAAGTAGCAAAAGGAAAGACGTGTTTGTCAAAAATGACATGACGAGAAATGAGAACACGGTGAGTGGCGAGGTCGAGACAGCGGTATCCTTTGTGAGAGGACGGATAGCAGGAAGATCTGAGCAAAGCAATCGGGGCGAGTTTATGTGGGCGATGGCGGAGAGGTTGGGATAACACGAATGACCAAAGACACGGAGATGCTCAAGAGATGGAGGAGTGCCATGGAGAAGCGTAAAGGGTATCACGGTGATGAATGGTGGATGACGGGAGACGGTTGAGAAGATAAGTGGCGGTGGCGAGGGCTTCTGCCCAATAGCGGGGCGGCATGGAGGCGTGGAGTAAAAGCGTGCGAACGGAATTGTTGATGGTCCGGAGAATGCGTTGACTTTTGCGTTTGAGGAAGTGTAAGGACAAGAGAGGCGGAGCAAAGTTCGTCTTGAAGCAAGAAAGGAGTTAGTGGCAGTGTTAACGAACTCGGATCCATTGTCGGCCTGAAAGCATTTGACGGGTAGGTTGAATTGGGTGCGTGTGTAGTGAATGAAGTTAACAATGAGTTGGAACACCTTAGATTTGCGTTTCATGGGAAAAGTCCGGCAAAAATGAGTAAAATTATCGAGAGAACAAGATAATATAAACATCCGAAATACTAGCCCTTTGGTGAGGTCCAAACATCACAATGGACAAGTTCAAAAGGACGGAAGAACAAGAAAAAGAACTTCGTAAATGGTAGCGAAAATGTTTGCCAAGTCGACAGAGTGGCAAATGGAACGGTCTATGTTATTACATGTTAAGAGTTTGTTTTTCTTTAAGGTAGCTAGGACGGTAGGAGCACGATGACCAAGACGCTGGTGCCACACGGTGGAGGGGACGGCGAGGTGGGCGTGGGCGATGCGAGGAGTGGCGGCTGGAATGGTGTTAGAGGTCACCGTCACTAGCGCAGCGTAAAATCTCGCGTCGGGTCTGCAAATCCTTAACGGAGAAACCAAAAGGATCAAACTCAATGGAACAGCGATTATCACGAGTAAATTGACGCATAGAGAGAAGATTGCGAACGAGGGAGGGAACGACAAGAACATTGTTGAGATGAAAAGCAGTATCAGAGGTAGAGAGAAGGGAGTGACCTTGAGCAGCAACGGGAAGGGAGCTGCCGTTGCCGACCAGGATGGAAGAGTATGAAGGGGGGAGACGAGAGAGGAGTATACCATCCGAGGGTGTCATGTGCGAGGTGGCGCCGGTGTCGAGAACCCAGGGGTTGGAGCCACGAGGTGCATCTCGCCGGAGAGCGACCACGAGTTGGGTGATCCCACTGGGGTTAGGCGCTGCCCGGAACAATTTCTTTAGGCGAGAGAGGCGATGGAGACCCGGCTGAAGCGGTGTTAGCTCTGGGGTAAGGACCCGAAGGTCGGAGAGGGGGCGCCACTCTTCTTTATTCTTGGGGTCTGAGCCATGGGTTAAAGCACACCCATGGACCACTCGGACGAGGCCCACCTGCTTCTTCTTGATCTTGGCCGAACATCTTTGGTCTTTGGGGCCCTTCTTGCGCCGTCCTCTGCGGCCGGTGCGACCGCGTGGCCATCTTGGAGGGGTGCCGCCGTGGGTGGTGGCGACAAGGGCCGTAGGCAGCTTGCACGTCTTGGGAAGCGAGGGATCGAGACGGTAGCGAGTCTTGGCAAGAAGAGCAGAGGCTTGAGCATTCTTGACCTCGGTGGCGAGGCGAAGTTCCTTGAGGATCAACATGTTGCGGGCCTCGGCGAAAGATGGCAGAGGCTTGGAGTTAGCGATGTCGTCAGCGGTGGTGGAGAAACGAGGGTTGAGGCCGCGCAGGAGGTTGAGGACGAGCTGAGGACCGTCAACCGGGAAGCCGACATCCCGTAGACCGTCGGCGAGGACCTTCATGCGCTGGCAGTAGTCGGAGGCAGAGAGGTCACCTTGAGTCAGAGAGTGGAATTCGTGACTCAGGTAGACCGCCTTGGACTCCTTGTTGGCGGTGAAGACGGTGGAGATGGAAGACCACAGCTCGTATGCGGTTTGTTCTTCAGCCATGACGAGGTCGAGGACGGCGTCGTGATAGATCAAACAGCCACCGCGAACGCAGTATGCACTGAACCCACGCCGGATCGGCAGGGCGAGGAGGAGTACCGTCGATGTGCGCCAGGAGGCCGAACTTGCCGCACATGGATCGGAAGAACGTGGACCACTTGGTGTAGTTCGGGTTCTCCAGCTCCAGAGTGATCGGCACATGAGTTTTGACGGAGACAGTGGCATATGGATTTAGGAAGACGGGAACCGGGTTGGGAAGAGTAGCGACGGGAAGGCCATCGCCGGCGATACCACTGTGGGTGGAGTCGGAGCTCATAGTGGGCAGGAGGAGGAAGAGCCGTCGACCAGGCAGAGATTGGTGGGGCGATGGGAGGATGAGGGCCGGCGGCGGGAGGCACCACTGGAGGAGGAGGGGAAGAACAGGGGAGAAAACAGAGGAGGTGGCGGCTGGGAGGAAAAGCCCTAGAGAGAACCAGGAGTGGCGGCGGCTGGGGGGAAACCCTAAACCCAGACGTCTGATACCATGTAGAATGTAAGGGAAAGACTCCACACCCTAATGAGGGGTGAGTCACTGTATATATATATAGCCCAATAGGGCTTGGAGTACAAGAAAGCCAAGAATAAGACAAGACAGGCTATACATTATCTTACACTTATGACATGGTAGTCAAATTTAATAAGCCTTGCCATTTTTACCTGTACCACTTAGGATCTGTGTTTTGTTATATATAATACATGAAAACTAAGGAAGCAGTACTGACCACACATTATTTTGGTAACGTTTCCAGCAAAATATCACCTTTCTTCTATACACAAAAAAAACAGCTTGTTATTGCTTCCTTCTTTTGTGTTCTGTATCTAATAATTAAAGCAGCTGGGGTTCCTGCTTTTTGATTGGTCCACGTTGCCCTTTAATTTGTGGCCGTCCAATCTAGGTGGGGTTGATATCGTCCATCCAATTCAGTTGAGAAGGCTCTAGTCAACTCCTTCCTATCCTTTCCTTCTCCCCGGCGTTGTCCCTCATCCCGTCGCAGCCTCGACTTACCTCTGCATCCACCCTGCCACCACCTCCTTCCCTAGCAGCCGCCTCCCCTCTTCTCCACACCGCCACCTCTGCATTCACTGTTCTCGCCGAGAGCAAATATATGAGAGCTCAGCGGGCAACAGTGACGATTAGCGGCAGCTGGAGGAATTCGGATGATGGCAAAAATGGATCCGCAGCATGGACATGGAGGAGGCGATGGCAGCTTCGCGCTTTGGATGGTGGGCCAAAGGCAGAGGCAGCCGGCGGCAATGGCTTTCCGGTGAGATTCTGATGAGAGTGAGGCGAACATGGCGTAGAATGTGACTTAAAGAGGAAGATGGTGAGTTTAATGATGGCGGGGCCCCACTGACCGCGACGAAATCTGCGACGGCACTGGTTCAGACTACAACAATGAATATAATTCTATTCTGGCAAACGGTTGCAACAAAATGCAATTAACTGAGGGTGATGATTGATGGGATACTAGAACACGATTTGACGTGAATAGAAACATTAGGAGCTCACTGGAGATGAAGATTGAATTGGGGGGGGGGGGGGGTGGTTGGAGCTTGGGAAGGTGGCCGGGTGGCGCGTTCCGGTGGAGTGGCAGCAAAATAGGGGATGGTGCTTGGAACAAAACAAATAGGAAAGTGAGGCGGGCCTGGTGCTCCTGTTTACAAGGCACAAATGGCCGGGGACAGGAAGATCAGCAGCCGGGGTTGTGTGTGAGTGCACATGCTCAGGAGAGAGAAAATACAGGACATTGAGAAGGAGGAGGCACTGCAGGTGGTGAAACAGCAGTAATCTGGATGAGAATGGTGGAATAAGATAGGGAGGGAGAAGAGGAGAGGAGCAGCAGAAGAACAGAGGAGCACATGGCACAAAGAGGAAGAAGAAAGGAAGGGAAGGGAAGGAAAGGAAAGGAGAGAAAAATAAAAGAAAGGAGAAGACAAAAAGAAAAGGGAATAGGTTGGCCTGGAAAAATGGCAAAGCAATGGAATTTGGTTAGTTTGGATCACAACAGACTTTGTGAGATCTTGAAAGACTTTATAATATCAGCTCGACTCAGGGCCTGTTTGGATCCATGTAGCTAATAGTTAGCTGCTAAAAATTAGCTGGAGTGGATCCAAACACCCCCAGCTAATAGATCAGCTAACTATTAGCTGGGCACCTAGCTAATGGTTATCTCATTAGCTAGCCAAACCCAGCTAATAACAGCTAATAGGTGGCATTTAACCAAAATACCCTTCGCGTCTACCACCAATAGCATTTAATAGCATGGATATTTTGGACAATAGCATCTATTAGCCACATATTAGCTAGTGGATCCAAACACCCTCCAGCTAATAGTTAGCCAGCTAATAGTTAGCTAGCTAATATTAGCTATGAACTATTAGCCAGCTAACTATTAGCTATGAACTATTAGCCAGCTAACTATTAGCTGCTAATGGATCCAAACAGGCTCTCAGTCTTTTATATTCCCTTCTTTTGTCCTTACTCTTTTTAGCACACTACGTTCCCTACTGATTCAACATAACTTTTAAATGGTTTATGATTTTTTTAATAAAAAAGGGATCACACACTGCGGTATCACCGACATTGCATGTCATTGTTGCATGTGACCCCATCTATATTTATTTTTTTATTAAAGAAAATGGAACAATAAGCCCATTTAAAATATTTTACTCATTTTAAAAATTAATAGATCTTTCAAATTCAATTAATCAAGTTCTTCTAACAATATAAAATTCCTTTCTTTGAAAGTTAAATTCAATAAAAACTTTTTAAGGTCCTCCTGGTGAGCCCATGATAGATTTTCTCCGTGGTGGACTTCTTGGTACTCATTTCAACCCATTCATTGTCCCATTGAAACTCTTCTAAGATCAAAGGGTTGAAATTTGTCCCTTCCACGCCTCTTTTGAAAGCGTTAAGCAATCTTTGGTTGTATTGAATGTAGACCAAATCATTCAATCTTTGATGCTCAACAGGTTTCTTTTTTTGTATGGATCTGAAAATGAATCACTAATCGACCATAGAAATATTTGGAATATATGAGTAGTCTTGAAGTAAATACAACAGATTTGCTTACAAATTGAAGATACTCGATTCGCTCTGGCCGGGGCCAAGAACAACAAAGGTAGGATCGCCTTGCAAACTTTTGAAGCTCTCTGCAAGGCCACCAAAAGCATCCCACCAATCAACTAAAAGCGTAAAACATTGTATATATGTTAGAAACTTAGAATGTTTAAAATTGAATCAACTAAGCATAGAAAGTGTAATACTTACGAGGGCTCTTTGTTTTTGTTGCATGATAATGATTGCTTTCCAAAGCACTTCCTCATTTTCTCATAATCATCCAAGCTTGATCACTTATCTTTCTAAGCAAATTGATATCACAATTAACAATTTTTTCGAGCACATCATTGAATGCAATCCAAGACCTCGAAGCATAGTCAATGTCTTTTCTTTGATATCAAAAACTTGTTTGGGTTCAAAAACAATGCAGCCCATGCGACTTTTGCTCCATCTGGTGCACCCAGTCTCTCAATGATGTCCATTACCTTCTTTAATACCCTTGGTTTGCTTGCAAAGACTCTCTTATCTTATTCTAGCATGATCCATACTTCTTTGAAACCTCTGGCATAGCGGGCTTCTCATCCCCATCAACAATTACGAGCACAATTAGCAAAAGTGGGATGCTCTTATGCAATCCTCCTGACATGCCAAAAGCATAAGGAAAGCAAAATATCACAAACTTTCTTCCCATCATCAAGTGTGAGCCAATTTGGCTCTAGTCCAATCCTCGCTAACAAAAGAGTAGTCATGAGCATCCTTATGCTTATATAAACTTTGTAAAGTGAGAAAAAAGTAACAAGCCAGAGTGGTTGCGGGTCTCGCTAAATCCCTCCTCCTGTCTTCTCCCTCATTGCATCGAGAAGCCTCCGGTGCCTATAGATGAATGTAGTCACATGCTTGGCTTGATTGATGGCCTTCTTGAACTCACTTATTTTTAGATATCTTCCAACATAAGATTCAAGCAATATGCGGCACAAGGAGTCGAGAAGAAGAGTGGGATACCTCTCCATAAAATTTTACGCCAAAGAAAAGATTGAGTTCAAGCAATTTGCGACTCGATATATATTTTTTTGCTAAAGAGATACTTACAGTGACCTTGAAGTTGGCACCATTATCGGTGACCACTTGAGCAGCGTTGTCGGGGCCTATCTCCTCGATCCTCTTCTCAAGCAAATCTGCTAACATTCTTGCATCGGCCGGCGAGAGGATGCATCTCGGACTCTAAGAAGAAAGTCCCTTGAGGGACAATTGACATGAAAATTTATCAAATGTCTTCCTCTCCTATCAGTCCATCCATCGACATTAGTGTACAACCATATTGCCTCCAACAGGACTCTTGCTTCTCTCTTAATGATTGTATATCATTCTTTGCCTTAGCAAGCAACAGCAACCTTAACTCATGAAAACTAGGAGGCTTGTATCCATGCGCGTATTGTCCATGAGACTCCATCATAATTTCAAAACTCCTAGAATTTCTTGCATTGAATGGTATGCCACCCGATAAAAGAAATTAGCAACATGCATATCCACCTTTTCTTTTCTTCCTTGGTCCTCATACCTTTGCTCCATGGAGGTTTGAGACAATTGTTTGGAATGTCTTTCCTCAACTACCTCTTGGTGTCTTTTTTATCATGGAGCAAGCTGATTTTGTTACTTTGTACGGTTTGAACATAATGGCAGCTTGCTTCCTCTTGGCGGTATCCCCAGAACTTGCATGACAAGGCAGCGCCGAGGATACTTGTTGATTAACCTCAACCTCTTGAACATCATCACCTGCGGATTGCACCTTCCTCTTCATCGTCATCTAAATTAATCATCTTGTTCCTTGCGGTCTTCTTAATGTAATCTTGCATTTCTCTCATTATAGCCGTGGTGGTTTTGGGGCATTTTTGAACATCCCCAAAACCAGCGACAAATCTTCTTCAACCTCTTGATGCTGAATGCATTTGTTTTCCGCATAGCATACATTGCACCATATCTTTGTTCGTCATGTCGGGCCAAAATCCATACTTCCACCGGGATCCTTGATTTAGCCTTAGCTTTGGATCCTTGGATGGATCATATTCTGCTCTTGGGTAGCATTCAGGACTCTGTGGCGGTACTTGTTGTTTGATCGACCATATATCGATATGTGTCTGTATAAGGTGTCAATACTCAATACTTATATAGTAATATAAGCTAAAATAAACACTAAACAGTTCAATAATCAATGAGTGCTTGAGCTGCTGCTTACAATGATTGGGCCTAAAGGAAAAGCATACATGGAAGCTTGCAAAATTCAATCACTAACTAGAAAAAAAAGAACTGTGTGGGTCATAGTGGCGAGCAAAAGATGGGGAGAGAGGAGGAGCCACATGAGGAGGACATGGCGCCGGGTGAAGAAAGGAGAATGAAAGAAAAGAAGAGAGGGCATGAACATAAAACGAAGGAAAAAAGGAGACAGAAAAGAAGCAAAAGAAAGAAATATAGAGGGAAGAAAATAAGATAGGAAAAATTGGAAAGGAAGTGGGTTTTGTTCAAGTCTAATTTGCTTAAGATTTTTTTAAAACATCAAGGTGTATTTCTATGCCATGTACCATTTGCTTTTACTCAGCACAATTACAACTTACAACACCGACATACATTATCCTTCTCATTCCTTCCTAACTAAAGGTGAAAGTTATTTTCCAATCACAAATTTTCGAGAATACACTACTTTTCAATCCAGCCTAACATAACAGTTACTCCCTCCGGTTACAAATAGTTAGTTCTTTTGGACATCGACACAATCTCCAAAACACAGCTTTGACCATTAATTTCTATTACAATATATTTATAAAACCAAATAAAATTATAATATTATGAAAATACTTTTTGAGACAAATCTAC
This sequence comes from Guadua angustifolia, assembly GCA_036346375.1. Taxonomy (NCBI): domain Eukaryota; kingdom Viridiplantae; phylum Streptophyta; class Magnoliopsida; order Poales; family Poaceae; genus Guadua; species Guadua angustifolia. Next base: position 35,054,153 of record CM070510.1, read on the forward strand.
ACATGATTTTCAAGTATCCAATTTAAATATTTAAAAGATATTGATGGTCAATATTTTGAGAGTTTGATTGTACCCATGTTCAAAACGATAACTATTTGTGATTGGAGGGAGTAATAAAAATAAATAAAAGGTGGGGTCACATACAGTGATGACACGTATGTCATGCTATCGCCTGGGCTCCTTTAGCTACTTTACGTATATAATTTACCTTCTAGTTCTTATGGACTTATAGTTACCTTGCAAACTGGATGTCTTAGTATCTGTTGTAATTCATTTCTTTTGTATTCTTTTGATGTTCATTGCCCAGTTCAATATTTTTGCTGGATGATCTTGGCTGGTTTGATGAACAAAATTTTAATGCTGCTTTAGTAGTGCAGATATTGAGGACCCTATGTTTTGTAATAGGATATTTTGATAGTAAATTAATGACAAGTAGTACTCCCCCCATTCTATTCTGCCTGAATGCTTTAAATGGTGAACCCTGTTTAATTGTTAAACTTCTATATTTGTCTTATTTCCTTGTTATTTATGATTTATCAAGATCGGACCACAATGCATGCTTGCTGAGGGTTCACAGTTAGGTGACAAGTGTAGTGTCAAGCGATCTGTGATTGGCCGTCATTGTCGAATCGGTTCGAGTGTAAAGGTAATAATAGCAATACTTTTTTGTTCCATGCTAATTTGTTGCAAATTTTTTAATTGAAATGATGCTTGCCTTCCTTATTAGCATGCTATGAGGTTTTACTTACAGGCACCATATGCTAGTTAGAAACTGGTATGTGCCAACCAAGTGGAATTTGGCATGCTGTCACCTTTTTATATTGTGGTTACATTGTTGCGAAGTTAGCAGGCGATTTTACTACAAACACTCAAATCAATTACTTTTGAATGTGATCTAAGTTCCTTTTTGGTTGGAACATTGTGTATCGTTGTTCCTTGCTTTCCTTCTTATAAAGAAATTACTTTTTTCCCGTTGTTACAGATTGTCAACTCTGTTGTGATGAACCATGTGGTTATTGAAGATGGCTGTCACATCCAAGGTTCTGTTGTATGTAATAATGTGCAACTCCAAGAACGTGCTGTTTTGAAAGATTGCCAGGTAATTTTTCTTGCTTTGTACTCCAATTGTGCTTTAATTCTGAAGTGATTTAAAGTTGAGGGGGAGAAACTTCATTTATGTCGAGTGGTAACATTGCAGTTGATGCTGGTAATCGTGGTGCATAAATGACGAAATAAATATAAATTTATCATTTTTTACCTTTGAAATTATTTATGACATGATCTTGCCATTGAAATATTTTCAGATTGGAGCTGGTTATGTTGTGACTGCTGGCAGTGAACACAAAGCAGAATCCCTTGCAAGAAAGTAGAGCGATTTTTGATAGATTTTGCGGTGCATCATGAACGAATTGTGTGCATATCAAATGCACCCCTAAAAGAAGAGTAAAAAAGGGGATAACAGTTGAGTACACAACTTTTAGAATCTCTCGTGTGAGTAATTTTGATTCCAGTGTAGCAGTTCTGATGGGCTGAGCTTGAACTACAATTAACGACGTAGTTTCATGGCGTGACATGAAAAAACGGTTAATTAACTGTGCCATCTGCTTCTAGGTGTTCCTGCGATTGGTTTGTATGTTGCTTTTGTTGGTTTGGGCCATCCATGGCGTGTGCCCATATCGGTGCTAGGAGGAGAGAGGTTTGGCACGGGTGTTAGCCACGGGAGGGGATAGTGCTAGCAAAATTCGTAGCTCCGGTGCATGTAGCTGCATCGGTGCCAAGCCAATAAAAAAATTTGTGCGGGCCCACCTATCATCTTTGAGCAGAGGTTTCCGTCACCAGATCCAGATGGAGGCTACTGTTTGAAAACTGTCACCGCCGGCGAACACCACCGATCTTGGTTGCCGTCGATGTGAGGTAGCTGTTGCTGGTTCCACCATGCGACGACGGTGTTGCCTGTTCCTCCGTAGGAATAGAGTGGCGGCCTGGCAACGGGAAGCGAGTTGCAATCCGCCGATGAGTGGATGGTTGCAGAGGTGGTGATGGTGATGATGAGCAATGGTGGATCTAGGTTGGACGGCGGCGATGGGAGAGGGGTGCAGCAGCGATGGCATGCACTAGGCGTGAGAGGGGTGAGAGAGGGAGAGAGGTTGACAAGAGGACGGAGAGTTTAAATAGCAGAAAAGATAGATTACATATGACATAATCTCTACTATATAAAGTGAGTTTCTTTTCGCGTCACTTCATCAAAATTACTTACTTTTACTATTGCTCTTTAATTACCCACCTTTGTCCGCGTCACTTCATAAAAAATACCCACCTTTGTCACTGCTCTTTAATTATCTATCTTTGCCACCGTTAGTGCTCTTTGCAAATAAATTTTTTATCATAAATTAAGTTTTCGTTGCAACGCACGGACACATGGCTAATATCTATATACAATCTCACACACTGTGTGATTTGAATACGGGTGCAACCACTCGTGCGCTAGCGTACGTGATTGCACTATCACCGTGGCCGCTCCTCCTTATGTGATTGCTCTATCACCGTCGCCCCACCTCCTTCCCCGGTTTCACCTTCTACCACTGCCATCACTCCATAGGCCCAACTCCCTCATGGCCCCTAGCACCTTCGTTGTCTGCCACACCGACCCCTCTACCGCTTGCCACCACCCCTAGAGGACGGGGCCACTGCACGCCTTGCCTACACTCCCTAGCCGCAACTGTCCAAGCCCCATCCATGCCATTCTCGGCTCTTAGATCCCTCCTCAATGGCTAGATTAAAATTGGTGGGATTCCCTAATCCACTTATAGCTCTTTTCACAAAACCCCTAGAAAGTTTTTCTTCTCTCCCCACTTCCCTCCATGTTCATCCCGTTCGCAAACGTCGATTAGCCACGCCGCCACTAGCAATTCGACTGCAAAGGTAATTAGCCACCATTGGAAACCAGCAAGCGCATCACCTCATGATCATCTTGGGCTGCCGGCGATGGCTTCGCGTAGGAGGCCAAAACAAATGTTGGTGCGGTCGCCGGGACCACTTGGGTGCATCGCCAGGATCTCGCGCAGCGGCGTGTAGAACCGCCGACTTTGGCGTAAACCGGTGATGAGACGGAGGGCAGCTCGGCCCGCGATGGGCGAGACGATCGGCTGATTTTGGCGTTGCCTCAACTCCCGGCGAGGGCTCCGTTGTCACCTGTTTTCCTTGTCACGGTCGGGTGATGCCTCGACTTGGCGAGGCACGCATTGCGGTGGTCATCGTTGCCCATCGCCCTCCTTAGATCCTATGGTGGCAGGTGGCGGCAGGTGGCACCATCGCCGGCCCGCTGCCTCCCTCCTCCTCCTCCAGCTTGTGGGCACGGTGAATCCTTCCCCTAGCCCCGGTGAACTGGCCTAAACCTAACGCTCGCCCACTGCCTCACGGGAGAAGACAGTGTCACATGACAAGAAGCTTCGACGTTAAGGAAAGAAGAGCATGCACGGCACAAGGTAGAGGAAGGTGGATGCTGCCTGGTAGCATTACTCTCCTTGACGAGCTACCAGGTTGAATCGTGGCCTGAGGATGGACCACTTTGTCCAAATAACGACAACAAAAGTGATAGGGGTGAAAATGGGTCGGGTATTACCTGTCGGGTATCGGATACGGGTAGTGTTTTTACCCGTTTTTTGGGATACGAATTCGAGTATTTTTTTCTCGGATCGGATACGGATAGTACCCGGATAGTTGAGCGTCGGATTCGGAGTGAGCACTACCGGGCAAATACCCGAGGATCTCGGGTCGGATACGGGTACCCGGGAGGTCCACACACAAGGGAGAGAAAAGAGCAGCTCTGCTGATTTCTCTGGATAGATAGCATTCTAGTATTTATTAAAGCTATCAAATCAAATCAATATTTTATGAAAAGTTTTAGACATATCGGCAAGATGAGGTTTGATATCCAGTAAAAGTTTAATGGTAAAATCTTGTGTATAAAAATTACATTAATTCTGACAATGTGCCCTGTCAGATTTTCTATTTTCTGAGTTTGATTTAATTTATGACCAAAATGTGGTTAGTATTTTATTTATATTTTTATTAAGGTTTATAATTAAAAGATTTGTATTCTATAAAATTTTGAGATTTTTATATTTTACATTTTATTTATAAAAATTCTGACATTACTATTTTCAGATTTATTTATTTTCAGTTTTGAATTTGTAAAAGCTTCAAATATAAGTTTTAATTTTTAATATTTTTACCAGAGTTGGATATCAAGTTGATGTCAGCATGGTAAGAATCTTGGCTTCAAAAAAGACATATATATTTCTACACAAATCTGACAATATCAAGATTGATATCTTATCTCAGGATTACAATTTCTTTTTAATATATTTTTATCACATAACTTGATCATATGTGTTAGTTAAATTATTTTTATCACATATTTTGATCCTAGGTAGTTTGCGTATTATTCGACTAAGTACCCGTTATCCGTATTATACTCGTCCGTACAATATCCGGTATCCATTTTCTACCCGTTCGTAAATGCCCGGTATCTGTATCCGTATCCTACCCGATTTTCCACTACCCGTACCCGTATCCGAAAAAAATAATTAGGGTAGGATACAAGATGACCTACTATCCGACTGTATCCGACCCGCTTTCACCCCTAAAAAGTGATCTCCAAGGTAAAGCAGCAAACACGTGGGATGGGAATGGGATAGGCTAGGATGCTCAAAGGATCCTTCAAATTTTGCCGTTTCCCAAGCGTGGATTTCAATCCATGGACAGTTTTAAGGGGTTCCCAAATGCAGACAAAAATTTTGCGGCGATATATTGCTGAACTTGAATGTTAAACTACGTTGCACAGCATCAATCTCCATCTAACCAGAACAGATCTCTCTTTCTTGTGTAAATTTCACAAAACTACAAGTTTCTTGCATAAACTATCAGAAAACTACAAGTTTTAGTTTCTATTACACAAAACTAGAGATCTCAGAAAAATTTGTATCACAAAACTAAATGCTTTAGAATTGAACGTTTCTTGTAATGGATCTAGCTAATAGGGTGGGCCACGTGGCAGCGTCACATGCCTCCATTTTGTGTTTCACTCACGAATGAAGCTATCATGTGGGTCTACATTGTCAGATCCGATATAATAAATAATTAATTCTAAAATCTCTAGTTTTGTGATACAAATTCTCTTAAAATCTGTATTTTTGTGAAATAGAAACTAAAATCTATAGTTTTCTAATAGTTTGTAAAAAAAACGTAGTTTTATGAAATTTACTCCTCTTACTTTATATATTAAACCACACCATTGTACATGCTTACCATGCAAAGAATAGATCCTACAGATCTACATATATATCCTCCGGCATACATACTATAATTCGTTCGTCCATCTATCCGTACTATAGTTTGTCCATTGCATTGCATTGCATTGCACAACACCGTGCAAGTCGGCATCGGCGCCGACGAAGCCCAGCGTCGCCGGGAGCACGCCGCGGTGATGCATGACCTCGGTGTGTGTACGACGCCGACTGGGTGCTACACAAGGGTATCGAGTGGTCGGACATCCGGTGGGGCAGAACCAGCTGCTGCTCATCACTAAGGCGAATGAAACAATCTGGAAGTTTAGCAAATTAAAAATAACATATAAACAAAATAATAACGTAATTAACTGAAGCCTATGATAAAAGTAAATATCATTTTATTGGTACAACAGAATAATACAGGAGAACAAAATTTTGTACATCGAAATCATGTACAATTTAATTAAGTACAACAAATAAAATACAAGAAAATATTTACAAGTAGCCTACAACTATGACAATATTCGGCATACCTCTGACATTGACCACCTACAACCAACAAATACAGCAAATTCCTAACAAGCTATAGACAAATAATAAATTAGGAAATAGATTAATTGTCGTTAGACACTTATGTGATTAGGACACACTCAATAAGATACTAGACCATCCGAAGTCAATTAGCATCTCTCGCTAACCAAAGTTTCATCATTCTACAAAAAACAAACCTACTCGTAGTCGGGTAACCATAGCCATGCATGAATAGTGCCAATAATATCTTACACAGTAAAAAGATAAGCACAAGTACGGTTAAAAGGAAAGAAAGCCAGAAACCAACCTCAGTCCACTTCTTTCCCCCACACCCAAACTTCTCAAAAACCACTGAAGCCAACCAACCGAGAGGAGGCCATGAGCAATCGAACCAAGCCAGGAGCAAGGGCAGCCTAGGTAAAGGGGGCTCCAATCAACTAGCAAAGGAAGTTCAAGGGAGTACCGGCTGCATCACCATCAACCCCACCACCATCCATATCCATCCCCATCAGAACCCTCAACATCACCAGGTGCATACACATACATCTTATACTAACTTTAGTAGCACCAAGTGCACAAATGAAGTAGGAAAGGTAGCCAGTAGTGGGGCTAGGGCATGCCATTGGTCTCAGTTAGAGCGGTACCATGAGGGGCCGCGCCATGCATGCCTGACAACCACCTTGTACTCTCTGGTGTACTGCCAAACCTTGAGCACCAACCCACAAATCATCATCAACCAGTGAGAATAGCTCAAATCAAAATCAAACAAATGAACAAATTAATCAATTACATCATAGTAAAAGGAATAGGGGGAAGACACGAGTAGCTGGCCACTAGAGTGGCACGGTGGGGGCCTGCGGTGGCACTGTGAAGAGAGGCTGCTGGGCAGTGGAGAGAGGCCGATGGTAGGGCTATGGGGAGAGACCCAACGGGGTGGTGGATAGGTGGGGGAAGGCATTGCAGCCGAAGACGCGACACTCGCTAGTGGTAGGACCAAGCGATACCAAGAGAGGGTAGGGACAAGGCCGACGGGGCAGCAACAATGCGAGGCTCGGTAGCGACCGAGAGAGAGGGGGAAGGGGTGATGATGTGTCGGCACGAGAATGGGGCCGTGGGAGGGAGCCCTAGGGGTGGCAACATGAAGAGTTGGAAACAGAGAGATGCAGAGTAAGAGAGTTTGGGGATAAGGTTGAAGACTAGGTTCGGCCATCCTGTGGAAGCAAAAGAAAAACTATCTAGTAAAAAATAAATTTAATCCACAAAATAATAAGAACAATTTTGATACTAAGAATTTAAATAGAATAAAAAGGAGGAGGATAAATGCAACCAGTTAAATAAATAAAGAGATAAATAATACTAATAATAACCATAATAATTAAAATAAGAACACAATGCGGCAGATTAGGTCAACGCGTGAATCAAAATTTTAGCATTCAACACAATAAATGGCCACATAAACACACAAAAACCTATCATGATTTAGAGATAAGTCGAACTCCATGGAACACGTAGAAAATCAACGTCAATATGAATTATAGTATTCCAAAAATTTCAGGAAGCAAGTTAATCGAGCAGAAGGTCACCTTTGGAATTCAAGTGAGGAAAATATTTTTGCCCAGTTTCAAGCAAGCATTTCTTGAACATATTTGGAATAATTTTAATTAAATGTATTCTCTTATATGTGTTATCATCCGATGCATTGGAAATTTCTTTCCATTGAAAAATGTACAATTCAAGAATTGAGATGGATGGAATTGATCATGGTATGAATGGATCTCTATGGGAGATAAGGAATAATCTATTTAACTATGAAGAATTAACATACATATATATAGAGGTGGGTAGAGGGTGCCGATGAGAAGGTAGTAGGCTAGTGGAGCCCTCTACATAAGCTAGAAATAAGGTTGACCTACTACACGCAGGCAATGAGCCGTATATTGTTGTATCAATCATAATGTATAGAAATGACCATAAAAGGTTGTCCTATAAAGTTTAATCTATCTCCATATTAGGTATAGGTAAATAACTAAGAGTGGGAAGTTGGGTAGGCTAGAAGGCCCAATGAGACCATGGTTTGGAACCTCAGCTATGAGCTGACCATTCAGCTGGGGCGTTATATTTAAACGTCATGAGATGAGCCTCATTGATATGCGGAAGGCATGATACAACTAGTATGCTGCGACCAGGTGGGGAAAGGTCGAGAACATCATGACTTGTCATCTACCAGGGTTGAAGATCTAATACTTAGTAGTGATAAACATTCTGGGGTTCCAACATATATCGAGATCACCATTAGTAATGTGGTACAAACTACGCAAGGTTAAAATCATAAATTTATGCCTGTCTCTTGGATTGGAGACTACGAAAGCTAAATTTGTCTCGTATATGAATGCTAGTAGAACTTTCTAAATTAAAAATCGACAGCCCAACCATTTCCTTAATAAAACCATACTTTTGGTAAAAAAGATATGAGAAAAGTGTGGAAACAGTTCATATCATACATTTTGTTATTAATACTTGATGAGTACTATTTGTACACACCCTTGCTTAACTCTCTCTTTGCTTAAAAATTCACACCAGCGATCACATGTCTGGTTGGGACACAGATCCCTATGGATACGTATTCGAGGCATGGGGTGAGGACCATTCGTAAGTTCAGGGTTACGAGGAGGACTACCTAGAGGAGTGGGTGGAGTAGTGGACTGTATGACAGCTCCCATAGATCCACTGGGTATTTAGTGTTTATGTATATTAATTTCTATTGTATTTGGATATTATGTAAGGTTAGCTATGCACTGGACTTTTAGCCCTGCGTGGCAATGGTTGTAATAAGTTTTCATTTTAGTTCTTAATTATTGTTCTGTTGCAACACTCTAAATATAATGTGTTAACTGATAAAATATTGAGGGTTCCTGATGTTTTGTTAGCTACTATGCTGAGATTAGTGTAAGTATAATTATTCAGAGTATTAACGGTGCTATTATGGGTTAATTATACGGGTCGCTACAACGAAGGTGCAGGGCGGCCCTCTCGAGAAGTTCTTCCCAAAGGTGGAGCAACTGTTTGCGATGATGGCAAGAACACCTAGACTGACTGGCTAAGGTGGTCATTGTTGGATAAGTAGGCATATTAATGATGAATTTATTTCAAAAATAAGCTATGACAATAATTAAAGATAGAATAGAGAAAACAAATAGACTAGACAGAAGTAATACACCAATTGCAATGTCTATCTCATCCATATTATTAGATAAACAGAACATAGATGCGGTTCAGATGCGTTATCGAGATGACGCAAATACGTGTGCTAACCAGTAGTAGATGTCGATGAAGATCAGTAGACGATGTAGGCGAAGCTGATAGTTAGTGAAGAAAAACAACGAGCAGTCGTGTGAAGACGCTTCCCAAAAATATGATTCGTTCTCTCTCTGTGCAGGATCCCAAGAACGGACATTTCAGAGACCTGCTCTCCCAACAGTCAGTGTACACTGGTGAAGAGATGGGGAAGATGAATGCAACACAGTACTGAGGGAAGGTAAAAGGTTCAAGAGGTAGATCGATCTCATTCGCATATATATATATATATATATATATATATATATATATATATATATATATATATATATATATATAGAAACGATATGAGTCGGTTACAGATTTTGTATAAAATTCATTCCACGATTTGAGTTAGTTATGGATTTGTTCATGCAGTTAAAATTGTGTTAATGTAATCGTGTTGACTACTTAGTCGTACATTGCAAAAACTACAAAAGAGAACTGTGCTTGCGCAAGTCGTCAAACCCAATTTCGCTGCACCATGCACGCGCATGTCACATGCGCACGCCGCCTAGCGTGGCGTGGCATGGCGAGGTGAGTGAGTGCGTGTGTGTGTTCTCTTTTTCTTCTTTTCATGCTTAAGCATGGTGGAGGGAACCTCCCCTTATAAGGTGGTCTTCATCCACCTGTACTAGCAATGTGGGACTATTGCATTTTCACCTCTCTTCCACCTAATGGGCCTTTGGGATTTTCTAAGAATTATTTTTGAATTGATGGGCCTAGTCCAAATAATTCCAACAATCCCCTACCAGATCCCAGAGGTCCCATAGGTCTTTGCTTGTTTCAAAGTATTGTTTTTATGCAGCTTTCGATGACAATGGACTATGACTTGAATTGCACCTAGACTTCAAGCTACATTCATCTGTAACTTGAACAATGGACTATGCCTTGAATTGCAAGTTTTGCGCAGATAAGTTTCACTTAAAGCCTTGACTAATACTAGGCTGCCAATAGTCTACTACTCGGGTGGAGCGTATAAGTCATACTCCTTGGCCCCTTCATGAGTTTCTTAGAGAGTACCCACATCTCATATACTGTGACCAACAGTCGAACTCATATAGATGTGTTTTTTAAAGAATACTCTATGGGATAGCATCTTTGTTTGTGTAAAAACCAACAGAACACATTAAGACTGTAGTCAACCTGCCTCACAGTTCTTAAGAGTACAACATCTTTCACAGAGTGGGATATAGAATGTACTCTTCTTTAGTTAATCCAACAGCTTGTTATTATCCAGGTTTTAATTCATGAGATCTCCAATCACATAGCTTGGATTACAACTATGGTTTACTATTTTGTAGGTCTCAATCCCATCTCCCTAGATGCACTATCTATCACATTTCGTGATAGACTCTTTGTAAACGGACCTACCAGATTCTTAGCGGTTTGGATGTAATCCAAAGCTATCACTCTGAAGTTTCTCAAGTTCCTGACAAACTTTAACCATCTTTTTACGTGTCTTGAAGATTTCATGTTATGCTTTGCACTATTCACTTTCATAATAGCCGTTTGATTATCATAGTTCACAAGGAAAGCAGGTATCAGCTTTTCAACTACCGGTAAGTCCATCAAGAGCTCACGAAGCCATTAATTCAGCTTCGACAGTGGTTGTATCCAATGTTGTGAGTTCTATTTCCATGGTTGACCTCATCAATATGGTCTATTTACAAGACCTTCATGAGATAGCAGCACCATCCAGAGTAAAAACATACCCATTAGTGGCCTTGAGCTCATTAGCATCAGATATCCAGTTAGAATCACTATATCCCTGAAGTACACCAGGATACACAGTATAGTGAATTCCATAACCCATAGTACCTCTCAGATAACGCATTACTCTCTCAAGAGCACGCCAATGACCATCACCCAGATTAGACACAAATCGGCTCAATTTGCTTACAACAAACGAGATGTCAAGCCTTGTAGCGCTAGCTAGGTACATAAGTGGACCAATAATCTGAGAGTATCTCAGTTGACCCCTAGTAATTCTTCGGTTTTTTTGAAGTATTAAACTAGCATCATAAGGTGTTGGAGAAGGTTTACTGTCCATATAGCCAAAACGGTTTAAGACCTTTTCCACATAATGGGATTGCACAGGTGTAATCCCATCCCCACCTTTGATCAGCTTGATGTTCAGAATTACATCAACTTCTCCCATATCCTTCATATCAAAGCTTTGGGACAAAAACGTCTTGACCTCATTAATTATATCAAGATTTGTTCCAAATATAAATATATCATCCACAAACAAAGCATAGAATAACTCCCTCACCTCCATCATAGCCGTAGTATACACATCTATCAGCTCTATTTATAGCAAAGCCTTCAGATGTTAATGTTCTATCGAACTTCTCATGCTATTACTTGGGTGTTTGCTTAAGGCCATACAAAAATTTTAGCAACTTACACACTTTTTTCTCTTGAACATTTACTACAAATCCATCGGGCTGTTCCATATAGATTTCCTCATCTAACTCTCTATTAAGGAAAACTGTCTTAATATCCATTTGATATATGAGAAGACCATAAGAGGCAGCTAAAGATAATAGTACACGTATTGTGGTCAACCTAGCAATAGGTGAATAAGTATCAAAGAAATCCTAGCATTCTTTTTGGGTGTAACCCTTGGCTATAAGCCGCGTCTTGTACTTCTCAATAGTACCATTAGACCTAAACTTCTTTTTGAAAACCCACTTACATCCAACTGGTTTACAACCAAAAGGATGATCTGTGATTTCCCAAGTTCCGTTAGCGAGAATGGAATTCATCTCACTACAAACCACATCCTTCTAGTAGTCTACATCAGGATATGCATATGCTTCTGAAATAGTCTTGGGAACATCATCCACAAGGAACACAGTGAAATCATCACCAAAGGATTTTGCGGTCCTTTGTCTCTTGCTCCTTCTAGGAGCATCACTGTTATCCTCCTTAGGAGTTTGTTCATGTATTTGATCAAAATGCTCAACTGGTATGGCAAGTTCAGGAGTCGAATCACAAACCTAAGTTGAAATGCGCGCTTTGCATATCCTTCATAGGAAATATATTCTAAAAAAACATTGCATCTCGAGACTCCATTATTGTACCGACGTGCATGTCAGATACCTCAGATTTAACCACTAGAAATCTATAGGCAATGTTGATCCATCATTACTACGAGTGAAGGTATAATTTTAAGTTGATTTTGATGTTAAGGATGCTGTATTTGGGGGATTCTTGGTAGTTTTCTTAGTAGTTGTGCTCGGGATTTTTTATTAGATTCTTTTGGTGTAAGTTCAGAATTTGAATGGTTTTGGATCCGAATTTTAAATCAAGTTTCAAGGAACCTATGCTCATTTTCAGAGGGTTTGGATGTTGTAAAAATCGTAGATCTTTGTCTTAAGTATCATTAGAGACTAAGAACATAAATTTTGGTTGTATGGTTTAAAAGTTATGGCCTTTTGAAGCTTTGCTATCCAGATCCTATGCCTATTAGTAGCAGTCACGGTAATTAGCAGATTAGGGTTAATTAGAGGCCGAATTAAATTATTTCAATAACTAGAGATAGCTAGGAAATTTTCTTTAAATTTTAAAAATGTTATTGTTTGCTTAATTTGGAGTTGTATAAAAATAGTTACAAAATTGTGAAATCTGTTGTCTAGTCTGTCGTCAGATCAGTTTTCTGGGTTGAATCCGAAGGATTAGATGAAGTCATTAAAAAGATGGATAACTATAATGTTGTTGGTATTTTTGTGTATATTATATAAAGTATATTAATTCCCATTTTTGGGCTTTTGGGTTAAAAATTGTGGCATTCTGACTATTAGGACAACAAGAGGGTATTTGGTTGTCAAGAAGGGTAGTTTATCTCGGGGATGGTGTGTAGTTGAGTAATTGATATTTTTATTGTATGTATTGTTGTGGAATGTTTTTGAGGAGGTGCGTTTGCTGTAGGTGGTGTGACTCCGGGCGTGGCTTCAAGCTCACGTTCCTCCTCTGCTAGCGTGGTAAAGAGGCAAGTATATCGTACAATTGAGGATGGCTCAAATTAAGATATGGGCTTATTGTTAACTTGGCTATCATAATGATTTAATGAGTTATTACAAATATTGATATTACTTGTGCTCCATTCTTATGATGATGATTAATGGCAAATGTAAAATTGAGGCATTATATTGCATCATTTGCATTCATGCTATGAAAAGAACTCGAGCTAGGTCGGTGAGAAAGTCATAAGTGGTCTTATGACTAATTTGGAGTGCTCTATTAAAAGACTTACCAAGTAGTCTCATCCACGGGGACAGATGAGAGTGAGATCTACTTGTAGGCCCCTCCATTAGGATGGAAGTGAAAGAAAGGGTGCGACATCGATGGGTGTGCACTCAAGTTATACCGATATAGGCTATGAATTGTGCATTTTTGAGCATGGAAGCGTGGTGCATTGCAAATGAGATTAACAATGTGGTTAAATGTTGTATGTTGTTTTTGAATAACTTATAGTCTTTTATCTATGTGTGATATACTTTACTGAGTTTTGGACTCATACTTGTTTATTTAACGTTTTAGGTTATTTTAGGCCGTCATAAAGGGATAGGATATAGCTTCACCACATCACACATTCATGCCATTCGTAATAAATAGCTTTGGAGCAATTTCATCATAGAGAATAACTTAGTTGTGTATTTATGGATCCTTGTTCATCTTGTGTATGAGTTCTATTTGATCTTGCTGATTAAATAATATCATGGTCATAAGTGGAATTGTATTACTTATTGAGCCGAATTGTTGAGCTAGTTATGTGATGGTATTGTTGCTGAAATTATTTGCTAGAATACTTTTCTAGTTCATATTATGCATGGGATTACTGCTATGTGATTGCTAATATATTTTTGCCTATGTTTGTGGTCATGGCTTACTTTAGTTGCGAATTTTTATTTAGGATGTTTGCTGAAATCTTTGTATAGTTGGAGTTATTGTTATTATTTGGTATTATTTTGGTGACATTCTCGGTATGTGTTGTGCCAAGATGTTACATAAAGTTTGTTATTTACTATATTTCCATTGAACAATGTGTAGAATTCGATGTCAATAACTCCATCGTCGATACCGTCAGCTATGACCACGACCCCATCATAAATGACAAATAAGCAAGGCAAGCATCCCTTTGATCATATTAATCCCAGTATTTAATTTTCATCTTGTTTATCAAACTTTTTCATGCATGCGCTTATTTTCTGTAAATTCGCTATTTTGTGGTTCTAGTAGACATACCTGTTGTTTTATGGAACTTCCTTGATAAGTATGGATATGTGGATCTTGATAACCATAGAAAAGGGTTAGACAATACATATTGTCAAATTGGGTATATGCGAATATTATCCATGCTAGTCATGCTATAGTAGTAAAAATTGGAACAATTGGATTAAACCGTTTCTTGAGAATTTAAAAAGATTGGATATGACATGATGTCGGGTGTTGTTATTTTGGTTAAAAACTTAAAATAAAACTACGGTTTTGATGCGGGCGATTATTGGCAATAGCTAGCCAGATGTGCAGATGGATTTGCACATAGTGTAGGGAGAAGTATAGCTTGTGTCCGATTAAGGACCGAGTTATGGATTGCTTACAAGCCAAGAAACACGTTCAACCACAAGTGTTGATATGAGACAGCCTTAAAACAATTAAGTTATCTAGATTAACTTTGCACATTGGTTGAGTAGAGTAGTACAGGCACTCCTTTCTAGGTTTGCTTGTAACGGGCTTCCACACCGAGGTGTGGGTAAATGTATATCGATACGATGGTGTACACCTTGCTATGTGGAGAAACGGTGCCCGACTATTTTTGTGAAGTTGATACCATATTTTATATGTGTGTTTTTGCCACCATAACAAGAGCTTAACATCATCAGGTTGGTGCAAAGTTAGATAATGTAAAGGATTTTGTCATGAACATTTTGGCCACACGCCAAAGGTGCATGAAACATATGGCAAAAAGATAAGGTCATGACTTGTGGGTAAAACTGTACACCTCTGTAGAGTGTAAATCTAACCGATTAGCTGTGCCCACGATCAAGGACACTGGGTAACATCATCACATAGTTAGTTATTTTATTATTTTCAAAATAGAATGATTTTCACTTGATGTTCCTTGTTTTGGCAAAGATTGTTGTTATGCCACGGGTTGGCAGAAAATTGGACATCTCGTTGCTCACGTCATGGAGGACTGTGAGTTATTACTTATGCTTTACTTACTTTTATATCAGTCAATCATACTTTTACAAATTCCGTTTCTAAATTACAACTTGTTTTGCTTACAAGTCATGCAAAGCACAATTTTTTACCCATTGTTGCTTGTTGAGCATATTTAGAAGATGCCTAGGAAGACTTGTCATTTACTTTTATGCTGCGGGTTTTGATGGTGATGACGCTGGATGCTAGGTTTATCCCTAGTTAGTTGTCTATGGGTGGAATGAGGCAAGCTATTTGGTTTTGGTGCATGGCGTTGTCTCTTTATCTATGTTTTTTGCTGTCTGCTTTTGTTATGTAAAACTATTTGGCTAGCTGGCCCTCTGCTGTAAAGTTGGTCTTGTAGACCTATGTTCCAATACTAGTTATATGTGTGTTACTCTGTGGTTTACCTCTCAAGTATGGATGTAGTATATCAATATTAGATGTATTTGTTTGTAATGGATTGTGGGACTAGCACGATATACACATAGGTGTCAGAATACAAATTACAAGCCCTGACAGAATATGGAAAGATCACTGTTCGGTTTGTATTTGATCTGCTGACCCCTCTTGTGTGCACCATATAGAGAGCTTGAGTCCTGGTAACAAGTTGAAGTTACACATGATGGTACAAGGAATCCGAAGCTGTTTAGAAGTCCAAATTGGACAAGAAGGATGGAATCTGGTGTTCTCTTGCCCATACAATGGAGCCCAATTATTGATAGATTAATGTGGCTTGATCGTGTACATATGAATCGGCAACCTCAGAGATCAAAAGCAGTTCGAAAAAAATGAAGCTGGAGATCAAATTGAAATTGATGTATATCTATGTTTTTTAATCCATACAATACAGGGATGTTGCACGCAGAACATATCAGGACACCTAACATCCTTTCTTTTGATTTTGCATTTGTCTTTTTTGTAATGGTTTTGTTTAGTATACCACTCTTATGTAATAAAACAATATAAATTAGCGCATTATTATATGGTTTACTTGACCAGCTTTTAGTATATTTTAAGCTAAATTATTTGATAATTGGAACAGACTTGACGAACAAAAATTAAGGTAGTTGTTACTTTGTTGTCCTGTTCTCCTATAAATTCATCGCAATAGTTGGGACCTATTGGAAAGATCTATGTTGTCCCATGAAACCTACGAATTTGTAAAACAATGCCAATCTTGTAAATTCATAATACTTATTAATACTACCTTAAACATATAGTAATGCCTACCTATGTGGGCTTTTGTAACCTCTTTTAAATTTTTCGAAATGAGTACAAATAATGTTGATCGAGGTCTCTATGTAGTCTCCGTCTGTTTTAGAATATACTAGTCATCAACCCATGCATTTGCTTGGGCTAGATGTTTGATAGAGCTTTTAATGTTAATGATTTTTTTTGTAAGCTTACCTCCGAATTGCTATATATATATTTGTCGTAAAATTGTAGTTTGGAACTTTAGATACAAAATTTTAATGTTATAACATTGCAAATTCAAAATTGACTTTTCTAGTTTTAATTTTGTATACATGGATATTTCGATATATCTTTATACAACACCCTTCTTTAAAGTTTTAACTATTACTCTATACATAGTTTTTTCTTATCAAAATGGAAATTTCTAATTACGTACTTTCCACAATTATTTTTTGGATCCCATATTTACAAATATTGGATGCAACAATCATTATAAAATTTTTAATATTAGTTTACATAATTTAGTTTTAGTTGGTTTATATAATTTAGTTTATATTATTCACTTTCAATCATAATTATTTTTGGATAACTCCAAATTTGAGATTATATACATTTGAAATTAGTTTGAATATAATTTTAATTCATGAATTGATTACAAATTTATAGTTCTAAATTTAAATTTAGTTGGAATTTTAATTTATACATCTTATATTATATTTATTCTACACTATTTTTTGTGTATTTTATTAAATCCAAACTTATATTTTGGTATGTAACTTTAGTTCTGAATTTGGATTTATTTCTTAATTTAAATTTATTTTGATTTAAATCAATTCAATTTATTGCCAGGCGTACACTACTGCACACAGGCACATCACAGATGGTTCGGAAGGCTCATCACAGATGGTTTTGTGAACCATCTATAACCAACTATCAGTGATAAAAACAATGATCACAGACGGTTCTAAACAAGAAATGTCTGTGGTGTAGGAGTAATCACAGATGGTTCTAAATTAGAACTGTCTGTGACGATGAATTTTTATTATTTACACTATTTTATTAATTTGCTAGCCTCAGGAAATTCTGGCTATGCCCTCTGAAATAAAAGAGATTATAGAGCATCACCAGCATATTATTGTGACATACATTTTAGAAATGAACTCGGATCACATATTAGAAAATACAGCGCATCCATTTCAGAAATCAACTCAGATCACACATTACGTGTATGCGCATCCATTTTAGAAATAAACTCACATATATAAAAACAATTGAATTCAGAACTAAAACTCACAAATTCGCAGCACAAGGTTCACAAATTAATCCAAATAGTAACTAACAAATTCACAACTCATCAGGTGAAGCTTGAGTGGCATTCGCCTTTTGTATTTATGACCTCATGCATCAAGAAGGCACAGAGTTGTCCTCAAATACTTAGTAGGTCAGCCTGTTCCAACACAGATTCAGGGCATTTTCAAGCCTGTCGATGGGAAGAGTAATGTTTTGTGTGTATATAAATTGATAAATGAAAACAATTGTTGTAAGATTGACAAATCTCTATGACATTGGTCTTCTTCTGTGCACCAATGAGGAGTTGCATGTTGTGACAAATGTAAAATCCACATAGGTTAGTGCCATTTGGCTACTAGTGGTACTACCAAAATATAATAGGTTAATTAGTTTCGAAGGTATTATTATGGAGTGTGAAGGATTATTATGTACTAGCGGATACCATAAACTTATGAATATATTTCAGCTTCAATGGGGCCTTCCTATGTGGCCCTCCACGAGCTTTGTAGACAGCGAATGATACATCGAGTAAATTTTTGATAAGCACCAAGAAATGGGTGCTACCCTTTTTGGAATTAAGGTATATTATCTGGTTCTGTCTTGTTATAATTACGAGTAGAATCTAGTGAAACCTACATAGGTATGTCACCATGGTCATTCAACCTAATTTTGAGCTATGTTATATAGTACAAATCAACAAGTATAGCAATTGGACAAATCACTTACCCCAGGTTGTGGGGTAAAAGTATGAATTTTTTGTCTCATTGAGCCAACAATACTTTTTCCACGTACTCGTGGATGACTTATAATTTTTTGTCCATGGTTTGCTTGGACACCAAGTGTGGGTCGAGGAAACCCACCGGTTCTTCCCTTACAATGTCATTTCTCGATATGACACAAATGTTGACCGTGATTGCACACACTTACAAAATCAAGGATCATATGTATATGACATTTCTCCGTATGACACAAATGTTGACTGTGATGCACACACTTACAATTTCCATCATCTCATGAGTGGGGTGTCCAGAGCATTGAGGTTGTAGGGATCGAACAAGTCATTGAAGCCAACCACGAAGAAACCATCTAAAAACTGGTGTAAGAAATGCTCCTCCATGAAGCTGATCGAGATACTTGATGAACATTGTGCCACTGTCTTGTTGGTTTGTTCCATGCACCAATCTTGCAATCTAATGCAGGCTAATGTAAATGTCTCGTAGTGCTCTTTCGGTATGAATGGCTATCCTAGCTTGAATTGCTGCGCCAACGTGGTAAACAGAAAGTCATGGGCTGACGTGGTCCCTTTTGATTTGCTCTTGTCGCCACCTTATTGACTAGCAAATGCCATCTTCACGGGAGACGATTAGGCCGAACTACAGTAATCGACTATGCCTGACAGGATACGGTAGCTAATTTGGTGGGCTCCTTTGGTGCAACACATGACTCTGGTAGTGCTAGTAGCTTTGACACATCATGTGGCTCCGTTAGTGCTTGTAGCTTCGGTATTGCAGGACAGATGTGGAAGGAGATGTTCTTCTTAGGCCACTAGATGAATGTATCGATAGCATCCCTAGTGTGATGATCTCGTTGTTTGGGGGTATCTCTAGTGTGACGGCCTTGCATATTTCATATACACCATCACCCTGGACCTTTGCGTAGCCCAGATCTACTGTGCGACCATGCACCACCGACCCTAGACCAGATGAATACATGCATCCCCATGTAGCCTACAGGGAAATGGATCCATTGGCAAGCCTCACTTGGAGATTGCATGGCACGGTCACCAATATAAGGGTACACAATTAACTAATACGCCAAATAGGTCTATCTAAGGAGGATTAAAGACATGTATATTACTCGGTGTCATTGAGAGGAAGTTTGGCATCATCCACGTCCGTCTCAAGGG
This sequence comes from Guadua angustifolia, assembly GCA_036346375.1. Classification (NCBI taxonomy): domain Eukaryota; kingdom Viridiplantae; phylum Streptophyta; class Magnoliopsida; order Poales; family Poaceae; genus Guadua; species Guadua angustifolia. The sequence goes on from CM070510.1 coordinate 35,073,911, forward strand.
CAGATGCATAGCTGCTCCAATGGTTAGTTGAGCTGAACTGTGTATGCTTTTGGGGCTTGTATGTCCCGCGCATGTCTCTCCGCAGCCACTCTTTGCTCCATCCTTTCCTCAAATCTTCTTAGTTGACTAGCGAACTACGCTCTCAGCCTTTCCTTAACCCATTCATCAATTACGTCTACTAGCTGTTCCTCGTACTCGGTTTTACTTCTCTTCCTACTCCGGTGTGTGTCGGAGTCTTGTGGGAATTCTATTTTCTAGGGAATGAAAAGACCTAGGCCTTGGGTGTGACTCGGGTGCTCCTTGTTTCCCAAGGCCATGGAGAGTATATATCTCTCTCTTTGTCTAAAGTCAAGGAGCCCTGGGAAGATTCCGTACTGAATGCTATCTGCATCCAAGACCCCAACTAGTTATTTCACATATAAAGGTATATATGGTCTTCCTACAAACTATGTAGTTCGGTATCTTACCAAGCGTTGGGACACTTCCTCGTCTGCGGGGTTGGCAAAGGACACGCCGCCCAAAGACATGGGACATGACTTTACTCTTACCCAGTTTCGGGTGCATGAGTCCAAGATCGAGGTAAATGGTGGCGTAGCCTCCTTCTGGTTTATCTCATCGTCCTTCCTCGTCCATTGCGCAATCTTACTCACATGCCTAGTGGAGCCGAGTCTGTGTAGGTGGGTGTTTTTTGACTGGATTGTCTTGTGCACTGCATTTTGACATACAAATTCTTCTGTCATCTTCATCTCAACAAATAATTCCCACACGCTTCGGTAATGAACCCGAACATCTAGAACGTAGTCATTTTCTTATTCATGTAATTAGTGATGAGGATGCTTGTAGCATCCCAAATTTTACTTTTTCTAGATTTATTATGCCTTTTCCTTTGTATTGAATTTTCTAAGATTTTATTTAATTTATTTAGAATTTGTTGAATTAAGCCATTTGCAATCATTTATATATTTAGTGAATAGATTTGATGATCTTCTATTGGAAACATTTTATTTGGATTCTAAATGTCTTAAACTATTTTCTAGAATTTTTTGGTATTTTTCCTGATATTTTTGCTATTTATTTAAGATTTATTTAATTATCTAACTTGTTTTTATTCGAAAAGGATATAAAATTTGGTGAATAGTACTTGGGTTGAAACCTCTCATTCTGGCCCAACCCGCTCACACTACCGGCCTACGCAGCCTCCCACCCGCCGAAGCCCTAGCCTCATCGCACCGCCGCCATCAAATCTTGATCCAATGGTTGTCACTCGCACGCGTCGCCGTGCTTTGTGTGGCGTCTGATTGAATCCGCGTGGTCACCCAGGATTGCACCATGTCCGCTCGCCGTATCTGAATCAAATCTTTGCCACTGCCATCGAATCTATTCAAGTTTCTGCACCCCCTACACGAAAGCCGAGACCCCTATTTAATACGCATCCGCCACCTCTAGGTTCCTCACTTTGAGACGCACCTGTAGCCCCAGCGTGTGCCCACTGAGATGCCGTCGTGTGCCCGTGTGTGCTTGCCTTAGTTGCTACTTCGTGCCTCCATGGATTTCGCCTCGTTCCACTGTCGTCGAGTTGTCCCCTCCACTGCCAGGACCCTCATCGAATTAGCCGTGTTGAGACACTTTGGACACGCCAGATAAAATCACCGGAGGAGCCTTAGAACGCCGTTGGCCTTGTCGTTGTCGTCATCTCTAGGGAACCTGTTCCGCTGCGTCATCATCGCCGTTGCAAGCTTCGTCAGCCGTTGGATCTAGTAAGCAACGTCGGATCTTCGCTGCGTGTGACGCACCAGGGTAACTGCATGGCCATCTTCTCTTCGCCGCTTCACCTCCATTGGATCCTCATCGCTCATCCTAGATCGTGCCACATGCTGTCCACTGGGCCTACCGCGTTGTCGCACCATTCGCCTTAGTCGCATCATGTAGGTTGTCAGATCTAAAGCCAACGGTCTAGATCTTGCTGTGTGTTATCCATCGACGTAAACGTGTCGCCCTAACGCTTCAGTTCTCATTGCTGTCTAATCAGATCGGGATATCAGGATTGTGCCATGTGTCGCCTCTACAGTAGATCAGAGCCACATCGAGTCAGCTGATCTTGGCTGTCTGTTTTGAATTGGATAGGCAGGATTGCGCCGAAACTCTCGTCAGTAGTGTCGCGCCGTGCGTCATGCTATGATAGGGCCATGTGCCATCGCTAACGCTAGGGCTTGCGTTAGCCGGCGCATGGCGTAGTGCCACCAGTCGACGGTGGACCGAGGCTGAACTGTGAATCGAGTCCATGCGCTAGTGATGCATGTCATCATCTGGTTGCGCCACGTCAACGCTAACGTCTGTGTGACATCACAATTCAGATTTTCTTTAGAAAAATTATTAGCCAAAAATCATATTCGGTGCTGACGTCAGCAAGACATCATAAATGCTATTTTCCCTTATAAAAATAATTCAGTTTTTCCAATTTTCTGATTTATCTTTTATTTCAAACTTTGAATAGCTATATCTTTTGCATTTGAACTCCGATTAAGATGATTCTAGTTTATGAAAATCTTTAAAATCATGCTCTATTTAATGGTGAATTTTATTTAATTTTTAGAGTTCATCTTGCTCTCTATTTTTGGTATTTATTGCTTTCTCTCTCGTTACACGTAGATGTCGAGTTGCCTGGTGAGTTCATGATTGAGGAGTCAGCACCTAAGCAAGGTCCAGAGCAGGAGTCAGAGCTATTTGAAGGCAAGTTGTGCTTTGATCATATTGAACCCATGCTTAAAATATTATATTGTTTGAAAGTATTGCATGTTAATTTAATTATTGCTAGTTTCAAATATGTTGGGAATAGTTAATTGTCCACTTTGAATTACATCCACCTTGCCATGTCATATCTCATTTGTCACCCTAAAATGGTTTCATAATAGCTGGTAGCTACAATTGCCAATGTGGGTCGTTAGAACGCAAGTAGTATGTTTAGCTATACAACGAGTCATCATTTTATATGCAAATAGATAATCTTGCTTAATGATTGTGGAACATGTTTATTAACTTGTGTGTCGGGTGTTGTTACACAATATTGGTGTTGTTGATAGCACGTGATGCATGGTAAGTCAACGGGGGTGGTAAAATGATTTAGATCGAGGCAAGTGGCATGTATTTGTGGTGGGCTAATGTGGCACTTGGGCAGTCACATTGCTTTTTATGATAATTGTTGGTTCATGGTTATGATGATTTTTAATTAGTCTTGACTTATTCAATTAAGGACTTAACCTTGTAAGAATTTGAACTGAATCATTCATACAACTATAAGTCTTGTATGGAACAGACCTAACAGATTAATTTGTTGAGTATGAACTTTGGTACTATTAGTGGTGGTGTGAGACCTGGTGTTGACGTTTGTTATCGGCAATAATGAAAACGGGGCTAGGCGTTGGATCTAAACTCGATGGTAGCACAATACGCAGACTTCAGAGGGTTATTGATCTTGCCGTTGGCACGATCAACCTGAACACGAGGTTCAATTCCTACAAGCAACCGAAGAACATGCAAGAACAATGGTAAAAGCAATATGAAATTGTGAATATGAATGAAGGCAAAACAAGGGTGGGGTTCTATTGAAGATCTTGACAAGGTGTCTGTCCAGCACAACTTAAAGACTTAAAGTTTGTACTTGGCTAAACTAATCAAACAAAACCCAACCAAACCCTAGATGAGGGTGTGGCTACCTATTTAATGAGGAGAGGGGCATGGAAACTCAGCCAAAATAGTTGGAGGCCGACTACAACTCAAATTACAAGGCCCAAGGCCCATGTCAATTCAGACTGGAAAAGTGATATCGCTTGTTTTGCAGATTCATGTTGACTCACAAGGAATTTAGAGATGATTTCAGATCCATTGGAAAGTAGACTTGATTAGCTTTCAATCAAGTATAATAAGTCTCCAATCGGACACCGTATGCAAAAGTTATACTCGTTTTACTTCAGGCTGGTTCCCGAGGCCGAATTGGATTCCAGAACGTGAGGGATTTGATATCTCCGTCTTCTAGGCCCATGGGTGACGTGATGGAGTTGGTCCAACTTGGTGTGGACGTATCCATAGTAGTGATGTCCTCATCATCCTCCCCTTCTTGAATTTGAGTCGTCCTCGACTCAAGCTCACCCTTCAGCTCGTCTTCTGTACAAAACATTCTCATATAGGTCCTGCATTTATTTAAATAAAATAGTAGCTCTGCCTCTTTATATATTTTGAAGATATGAAAAACATTCAGAGGATTCACCTGATAATTATCTATGTGGCTCAACACTTCTTTCCAGCATATAATGGCTTGATGAGCGCTACACTCTTCGATGCTTCCTCCCCACCTTGAAGGAAAACCGTCCTCGGTTTTGGACAAGCTGTAAAAGAAACAACCAATAAAAAGAACAACGTGTACGCGGCATAGATGTATATATCCCATATTTCATTGTTCTTTTGGATTCGTGGTGAGCTATTTACATAACAACACATGAGGAAATTAGATTTAAGCAAAGCACCTTTCCTCACAATTTTGCTAGTCGATTTGTGGTTATAAGTGAAGCATATATCATCAATATTAACATGATTTAGTTTGCAACTTGATTTGCAAATATAAGTAAAGCACATATCTATCCCTGACCTTTGATAAAGAATACTCATGTTTTGTGAGCCGCTTTCAATAACATGTTTTGTGGGCAAAACTACAAGTTCTGGTATCAAGCATGGCTCATTCATATCATCAAATTGTAAACAAATAATATCATACCATTCCAATAACGATGACACAATTTTAATGGGCTTCCACGCATCAACTACGACATGCTGATTTGTAGTACAAGTTAATGTACTTAAATTCGAACAATGTGACAGTAAGCTATAGGTATCACACATATCAGGGAAATTTGATGGTGCCGCAAATGAAATAAGTTGTTGCAAACAACTAGAATTGCCTAAAATAGCAAGTTTCAATTCAGCAAGTTTATCACAAGTTATGCATATTCTGTAAACAAGAAATTTGCCATCTATGCCATAATCACCAAATAAATTGAATTTAAAACAGTAGGCATAGGTGCAAGACAAAGACTTAAGAGATGAAATTTCAGAAATCTTATCTATAGCACAAGTCAAACTAACAGGCTCATTCAACATGATATAGCACAAAATAGTGGCAGGGGATATTCTAGCTATCACCTCCTTATGCGTAATCAGCACTGCATGATCAAAATTATAAGCATGCAATTCATCATACGATTCTACAATTGTGGCACATGGTGGTAGTTCACAAGAATTATGTATAGTAGGAATATACTCACAAATTTGCTCCCTTTCTTGCTGTAAAATCAGATCTGTACCATGGTCATTAGCCTCCTTAGAAGTAGAAACATCAAAACTTTCACCTGATAACGTTGGTATTTCTACTTGTTGCTTCCCTTCTTCAGAAGAAACCTGAATAGCGCATGGAACAACAGCAACAGGACTAATCGAAGTAGATTGGATTGTGTTAGTAGAATCATCCTCACATGTGCTATCCTCTACTTCACTCGAATTTTCTTGTGTTTCTTTCACATGCTTAGGGTGTATGCTCTCATTCAGGTTTGGTGCAGTGCATGCAACAGGAGTAGCATTTAACTTTGTGGGAGCTTGAATTTTGGTTGATTATCTTCTCTGTATCTTTCATTCAACTTCTCGTGAAAGATTATGTAAACATGACAAAGAATCGAATTCTTTACAAGATATCATGATCTGAATGTCAAAATTTAGTCCAAAATAAAAGTTATTCATGCGAGTCTTTTCGGTCTCTTCTAACCCAGAACACAAAGATCTATGCTGAAATTCTTGGTAATACTCATCCACTGTTTTACTACCTTGCTTTAGATATTCCAATTCATTTAATAATTGACGAGCAACATATGAAGGGACAAATCTAGCTCTCAGAATTTTCTTCAATTTTGTCCATGTGCTAGGAATGTCTTGATTTTTACTCATATAATCATTCCACCAAAGAGCAGCAAATTCAGAGAACCCACTAGTAACAACCCTAACCTTACCATGCTCAAGAATTTTATGTTTATCAAATGATTGTTCGATAGCTAATTCCCAAGTAAGATATCCTTTAGGATCATATTTACGACTAAAAATGGGTACGATAAACTTATTTTTGGTACATGTGCTATGCCGTCGTACCTCCCGTGGTGTTGAAGCTGTGCTCGTATGTTCTTTATATCTCGGAGTGTGAACTATCTCTTCTCCTAGGATGTTGTTGGCCCAAGCACTACGACGTTGAGAACCTGCCATTGTTAGTGAAGACAAGAAACAAAATCACAAATATAATGTTCCTATCACTACGTAGGACGTGGTGCAAAGTCGCTCAACTCTCAAACCTTAATCAAAGCTTTTACAAGTTCTTACCGTGCAGCAGGAGTTGTCGGCCATTGGTGGTGTCAAAAGTTTTCCAAAGCTTGGATAAAGCGATTGCTAAGGGACCGAACAAACGTATGATGTAGAATATGTGGAGCTAGGTAGGCTTCATTTGTTTCCTATGCAATCTGATAATTCTAGTTATTGTAATGATAAGTAATGATCCAAACTAGAATTCACAAGCCTTAATTGCCGATCTCAAAGATATAAGAGAATTTCAAGACAACACATGCACAAAGGTAATGAAACTTAATGCAACCAATGGAATGAGCTAAATAAGAATAATTTCAACTCCAAAACTCGTGTTGCATATGTTATGGAGAGACGCTAGCTAATTTACTTCAGAAAAAGTAAAAGGGCACAAGATTGTTCACTATTTAATACAATTGCACAATCTGAAAATAACAAATACAAATTAGGGTTTTGCTCAATGTAGTGCTGCCAGCCACTATGCTGTTTTCTTTTCTTTTTCTTCTTTTTCTTATTTTTTGGCCTTTTGGCTCTTTCTTTCTCTTTTTTTTTGGGACTTTTGGCCAACACTAGTATGAGCAAAGTTTTGAAATCCCTAACTTGATATCACAAGATATACGATAGTGCAACGTATCAAGAGGAGCAACCCCAAGCAATTTCAAATAGCTAGCCTCAATTGAGATCAAAGTATTCGCAAAGAATGAATTGGTTCCCAAAGGTATGTGCACTGATATTTTGGACTTTTATGGTTGTGGATGCTACTGGACTTAACCAACTCAAAGGAACAAAGCTAGAACAAAAATTAAGACAAGAAACCCAAATTCGGCCAGAACAGTGCAACAAACTTGTCGCTGCAATTAAGGTATAAAAATCACCGAATCTAGTTTGCTCACAATGTAACAAATTAAAGGTGATGTTCTAGGCTTTAAAACAAGTATATGAACACACAATTTAAAGCTCGTATGTAGAAGTTATGGCCAAAACACTAAGGTGCACAGATTTGACAAAATTCAGCCAATCTGACCAAATCTGAATCCGAGTCAAATTCGGTTTGAAGGAGTCTGAATCACGAAGGACACCCAAAAATGTTTTTTGTAGAGGACTCTTCAAGGATTCAGGAAAGTATAAAAACTTCTCAATCGGAGTTCGGATGTAAGAGTTATGATCAAAATACCGAACCGATCTGGATTGAAACTGCAACTTGTTTCTCCAATATCACGTCCAGATTAATCAAACTTGGAGAAGGAATTAGAGTCCATGTACAACTAGGTTTTTGTGGAGCTTGTTCTAAGGTTTTAGGAAAGTGCAAAAACACCAGAATCCGAGCTTGTATGCGAAAGTTATGAACAAAATAAAGAACTAGACAGATTGAAATAAAAGCTACGCGAAGGAATAACGATCAGTAATTAAAACAAGGACTCTAATGGATCAAAACCAAACAAAACACACTAAAATACCAGATTGAATCTAAAGGTTGAATTTTTGTGGAGGATTTTCAATTTTGGATAGAAAACAAAAACTAATCTAGGGTACTGAATCTCTCACCGAGCAACTTGGTGCTCTGATACCACCTGATGTGTTTTTGTTGTCCCGATCTTTCGATGAGTGAGATAATTTCGATTTGGTGGAACTGACTTTGACGATACGACTACAACGTACAACGATGATGCACCTTAGCAATCGCTAAACCAACTCCGGAGGGTTATTGATCTTACCGTTGGCACGATCAACCTGAACACGAGGTTCAATTCTTGCAAGCAACTGAAGAACATGCAAGAACAATGGTAAAAGCAATCTGAAATTGTGAATATGAATGAAGGCAAAACAAGGGTGGGGTTCTATTGAAGATCTTGACAAGGTGGCCGTCTAGCATAACTTGAAGACTTAAAGTTTGCACTTGGCTAAACTAATCAAACAAAACCCAGCCAAGCCTTAGATGAGGGTGTGGCTACCTATTTAAGGAGGAGAGGAGGCATGGAAACTCAGCCAAAATAGTTGGAGGCCGACTACAACTCAAATTTCAAGGCCCAAGGCCCATGTCAATTCGGACTAGAAAAGTGATGTCACTTGTTTTGCAGATTCCCATCGATTCACAAGGAATTTGGAAACAATTTTAGATCCATTGGAAAGTAGGCTTGATAAACTTTCAATCAAGTATAAGAACTCTCCAATCAGACACCGTATGCAAAAGTTATGCTCGTTTTACTTTAGGCTGGTTCCCGAGGCCGAATTAGATTCCATAACGTGAGGGATTTGATATCTCCGTCTTCTAGGCCCATGGGTGACGTGATGGAATTGGTCCAATTTGGTGTAGACGTATCCATAGTAGTGATGTCCTCATCACATCATGGGGCATATTCTAGGTCAAGTCCAGACAAAATATGGAAGGTGAAGCGCCTTTTCCCGCTCGAGACAAAATTTAGCATTGCTTCCTATAAATACAAGGCTTGGTGCAGGCAAAGAGGCTTTCTGTGCACTGCACACACCTGCCCCTTCTTCTTCTGAGTTTAGACATTTCCGCAGTAGTCTTTTCCACTAGGGTTAACCACCACCGCATTCTTAATTTCATGCCGCCGCTCATTCCTTTCGAAGATGTCTTCTTCTTCCTCCTAGAGCGCTCCCGTGCAGCTCTCACCCAAAGATTGGGCTACCTCGATAACGATGGAGCAGCGCTTGGAGGAGTTGGTTATTTCTGGAGTCCTTCCTCCCTTGACATTGACTGCGTGCGTCCAGCCATAGGTGAATCCTTCCCTACTCTCCAATCTGACAAGATTGTGGTTTCTGAATCTTTTTCCAGCGCGGATTTGGCCTCCCAAGTAGCGCTTTCTTTCGTGGTCTTCTCCACTTTTACAAAATTGAATTAATCAACCTGAATCTCAATTCCAGTCTTCAAATTTCCATCTTTGTTCATCTGTGCGAGGCGTTTCTTGGAATTCGCCCACATCTTAGCCTTTTCTGCCACCTTTTTCTTCTTAAGCCTTACCCAAGCAAGAATGCCCCTAAGGCAGTTGGGGGTGTCGGCTTCCAACTACGCGACGGGCTAAAGAAGGCTTACTTCTCCATCCCCTTCAAATCCTCCAACAAGGGCTAGCATCGGGAGTGGTTCTACTACTCCAATCCCGATCCTTTTCTTCCCCCCTACACCGGGCTCGCGCCCACATTCTCGGCCTCTTGGGTCACGACCCCTCCGAGCTGCGATATGGATCAAGTTGAAGATTTCCTGAAGCTAATCAATGACCTGAAGGAGAAAGGTCTGACTGGGGTCAACATTGATGTCAGCTTCGCACGGCACCGGGTACAGCCTCTCAAGGAGAGGCCCCACCTGGGGTTTGAACACACTGGGGCAAACAATCCCACCCACGAGGTGCCCGAACCTGTCCCCAGCAGCGTGTTGGTCGATTGAATGAACGACCTCTTCGCCTCAGGCACCGCGGTCCTACTCAAGAATCACTCGAAGCCTTTCACCGCAACGCGCCCCCTCCTGCGGTGAGCATTTTTGTATTTGCTAGTTTCTGATCGCTGACCTTTAGTTGGATGCTAACTGGTTCTGTGCTTTACCACCTTCTTTAGGATCGAATTGTCTTATTTTCCAACGCTCCCATTCCCCCTGTCCCCCAGCACAAAAGCGCCAAGCGAAGCGGCATGCCAGTCCTTCTACTGAAGGGCCGAGTGCCGAGAGGGAAAAGAGGCTAAGAATTGAGGAGGTTCCAACATCTCCGCATCTGTCCAGTGGACCTACAATTAAGGAGCCCACAGCACCGCACATGGTGGGACCGGCGGCACACATGGTGCCTCCAAAGCCTTGCATAGAGTCAGGCACCAGAAGGGAAAGGAGCCAGCGGTCAGAGAGGCTCATAAACCGCCCCGCCCGACTGGGAGCTCAGTGATCATGGATCCCGCAGCTTAGCCCTCAGCGCGGTCGTCTCCTCCCTGTCCCAGGTTTGACATGAAACCGGATCCACCTCCGAGTGGTTCTGCTGCTCGCAGAGTACCTAGAGTTAAAATAAGGAAGTCCGACTGGTTAGCCTCCCTGTCAACTCTTATTCCTGATCTGCTGGATTTCACCTTGACTTCTTTCTTCTTTTTGCAGGGTGCCATCGGGCGAAGTCCCCGCGAATGCTCCGACTGAGTCATCCCAGGGAGCCTGGGACGAAAACGTCGGGGACCAAGAAAGGAGGGCCTCGCTGACCGCTTCCCTGCCTAGGGGGACTAAGGCTGTTCCAGATCCTACTGAGTCTGCTTTGCCGACTGCCGGGACCGAACCCGCAAGTGACAAGGCGGCTTCTGAATCCAAGATGCCTCTGTCGCCGCTGAACGTTCTGCCCGGGCCGATTACGAGGCCGATGGCCCTGGAGCCCGCTTCCTGCTCCTCTTTAGTCGAGGAAATCCCTCAGGAGCCCTCGTAATTTTCGCCCCGCCCCAAGCCTCCAGTGCGAATCATACTCTATAACGAGAGGGACGAGTGGGAGGCTTTTGGCAATGAGGATGAAGGGAAAATGAGGGAGGAGCTTTATCATTACGCCATTGAGAGCACCAGATTGATCCGGGTGAGCTGATAGCCCCCTTTTTTTTTCTTTGCCCATAGTAAGCTGCGCGTCTTCTTTAATCTTCCTTTTGTAATCTTCAGGCTCTGGGAGACTATTCCGAGAAGAGCGACAACATTCTTCGGGAGGTGCTTTTGAAACTCAAGCTGAGGTGGGAATACGAAGCTGACCTCGAGTGAGTCCATGCCGAGGGTTGGGCCGAGGTCGAACGGGTCCGGAATGAGGGCCAAGCTGAGCTTCGAAAGCTTCTGGCCCAAGTTCAGTCCTTGGAAGAGGAGAAATTGAACCTGGCAGGCTCCCTCCAATGTAGGTGTCTTCAATCGTCTTGTCGTGGGATTTGAATTACTTGTCTTCTAATTCTTTTTCCTATTGCAGCCCGAGACTTAGCCATCGCTGGTCTTTAAGAAGAGCTTAAGGCGTCCAAGGAGTAGCTCAAGGCACTGAAGTGCTCTGAATTCCAAGCCCGAACCAACTCAAAAAAGCTGGGTCGAGAACTGGAAGGTATGTTCCGCAACTTGGCCTCGCATTTCTTTACATTTGTAGCTCTTTTGATGATGATCCATGAGATACTTTGCAGAATACTAGAGGAAGGCACACGCGCAATTCTGCGTTCTTGGTGAGAAGATCAAATCTGTAGAAGCATCATGCGCCAGGCACAAAGAGGCTTCCGAGACGATGGTGAAGTTTTTGAACCCTAGAGAGGCAGGGCCAAGCAATGAAGATGAGGTCATCCTTCGGCTGACAGAGGGGCCCAAGAAGCTCCGGACCCATATTTGGGAAACAATGACCACGAGCGCAAGGCAATCTTTGGCAATTGTGAAGTCCTTGTATCCCCGAGTAGATCTTGAAGCTGTCAAGGAGGGCTTTGCTGGCACCGTTGATGATGATCAGGTTGTTGCCCTCTTTGAGAAAGTTAAGGACACGTCCGCCTCTTTGGTAGAAAATTAGGACTTGAGTCCTGTGTGATGTACGTGTAGAACTTTGGTTGTAATTACTCCATCTCATCTCCTGGAATTAACTTTTTAACCATAATGGCTTTGTTGTTTCCCAAGAGATCTCTCGAATTAATGCTTGCGTGCTCATTCGTGTCCGATCCAGCTTCTCATGCTAACACGGAATTGCTTCGGCTTCCGTGCTAGCATTTATTCGAAACTATTCGACTCCCACACTTTGGATATATAAGGGCATCACCACTATAGGAGCGATCACCCATCTCTAAGCCTTTGGTAGTCTTCAACTTCTTCTGCGAGTCTTCAATGGCTTCCCCATCTCGCTCTTCTGCGCCTGCCGACGAGGTCCCACCACCTCCTCCTCCAGCAAAAGAGCTGGTCTTCGGCTTTGAAGATGAGGCTCCGCCAGCGCCTACTAACGAGGAGGCCCTCCTCGCCGAGCTTTGGGCCGACTTCGAGCTCACCATGGCTGAGCTCGCGAGCAAGATCCGCTGCCCGCGACGCCGCTGACGTCGACATGCTGTCCGAGGCCGTCCCGAAGCTTGTCGAGGAGAGGGATGCCCTCATTGAGGCAGTAGGCCGCGCGCGCCGTGCTTAGGTTTAGCTGCTTGTAAAATTTATGCAATGTAATAATATATTCCCTCGAACATAATGTTCGATTTTTATATATAGTCTTAATGTCGTTTACTCTTTCTTCCTTACTGATTTTTGAGTTCATCGGAGTGGTTTTATCTCCTTTCGTTTAAGTGCTCTGCCCGACTAGTCTAACCCCCAGGCATCGGGTGTCGGCTCATGACTCTTTCTCCCAGGCACGCGCTTTGAGTGACTAGAGTTTGCCATTCATGGGGTCAGAGTTTCACTACTCAGAGTTAGCACACTCGGACCCGGTCTCAATCATTAGGAAAAAACGGTGAAAACAACTCAGAAGAAGGGTTGCACATGTGCAATATTATTAGGTGTAGCCCCCGACTTAATGCTTAATTGAGTATCAATTGAGTAGCAAGTCAAGAAAAAAAATTATTCATAATAATCATGATCAAGTATAAGATTCAAGAGTAAAAGCGACGTAGCTACTCTATGTTCCATGTATTGCCGATAACCACGCCGTCCTCTCGCTTGAGTCTGTATGCCCCTAGACGTGTCACCTCATCGATGATGTAGGGGCCTTCCCAGCTTGGGAAGGGCTTATGCTCATTTTTCTGATTCTTTCTTAGAACCAGATCTCTTTTGGAGAAAGCACTGCCTCAAACATTCTGATCGTGATAACGATGCAAGCCCTGGAGGTACCTGGCCGACTAGATTGCTGCAACATCCTTGGCCTCCTCTAGTCGGTCAAGATCTTCTAGCCTGTTTTCCTCCGACTCGGCTTGTGTGTAGCTCCGAACTCGCGGGGATCCAAATGTCAACTCGGTAGGTAAGACTGCCTCTAAGCCATACACTAGGAAGAAAGGTGATTGCCCAGTAGCCCTGCTGGGGGTAGTTCTCAGCCCCCAGAGCAACTAAGGCAATTCTTTTACCCATCGCGCAGCATATGGCTTGAGACGATAAAAAATCCTTACTTTTAGCCCTTGTAGCACCATGCCATTGGCTCGTTCAACCTACCCATTACTCCGAGGATGACCTACGGAAGCAAAGCAGATCTTGATGCTGATCTTGTCGCACCAATCTTGAAATTCTTCGCCTCAAAATTGGATGCCATTATCAGTGATAATTCTATTCGACACGCCAAATCTGACCACAATTTCTTGGAAGAATTCCTTGGCCTTGGCCGTTGTGATCGTGGCAACAGACTTAGCCTCAATCCATTTCATAAATTTATCGATGGCGACGAAGAGATGAGTGAAACCACCCTGGGCCTTCTTCAGGGGTTCGACCATGTTGAGCCCCCAAACTGCAAATGGCCAGGTGATCATAATAGCCTGCAGCTCCTGCGTTGGCACATGTATCTACCGAGTGAAGAACTGACAACCTTCACAGGTGTGAACGATGTCTTCCGCGTCTGATACAGCAGTCGGCCAGAAGAAGCCTTGACAATAAGCCTTGCCTACCAGAGCGCTTGACGCTGCATAATGCCCGCAAATTCTCGAGTGGATTTCTTGATGAAAATTCCTCCCTTCTTGCTTTGATATGCAGCGCCTCAGGACTTTGGAGGAACTCTTCCGAAAGAGTTCCTCACCAACCACCACATAGCTTTTGCTTCAGTGCGTGATGCGCTTTGCCTGCACGCGATCTTCGGGGAGCTTATCTTTCAACAAATAATCCAAACACAGAGTTGTCCAGTCAGGGTTGATGACCAAAACTTTCGGCTCGACTAGCCTTTCCTTTGGCTTGCCTGATTCCTACTGTTGGCTTATTGTGGGTTTATGGAGCTCCTCGACAAACACGCCAGCCAGAACTATTGCCCGACTGGAGCCTAATCTTGCGAGCTCATCTGCTGCTTCATTATCTCGGCGGAGTACATGGATAAGTTCCAGTCCGTCGAACTTGTCTTCTAGCTTATGTACTTCCTAGCAATATGCTGCCATATTGTCACCGACGCACGACCAGTCCTTCTGCACTTGATTGATCACCAGCAGCGAATCTCCGTGCACTGTCAATCGTCGGATGCAGAGCGATATGGCGATACGGAGCCCATGGAAGAGTGCTTCATACTCGGCAGCGTTGTTTGATGCCGGAAAGTGGATTTGTAGAACATACTTCAGTCATTCCCCTATTGGAGAGATGAGCACTACACCAGACCCCGTGCCGCTGAGCATGAGGGAGCCATCAAAGTACATTGTTCAGTTCAAGGATCGAGATGGCGAACAGAGGGGTGTGAATGGTCGCAAATAAATTTTCCCCCAAAATACTCCAACTAAAACCTCGACAAGATCGCTCAAAGGAAATCGTGAAAAACCCGAAAAACTAGACAACTATGTGTACCCCTAGCTTGCATAGATAAGTACCATAAAATATGTGAGGATTTTTGAGTCACAATCCTAGTTGTCTAGTGTCCAAAATAAGAAGGAATCAATTCAACTTTTGCTTTTAGAAAGGAGATCAATTCAAATCACAAAAGCCACTTTCAGAAAAGCAAAAGCAGAATTTCCAGAAGCTGTCCTTAATTTGAACAGGTGTTTGGTGGGTTTCTTATGCTCAAGAAATTTTGAGAATTTTTCTCTCTATGAGCAGATGAGTCATGAAGAACTTCAACAAGTTTCAGCTCAAAAATCCTTGCATAAAAAACATGAAAAATCTAAGAACACAGATAGTTAGTAACTTCAAGCAGAAAGTTTGGGGCTCAGTTTTCACCTTATGGCACCCAAACGGTGCAACAAGTGGACTCCAAAATTTTTATACAGATGCATATGAGAGTCCTGCACCTTCTCCAAAAATAATCACTCAAAAAAGATTTTTCTATATTTTTCTAAATATCAAATACAAATTGCTGTGTGAAGAACAAGTTATTGACAGAGTTGGAATTTGAAAGAAAAGATGATCTCTACTCAATCCAAGAGTGCAAAAGAGATGTAAAACCATATGAACACACTCAAAACATCTAAGATCAGCATTTAGATGGAGGGGAGGCAAATCCAAATTGCATGAATGTAAATTGCGGGAAAGTAAATACGTAGAGTAAATGCTGAATTTAAATTGCGTAAAGTAAAAACGAAATGTAAATGCGGAATTTAAATTCACAATATTGTAAAGAAATTTTTGTATTTCTGGTGGGAAGGTTTACAAAGCCTCACTTCATATGGGCAAAGCTCAAAGGAGCAACTCAAACCTTCAAGGGGAGGAGGCTACCCCTCCACCCCTATTTATACTACTCTTGGGCCACCTACCACCCTTGGATGAGTCCCTCAACCCTAGAGCACTCATCTAAGGGCTAGGATTAACCCACACACACAGCCATGCAAGGGCTAACCCAAAACCCACACACACACCAGGTTTTCTTGCACGGTTTTCAAAGCATACTATCTAGACCCGCTAACCTATCAACTAGACCGCAATCCGATGGCCCTCATTGATCCACGCGGCATCTAGCTAGCATCATCTCCTTTCCTTGTCTTCTTGACTTTCCCGGACTCCGTCTCCGATCATCTTCCGGTGATCTCCCGACCGTCTGGACCTCCGACGCCCCACGCCTAGTCCCAGTCATCCTCCGCCTCACCATGACCTAGCACCGTCGCCCTGCAACCATCAAAGACAAGGAAAAACCTTTCACATAGCAATGCCCACAAATATATTCAATGATTATCATAAAATCATTAATCATTCATAATTTCTCTCAACGGTCCGATGCTACTGCCCCTAGGCCGGTAGCACTAAGAAAAGCAACCAACACTCAAATTGCTTCAAATCCAATTCACTTCAAATCAAACTCAATTTCAAATCAAACCAAGCTCAACTCTTGTCAATTACTCATCACACACAAGGATAGACCTCCACATGGTCTTTCAATCTCCCAATTGATGAGTATATTGACAAACACATGAAAAGGCATAAGTTATGAGTTTGAATAAGAGAGAAGAAAGCAATTTGAATGCAAAGTCAAACTTGATCAAAAAAAATAGAAATCAAGAACATGATCAAATTGGCAACTAGAAATACTTATGATATATGAAAAATAGCACAGATTTACAAAGATCATAAGAATTAAGATGAATCAAGATGCAAAATGATGCCTTTTCTACGATTTCTCCCCCTTTTGGCAATATAGGCATCAAGATGACATTTTCTTTTCTCCCCCTTTTTTTGTTGTTTTTTTATGCAAATAATGCAGCCTAAGGGAGCTTTGAAGATTATCCATGTGACCAACAAGACAAGTTATGACACCAAGCTAAGTTATGGCAAAAATAGACTAGGCTAAGGCATGTCCAAGTGCAAATAAATATTTTGCTAGCAAGATTTAATTAAAACCATGTCATTTTTAGCAAGATTGAACATGAGCAACACTTGTCATTAGTTTCAAAACTAGAAGCAAAGCCATTCAAAGGATCAAATGGATAGCCTAGAGTTCAACCTACTCAACACTTTGGAGAATCTAGAAGTTCATACAAGGTCCTTCGAGCTTGTTTCTTGTATGCAAATTTTTCTTTGAAAGACATAGCGGGGTGCAAATGTTTGACATTATTTGCATTCTTTACCCACGTATGTTTTTTTTTGCATTGTTTAAAGCAATTGACTCAAGCCATAATCGATCATCTCAAGAGGAACTCTTAAGAGAATGATCTTGGTCATACACAACACATTCCAAGTTCATCTCAAGTGCAATGAGAAGCCATCTTGTGAATGTGAGGTGTTGAGTCTAATGCGCACAAAAAGAGTCAATTTTGCTTCACTTTCATTTTAGCATTTTCATTGTTAAGCTAGTGAAGGATTCTATAGGGACTCTAGAGAATTCCAGAATTTCACAAATCATGGCAAAAACACTTAGAGAAGAAACTTAGCAAGTAAACGCAACATGTTTTATCAAGTTTTTCTTTTAATGCTCATTTTTCAATTTTTTTGTAAGCTTAGCAAGATAAATGAACTTGGACATATCTAAGCAAGTAATTTTCTTCATAATATAGCATGGTGTATAAAATGAAACATGGATCATTTGCATAATAGACAAAGCTCATAAAATTAAAAATCAAGTCTATATGCAATGCACGAGACAGATTCTTAAACTCCCCCTCAACATGTGATTCAATTTTAAGCAAAAATCTGGTTTAAGTTGAGTTATTAGCAAGATTAAGCTCAAGAATGGTTGAAAAGAACTCAATTAAAGCCAGAAACACAGAATGGAGGGAAGAAGTCAAGAAACTGTGAACTGGGTGGCTATAGAGTATAGAAAAGATGGTAGAGAACACTGTGGCTCAGACTCGCTCTCATCTTTCCCAATGACTAACATAGGAAAGCTGCCTCTAGATCCCAAACTAAGGAGTGCACATGCACTGCTCTACCCAAGGGTCCAACACCGCTAGACTTATAAGACTGTGAGGGAACTCAACCTAGAGAGAAGAGAGAAAAGTTAATTAAGCATGATAGCAACCTAAAGCACAAGATGAGAGGTCCATGCAAAAGCATGTCAGAAGTCTAAGTGATGTGAACTCATAACTCTAAGGAATAAAACCCATAAGCACCCAAAGCAATACAAAAGAAAGGAAAAACTGAAATAACATTTAATACATTATATACAGATTAGCTCCCCCTCACAGAAGGCCATAAGGGCACACAACTCCAAGCTCACTCCTCAAGGCAACAAACCTAGAGCTATCCAAAGGCTTGGTAAAGATATCGCCAACCGGTGGTCACTCTCCTGGCCCAAGCACTATGTCTCCTTTCTCCACATGGTCTCTAAGGAAGTGATATCTAACATCAATGTGTTTGGTCCCGGAGTCTTTGACTTGGGTTCTTGGCAATGCAAATAGCGTAAGTGTTATCACGTAAAAGTGGAACACTCTCTATCTCTAACCCAAAGTCCCGAAGGTCGATCTCATCCAGAGCACTGCTCTGACAACATACTCGGCCTCGGTGGTGGGTCATGCGACTCGGACTGCTTCTTAGATGATCAAGAAACAAGAGAAGTGCCAATGAATTGGCAAGTGCTAGAAGTGCTCTTCCTATCTATCCTACAGCCAGCAAAGTCAGCATCGAAAAAGGCTCTAAGGGATAGACAAGAGGAAGAAGAGTACCTGATACCATAGTCAATGGTAGCTCGAAGATACCTGAAGATGTGCTTCACCGCCTGGCGATGAGAGGCGCGAGGAGAAGCCTGGAAGCGAGCGCACATACACACGGCAAAGTGTATGTCCGGCCGCGAGGCAGTAAGATACAAGAGAGAGCCAATCATGCTCCGAAACTCCTTTTGATCAGCAGGCTCACCATCCTCATCGGGCTCGAGGACAGCAGTGGTGGCCATAGGAGTCATCACAGGTTTCCCATCAGACATATCAAACCGCCTCAGGAGGTCCCGAGTGTACTTACCTTGGTGCAGGAAAGTACCCTCCCGAGTCTGCTTGATTTGGAAGCCGAGGAAGTAGCTCAACTCACCCATCATACTCATCTCAAATTATGTGCTCATCACCTCAGAAAAATGAGACACAAGAGATTGAGATGAGCTACCAAAGATAATACCGTCCACATAAATCTAGACGAGAAGGAAACGAGAATCCTGGTGTCTGATGAATAGAGTTTTGTCTACTAAACCCATTTTGAAACCATGACTGAGAAGATAGGACTTAAGCCTCTCATACCAAGCTCTAGGGGCTTGCTTAAGTCCATACAAGGCTTTGGAAAGCTTGTAGACATGGTTCGGGTATTTGGGGTTCTCAAATCCTGGAGGTTGCTTGACATACACCTCTTCCTCAATAAAGCCATTGAGGAATGCACTCTTGAATCCATTTGACAAAGCTTGAAGCCCTGGGATGCTGAGAATGCAAGCAGGATTCTAATCGCCTCTAGTCTAGCTACAGGGGCAAAGGTCTCCTCAAAGTCAAGACCCTCATTCTGAGAGAATCCCTGTGCAACTAGCCTAGCCTTATTGCGAATGACAACCCCATCCTCACTCTGCTTGTTTTTGAACACCCACTTGGTCCCAATGACATTATGACCAGATAGGGGCTCTACAAGCTTCCAAACTTTGTTCCTCTCAAAGTTTTTCAGTTCCTCATGCATAGCATTAATCCATGATTCATCGGATAATGCATGAGTAACATCCTTTGGCTCAAAAGAGGCAACAAAAGCAGAGTGAAGACAGAAAGAAGATAAGCCTGATTTTGAGCATGTAACACGCTCAAATAGATCACCAATGATCTGCTCAGGTGGATGAGAACGCTGAATGTGACGAGGAGGTCCAGAGGCAGAAGTGGCCTCTACCTCTTGAACAGAAGAGGAAGGAACAGAGCCACTTGCTGAAGGAGAGTCTGAAGGCAAAGGCTGATCTTCCTGAGGTGCAGAAATGGAAACAGGAGGCACCTCAGGTGTAGAGGAGACTGGATCAGATGGAACACCATCATCTCCATCATCCTCACCCTCTAAAAAGATGGTCTCGGAGGGATAAGAAGAGCCTGAAATATGAGGTCTAGCTCCTGGGCTAGCCTCATCAAAGGTCACGTCACAGGTCTCTATGATCCTATTCGCATCACAACTCCAGACCCTATAGCTACGAGAAGAAGTCGAGTAACCCAAAAAAATACCATCAGAAGAACGAGACTCAAACTTATCTAGGTTACGGACTTCAAGATAAAACACTTGCAACCAAAAACGAAAATGAGAAACACCGGCTTTACGCCCATACCTCAACTCATAAGAAGTACGATACAAATGTGCTCTCAAGAAAACGCGATTGGAAACATGACAAGCAGTAGCTATAGCCTCAGCCCAAAACTTCCGAGGAGTACTGTACTCGTCTAGCATCGTCCTGGCCATCTCAACCAGGGTCCTATTCTTCCTTTCCACTACGCCATTTTGTTGAGGGATGTATGGAGAGGAGAACTGATGCTCTAACCCAGACTCCACACAGAATCTCTCAAAGTAGGAGTTCTTGAACTCTGTGCCATTATCACTGCGTATAGCTCGTAATGCACTTGGAAGCTCAATAGACAACCTACTAACAAATCCCCTGAAGTGAGAAAAAGTCTCATCCTTCGAGGCCATGAAAAATACCCAAGAATACCTCGAAAAATCATCAACAATGACAAGGACATACCACTTCCCTCCCGATCAAGACTCTAGCCGACCAACAAGGTCCATATGTAAAAGCTGTCTGGTGCATCACCACCACTACGGTGGATGGAGGATGAAAGCGATAACCATCTTGCCATGTCGGCGGGAGAGCAAACTAAGTCTTTGACCATCTTGAGTTTGGGCAAACCACGAATAAGATCGTGGTACGCTAACTCGGTCAAATGATCAAAACCAATGTGACCAAGTCTCCTATGCCAAAAGGAGAGATCACGGGACTCGATAATCAAACACCGAAGGAGTCTCCAAAAAACAGAAAAAATCAGCATGAAAGACTCTCCCAAATCTAGAAATCCCGCAAACTAACCCTCCTAATGAATCAAGGATTCTACAAGCTTTACACTTAAAGCTTACCTCGAAAGAGTCATCGATAAGCTGAGAAACAGAAAGCAAATTATATTGCAGCTTACTCACTAAGGCAACGTCCTTAAGAATAAAATTTTCATTAATGCAGATGGTACCTTTAGTAATGACTCTACCTGAAGAAGCATCCCCAAAAGTAATCAACTCATCACCGGGGGCTCAGACTAGGGAAGAGAACCAACGAGAGTCTCTGGTCATATGGCGAGAACAACCGGAGTCAACAATCCAAACATATCCCTTCCCCATCCGACGAACCTGATCAAGTCAAAAGAGAGAGAGAAGATCTTGATCGATAAAGTGAGGACCTGAGAACCCAATACTAAATCACACGACGTCTCAAAGTACCAGCCATAGAGGAAGAAGACTGGACTCTAGTGTCTCTCTGACGCTCGACTCTCACAAGATCAGAAGAAGCAACTCTAGTAGAATATGTAGGAGCTATCACTGGTTTGGCCCGCCGTGGTGCAGAGGCCGGACCATCCCAACAAGGCTGCCTAAATCTCCTACTTGAAAACACCTCACACCGCTGATATCTACCTCGATGGGAAAAACGAGGAATATCAAGAGGACGGCGGAAAGACTGACCACGAGCAACTCCAGGACTAAAACTCGACTGAACAACATGAAAATCGAGTCCTGGATGCTACCCAAAAATAGGCGACTCTCTAACCTGTCTAATAGCAGTGTGTGCCTTAGAAGCACTCAGAGTTTGGGGATGACTTTGAATACCCCTAAGAGCAGCAACACGCTCACGCCTCGTGATCTTGGCGCGTCTAAAACAGAAATCTACTAGGTGACCATCCTTCTTACAGAAGGTGCATGAATATTCGCCTTGCTAGAGGCGTATGACAGAGAAGCACTCTTCTGCTCAGAAGTCCCATGGACAACCCCAGCAGACCTAAACACAGTGGTACTCACCCTGGGAGCTACCACTATCTCTTCACTCTTGGATCCACGCACAATGGTAGGAGGATGAGTCCTAGCATGCTCCAAGTAGTCAAATCCTAGACTCTGATTAAATCTGCTAATTTTTTATTGGTCTAAAATGAGATTCAGTTTTTCTTACATCCTACAAACTTCTCGAGAGTGCTCATGAGATACTCACACTCCCGGAAAAGAGAGGCACAAGAAGAACAGGGGTGAGAGGAAGAAGAAGAACCAGAAGGAGAAGAAGAAACACCAGCACATGCATTTTTCTCCCTCAGCACGGCTGCCTCAATCTTGAGGGCCTCACAAGAAACACACGATGCTTCTTTAATCCTATGGACTTGTTCTTTTAATTTCTTCCTAAGTTCGACATGGATTTTCTCCAAGTCCCCCTCAATCACAGAATAATGCACGCAACTCTTAAGTGACTTATCTAGTAAGTCCTTATCAAGTTTAGCACACTTGACATTTAAAGCTTCATTGTCAAGTTTTAGTTGCTTACAGCCCTCACATGAGCTGACAGGGTCCTTAGAAGTATGCATTTCAAGTTCATCATTTCTAGTAGAAAGCTTCCTAAGGTGAACGCTCATGGCATCTATTTCAGCAAGTAACTTAGGGCAATTTTCACATGAAGGAGTAGCATGTGCATGAAGAAAACTAGCATCTAGAGAGGAGATATCAACAGAACAAGTACTAGCATTCTTCGACCTAAGACTTTCAAGTTCAGTTTGCACACTATCATGCAAAGTCCTTAGGTTCTCAAGCTCCACAAGTAAAGCATCACGTAAAGAACAATCATCAGTGACTCGGGAGGGAGAAGATCTAAGAGAAGCTAACTCCCGAGTCAAAGTATCTACTTTCTTCTCAAGCTCCATAACCCTAGCTCTAGCTCTAGCATGTTTTCCTAATTTCCAAAAAGCTTCATTGAGCTGGTCAAAGGAAGGTACCTCGTCCGAATCGCTGTAAAGCTCGGAGTCGCTGATGTCGTTGGTGTTCGCCATGAAGCACATGCCGGAGAAGTCGTCGCCGCCTTTCTTCTCTTGCGGATCCTCGCCTTCGTTGCTCCATGTCTCCGTGTCGGAGAGGTTGATGTTGTCGAGGGCAGTGAGGACACGGTGGAAGATCTTCTTGTTCTTCGAGAAGTTGTGGTACTTCTTCTCGTCTTGCAAGCTCCTGGCCGGAGGCTTTTGTTGCGGTTCTTGTCGATGTAGTCATTCTTGCGGAACCACGGAGTCGTTCTTGCCCTTCTCGATTTGGGACAATTAGCTCGAATGTGGTTAGGGCCGCCACATTGAAGCGGTGATCCCACCACCTCTATTCCTCTCTCTCACCCTCTTGTAGGCATGAGAAAACTTGCGAGCTAAAAGAGCAAGCTCGGTTTCGAAACTTATCCGATTGGTCATCGC
Organism: Guadua angustifolia; assembly: GCA_036346375.1. Taxonomy (NCBI): domain Eukaryota; kingdom Viridiplantae; phylum Streptophyta; class Magnoliopsida; order Poales; family Poaceae; genus Guadua; species Guadua angustifolia. The sequence goes on from CM070510.1 coordinate 35,097,203, forward strand.
TTAGCTCGCAAAGTGCGAGAGGGAAAACCAATGAAGAATCAAGAGAAGATCCAATGGGATCGGTGACCAAGGCCATCGATGTGATTTAGCTCTTCGCGAGAGACGACGTCGATCTCATGAGTCTTGAGTCGGGAATAGAGCCCGTCAAGAGTCAAGGTCGATAAGTCGGTAGTATCCTTGATGGTGGTCACTTTCATTTCCCAAACACGAAGATCGAGTGCGGTCAAGAAGTGACGAGCATTATCCGAGTCAGGGTATGTGTAACCAACTTCCCGGAGATCACTCAAAATTTTAGTAAATCGACCAAAACACTCGTCAAGACTCTCACCAGCGTGTTGTTCAAACTTGTTGTACTCACGCTTGTGTTGATCCTGCCTCACGGTCTTGATTTGGGTAGTGCCCTCATGGTATGCATCGAGGGTCACCCAAATCTCAAGAGCGGATCGCAACTGAGAGATCCGATCATACTCACTTGCGGCCGAGTCCTCAGATGAGAATGTTCCTCGCCTTAGCATTTGCCTCAATGTCACCATATTGCGGTAGTGACGTTCTCATCGGCAGGAACCTCATATAGGAGCTTCACCTTCTGCCATATTAGGAAGCCCTGGGCAGTGATGTATGACTCCATCCGGGATTTCCAAAAAGAAAAATCGACACCACAAAAAATGGGAGGCTTGGTGGAATACTTGTTTGTCGCCATGGCTCTCGAGACCGGTCAAGGTCTATGGAAGAGCAAAACCGGCTCTGATACCAATTGAAGGATCGAGATGGCGAACAGAGATGGGGTGAATGGTCGCAAACAAATTTTCCCCCAAAATACTCCAAATCAAACCTCGACAAGATCGCTCAAAGGAAATCGTGAAAAACCCGAAAACCTAGACAACTATGTGTACCCCCAACTTGCATGGATAAGCACCATAAAATATGTGGGGATTTTTGAGTCACAATTCTGGTTGTCTAGTATCAAAAATGAGAAGGAATCAATTCAACTCTTGCTTTTAGAAAGGAGATCAATTCAAACTACAAAAGCCACTTTCAGAAAAGCAAAAGCAGAATTTCCAGAAGCAGTCCTCAATTTGAACAGGTGGTTGGTGGCTTTTTGCAGCTCAATAAATTTTGATAATTTTTCTCCACATGAGACGAAGAGTCATGAAGAACACCAACAAATTTCACCTCAAGAATCATTACAGAAAAATCACCAAAAATCAAAGAACACAGATAGACAGAAATTTCGAGCTGAAATTTTGGGGCTCGGTTTTCACCTCATGGCTCCCAAACGGTGCAACAAGTAGACTCAAAATTTTTCTACATATGGATATGAGAGTCCCACACATTCTCCAATAAGAATCACTCAAAAAGGATTTTTCTATATTTTTCTAAAAATCAAAAACCAAATACTGTGCGAAGAACAAGTTCTGGATAGAGTTGGAACTTGAAAGAAAAGATAATCTCTACTCAATCCAAGAGTGCAAAAGAGATGTAAAATCAAATGAACACACTCAAAACATCCAAGATCAGCATTTAGAAGGAGGGGAGGCAAATCCAAATTGCAAGAAAGTAAATTACACGAAAGTAAATGCGTAAAGTAAATGCTGAATTTAAATTGTGTAAAGTAAAGACATAATGTTAGTGCGGAATTTAAATTCACAATAATGTAAAGAAATTTTTGTATTTCTGGTGGGAAGGTTTGCAAAGCCTCACTTCATGTGGGCAAAGCTCAAAGGAGCAACTCAAACCTTCAAGAGGAGGAGGCTACCCCTCCACCCCTATTTATACTACTCTTGGGCCACCTACCACCCTTGGATGAGTCCCTCAACCCTAGAGTACTCATCTAAGGGCTAGGATTAACCCACACACATAGCCATGCAAGGGCTAACCCAAAACCCACACACATACCGGGTTTTCTTGCACAGTTTTCAAAGCATACTACCTAGACCCGCTAACCTATCAACTAGACTGCAATCCGACGGCCCTGATTGATCCACGCGGCATCTAGCTAGCATCATCTCCTTTCCTTGTCTTCTTGACTTGCCCAGACTCCAACTCCGATCATCTTCCGATGATCTCCCGACCGTCTGGACCTCCGACGCTCCTCGCCTAGTCCCGGTCATCCTCCGCCTCACTATGACCTAGCACCGTCACCCTGCAACCATCAAAGACAAGGAAAAACCTTTCATATAGCAATGCCCACAAATATATTCAATGATTATCACAAAATCATTAATCTTTCATAATTTCTCTCAACGGTCCGATGATACTGCCCCTAAGCCGGTAGCACTAAGAAAAGCAACCAACACTCAAATTGCTTCAAATCCAATTCACTTCAAATCAAACTCAATTTCAAATCAAACCAAGCTCAACTCTTGTCAATTACTCATCACACACAAGGATAGACCTCCACATGGTCTTTCAGTTGGTCTTGGGTGTGCGTACCCCGCGACGACGGTTGACCAAAGGGCAAGGATGTGCGATGATTGGGGATCCCAAATAAAGGCGGCGGAAGTGGAGGGAACCCAAACGGTTGCATGCGCTAAAAGTGATGGACTCATCCAGGAGCGCGCCAAGCATTAAAGAAGCACTTAAGGCCTGGTGCGCGCTCTAGGACGAGCCCCGGGGCTACTGTCGGTGTACTTCCAAAGCAGCTACAAATCCTTGCGACACAACTCCTAATCTCAATCTCTGAAATTCTTCACACAACTTCGGTTGGTCGCTTGCTACCATCATATTTACACTGTGGCTTTTACGACTCAGGGCGTCGGCTACCACTTTAGCTTTTCCAGGATGGTAATGAATTCCAACATTATAATCTTAATCAATTCCAGCCATCTTCTCTGCCTCATATTAAGATCTGATTGGGTGAATATATACTTCTAACTCTTATGGTCCGTATATATCTCACATCTATTTCCAATGAGATAATGACACCATATCTTTAAAGCATGCACTACGGCTGCTAATTCCAAGTCATGTGTCGGATAATTTCCTTCATGCGGCCTCAACTGCCTTGATGCGTAGGCCACCACTTTACCATTCTGCATCAACACACAACCAAGACCCTGCCTTGAGGCGTCATAATAAATGTCAAAGCTGCTTTGCACATCTGGCAATACTAACACAGGGGCAAACGTTAACCGCTTCTTTAGCTCCTGAAAACTCTTCTTGCACTCTGGCGTTCATGCAAACTTTTTCTCTTTCTTCAACAAGAGAAAAATCACATTTGCTGAATTTGGCATACAACTGCTATTCTCGCAACTTCTCCAAAACCAATTTCAAGTGCTTTGCATGCTCTTCTTCTGTCTTGGAGTACACCAGGATGTCGTCTATAAAGAGCACCACAAATTTATCTAAATACTCCATGAATATCTTATTCATCATGTTCATGAAGCATGCAGGGGCATTTGTCAATCGAAAAGACATGACAGTGAACTCATAATGCCCATAGCGGGTAGAGAATGCAGTTTTTGGAACATCCTCTGCTTGGATCTTCAGTTGATGATATCCTGATCGAAGATCTATCTCAGAGAAAACTCCTGCTCCTCTCAACTGATCAAACAAATCATCAATCCTAGGCAAGGGATACTTGTTCTTGACCGTTACTTCATTAAGTGCACGATAATCAATGCACATCCTTAGACTTCCATCTTTCTTCCTGACGAACAAAACTGGTGCTCCCCACGGGGAAGAACTTGGTCGAATGAAACCTTTCTCAAGAAATTCTTCAATCTACTTCTTCATCTCGACTAACTCATCGGTTGGCATCCGATACGGTCTCTTTGCTATCGGTGCTATTCCAGGTACTAATTCAATGACAAATTCGATGTCCCAATCTGGCGGCATGGGAATACTTCTGGAAAATCTATAACCACAGACACATCTTCTAGATTAGTGACCTTTACGCTATTGACCATTAACTGACCATCACAAACTACGGTTGCATGCACTTCCACTTTCTTGCCACTAGGGCTTTTTAGGGATACCACCCTTTGGTCACAATCCAAAATAGCCTTATGCTTGGACAGCCAATCCATTCCTAGGATGACATCCAAGGTTTGGGTATCTATCAGGATAAAATTTGCTAGGAACTCTATTCCATTCATAAGTAACTTAACTCCTAAACACCCAAGGCTAGACCGAAGTTCAGATCCTAAGGCTTGGACTAGAAGCACACATTTAAGATTCTTAATAGCAAAATTTATTCTTCATTGCAAAACTCTGAGAAACAAATGAATGCAAAGCTCCAGAATCGAATAAAACTGTAGCAAGTACTAAGTTAACCAAGAACTTACCCAGTACAACGTCTGATGCCTCTTGAGCTTCATCTGTAGTGATGTGGTTGATCCTCCCACGCACTGCCATCTGAGGTTATGCTCCTGCCTGCACTGGCACTCGGTTTCCTCCTGTCACTGGAGCCTTGGCTGGAGTAGTGCCCAAATTGAAACGGACCGGGGTAATTCCTCCCCTTTTCGGACACTTGTTGGCAAAGTGCCCTGGCTCATTGCATGAGTAGCATCTTCTGGCAACGGACTGTTGGCTTCCTGCCGGTGCATTGCCCCCTAGCACTGGTGTCTAAAAATTCTGACTAGCGGGGCGAGGTGTAGGAGTTAAAGTCTTGCCTGGCAACTGCGGCTGAATTCTGGTAAACTGTTGGGGAGACATCCTCAACCTGAATTGATTAGGCCGCCCTGTTTGACTAGCCATTCTGCGCTTGCGGTCCTCACCCAACTCCTTGCGCTTGTTCTCTAGGATCAAAGCCTTGTTGACCAACTCTTGAAAGTCAAGGAAATTGTGGGTGATCAATCCCACCTATAGTCCAGAGTTTAGTCCTTTCAGGAAATGTGACTGCTTGGCCTTATCTATAACCATATCCTCAGGAGCATAACGTGCCAACTGAGTGAACTTGTTCAGGTACTTTGCCACTGACTGGCTTCCTTACTTCAGAGCCCTGAACTCTTCCTTTTTCAGGTCCATCATTCCTTCTGGCACATGGTACTAGTGAAAGGTAGTTGAGAACTCTTCCCAGGTGATCCTCTATGGGGCTTCATGCGCGGCGCAATAGTTCTCCCACCACTCTACGGCAGTTCCCTCCAGCTGATGTGAAGCATACAACACCTTCTCGTTGCCCTCACACTGCGTGATGTGTAACTTTTCAATGGTTCTTAGCCAGTCATCGGTCTCCAAGGGATTGACATTACCTGAGAATGTTGGAGGGCGGGTTCTCATGAAATCTGATAACTTGGAGTAAGAACGCGGTCCACTGTTGCTATGCTGAGCGCTGTTGTTGACTGCAGCCTGACTTGCCACACACTGCGTCTGCTATATCATTGCTTGCATAAGCTGAGTCTGCGCTGTTAGAAAAGCTCCCAAGTTCTGCATGTCCATTGGCGGTGCTGGCTGCAATGGCGCTCCATTGCTAAAGTTGTCGCTCAGGTGAAGGCCATTTCCTGAAGCTCTGTTGTTTCCACGAGTGTTCACCATCTGCTGATTGCTTCTTGGGTTAGGAAAGGTAGAAGTAGCATAGATAAGATGCAAGAATTTCTAAGGCGGGGGAACATGTTAAACCCAAACTTAAGAACTTTATTAATTAACTTGGTACGGTTGCTTACAAAAGCCTAAGGGCTATGCAACACGTACTGCACACTCAGCAAACATTAAGAACCAAACTAAGCACACAACCTTAACGTCTATTACAAATGGTAAGACTATCTTATTGACGTGACTCGATACTTGAGTCTCGACTTAACTCTAAGACTCTCACTCCTCCAGCCACCCTGGCTGAGGCTGACCCAGCGCATACACCGGTGGGTGGGTTGGCGCTGGCGCAAACTGATTCTGGTGCCTTGCAGCTGGATGCACCTCCTGCTCCTCTGGCTCGAACTGGACCTCCTCTAGGTCTTCTTCTTCCTCCTCCACATCTGGCGGTGCTAGTGTAGCCTGGCACCCTCCTGCAATTCCTCCTCGAGCTCCATAATCCTCTCAGTGAAAGCTATGTGGGTATCTTGCAACTCCTCCTCCGTGACTCTGAGGACCTCATACACCATCTCAGCTCTACATTAGTGTCTCTGGCGTGGGCCTCCTGAGCCGCTGCCAGTTGTGCCAAGTGCACAACAGTGGCATCCTCCTCCTCTGCGATCCTCTGTCACCACGAAGCTCGTCCTGAGGGGTGAAGTCTGAACACAGTGCCGTCAAGCTCATGGGAGTAGTCATGACAGATCCTCCTTAAGGCAAGTCGAGACGCCTCTTGAATACCGATCTCAAAGGTGGTCCTCCTCACTATGATGTTGATGGGATGACTTGCTTTTTTGTTGTCTCTAGCATAGATCAAGAGCCTGCAAACCACTCCTCTTGTCACTTAATTGACGATCTAGTTTATGCCTCGGTACGTGGGTCTGGTGAAGCCTCCCAACACCTGAAGAACTCTCCACAGCTCTGCTGCATAGCCACCCTCACGCTCTCCGTACTTCTGGTGCCTTCTCATCTATTCAAAAGAGAAATAGATAAGTCCACAACTCTCGAACGGCCACGAGAAAACAAAAGTTTCAGCAAAGACAAGAAGCAGAGAATAAGAAGAGTCAAGAGTGTTATCTTAATCCAATTTAGGTTTTTCTTTAGAAAATAGTTTTGGACACTCCTAGGACACCACCATGCTAGCTAGGGCTAAAACCTACAGTCAGTATGCTCTGATACCACCTCTGTCGGGATCCGAATTCATCAATTCGAATCCACCGTGTTTTACCTGCACTAGTCCAGGATCAACGCTAGTGCACACAGCTTAACATCGGTAAGCATCACATCATACACAACGATAAGAATAATAAGACTTCATTTGTTAGTATAACTAGTGTATGATCTTATGATCACTTACATTATTCAGCCACACAGGGCTAGACTGGAAATAATCTAAGACAAATGTAGCGGAAATAGCAAAAGACGTTGGTGACTCATCAGTACACCACAAGCGGCCTGACAAGGCTTGGGCCTAGTGACTCGCATCTTCCTGAAATTCCTCCAACAAAGGCGAAGACTCCTCCACTGTCGATTTGTTGTTGATGGCAAGGATGAGTACAAAAACACTTAACAAGTTGTGCACAAAATGCATTTCTACCATAGCTATATGCAAGGCTTATTCCAAATAAATGGCTATGTGGTTTATTTGCAGTAAAGCAGCATTTATGAACATATACATTACATAGATTGAAAAGACAGTAAAACAAATACTAGCAATAAATAGATTCAATGATTCTTAAGTAAACCAAGTTTCATCCCTAAGTCAAGTTTCATTATCCACATGGCAACCTGTCATCCCATTCAGTTGTCCAATTAATTAACTATCCCTTGACTGTAATTCTGAGCATTGCTCAATGCCGCGAGCACGGCTATTCGAATAGTTTGTATACTCTGCAAAGGTTATGCACTTTACCCACATGATACAACCATGCACCACACAGGCGAATGATCATAACAAAGCCTTTACAATGCCTCGCTTAACCCAAAGACTACCCACGAGGTTTCAACACCGTGGACTGGTTATCACATCTAGGGCCCCCCTCTTGTGCCATGTGAGCCACCCTGTGTGAGGACTAGTTACCTCTACCCGGGTCTCACACACCACGATAGTACCAAAGCTAAGACATTGCAAATTAGTCAGCTAGGCTGCCCCATAACAAATATGTGGTTGCATGATTGACTCAGGTCAAAGGCTCGCAAGATTAAGTCCTTAGGGTGATCAAAACAAGACTTGCACATATCCTTTGCCCATCGGGCCCACCCTGGCACACTTGCCCTTGCCCCTTGCTCCAATCTAAATGATTACCAACCCAGTTGATTACCAAGCACCACGTGCTATCCACAAATCAACATCGTTACATGACCTACTCGCCACCACAACTCAATCTTTTTGTGTGACCACACATGACACAGAAGTTCATAACATTGTTCCATATTCCGTTAGTCATGATTAATTATCAACGATTCAGGTGTATGTGATAGCGTGGCATGGCTAAGCAATCTAATCCGATCTAACCATCCCGTGTTAATTTTAATATCAATCAACTTCATTAATCCCATCTATGATGAAAATTGATCATGGCATACAATTAACAAGATAGGGTGTAGATCAAAAGGTATGTTAGCTAATTCCCAATCTAGGTTGAAAACATTTGTATGCATGAAATATTATGCAATAACGTAAAAACAAATAGTAAGTTTATGAACATGGGTTCAACATGATCAAAGCACAACTTATCTTGGTAAAGCTTCTAATCTTGATCTAGAATCTGGTCTTGAGGTGTCGAATCCTCCTCCGAAGCGTCACACAGTTCAACATCTACGCGAATAGAAGAGGAAAAGTAAATAAATACCCAAAATAGAGAGTAAATGAATTGCAAAAAATCAAACAAAAGCCACCATTAGATAGATATCAATTTTACCAATTTTTAGAAATTTGAATCACCTCAATCAGAGTTCGTATGAGGGAGAATGATCTCTCGGAAGATTGAAAAATCATAAAAATTAGAAAATTAAAAATCAAATAATTAACCGAATTATTTTTATAAACGAAATTTGTATTATTGTGTCACGCTGACATCAGCCCTAATCCAAACCAATCGTGCGTTGACACGTAGCCCTCGGTACTGTTCCATGGATCCGGTGCACCGTGGGGCCGGTTCACCATGAACCAAGGCACTATGTCGTGCACCAGTTGATGCCAGCGCTGACATCACGTGCCACGCATCACCACTCGATTGGTCCCACCCAAGACAAGATCTGATCCGCACAGTGTTGATCCAACGACGCACGATGCGATTAGATCTAACACCGTTCCGATCAGATTCGATGATCACGGTCATCGGCCACGTGGCGAAGCGATAGCCACCCGATTCGATCCAACGACCGATGCTTACTGTCAGCGTACTCTACGCTGGGGTACCCTCTCCGTCGCTGGCGATCAACACGGCGGTCAACATGACAGACCCACGTGGCACCCGGCGGCGGTGGGCGAACATGCCCCGCTTTGGCGGTCGACCCACGTGGCCCCGGCGGCGGTGGCGAAGACGACGCCTACGCCGCCGGCGAAGCGATCCCGTGGCGCCGGCGAGCGGTGGCGAAACACGCCGCCGCTCGGTGTCCGATCCACGGGCGCCGGCGGCGGTGTGGGCGAAAGCACGACCGCTACGCCGGTGTCGATCCACGTGGCACCGGCGGCGGTGGCGAGCACGCCGCCGCCGGTGTCGATCCACGTGGCGCCCAAGGCGGTGGGCGAAACACGCCTTGCCGCTGGTGTCCATCCACGTGGCCCCGGCGGCGGTGGCGAAAGCACGCTCGCCGCCCGGCGGCGATCCACGTGGCACCCGGTGGCGGTGGCGAGCACGCCTGCCGCTGGTGTCGATCCCACGTGGCCCCGGCGGCGGTGGCGAAGCACGCCGCTCGCCGGCGGGCGATCCACGTGGCACCGGCGAAAGTGGCGTGGGCGCCTGCCGCCCCACCGCAAGACAAAGGTGGTGCGAGGTAGCTTCACCTCGAAGGCTCCTTCCCTGTCGTGCATTGCTCGGGCGGCAGGGGCAATGTGTCGACACATCAACTACAAGGATTTACGCTACAAGCCCATTCCTCGGACGCCTCACCAACCCGTCAAGAAGGGTCACATCCCAGCGGACGGTAGCGGCCATGCGTCGGCATTTAATGAGGCCGAGGAACGGACAAAGACGGAAGGGTAATAAATGTATGAAGATAAGCATGATGACCCTCCTTGGTACCGCCTGGGTGGCTCTGCCTATATAAGGGCCCTCGGGTGCATGGGGAAAAGGGGGTCAAGGTTGAAGAACAAGCAAGCGAGAGTTCCGTAGTAGAGCTTAAGGAGAACTTGTAACCCAAAGGCTTTGTACCGCATTCCTTCAAAAACACTCTTTAAACAATCGAAAGCAGAAGTAAGGCTATTACCCAAGGCAAAGGGGGCCTGAACCTGGGTAAAATCTTTATGTCATCCCTAGTTCATAGACGCCGGAAACCCTCACGTGGGGGTCTCTAGGGTTTTCACCCTCTAGGTTTAGCTACCGAAGACGCCTCCTTCAAACCAAACCCGGCTCAGAGACTCGGGACTGTCAGCGGAATACGCCGACACTTACTAATGGCAAACACTGTTGACCTAGTGACGTGGTGCAATCTCAATCGCTTATCTTCGACCCAACAGTGATCATTACGTAAGATGCGATCTGCTTCCCAGGGCGACGTGACTTGATCTGGAGCGTTCACGGACGATCCGACGGTTGGCGACGCTCGAACTCGACGATGGCGGTGCGGTGGCATGAAGTCACCAGACTTGAAGACGATGACCCGACTTGCGGCGCTACGGTGAGATCTCGGTGATGCGGAAGTGTGGAACGGGTGTGGCACGACAAGACGAATCTGGAATTGGGCTCAAAGCGGCGAAAGAAGCTCCCGGTGGTGAAGAAAATGTGGCGCAGGGGCTGGTCAACCTCGGGAGGGGGGGTCAACACCTTAAATAGCCCTCGGACCACGCGTACAGGCTCAAGAATCCCAACAGACATGGCGGCGGCATCCGGGTTCATTACGGCAGCGATGTCCGAAACGCACTCAGGGACAATGCTCGATCGCCGCCCGATCCTGATCGAATGGCCATGCGAGACTCCCACCGTGGCACGATCCCACCCGATAATTGCATCCAATGGTCGGGATGATTTAGGGTTCCGATGCTAATCCGACGGTGCCAAGCGATTAGGGTTTGGCGGCAGCATGGCTTGCTGTGATCCGTCCGATTGCGATCTAACGGTTAGTGGCGGGTTTTCTAGAAGTAGGCTAAATGGGCTTTGATTAGCTGCGGTTGGGATCGAAATCGGTAGCTTTATGCCAAGATGATTTTTTTCATTGAGCTAAATCGGGCTTTTTCTTTTAAAATAATTAGAGAAATTAATTTGATTTATTTAGGGCAATTAAAATACCAGGAAAAATCCAAGAAAAATATCAAAAATACTATGAGACATTCTGGACTCAAATAAAATATTTTTGGCAAAACTTTATTTAAACTTTATCTACATATAATTAGTTTTAGGCAAAAGGTTAATATACTTAATTTAAAGTAATTCCAATAAATCCAGAAAATCCACAAAACTCTCAAATGGTAATAAAACACTATTAACTAAATCAAGATGGTAAAATTTGGGATGTTACATTTGGCATCTATTCCTGAACCTGTCATAACAGTTTTTGACTAGTCAGCAAGATCAATGGGGACCTGCTTTATATATTTATTTGGCTGAGAAGTTGCCTTCAACTTGTCCATCTTGTTAGGCTGCTCAGCCTTACAAGGTTTATCTGCATCATCAGAATCTTTTAATAGTAATTGATCGACACTTTCTAATAATTTTCGATCGCAACTAAGTGCAATAGCCTAATTACCTTACACATTAATCATGCCTTTTGGATTAGGTATTTTAATGCTTTGATAGGCATGATAAGTGGCTGCCATAAATTATGTTAATGAAGGCCTATCCAAAATGGCATCATAAGCTTATTCAAAATCAATAATCTCAAATGAAATCAACTCCATTATGAAGTTATTAGCATCTCTGAAGGTGACAGGTAATACAATCTATCCTATCGGAGTTACCGATAGACCAAGTATAATCCCACAAAATGGATTTTTCACAGATCTAATCTTAGAACGAGGAATTCACATTTCATCTAAGTTATGAATAAAAGGTAAGTCTAAGGAACTCCCTCCATCAATTAAGACTCTTCCTACCTTGTAAGTACTAATTGTGGGAGAAATGTAACATCCCAAAATTTTGGTTTTCAAAAATTTATATTTAAATTAGCTTTCCAAAAATTTTACATCAATCTTATTTAATTAAAGAAGCTTAAGTTACAGTTTTCTAAATCTAAAACAATTTAATGTGCCTTTTGTGTGCATCAAGTAATTTAAAATTTAGTTTTTAAGTGTTCTTTGTATCTCAGGTAATTTTTCAAATTTGAGATTTGCTAAAAATTAATTAAAATTATTAATTTAAATATTTGGATGTTAATTGGATTTTTAATTTGAATTATTAATTGTTCGGGCAATTCTATATCCAAATTCCAATTCAAACCTTTCCTTTGAAATTCCATTTAATTTCAAAATTTATCCTTTCGAATTGGAGTCCAATCCTTTCAAATTGGAGTCAATCCTTCTGGTCATAAAGTCGAATTTCAAATTCCGGTCCTTATTCGAAATTTCACTCGAGTTTCAAAATACTCCAAAAATCTCAAAATTTATAGAATTAGGTTACAAATATTCTAAAATGATTATGTAAATTTTTCCAAGATTTATAGAATCCTTTGGTATTTTATCTCTCACGGTCTTTGGTTAAATCCAGTATATTCGTCCCGAATTTTATAAATTCCAAAACTCATCTAAATTCAGTGAAACTAATTTTATTGGGTTCCAAATAATCTCTAGTATTTTTAGAAATTTTTCCAAGATTTTTAGATAATTTTTGCTATTTTATTCCTCGGGCTTTTGTCCCTCCATTTCTTCCAACCAATGAGAAAGCGACACGTGGCCTTTCACTATTCATCTTCAACCTCCAGCCTGTGCTACTGTTCATGTCGCAGTTTTCCAATGCTGGCTCCATTTTCCAAACCCCATATCTCTTAGTATACTGCACCAAATCGCGTGGGAAATGATGCATCGCGACCGTGTCATAATGGGGAACAAGTTCCAAGTCGTTGCCTGTCCTCAATCCGCGCGTAGCAGCCGCAATTAAGCGTTAAAGGCAATTCATTGCTCGGTCAATATCTCGGGCTTCTCTCCACCTCTCGGGGCATGCGAGTACTTGAAATGTGTATCTTGACATCCTCTATCCCGTGCTCACCTTGCCCAGTTGATGCAGTGTCGTTTCCCCTTCCAAAACTCGAGAAAACCCGACGCCGGCGTCCTCCAAAGACACCGGTGAGCCATCTTATGCTCTGGTGAGTTTTCGGGTAATCCGACCGTGTCACTTTGTGCCTTTTGCTTCTGTGATCACAACCATCGGGTCGGATTTGATTTTCGTTGCAGTTTGACCCCGAATTTCAAGTTTGTTCGTCGTCGGTCGTCGCTCCGTTCGTCGTCGATTTCTCCCAAACCGGTAATCCCCAATCAAATTCCTTTTATATGTAGCCTAGTATGATCTTGCTCTACGCCGTGCTCTCGCTGGTTTTGAGAAATTCATTGTTCTATTGTGTTTTTGGCCGCCATGCCATTCGGGCCATTTTTGTCGCTCCGATCGTCCATGGCGCCGTTGCCCTAAGCCTCCCCGTGGTCGGCCATCATGCCCACGGGTGTCCCCTCACCCTGCTGCCCTCACCCCACCACTCGGCCGCCCTCCTCATGCTGCCCCCTCACCGGAACACCGCGCAGCCACGCCGCCCCTCGTCGGCCTGTTTTGGCGTCGCGTTCCTAGTCGGCTCGTCATGATTTTTAGTAATCCGACTACGTCACCTCGTGCCTTATGGTACCCTCTGTCTCCCTTTCAAATTTCGTGCAATTTGGTTCAGGGAATCAAACGTTACGGCTGCCCAAAGATCGAATCTTGCCGGAGGCCGTTCTCCCTCGTTTTTGCGAGTTTGGCCGTGAAATTTTTATGGTAGACTCCTGGTGGCATCCCCTACATGGTTCTCACCATATCACATGGTTTTGAACTCGGGAGTTTGCACAGAAAATTCTTTTCTCCTATCAGACTGCATTGCAGACAGCCGAAAACTTCATCGCGCGTTCCCCGTTGATACAAAAGGTAAAACTCAGATCCGTTCATGTCATATCGTGCCAAATGTTCCCAGATAGCTCTCTGTAAAATTTGGTTAGGTTTCATGCAGTACTTTATTAGTTGTGACCGTTTGATCCATTAGCTCCGGGAGCCGTTCATCGGCAATTTGTGATCAATCCGGTGGGTCGCCGCCAAATCCGCCTATTTGGTTGAGTTCATCTTGTCGCGTTCTACGCGATGGACACTTCCCCTTTGCTGTTGCATCTACCAAAATTCTTTTTATTCGTCGGTCGCCGCCTTTTGCCGCCGCCGGACGTCGTCTTGTGCCGCCAACCATTTTGGTTCGTCGTGACCATGTCATGACCTCGCTGCCCTATTTTTCAACCGATGGTTGCCACCTTGTAATCTCATATGCGTTCCGTCATCACTTTACCTTCATCGTTAACGTTTTGTTGTTAACGCTCCATCGTTAACGTTCCATCGTTAACGTTCCGCCATTAACGTTTCACCGTTAACGTTCCATTGTTAACATTCTGCCGTTAATGTTTCGCCGTTAATGTTCCATCGTTAACGTTCCATCGTTAACGTTCCGCCATTAACGTCCCATCGTTAACGTTCCACCGTTAATGTTTCGTCGTTAACCTCCCGCCATTAACGCCTTGCTCTCATCGCAGGCGTGCATTCAAGTAAAGGCCCTAGTGCGATGTCATCATCTTTTCTATCGCCTTGATGTGATCTAGCTCTATCACCTTGAGTTTAGCCCGTCTTCTTATCATCGCCGTCTTGTCATCGTCGAGGTTTTCCATCGATGTATGACTGAACCCTATATCGAATCGCAGAGGATGTTGACCCCCCTTGTTCTTGTCTCATCTTTGAAATCTAATCTGCCATTGATTGGGAAATCATTCATGGACTTGGTCAATAGACCATTGGCCCATATGTCACCTCCCATATCAAACCCTAATCTCTCTCTCGCATCAGCTCTATCTATTCCATCAGTCAACAAAAGTCAACACCGTGCCTGAGCTTAGTCCATCGTGAACCAAATCATCCTCGTAGACCCGATCTATAGATCGAGAGTCCATATGTCAATATCTGTTCAATCGAGTTAATTAATCTCGAAGGATATTCCCTGGAATATACTTCGTTCTTCCCTAATTATCAGTCGTAACCTTCTCGATAAATCTTCTGAAAGCCTGTTCTCTTTCATCCCATCTTTGATCAAATCTATTCAAGTTCCTAAATTCAATCCCTTTCGTTCAGTACCAATATAATCTTAATTTGGAGTTTATTTGAATTGCCTTTTGAGATTTGTTGTATTTGTGCTTCTTTGCCGTTAGACGTGTCGTCCAGAAGTTACCCGAAGTAGCTGAAGAACAAGGAAGTCGAAGCATTCGATTGAAGAGCCAAAGGTTGAGGAAGTCGAAGATCAATTTAAAAGAGTAAAGAGCAGTTTATAGCAAGTGCCAGGCAAGTTGTGTTTTGATCATATTGCTCCTATTTTTACAAATTTACTTTGATTCAAATTATTGCATGCTAGTTCAAGATTAAAATGATTTAAATTAATTTGGGAATTAGTTATTCAACCCAATTGCTAAATATCACCTTGCCATGATTATTTGTATGTCATAATTCATTTGTCACCCTAAAATGGTTGATTATTAGTTGGTTGTTATTACTTGCCAACGTGGGTTGGTTAGACCGTGTATAATTGCTTAGCCATACCATACAACTCATGTCTTTTGAAAATGAAAGGATAATACTGATTAATGGATTATGAAATGTGTTTGTGAAATTGTGTGACGTGTTGCCACACGATGATGTTGATATGTGGAACCAGAGTGGTTCTACATGGATGTTGAGTTGTTGTTGGCATTGTGTTGCGCAATAATCAACTGGGGTGGTAAAATGTTTTAGACCGAGGCAAGTGGCAAGAGTGGCATTGGATATGTCACTTTGGTATTTGGCGGTGTTGTTGGTGAATTATGTGATGGTACTGTTGGTGAATTATGTGATGGTATTGTTGGTGAATTATTCGGGGTAGTCTTGCCTTGGTCACCCTAAGGACTTAACCTTGCAAGCCTTTGAACCGAGTCACTCGTACAACCACATGTCCGATATGGGACAGACCTAGTTTAGTAGGATTCTGATATCTCACCTTTGATACCTCGGGGTGGCGACCACGAGGGGTGATCAGATGGGGAGCGTACTGTCTTGTGGCTTGGTACCCATCCAACGGTGTTCGCCGGTCCTATACTTGGCTCGGTGTGAGGGAAGTGATAGTGAAGGCAACACGGAGAGGTTCCTAGGTTGAGCTAGAAGTTTCGAAAGGCTTTGTTATGATCGCCATTCGATACTCTTGTATGGCGATTCACGGCTAACGTGGTGAGTTGATTGTATCTTGTGGGTAAAGTGTACAACCTCTGCAGAGTGTAAAAACTATTCGAATAGCCATGTCCGCGATATTGGACATTGCTCGGGGATTACATTCAAGGGTTAGATTTTGATAAAAATGAGATTGGGAATATGGACAATGTGGTATGGAAATTGGTTAAGGAAGAGAAATGCTTTACTTGAGAATGATTACGAAATTTATTATGGATATTACTTGCTTTACTGGCTTTCAATCTATTTATGATATTCATTTGGAAATGCTGCTTTATTGCAAAAGAACCATTCAGCCATTCCCTTGGAATAAGCCATGCATGTAGTAATAGAACTGCATTCTGTGCACGACTTGTTGAGTACGGTTGTGTACTCAACCTTGCTATAACAAAACATCACCAGTTGAGGAGAAGTATTTATCTTCGAAGAAGGAGAGTTCTGCAAGAAGGCGAATATCTAGGAGTTGAACCTTGTCAAATGCCTGTGGTATTTTGATGGGATTCACCGACGTTCTTCGTTCCGCTACTGTTTGTGTTACTCTGAGTTGAAGCCATCTAGGCTTCACAATTGTAAGTTGACCTTAAGGTTGTTCAACATGTTATATTAAAAGATGAATTCTTTATTTATTATTCCGTTGTGTATGATTGTGATATTCATCTTTGTTAACTGTGGGCACTAGCGACTGATCCTGGGACTAGTGCTGAAAACACAGAGGGTTTCCGTATTGCGAATTCGGGTCCCGACAAGAAACTACTAATGAAAGTTTATGAGGGATAGATATACCTTTTAGGCAATCTTGTCTATTGAAGGTGATCACAATGTCCAACCACTTGGGGGTAATCATGTTTTCCTGTGCGGGTATCGATATTGTTGAACTCCCTCCAAGCAGATTTGAATTGCCTTTTTGAAGCATATGAAGATGGTCCTCCAAAAATAACATTGACGTGATTGTCAGGCTTCTGATAACCCATATCTCATCACCATCAGCATCTTTGTTGCTCTGACCTTTTGTTAAAGTTGGCATAGGTATTTTACCAGAGTAAAAATCTTCCACACGCCTTTGCTAGGTATGACAATTACATAGGTCGTGTCCTAGTGAGTTATGCAAAGGACACTAGTGACCATTGCCACTGGTTGCACCAGAGTTCTTGGAAGTAGCCTGGTCATCCTATTGACTAGTTTTCTTCTTTCAAGGGGTTTTCTCCTTAGAGTATGTAGGTCATTTTGAAACTTCTATGACCTCTCTTTGAACAACTTTCTTATTCTTTCCCATGAATTCCTCGAGCTTGAAGGTCTTTTTGGTTTTTTGTCATTTGATTTCTCCCAGACCAAGTTGTGGCAGTGTAAGGGCCTGTTTGGTAGAGCTCCAGATCCCAGCTTCACTTGAGATCTGAAACTTGTAGGCTAAAATAAAGTGAATTAAGTTTATATTTTTCATCTAAAATGTAAACAAGATGATCCATCTAAATACTATTAATGTATTCACAGCTTCAGCTTCACGGATCTGGTGAAGTTAGGAATACCCAGCTCCACCAGAACCACGGATCTGGTGGAGCTGGAGCCCTACCAAACACACCCTAAGTCCCTTGTCAATCATATGATTCCACTCAATAGCCTTATCCGCATCTAAATACCAATATACCATATCAAATAATTCTGATATGGTAAAGGGTTGATAAATATTGAGGTCTTCTATAAAACATTTGTAGCTTACATCCTACTTAAATGCACAAATTACAGAATCATCAGAAATATTTGGAATGCTATTGCAAACTTCTACAAACCTTTTAAAAAAATAAATTGACATAAATTTTTGCCAAAATTTTTACAAAGATGATGTAAATCATCATCCTTTCCTAGCGTTACATAACAACTTTTTCAAGTTATTTAAAATTGCATGGCACAAATTTTCCCAACTAAAAATGAATCCTTTCGACTGATTGAATAGCCAAGTTCTTGTATATCCTTCAAGGACAGTGGGAAGATAGTTAGACATTACCTTCTTATTGCCACCAGCAGCTTGGATGGTGGTGGTATACACTTGCAGTAATTCTAATGGATTCTGAGTTCCATCAAAACTTTCTAGATAACACGGCTTGAACTTCTCAAGCTAGGGAACATGTCTGAGCCCTAGGGAAAAAGCCTTATATTTAGTATAAAGACCCAAATATGCTCACACATTAGGAACTTGATCTAGATATTCAGGATAATAAGGTTGTTGCCAACCACGAATAGGAACTTTATCTGGGGTAAGGCATTTGAAAACGCTTCTTTGCCGTTGTTCATTCCTCTGTTGGTAACTAGTGCCATACTAGCATTTACCAGATGAAGAGTGTTTTATACGGGAATCAGTCTGAGACCTTGTGGACAAGGAGATGACCTATACTTCATCAGTAGCAGGGATTTTATGATTGTTTCATGCTTATTATTCCCTTCTGTTGGTTGGTTAAGAATCATACCAGTTAAAATGCGAATTCTTTCTACATGGGCAGTTTCCTATGAACTACTTGGAACCAAGTTTAGGTCCCTTACTACTGCCCTTTGGGCTTGCGGCATGATCGAAAGCATACATCGAGGATGGCTTTTCGAAGGTTATGGTCTTTGGGGCGATCCTAGTTTTCTACTATAATACAGATGTCTTGCCTCATCCATGGCCTTTTGTTTTGCTACCATGAGTTGTCCATTTTGTTCTTGAGTGGCTTTTTCTACCAGTTACGGGCTTCATGCTCTTCGCGTTCTGCTCGTTGTTCATCCATCTCACTTGTGACCGCACAGGTGTGGAAACTAGAGTAGATAGAGGGAGTGAGTGCTCCATCTTTGTCCAAAGATGGGGTATTTATGAAGATCTCAGAGACAATCTTCTGAGGTTGGGTTCTCCGAAATGTTGTCACCATCTCAGAGAGCATGTTCATTATCAATTTCCATGGGATTTACTTCATGGACTTCTGCCTCTGAAACTATGGCAGGAACAAGATTATGCTCACCCTTTAATTTCTCAAGTGATGGCACTTATGTCAAGACCTTGTCCATGCTAGCTTGAATTTCTTCTAATTCTGCTTTAGTAACATACTTGGAATAGCAACCACACTTATATTCCTCTTTCGAGAGATAGTTGCTGGCATCGAGATCGATGTAGTCGACAATGTCAAATGAATTTTCTTCATCTATTATTGAGAACTTCTTTTCATCACCTTGATTATCGGAGGCCCTCCCTCTAGCACCAACTATCGATGCTCAAGACCTATGGCCTCTAGATCAAGCTTATGAATTAAAATGGTTATGAGCCTCCAGGATCAAAGATTGTAAAGGAGAAAATGGAGATTGCTTCTTTATTAACCAAGTGGCTTAATAGAGTACAAATATTACAGAGTTTGTCCATGAAAATAGAAATCGAATGCCTAATTTACCATGCCCTGCTAGTACAAAAGGGCTCCATATTTATATGAGATGGAGAGACGATAGTTGTGCTCCAAATGCATCATACGATCGGAAGGTGCCTTCCCATCAAACGATATCTTCTCGCCAAAGGGTATCTTCTCTAGAATAACTTTTAAGTAGTTATTGACATTTATTAGGATAACTACCTTTATGAATGCATGTGTAGGTATAACCGTTTGTCCCCGACCAGTATTGTTGATCAGGGTGATTATTTCACAGGTAAGGGATGATTAGTACGAAGCAATGTATAGGATTTTTAGCTAATTGGACGAAAACATAACCAATTGGCTGAATATAGATCTCGTTCTACTTTGTGGGCTTTCTTCTTATAAGTTGCGGGCCCAAAATAGAGTATGGTGTTTAACATTGCTAGCCAAAAAATGAGTATAGAAGTAAACTGTTGTTACAAACTACTCCTTCTAGTCACAAATAGTTATTATTTTGGACATAAATGCAGTCAACCTTTTGAAACTTTAACTGTCAATATATTTTTAAATATGCAAATTGAATAAAAAAATCTTGTGTGTAGATTTATCTCAAAAGGTATTTTCATAATATTGTAATATTATTTGGTTTAATAAATGTATTATAATATAATCTAGTCGTCAAAGTTGTATTTGGAAGATGTGTACTATTTGTGACGTACACCATTAGCCCGTGGCCGTTAATAATGCAACACGTACGCACCGAAGCAGCTGCGGCCCGACACTGCGACCCAAGCCTTTCTCCAACAGAACCCAAGTCCGACCCATCCTGATCTGTGAATCGCGACACCGTCAGATCTCAATCCAACCATCCATACCCATCCGCTCTCCTCAAAACCCTAGCGCCGCGATTCTTTATAAGCCTCGCCCCAATTCCCACACCACCAAACCCTACCTCAACCCACTCCGGCGGCGGCGGAGCAGCGCGCGAAGATGGTAAAGTTCCTGAAGCCCGGCAAGGCAGTGATCCTCCTCCAGGGCCGGTTCGCCGGCCGGAAGGCGGTGATCGTGCGCGTGTTCGAGGAGGGCACCCGCGACCGCCCCTACGGCCACTGCCTCGTCGCCGGCCTCGCCAAGTACCCCAAGAAGGTGATCCGCAAGGACTCTGCCAAGAAGACGGCCAAGAAGTCGCGCGTCAAGTGCTTCCTCAAGCTTGTCAACTTCACCCATCTCATGCCTACCCGCTACACCCTCGACGTTGACTTCAAGGACGTCGCCTCTGGTGGGCCCGACGCTCTCGCCACCCGCGACAAGAAGGTCGCCGCCTGCAAGGCCGCCAAGGCCCGTCTGGAGGAGAGGTTCAAGACCGGCAAGAACAGGTGGTTCTTCACCAAGCTCCGCTTCTAGGCGAAGAGCGTTTATCGTCAAGTACCGTTTAGTTTCTGGTCCTTTGTATCAAGCGCTTCATTAAGATATATCTGATTTGGTATTGTCCATGAAGACTCCGTCGTGGTTAGTATGGATCTTTGAGAAGAGTTTAATTAAGACGTCGTGCTGTTTTATGTGTTAAATTGTGTAAAAGGATAGATCTGGTTGATTGATATGAGATTCGTCTTATCACTATCACAAGTCTTGATTACTGTTTAGGGCCATAATGTGCAGCTGAATTGGATGTATTATTGTTAGAATCTTGCTTTTTCCGTGTATTCTATTTTTCTAATGATTTAAACTATAGGCAAATTGTGCTAGAACCCTAGGAGTCACTGGTGCATGGCGAAATTAGCTGTAGGGATAAAATTAATCAGTGTGCGGCTATAGTTCAGGATACCTTGTTATCATTGAACTGGAATTGCATCTCCTTTCAAGGACAGTGTATTGTTTGTATCTGTTAGCCTTGCTATAGAATTTGTAGAATTACTGCATGACATATGATTTTTATTTCCCTCCATTCTGCTCAAATGGTTTAGTCCTGTGGTGATTGATATGTGATGCATCTTGTCTACCTGAAAGTGTTGTTTACTGTTTAGGTCCTTGTTTGCATCTGAATTAGATCTAGCATTGTTTAGAATCTTGTTATCCTGGATGCTGTTCTTCAAGTGATTAACTTATAATGTTAGGCAAATTGTGGTAGGAGCCGAGGAGTAGAATTCACTGTTTGGTGACTAAAGTTTGAGGGATAAAGTTGAATTGTGCATTTGTGCTTGGTTACATTCATGGTACCTTGTTATATGTTGAAGCAGAACTGCATCTCCTTTCAAGTATTTTAGGATGTGTATAATTGCATTTGCATATGTGAACTGCTAGATGATTTTGTAACGTCTACTGTTGTGTAATGTTGATGTGTGAGTGTCTCACTAGTTGCTACTCCCTCCGTACATTTTTATAAGGCGTATTTTGACTTTGCACATAGATTAAGGTTGCGTTGAAATTGAGAAAGGTATGAGAGGAAATGACTTAGATGTCCATGCTTGATTGTCTCGGAAGATGAAATATATACTTTGTGTGGGCGGTAATGAATAAATGCATACGGTTGAGAGAATAAATAGAAGGAAATATCTCATTAAATCTACATATAAGCCTTATATTTGTGAACAAAATCATTCAAAAATTAAGCCTTATAAAAGTGAACAGTGGGAGTAGTTTAGAAATACTGAACACTCCTTACAAAGGCTTTGAGACTGTTTGTGTGTTTACTTTTGATGAGACTCAGTGAGATTTCTTTGCCAGTGTCACTATTGGCAGTGAACCATATGGAAATAATTTTCTAGTGTTCATATTGAAACATTATATTGTAGGTACGAAATATTATTGCTTGAGCAAAAATAGGAAGTGGGTAGTAGTCTATATTGGTTCATTGTTGAATTATGAAGTATTAATTTTAATCTTTTTTAATGTAAGTCCAGCTTGTGTTTTGTTACTCCATATGATTGACTTAAGTTTATGGTACTTCATAAGATGTAATAATTGTTTTTGAAATTGCGGCATAATTATCTCTGTTAGTATGCTAATAATAATATGAATGTACTCAAGAGTTTTAACCTATTACCTGTATAGCACTCTTTAAATTAGTTGCTGAAAGAATGGAATTGCATCTCTTTCCAGTTTCTTAAAGCCCATGCATAAGAAAATTTGTTAATTTAGGGCTTGAATTACGTACTTATTTGATTTATGATAGTGTTGTTCATTTGTTTTAGGGATTTGATGTCTGTTAGTGATGTTGGTGATGTCCATTCCTATTATACTACCTTTAGTCACAAATAATTTTCGTTTTGAACATCGACACAGACTTCAAAACATAGCTTTAACCACTAATTTGTATTATAATATATTTATAAAACTCAATAAAATTGTAGTATTATGAAAGTATTTTTGAGACAATTCTCCACATGATTTTAATGAACCCAGTTTAAATATTTTAAAAGATGTTGCCTTGCTTCCGAAAAAAAGAGAGTCAAAAAACACTAATGGCAACCCTTTGAGTCGACGACTTAACGTTTGACTGCATCTATATGAAAAAACAGCTATGTGTGATTGGAGGGAGTATTAAAGAACGCTTTATTGCTTGTTCTAGTACCCAGATACAATATTGGAACAGTATTTGGAACAGAAGTTTATTTGATCGTTTGGCAACGAGCGTTCCCCCATTTGAAGTGTGAGCTGGTGCAATGTCTGTGATCTGTGTCAGCTGGTTTTATTTAGCCGATGGTTAGTTCTGTTGTGTTTATCCTATACTGTTTTTCACTTTATTTTTGCTGCTGGCGGTATCTTTATTACATTAATGGTGATGTGTTGATTAGTTTTGTTGTATTCCTCAAGCGATGTGTTTGATCAGTGTTCTTTCCGCAGAAAACGTCTCCATCTATGCCCTTTTTGTTGGTTATCAACCAGAAAACTTGAGATGATTACTTGGAGCAAACTATTCTGTGCAGTAATTTAGATTTTTTGCTACATTTGTTTATTGGTTAATTGTTATTTCTAGTATGACGTTACTATTATCCCTGCTACCATACAGTAATTACTAGAGATCTTTGACGATTGAGACCAGTTGTCCAGACTGACCGATCTTTGAGAGCAGTCAGGTTCAGTGTTTTTTCGAGTACATGCGAGCTACAAACTTACTGCCTAACGTGGACATCTTTCTGCCATTCGGGTGTGCGTATTTCGATTTTTCAAATAATATCTTTTTATTAGTTTTACATAATTAATACGCTAAAAAAACAAAAATAGGCCTCTTTAGCCATATGAGATGGCGAAACGTCTATTCGGCGTATATGTTCCGCTCTAACCGAACACTCTTGTCACGTTCACTTTGGTCATTGGTCATCGTCAGAACCTTTATTATCTGACAATACCTCGTATTAACGGTGCTTGGCTTCTATTTGTTCGAAGAAGGCTTCGATCTGTTCACCTTTGCTTGCAATGATCATATGCTCTTGCATTTTTGGCATGAAAAGATCTATAGTCTCAGCTTCAGCTGACTCATTACCGCTTATCCCTTCTTGTCTAATGAGGTATGGCTTACTGTCGTCAAACTTACCCAACTTCATTGACTGTTTCTTTGTGCATCACAACTGTTGAATTAATTGTCATGAATGCTTGGACTAAGGGCATGTGCAATGGTACTAGCTATAAGAAATATCCATATCATCTATAGATAGCATATCGACAACCCCTTCAATAGATTAGTTATAGCATTGTCTATAAAATTAAATATTGGCCCACATGTAATAGATAATAAATGCCTTTGAATCAGTTATAGCTTGACTATACATTAGTAGCTGGTCTATATCTCTCTCCTCATTTTCTCTCTTCTACTTAAGCAAAATGCTGAGATGACACCCTTATAACTAGCTGAAGTGGCACCATTGCACATGCCCTAATTGTAAGAACCCTCCTTTATGGCTTAGAATACCAAAGAAGGTTCTATATGTATACAGTACTAACCTATAATTAGTAACTAATATACACATTTACAACATTGATAGTGACGAATACTTATACCAGAGGTACCCCACAACAAGGTCTCGATCGGGTCATGAGGGACCCTTCGCCTGCGCCGTGGTCTGCAAGAGCGCGCCGACCAGGCCGCGGGTCAGACTCTTTGTGGCCTACAGCCAGACTTCGGGTCGGGACTTCCGAGAGCTCCGACCGGGCCGCAGAACGGGAGTGCACGCAGCCTCCGATCCAGTCGCTGGTCGGGGCCCTGGCAAAATCCCGTCTCAGCAACTCCGGCCACGTCATCGATCGACCTCGAAGTTGGACAACCCCAGTCTGAACGAGACGACCGAGCTGGGATAGGCGTTCCTTCCCAAAGCAACGCCAGAGACGCCGCCCACGCAACGCCTTCTTCTGACAAACGCACAAAGGACAGGAACGTGCCTTCCCAACGAAGCGCCGCTAGCTAACCCTATCGACAGGGCGTAGCTGGCCGAACCTGCCCACCCATCATGGCCTACGCAGGGACCTGTCAACTCTAAAGATCGCGAACCAGATCACCAAGGGATAGCGTGCCCTAGTCGCTCCTCTCTCCCGAGCCTCGTGTGACCTGCTCTCTCCGACTATATAAGGAGAGGCGGGACCTTTAGGGAGAGGCGCGCTCACTTTTTCACAAACAAGAACTCCCTCCGCCTACCTAGCGTCTTGCTCGCTCCTCCGATCCTAGCGATCGGCCGAGGCTCCCGAGCTCCCCCGCACAAATGAGTGCTAAGGGCCTGTCCTTAGTCCTCGCATGTAACCCGCCATACCCCGATCAATGAGATCCTCCACCGCAAAATGGAAGTAGGGACATTCAGCCCGAACCAGTATACATCTAAGACTCCACTGCCCGATCAATTGTGTGTTCGAGACTCCATGAGTCAACCATCAAGGAGAGGGGGCGCGCGGCCCCTTGACCTACAAATACGTCTGCCGGTTTTACGAAACACCGACAGATAGAATATCCATACACAATATTATACATATGATAATAGTTGTTAATTAAAGAATGAAGTCTTACATACCAGAATAAATTGCATCGAAAATTCAAAATCGGGTGGTATGCCTATACAACCCTCAGGCAACTGACAAGAAGTAAATCCTAGAAAAATTCGTGATTGTATTCTCTGTATCCTATATTAAAATATGCATTGCCTAGGACTTCGCTTTCTTCACCTACTGAATCAATAATACAAGTATGTTTGAGTATTTTTGTACTCAACAAGACATGCATTGTGTCACAAATATATAATAAATACAGGCTATGCCAATAGAAAGGCTATTAAGTTATCATTGTATGAAGCGAAGTTGAACAAGAATATCAAGTAGTAAATTGTAAGTGAAATTTGTAAATGCAAGTTTGACATATATATAAATAAATAAGAGTACCAGTATTGTGGTAATTTATGGTAATGAACAAGAACATTGGCATACGCTTGATAAAGCGCAACCCCACTTGCTCAGGGATCCGATGACAGTATTAGGGTCAGTTAGGTTGGCATTACAGTCGGAATCGAAGTTGATGGTTTAGGATTGGCTACTAACACTGAGCCCTGCGTGTTTGGTGCTACCGAGTAGACTAGGTAATTTGGCAGAACTTGTATTGGATCTAGCAAACTTCCAATTTATCTAACTCTTGAGTTATGGTCTTAACACTATTGGCTATTATCGGTTTAAGAGTTGTTATCAAAGCTGATGACTAGCTGATTAAAGTATTGTATATGAATCAATCTAATAAAGTGAGAGAACTTTGTCCCCCTACTAAGTGTGTGCTCTAATTCTTATTCTTGTGATTTTGTCGACGTGTAATTGATTGATCGTAGGCGAACAACTACGTTTTATAATAGAAGACTGAAAGATCGAGATGGCGAATAGAGGGGGGGTGAATGGTCACAAATAAATTTTCCCTCAAAATACTCCAACTAAAACCTCGAAAGGATCGCACAAAGGAAATCGTGAAAAACCCGAACAACTAGACAACTCTGTGTACCCCTAGCTTGCATGGGTGAGTACCATAGAATATGTGGAGATTTTTGAGTCACAATTCTAGTTATCTAGTGCCCAAAATAAGAGGGAATCAATTCAACTCTTGCTTTTAGAAAGGAGATCAATTCAAATCACAAAAGCCACTTTCAGAAAAGCAAAAGCAGAATTTCCAGAAGCTGTCCTCAATTAGAACATGTGGTTGGTGGGTTTCTGAAGCTCAAGAAATTTTGAGAATTTTTATCCCTATGAGAAGATGAGTCATTAAGAACTCCACCAAATTTCACTTCAAAAAACTTTACAGAAAAATCAACAAAAATTAAAGAACACAGATAGTCAGAAACTTCTAGCAGAAAGTTTAGGGCTCGGTTTTCACCTCATGGCGCCAAAACTGTGTAACAAGTAGACTCCAAAATTTTTTTACAGATGAATATGGGAGTCCTACACCTTCTCCAAAAAGAATCACTCAAAATTTTTTTTATATTTTTCTAAAAATCAAATACTAACTTTTGCGCGAAAAACAAGTTCTGGACAGAGTTACAACTTGAAAGAAAAGATGATCTCTACTCAATCCAAGAGTGCAAAAGAAATGTAAAACCATATGAACACACTCAAAACATCCAAGATCAGCATTTAGAAGGAGAGGAGGCAATTCCAAATTGCAAGAAAGTAAATTGCATGAAAGTAAATTGCGGGAATTTAAATGCTGAATTTAAGACATAAAGTAAATGCGTAATGTAAATTCAATCATGGATGAAAAGAATTTGTATTTCTGGAAGGAGATTTACAAAGCCTCACAACAAAGTGGGCAAAGCTCAAAGGAGCACAAAAACATCTAAAATCTTTAAGGGGAGGAGGCTACCCCTCCACCCCTATTTATACTACTCTTGGGCCACCTACCACCCTTGGATGAGTCCCTCAACCCTAGAGCACTCATCTAAGGGCTAGGATTAATCCACTCACACAACCATGCAAGGGCTAACCCAAAACCCATACACATACCGGGTTTTCTTGCATGATTTTCAAAGCATACTACCTAGATCCGCTAACCTATCAACTAGATCGCAATCCAACGGCTCTCATTGACCCACGTGGCATCTAACTAGCATCATCTCCTTTCCTTATTTTATTGACTTGCCCGGACTCCATCTCTAACCATTTTCTGGCGATCTCCTGACCATCTGGACCTCCGATGCTCCTCGCCTAGTCCTGGTCATCCTTCGCCTCACCATGACCCAGCACCATCGCCCTGCAACCATCAATGACAAGGAAAAACCTTTCACATAGCAATGCCTATAAATATATTCAATGATTATCCCAAAAGCATTAATCAATCATAATTTCTCTCAAAATTCCGGTGCTACCGCCCCAAGGCCGGTAGCATAGGAAATGCAACCAACACTCAAATTGCTTCAAATCGAAAAACTAATTCAAATCAAACTCAATTTCAAATCAAACCAAGTTCCAAACTCGTCAATTACTCATCACACTCAAGGATAGACCTCCACATGGTCTTTCAATCTCCCCCTTGATGAGTATATTGACAAACACATGAAAAGGCATAAGTTTTTAGTTTGAATAAGAGAGAAGAAAGCAATTTGAATGCAAAGCCAAACTTGATCAAAGAAATAGAAATCAAGGACATGACCAAATTGACAACTAGAAATACTTATGATCTATGAAAGATAGCAAAGATTTACAAAGATAATAAGAATTAAGATGAACCAAGATGCAAAATGATGCTTTTTCTACGATTTCCCCCCCTTTTGGTAATATAGGCATCAAGATGGTATTTTCTTTTCTCCCCTTTTTTTTATTTTTATGCAAGTAATGCAGCCTAAGAGAGCTTTGAAGATTATCCAAGTGACCAACAAGACAAGTTATGACTCCAAGCTAAGTTGTGGCAAAAATAGACTAAGCTAAGGCATGTCCAAGTGCAAATAAAAATTTTGCTAGCAAGATTTAATTGAAACCATGTTATTTTTGCAAGATTGAACATGAGCAACACTTGTCATTAGTTTCAAAACTAGAAGCAAAGCCATTCAAAAGATCAAATGGAAAACCTAGAGTTCAACCTACTCAACACTTTAGGGAATCTAGAAGTTCATACAAAGTCCTTCGAGCTTTATTTTTTCATTGTATGTAAATTTTTCTTTGAATCTTTGAAAGACATAGCGGGTGCAAATATTTGACATTATTTGCATTCTTTACCCACATATTTTTTTTATATTTGCATTTTTACAGCAAATGACTCAAGCCATATTCGATCATCTCAAGAGGGACTCTTAAGAGAATGATCTTAGTCATACACAACACATTCCAAGTTCATCTCAAGTGCAATGAGAAGCTGTTTTGAGAATGTGAGGTGTTGAGTCTAATGCGCACAAAAAGAGTCAATTTTGCTTCACTTTCATTTTAGCATTTCGATTGTTAAACTAGTGAAGGACTCAAGTATGGATCAAACAAGATTCACTAAGTTGCTATAGGGACTCTAGAGAATTCCAGAATTTCACAAATCATGGCAAAAATATTTAGAGAAGAAACTTAGCAAGTAAACATAACATGTTTTATCAAGTTTTTCTTTTAAAGCTCATTTTTAAAATTTTTTGCAAGCTTAGCAAGATAAATGAATTTGGACATATATAAGTTAGTAATTTTCTTCATAATATAGCATGGTGTATAAAATAAAACATGGATCATTTGCATAATAGACAAAGCTCATAAAATGAAAATCAAGTCTATATGCAATGCATAAGACAGATTCTTAAACTCCCCCTCAACATGAGATTCGATTTTAAGCACAAATCTGGTTCAAATTGAGTTATTAGCAATATTAAGTGCAAGAATAGTCGAAAAGAACTCAATTAAAGCCAGAAACACAGAATGGAGGAAAGAAGTCAAGAAACTACGAACTGGGTGGCTATAGAGTATAGAAAAGATGGTAGAGAACATTACGGCTCAGACTCGCTCTCATCTTCCCCAATGACTGACATAGGGAAGCTGCCTCTAGATCCCAAACTAAGGAGTCCACACAGACCCTGTCTACCCAGGGGGCCCAACACCTGCTAGACTTATAAGACTGTGAGGGAACTCAACCTAGAGAGAAGACAGTATAGCTAATTAAGTATGATAGCAACCTAAAGCACAAGATGAGAGGTCCATGTAAAAGCATGCCAGAAGTCTAAGTGATGTGATCTCATAACACTAATGAATAACACCCATAAGCACCCAGAGCAATACAAAAGAAAGGAAAAACTGAAATAAAATATAATACATAATATACAAATAAGCTCCCCCTCACAGAAGGCCGTAAGGGCACATAACTCCAAGCT
Source organism: Guadua angustifolia (assembly GCA_036346375.1). NCBI lineage: Eukaryota > Viridiplantae > Streptophyta > Magnoliopsida > Poales > Poaceae > Guadua > Guadua angustifolia. The sequence continues at coordinate 35,126,978 of CM070510.1, forward strand.
CACTCCTCAAAGCAACAAACCTAGAGCTATCCAAAGGCTTGGTAAAGATATCGACCAACTAGTGGTCACTCCCCACAAACTGAAGTACTATGTCTCCTTTCTCCACATGGTCTCTAAGGAAGTGATATCTAACATCAATGTACTTAGTCTAGGAGTGCTGCACTGGGTTCTTGGCAATGCAAATAGCATAAGTGTTATCACAGAAAAGTAGAACACTCTCTATCTCTAACCCAAAGTCCTCCAAGGTCGATCTCATCCAAAGTACCTAACTACAGCAATTGGCTGCAGCAGCATACTCGGCCTCAGCGGTGGACTGTGCGACTCCGGACTGCTTCTTAGATGACCAAGAAACAAGAGAAGTGCCAATAAATTGGCAAGTGCTAGAAGTGCTCTTCCTATCTAACCTACAACCAGCAAAGTCAGCATCAAAAAAGGCTCTAAGGGATAGACATGAGGAAGAAGAGTACTAGATACCATAATCAATGGTAGCTCGAAGGTACCTGAAGATGCGCTTCACCGCCTGACGATGAGAGACGCGTGGAGAAGCCTGAAAGTGAGTGCACATACACACGGCAAAGTGTATGTCCATCCGTGAGGTGGTAAGATATAAGAGGGAGCCAATCATGCTCCGAAACTCCTTTTGATCAGCAGGCTCATCATCCTCATCGGGCTTGAGGACAGCAGTGGTGGCCATAGGAGTCATCACAGGCTTTCCATCAGACATATCAAACTGCCTCAGGAGGTCCCGAGTGTACTTACCTTGGTGCAGGAAAGTACCCTCCTGAGTCTGCTTGATTTGGAAGCCGAGGAAATAGCTCAACTCACCCATCATACTCATCTCAAATTTTGTGCTCATCACCTTAGAAAAATGAGACACAAGAGATTGAGACGAGCCACCAAAGATAATATCGTCCACATAAATCTGGACGAGAAGGAAATGAGAATCCTGGTGCCTGATGAAAGAGTTTTGTCTACTATACCTATTTTGAAACCATGAATGAGAAGATAGGACTTAAACCTCTCATACCAAGCTTTAGGAGCTTGCTTAAGTCCATACAAGGCTTTGAAAAGCTTGTAGGCATGGTTCGAGTATTTGGGGTTCTCAAATCCTGAAGGTTGCTTGACATACACCTCTTCCTCAATGAAGCCATTGAGGAATGCACTCTTGACATCCATTTGATAGAGCTTGAAGCCCTGGGATGCAGAGAATGCAAGCAGGATTCTAATCACCTCTAGTCTATCTACAGGGGCAAAGATCTCCTCAAAGTCAAAACCCTCAACCTGAGTGAAGCCCTGTGCAACTAGCCTAGTCTTGTTGCGAATGACAACCCTATCCTCACTTTGCTTGTTTTTGAACACACACTTGGTCCCAATGACATTATGACCAGATGGGGGCTTTACAAGCTGCCAGACTTTGTTCCTCTCAAAGTTTTCTAGTTCCTCATGCATAGCATTAATCCATGAATCATCAGATAATGTATGAGTAACATCCTTTGGCTCTAAAGAGGCAACAAAGGCAAAGTGAAGGGAAAGAAGATAAGCTTGATTTTGAGCGCGTCACACGCTCAAATAGATCACCAATGATCTGCTCAGGTGGATGAGAACGCATAATATGTCAAGGAGAACCAGAAGCAGAAGTGGCCTCTACCTCTTGAGCAGAAGAGGAAGGAACAATGCCACTCGTTGAAGGAGAGTCTAAAGGCAAAGGCTGATCTCCCTAAGGTGCAGAAATGGAAACAGGAGGCACCTCACGTGTAGAGGGGACTGGATCAGGTGGAACACCATCATCTCCATCATCCTCATCCTCTACAAAGATGGTCTCAGAGGGATAAGAAGAGCCTGAAATATCAGGTCTAGCTCCTGAGCTAGCCTCATCAAAGGTCACGTCACAGGTCTCTATGATCCTATTCACATCACAACTCCAGACCATATAGCTACAAGAAGAAGTCGAGTATCCCAGAAAAATACCATCAGAAGAACGAGACTCAAACTTATCTAGGTTACCAGACTTCAAGATAAAACACTTGCAACCAAAAATGCGAAAATGAGAAACACTGGGCTTTCGCCCATATCTCAACTCATAAGAAGTGCGATACAAATGTGCTCTCAAGAAAACGCGATTGGAAACATGACAAGCAGTAGCTATAGCATCAGCCCAAAACTTCCTAAGAGTACTGTACTCATCTAGCATCGTCCTAGCTATCTCAACCAGGGTCCTGTTCTTCCTTTCCACTACGCCATTTTGCTGAGGGGCGTAGGGAGAAGAGAATTGATGCTCTAAACCAGACTCCACACAGAAACTCTCAAAGTAGGAATTCTTGAACTCAGTGCCATTATCACTGCGTATAGCTTGTAATGCACATGGGAGCTCAATAGACAACCTACTAACAAATCCTCTGAAGTGAGAAAAAAGTCTCATCCTTCGAGGCCATGAAAAATACCCAAGAATACCTCGAAAAATCATCAACAATGACAAGGACATAACACTTCCCTCCTGCTGACTGCACTCTAGCTGGTCTAACAGTGTCCATATGTAAAAGCTGTCCTGGTGCATCAGTCATCACTATGGTGACTAGAGGATGAGAAGCAGTAACCATCTTGCCATGTTGGCAGGGAGAGCAAACTAAGTCTTTGACCATCTTGAGTTTGGGCAAACCACGAATAAGATAGCGACTGCTAACTCTGGTCAAATGATCAAAGCCAATGTAACCAAGTCTCCTATGCCAGAAGGAGAGATCACGGGACTCAAAAGCAATCAAACACCGAAGAGAATCTACAGAAGAAGCAGAAAAATCAGCACGAAAGACTCTCCTAAATCTAGAAATCCCGCAAACTAATCCTCCTGATGAATCAAGGATTCTACAAGCATTGCTCTTAAAGCTTACCTTGAAAGAGTCATCGATAAGTTGAGAAACAGAAAGCAAATTATACTACAGCTTACTCACTAAGGCAACGTCCTTAAGAATTAATTTTTCATTAATGCAGACGGTACCTTTAGCAATGACTCTATCTGAAGAAGCATCCCCAAAAGTGATCAACTCATCACCGGGGGCTCGGACTAGGGAAGAGAACCAACGGGAGTCTTCGGTCATATGGCGAGAACAACCAGAGTTAACAATCCAAACATCTCCCTTCCCCATCCGACGGACCTGATCAAGCCAAAAGAGAGAGAGAAGACTCAGAACTGGGATAAAGAGAGGACCTGGAAAACCAATACTGAATCACGCGATGTCTCAAAGTACCAGTCACAGAAGGAGAAGACTAGACTCTAGTGTCTCTCTGACGCTCGACTCTAACAAGATCAGAAGAAGCAACTCTAGTAGAAGATCTAGAAGCTGTCACTAGTTTGGCCCGCCGTGGTGCAAAGGCTGGACCATCCCAACGAGGCTGCCTAAATCTCCTACCTGAAAACACCTCACGCCGCTGATATCTACCTCGATGGAAAAAATGAGGAATATCAAAAGGACGGCGGAAAGACTGACTACGAGCAACTCCAGGACTAAAACTCGACTGAACAGCATGAAAACAAAGTCCTGGACGCTGCCCAAAAACAGTGACTCTCTAACCTGTCTAGTAGTAGTGTGTGCCTTAGGAGCACTCAGAGTCTGGGATGACTCTGAATACCTCTAAGAGCAACAACACGCTCACGCTTTGTGATCTTGGCGCGCCTAAAATAGAAATCTACTAGGTGACCATCCTTTTTACAGAAGGTGCATGAATACTTTGCCTTACTAGAGGCAGAAGTGACAGGAGAAGCACCCTTCTGCTCAGAAGTCCCATGGACAACCCTAGCAGACTTAAACACAGTGGTACTCACCCTGGAAGTTACCACAATCTCTCCACTCTTGGATCCACGTATGTGGTAGGAGGATGAGTCCTAGAGTGCTCCAAGTAGTCAAATCCTAGACCCTAATTAAATCTGCTAATTTTTTATTAGTTTAGAATGAGATTTAGCTTCTTCTTGCCTCCTACAAACTTCTCGAGAGTGCTCATGAGATACTCACACTCTGGAAGAGAGAGGCACATGAAGAAAAGGGGTGAGAGGAAGAAGATGAACCAGAAAGAGAAAAAGAAACACCAGCACGAGTATTTTTCTCCCTCAGCACGGCTGCCTCAATATTGAGGGGCTCACAAGAAACACAAGGAGCTTCTCTAATCCTATGGACTTGGTCTTCTAACTTCTTCCTAAGCTCGACTTGGATTTTATTCAAGTCCCCCTCAATCACAGAACAATACAAGCAACTGTTAAGTGACTTATCTAGTAAGTCCTTATCAAGTTTAGCATACTTGATATTTTAAGCTTCATTATCAAGTTTTAGTTGCTTACAACCCTCACATGAGCTGACAGGGTCCTTAGTAGGTCGTTTGGTTGGTGCATTTAGAAGGCGGCTCTGTAGATACAAAACTTCACTTGCTTGGTTGGCTTCTCGTATCTGGCCAGCTCAGAGATGCAAGATCTTTGAGCCGAGCCCGCTGAAACGAAATTTTTAGGCGTTTCTTGCGGGCCTGGCTCCGCAGATGCAACATTTCGCGAAGCCATCTCGCCCAGCCGCCTCCTCTCAGCCGAAGAACCGACCTTCCATTTCACTTGCTCTCCTCTGATTCCCATCCCCGTCACCTCATCCCAAATCTCCTCCCCTTCCCACACGGCCACGCGCGTTGGGGTCGCTTCCTCCCAACAGATCCGAAGCCAAAGCAACTACTCTCCGTAATCCTTCTCCAGTCCTAGCCTCTGCTTGCATGGTTGTTGTCTCGCCTCGCCCAAGGTGGGCGCAGCGATGGATCTTGGGCGGATGAGCGGATGATCCATCGAGCTGATCTGTGCCAAAGGCGCTGTGCTGCCCTGTTCCACACACACTAGAGGTACCCTTCTCCTGCGCCAACGCTGAGTCCGTTGAGCCGCAACGATCTTTGTTTCACGCGTGTTATTCAGGTTCCTTGCTTGTGACGAGTTTTGAGATGCTTCCAATTCGATCTTTGTTTCATGCGTGTGGTCGGATTGGTTCAATCGAGATTATTTTGAGGGTTTGGCGCTCGAAATTATTTGCGTGTCCTCGATTTTTTGCTCAGATCGCATAATTTTCTTCTAAATTTTGTTTGGTGTTCATGACTTGTTTTCGACTAGTGATTGTTGCTCACTTGCTCAGATCTGGTCCGGACCCTTGCCGCTTCAAAGAAACCCATCCATTGTTTTCTCCCGCTAATCGCGATCTTTCCTGCTTCCTCCCACTGCGGCACCGATCGCGAAGATCCGACACCATGGGGAGATCTTGCACATCCAGGGGCGGTAGTCAGAACCAGATCGACTCAAGTTCTCGAGAGGTGGTCTACAATAAGCACGACATCAACCCCACCCGCTACGTCGAACCTCCGACCTCCGGCTCAAGCGCGTCGATTCGAACTTGGTCTACAATTATGTGATCTTTGTGCACCTAATTGGAATAGCAACTCGATTGAACTTGGATGTGATCGCATTTTGTTTTGTCTGTGTTAAGTTTGTATGTATTCGGGGTCTTTGGTAAAATGGTTTAGTATGTATTCATTTATGCGTGTTAATTTTGTCACGTGAATCAAGCATTTTGTTTGGTAAAATGGTTTAGTATGGATTCTATGTTTTGATGCGCACCAACCAAACATCATCTCTTCTCATTTGCACTCATACAATCAACCAAACACCATCTCTTCTCGGCTGCACGGCTCATGCAATCAACCAATCAGCATCTCTTTGCATCCACTCAGCCTGGATCCCACCAGCCTGGCTCCACTCATACAGCCTGGCTGAGTTGAGAAGGCAACCAAACAGCCCATAGAAGCATACATTTCAAGTTCATCGCTTCTAGAAGAAAGCTTCCTAAGGTGAACACTCATGTCATCTATTTGAGCAATTAACTTAGGACAATTTTCACATGAAGGAGTAGCATGAGCATGAAGAAAACTCGCATCTAGAGAGGAAATATCAACAGTACAAGTGCTAGCATTCTTCGACCTAAGACTTTCAAGTTCAGTTTGCACACTATCATGCAAAGTCCTTAGGTTCTCAAGCTCCACAAGCAGAGCATCACACAAAGAACAGTCATCAGTGATTCGGAAGGGAGAAGATCTAAGAGAAGCTAACTCCTGAGTCAAGGTACCTACTTCCTTCTCAAGCTCCATACACCTAGCTCTAGCTCTGCATGAAATTTTTCTAATTTGCAAAAAGCTTCGTTGAGTTGGTCATAGGAAGGTACCTCGTCCGAGTTGCTGTAGAGCTCGGAGTCGTTGATGTCATTGGTGTCCGCCATGAAGCACATGCCGGAGAAGTCATCGCTGCCTCTCTTCTCTTGTGGATCATCATTGCCCTCGTCGTTCCATGTCTCCGTGTCGGAGAGGCTAATGTCGTCGAGGGCGGCGAGGACGTGATGTAAGAGCTTCTTGTTCTTCGAGAAGTTGCGGTACTTCTTCTCGTGCGCCGGCTCGCAAACTGGAGGCTTCTTGTTGCGGTTCTTATCGGTGTAGTCATTCTTGCCGAAATCGCCGGAGTCGTTCTTGCCATTCTCCAGTTTGGGACAGTTCGCTTGAATGTGGTTGGGGCCACCACATTCGAAGCAGGTGATCCCACCACCTCTCTTCCTCTCTCTCACCCTCTTGTAGGTGTGAGAAAACTTGCGAGCTAAAAGAGCAAGCTCAGTTTCTGAAAATTTTTCCAGTTGGTCATCGCTTAGCTCATAAAGGGCGGAGAGGGAAAAACCAACAGAAGAATCAAGAGAGGATCCAATGGGATCGGTGACCAAGGCCATCGACTGTGATTTCATCTTACGAGAGACGACGTCGATCTCATGAGTCTTCAGTCAGGAATAGAGCCCGTCAACAGTTAAGGTCGACAAATCGGTAATGTCCTTGATGGCGGTCCCTTTCATCTCCCAAACACGAAGATCGAGTGCGGTCAAGAAGTGTCGAGCATTGTCCGAGTCAGGGTATGTGCAACCAACTGTCCGGAGATCGCTCAAAATTTTTGTAAATCGACCGAAACACTCATCAAGACTCTCACCAGCGTGTTGTTCAAACTTGTTGTACTCACGCTTGTATTGATCCTGCCTCACGGTCTTGATTTGGGTAGTGCCCTCATGGTATGGATCGAGGGTCACCCAAATATCGTGAGCAGATCGTAGGTAAGAGATCCGATCATACCCACTACGGCTGAGCCCCTGTATGAGAATGTTCCTCACTTTAGCATTTGCCTCAACATCAGCCATATTGCCAACCGTGACGTTCTCATTGGCAGGAACCTCATATGGGAGTTTCACCTTCTGCCATATTAGGAAGCCCTGGACAATGATGTATGACTCCATCTGGGACATCTCAAAAGGAAAATCGACACCGCAAAAGATGAGAGGCTTGGTGGAATACTTGTCTGTCGCCATGGCTCTCGAGATCGGTCAAGATCTATGAAAAGAGCAAAACCGACTCTGATACCAATTGAAGGATCAAAATGGCGAACAGAGGGGGGTCAATGGGCCACCTACCACCCCTATTTATACTACTCTTGGGCCACCTTCCACCTTTGGATGAGTCCCTCAACCCTAAAGCACTCATCTAAGGGCTAGGATTAACCCACTCACACAACCATGCAAGGGCTAACCCAAAACCCACACACATACCGGGTTTTCTTGCTCGGTTTTGAAAGCATACTACCTAGACCCGCTAACCTATCAATTAGACCGCAATCCAACGGCCCTCATTGACCCACGCGACATCTAGCTAGCATCATCTCCTTTCCTTGTCTTTTTTACTTGCCCAGACTTCGTCTCCGATCACTTCCGGCGATCTCCCGACCGTCTGGACCTCCGACGCTCCTCGCCTAGTCCCGGTCATCCTTCGCCTCACCATGACCTAGCACCGTCGCCTTGCAACCATCAAAGACAAGGAAAAACCTTTCACATAACAATGCCCATAAATATATTCAATGATTATCCCAAAAGCATTAATCAATCATAATTTCTCTCAAAGTTCCAATGCTACCGCCCCCAGGTCGGTAGCACAAGAAAAACGACTAACACTCAAATTGCTTCAAATCGAAAAACCAATTCAAATCAAACTCAATTTCAAATCAAACCAAGCTCCAAACTCATCAATTACTCATCACACTCAAGGATAGACCTCCACATGGTCTTTCAAAGACACTTTTTCACCACTTTAATCGTCTTTCATCTCCCTTCTTGCCCCGTTTATATTTTCTCCCCACTCTACCCCCAAAGCCTAATCTCCACCACCTGCCGCTGGCACCCATACTGCACCCTGTCCACTGCCTTCTGCCGCTCGTGGCATCGGCACGCCCAATTGCATGGATTATTCTTAGTATTCTTCATCACTGTAGATACTCAGATACTATGGCTTGGTTTGTAATTGTGTCAGATACTATGGCTTGGTTTGTAATTGTGCCAACTGAACGGATCCGAGAACTGCTCGAGTGGCGATGCCTCTATGGTTCTACCTGAACCTCTAGTGGCACACAATCCTGAACATATTCATTCAGGCTTGAAAGAGACTACAAATCTTAAATGGCACAAATGCCTGCTCAACGGCCACAAGTAAACTATACTGTAAGTAGCATTAAAATGTTTTCTCGTGACACGCCACCACTTGTATTTTGACCTCGGCATTGTGTCGTGCCGAACCAGCATGGTATAGGCCTGATGGGGCTGTGTGTCTAGACCATATTGTGCCATCCTGACTATACTTCGACGAGCCTAGGCACGGGTCATTGGCACACTGTGTTGATCCTAGTTCGATCCATTTTGACTATTGTAGAAAAGAGGAAATTAGCCATACGTGAGGGGGGCACCTATCAGCGTGAACGTGAGGATAGAGTGCAGCTTAGCCAGAGACGAGGGTGGAGCTATCATCGAGGAAGAGACACGAATGGTAGTCGATGATGGTGGCAATGTTGTGTGGGAAGACCCAATTTGGCGGTGGCATTGCTAAAGACCATTGAATCTGGTGTTGTCACTATCTTCTTCCTTGGGATGACTAGCGAAGCTGGTGGCATGGTATCGTAAGGCTATATATGGCGGCAGTGTGACCAAAGATCGTTGGATTTAGCACTGAGGCGATGGGGGATAGTGAGGAAGGTATGTCGTGAGACAGCGGGGGGTGGTGATAGTGCAATAAAGAAGCAAGGGTGGAGGACAGCGAGAGGAGAGAGAGGAAACTACAAAGGCGTGGGGAGATAGTGACTACACCAGATGGATGATGCGAGGAGGCAAACTAGAGATGTAGTATGCATGTGGTAATAGGCTTGGCCGCTGGGCAAAAGTATGATGAGGACATTTTCACCACTGTTACATGGACTACACCTGCTGCCACTCCTCCAACAATACATGGATCACTCACTAGAGCTCATGCTCATTAACTCAATTATTAGGTACTTCCATTCCTAGGGGATTATATTAATTTTGCTAAGGATTTGATACTTCCTAAATCAATTGTTAGTTGATACTCAGGAATAATGGACCAAGCATGGATACAAGAGAAAAGCTATGGAGCACACGAATCAAGAATGGAGATGATGGCTGCACCGAAAAGAGAAGGAAAGAGGAGTTCAGCTCGGAGTTAGCAGACAGTGTTATATTAAAATGGGCATATCTCCCTCATACAGAGTCCAATGGAGGAGTTCTTGTGCTTGTTAGAAAGCTTACAATGAGAACTTTCCAATGGGTCTAGTTGTCGGGACTCGGATATGCAAATCCGAAACCCTCTGTGTATACTGCACTAGTCCAGAATCACGCTAGTGTACACAGCGGAAACATAGATGACATATCATTCCATACATCGAAATAACTAAGAAGAAGCAAATTATTATTGAATAAAGCAAGCGACCTTATGGTCAAAGTTCATACACCAATGCCTCATAGCTTAAGAAACAAATAAAACTGTTGCAGCGAAATAAGATAACTTGGGTCATTCGACATGCCACAGGCAATCGTCTGGGGAAACGCCATCCTAGTCGACGTAGTCTTCATAGTACTCCTCCTATTGGTATTCATTACCTGGTCCTTCCTTAGCAACTGAACAACAAGGGCATAAAGCCGTGAGTACAAAACGTACTCAGTAAGCCGTAGGGAAAGATGCAATATATTCATGCATGGCTTGACAAAGGATAGTCATATGGTTCATTTTGCAGAAAGCAATAACTTGAATTTAAATACAGTAAATAGATTGAAGGCAGATTGATAAAACAATAATAAATAACTGGTAAATCAGTGGTAGACAACATGAACAGAATGGGGAGGCATCACCCTACATCATTCAAAACAGGTATCAACTACACAATTCAACAGCATAGCTTTAGACAATAAAACAATAGTGAACTCTTCGTTCACAACCCAACAATTCCACATTTCGAGAAAACACTCTATACCCCGTGTGAAATCCCCGGGCTTGTCCATGACCACGGACACGGCTATTCGAATAGTTTTACACTCTGCAGAGGTTGTACATCTTTACCCATAAGACATGATCATCCCTTAGTGCCAAGCGCTACGAACACATTTCCTTTGGTGTGTCGGCAGAGAGATCACTACAAAGCCTTTACAATGCATGTCTAAACCCAGTACTGCCCTCTAAGGTTTCACCCCTCAAGGCTCCCTCTTGAGCCATGTGAGTCTACCCGTCTATCCCGGAACCCACACCAACAACTGGCAATACACAAGACTAGACACTGCAAATTAATCAGCTAGGTCCGTCCCATACCGGATTTGTGGTTGCACGGTTAGGCCCAGTTCAATGGCGCACAAGATTAAGTCCTTAAATTGTCTCAGGCAAGACATCCACATCCCAATGTGCTAGACAGCACCCCCTTTACTGCACGATCACTTGCCAAAGGGAAAACATTTTGTTCAACCAAGACTAATGGCATCCCCTACCATGGTACAACAAGTTTTACAACAGTGGTCAACAGCCACAATTCAATATCTCATTAAGTCAAGATTAACATTAGTTCACAGGTGATATGAATCCCATCGGACAACTAAGCATGGCTAAGCATAGCTATGATAACCCCATGTTGGTACTACGATTATGTCCAACTAGTAATGTCCCAACCTAAGGTTAACAATGGATACATGGCATTCCAATAGTCAAGGTGGTATAATGGCAATCAGGTGAATAGCTACTCCCAAAACTAAGCATTGATACACAAGTAGCATGCAATTGTATAAAACAAAGTAATTTTGCAAACATGGGTTCAATATGATCAAAGGTTATGACTTGCCTTACTGATCTAATGCTGAGTCTTGGTCTTTGAAGTCTCCGTTCGCTCCTTCGGGGTTCGCGTCTACCGGAAAATAAAACAATGAAACCAAATAAATACAAAACAGAGAAGCAAACAAGCTCAAAACTGAAAATAAATGGCTCTGGAAGGTAGAGCTCGATTTTACAAAAATTTAGAAATTTGAACCACTCCAATCGGAGTTTGGACGAAGGAGAATGGCCTCCTGGAAGATTTAATTCAGAGAAAATTCCATGGGGTGACACGTGTCGGCTTGTGATTGGTTGAGATTTTTGGATTTTCGGGAAATTCAGAAAAAAGAAAAAGAATTGCCGACTAACATGTGGGGACCACATGTCAGTGGCTCGGTCCACCATGGACCGGGATCACCGAGGAGACCGAGAGGCAATGCGGCAGACCGGCCCACGTGGAAGGCCACGTGGCGGCTAGGGCTGACGGGGCTGACTGCGGGGCGCTAACGCAGCTGCAACGCGTGGGGGGCTGATGGGGATGGACACGCGGTGCACATCTGACGGTTTGGCCCGATCGGACGACATCGAGGCGAGGAAGGCGCGGCGAAGGCGTGGCACGATCTAGCGCGTGCGGTGGCGATCGGACAGCCAAGAACTCGCGAAGGAACTCAACGGTGAGGGGCAGCGGTGCACTCACCGGCAGTGGAGAAGACGACGCACGACATGGCGGAGGACGGCCGGATCGGACGGAAGGGAATGCGGATCCGGAAGAAGGCTTCGAGGTGAGTCTATTCGTGAAACCGGGTGCGGCAAAGAACTTCGACGAGCTTGTGCGGCGCAACTAGGAGATCTCCGGCGTTGAGGAATAGGGCGGCGGGTGCGGGAGGAAGTGGTGAACCTCGGACTGGGGGGCAGCGGTGGCTTAAATAGGCCTGGGGAAGTGTGAAAAACGCGGAGATTGAGGAAGGCGGCATGCGGCGCGAGGACTCCGGCGGCGGCTAGGGTTTCGGCTGAGGCGTGACGTGGCGCAACCGAGGCTGTCCGTGAACAGACGATCCGGCGGTCCACAACGCGCGGCTGTGTGGGCGGCTCTGCATCATTGGATCGAGATCCAATTGGTGGGCGCTTAGGGTTTTTGGAGGCATGGGTCCGGGCCGAAAACAGAGCGGCCAAGTGAGCGTATAAAGCACGCAGGAAATGGGCCGAGAGAAAAGGTTTTGGCCCGAATGGGAAAAAGGGAATAAAAATCAATTTCCAAATTCAAGAAAATTCCAAAATTCGAATAAGAGCAAATAAATTCAAATAAATAGCAAATAAATTCATAAAAATCTCCAAAAATACAAAACAATTCCTTGGAGCACAAGGAACCCAATAAAAACTAGAAACCTTTGATTTTATGCATAGATTAATCAAATTAGAAAATTCAAATTAAGCTTCGGTTAATTCCAAGAAAATGCAAATGGTTAATTTTTTATTTTTAAACATTCCAAAACTCTAAATTTTGGGATGCTGCGGTCAAGCATGTAACACATGGCCTCTCGGATGGCCTGGTAGTTGTAGATGTAGTGGTCGCAGTCGAAGTTGAGCATGAAGGGCACATTCGACAGGATCGCCGACGCACGCACCATCGCATTCATGGCGCCCGCCTTCTTGTTATGGTCGTACCCGGACCGCTTCTCCCGCGACAGGTACACGAACATCGGGATGCGCACATCGACGTTGGTGAAGTCCAGGTAAGGGTGCTCGCCAGCCTCGCCGTACACCACGTCGTAGTGCGGGTTCTTGATCATCACCTATGCATACGCAGTGTATACACACATGTTACATGTCCATATATACATGTTTTTGCTTTCACGCGCGCCATACTTTACACACTTCAAAATTCATTGGTGATGGAGACCTGGATGATGCTGGCGTGGTCACCCTTGGTGTGGTCGGTAGTCGAGCCAAAGCCGCCGCTGGTGTTGCGGCCATCCAGGTCGCCTTGACGGTGGTGACGTCGACGGGCGCCTCGGACGAGGAGGAGGTAGCCTTGTCGTGGGCGAGCTTGCGCTCGCGGGCGTTTATGGCATTAGCACGGCGCCGGATGAGGTCCAGGAGTCCGTTGAAGTGCACCTTGAACTCATCATACTCGCGCTTGATCCAGCGGCGGTCCTTGACGAAGTCCAGCCATTTCTTGCCTTTCGTGGGGTCGCCCTTCTGGGTGAAGTAGGCCTCCGGGTTGCGCGGCTCGATGGCGTGCTTGCGGCAGAAGAGCACCCAGACCTTGGCGAAGGCGCAGGCATCTGCCATGGCCTCGAAGGTGAGCAGCGCGCCACCATCGTTGGAGATGTAGACGAAGAGCTTCTCGATAGGGTAGTCGGTTGCGAGGATGGAGAGCAGAGTGTTTGAGGTGACGAGGGGCGATTCCTTGTAGGGGTCGGTAGTGGATATGAACACGTCGAGCCCCGGCAAGTCAGAGCGAGCAGTGGGGTTGGCCGGTGTCGCGAACTCGAACTTTTCGCAGAGCGCGGTGAGGTCGGCTGCACGGTTGATCGGGTTCAGCTTGGGCATCTGGTCAAGTAGCCACGAGAAGGCGAACGAGAACTCGCACACGATGGAGATCCCCCACAACCACAGCGCGTCTAGATTGGGGTTCGTTGCGCGCCATAGCAAGAACAGGAACAGCGCGATGAACCGCACCATCACGAGCAACCTGCGATGTAAACCTCGTGTAATTGCTGCAGGCTTCATTGGATTAGTTGTATTGTGCAAGCTGATTTCTCGATACGAACCTGTAGGGGCTGAGAATGCCTGGAGGAATGGGCACCTTCCGGCTTAGCGGCTTCTAGGGCTTGTCCACGAGGTCCTCCATCTTGACAGCGCCCGCGCCGCTGGAGCCGCCAACATCGTCGATGGCATACACACTGCCGTCCTGCGGCCAGTACGCGTTCCCGATGTCGTATGTGCCCTTAGTCTCGAACAGCCATCGGTTGTGGTCGAAGTCCCCGGTCTAGCTCCACAGCAGCAGCAACTTGGATGGCAATGTCATGCGCGCTATGGACAGCGGACGGTCCATCTTGCTGCTGCCGCTGATGGCACTGTCGTCGCCCCCGGCGCCGCCCCGGCGGTTTACGAGCTTGTAGGAGGCCGAGGCATAGGGCGGTAAGGGTAGGTCGTCCGGATTGGCGGCACCTCCGAACGCAGAGGAGGGCGCGGCGGGCATGGCGCCATATGGCTAGTTGTCCGGAGTGGGCGGCATGAGGACTGTGTAGTTAGCATAGTCGCTAGAGCCGTTGGACATGGTGGAGGAGAAGTCGGGGCGCGCGAGGTCGATGTTGTCATCGTTGGAGCAGCTGGCAAGGAGCCCGCTCGACGTCCGCCGGGAGAACTTGATAGATGGTTTGGGCACCGACGACGGTGTTTTCTTCCTACTTAGCTACGGACTTCTTGGTGCCATGATCCTCGCCATGGTTGCGAGCTGATTCCACACCGGGGGGAGAGAGAGAGATATTTGCATGGTTTGGTGGGAATTGCGAGATGAGATGACATGCAGAGGAGCGACGTTTTCGGAGACCATTGATCTATGCTTCTTGAGAATTAGCATGCGAAAGGAACCATCACTTGGTCGTAAAATCCTAAGGAATCGTATGCTAAAATGTGAGTGGTCAACCTCCAAGTTCGCTTATTTTGTGGAGAGGGGCTTCTATGTATCTATTATGTATGTAAATAAAAGCAACTGGTGATATTCAATGCACCTCTTTTATTTTAAGCGTAAGAAAATTACGTAGTAATCATAAAAAAGAAAAAATACTATAAATTATCACATTAATCAGAAGAAAAAAAAATGATCTCCACCATTTATTTTGATGGTATCAGATTATAACAGTGAATTGTGCATGCGAGATACACGTGGATTTATGTTGCATTTACAAACTAAATTCACAAAGTTTTTGTTAAGAAAAAGAGATGAATGGCCCCATATGACTGGCAGTAGAAAAGTAACAAGAGTACCTTACAAAAACCGATCGAGAACAACGTGATGGTTTTAAATAAAAGCAAAACAGCATGGTAGCAACGAATTGAATTGCTCCACCTTTCGCCGAAACCCCAAAAGAACGCACAAAACAAAACGCCGTATGCACGTATGTACACATGCGCGCGCGCGCACACACACACACACATATATGGTTCTGCAGAAAGATCAATTAATTAGCAAATGACTGAATACGAGCGAGCGATCATCGCTCGCCAGGTGTTCTCGTCGATGCCGCTTTGCGGCATGGTGCGATAGTATGGCCCGACCGCGTAGGTGACCTTGCCGGTAGACCTGTGAGGGGCGGAACGGCTTCGCCGGTCTTGCCGCCGTTGAAGTCGGTGAGGACGGCGAGCTCGTCGCCTAACGAGGCGAGGCAGACGAGGTACTCAGACGGGTCAAGGCTGCAGCCGCCCGCGGCGTAAGGCACCTCGACGTTGAACACGCCCTTGTCGTCCGTCGCATCCGTGCCGTGGTACACCGTCCGCCAGGTTTTCTTGTCGAGGCACGTGACGACCACCACGCTGCCTGTGCACACGTACAGATGCATACACATGCACGGCGTCCATTAGCCGAGCTGATCATCATCTAAACCACACGGGTGGGTGCCAGAATACTAGATAGATAGCTAGGCGTGGCGACACGAACCGGCGATCGGCTTGGCGTTGTAGGCATAGGCGTTCCAGTTCTTGGTGCAGTCCTGTCACAGCACGGTGCCCATCACCGTGAACTTGGACTCGCTGTAGTTACCGATGCCTCAGCACACGCGATGGCCAGGGCGCCCACCAGTGCAAGCATTAGCGATAATATCCTCCTCCACGCCATCTGCACTGTACGCCTTCACGCCTGTTGATTCTAAGGATCAATTTGGCACCCGTTGGTGGTAGAGTAGAGCTTGAGGGGGACTAGTCGATCGGGAGAGACAACGCGATCGTGCTTTTTATCCGGGAGGACCGGTGAGGAGTCGTCGATCCGTGGCGCACGACATGATCCCAGCTTTTTAATTGTTGTAGCATTGACGGTGGCTCAGGCCGGCCGATGGTGTGCGTGCCATTAATTTCTGATGTCAGACGACGCCTTCGTTCTGACCACGGCCACGTACGTCGTGGAGGCCACATAGGGAGAGGAGTATGGCCTCCACCGCCAGCCGGACGTCTGGATTGAAGGGACTTGGTGTCAGGACCCAGAATAGAATCCGAATCCTAACTAGAATATCAAGTTAATTGCAAGAATGGAAAGAATAAGAACAAATAAACAATGAAGGTAAATTGGGGAAAGTAACTAGCATAGAAATAATAAACTAGAGTTTCAATATCTCAATACAAGCAGGGCCGGTGGAAAAGCTCAAAGCTCGCGAGCTGCTCGAACTCATCTCGTAAAATAAATGAGACGAGCCGAGCTGTCTTTCCAACTCAGCACCTTAACGAGCCAAGCTCGAGCTAACTCACGAGCCGCTCATTAGCTCGTTAAGGCTCAGTGACTAAATTTATCTAACCAAGTTTCAAGTTACTTGGATGGTGGACGGTAAATTCCCATAGATTTCCAGTGGTTTCAGGCATAGCAAAGGATTTCTTAATTATACTGATTAGCATTGTATCTTTAGAGTCAGCTTTTAGTGTTGAGTAAATTACTAGATGTTTATAGGAGTTTTTTTGCTCCCACCAATGGTTAACTTACTAGTGTGTGCTTCTAATTGAATAAGAGGTGTGCTTCTAATTGGATATCAAGCTGAGCCGAGCCACTTTTTTTGAATGAGCTTTCACGAATCGAGTCGGATCAATAGCCAGCCTTAGATACAAGCCAGGTGAAGACGACGACTTATAGAGTACGTAGGTCGGTACACAGGTAAAAAAAGCAATGGGCTTAATTGCATGTAACATTAATTATCAGTAAGCAATTAACAATAATTGATGATTAAATTGCAACCGTACGACCTGAGTGAACCACTACAACTCTTCGTGTGATCTTCTTAAGAGTTTTAGCTCCCTTCTCAGCCTTCGAATGTCATTGAAAGGGTATTGTGGCATCTGAGTCGTTGATTTAATTGAGTTTACTTTCCCCATTTCAATCCTATTTGAGGTTCCACTACTACAAAACAGCACATAGGTGACGCCCTATTTGTGGCGGTTCATTTCGAACCGTCACAAATACATGTATCAATGGCGGTTCTTTGTGGAAATTGGCGGAGGACCATTTGTGGCGGTTTCATCCAAAAACCGCCATCGATAATACATTATCTGTGACGGTTTATATTTGAAACCGCCATCGATAACGCCGGACTATTTGTGGCGGTTGGTAGATGGAACCGCCACGGATAATAAATTATCGTGGCGGTTTGGTTTTACAACCGCCACTAATATAATTATCTGTGGCGGTTTTAATTTAAAACCGCCACAAATAATGTTTTCTATATAAAGCCACTTCTTGCCATCGTCATTGGTCATCTTCCTCCTCTCGCGCAGAAGAAAAGTTAGCTTTTTCATTTCAGATTTTGTTTGGGCAAGATCTTGTGCTTCTACTTCCTAGAATTGTTCCAAGGTGTGTAAAATATGTCTCCTCTCTTCATTTGTACTTTAAAATTGCCATTAATGGTTTATTCTAGCTTAATTAAGGTTTAGATGCAAGGTCTACATTTAGTTTGTTTTTTATTTACCTAGCAATTTGTAGATGATGAATTTATTACCTTGTTGTATTAGATTAAGTTGTCTACCTTGTTTAGATGATGAATGTTTTGTCAAGCATATATCAAATTTATGTATTTACGATTATTGGATATTAATGAAAAATAAATTATAGTTAATATGATAGATGGGTGATCATGATGTTAATTGCTATGCATTTTGAGATGAGGAAATTTATTATATTGCTCTTAGAAGGATATGTATAAAAATTACGTAGTTAATATTTTTTCTTAGTTACCATTAATTTTTTTTTTAGATTAGGCGTGTATATACATCTTGCTTCATTAGTGGGTATTGTTAGTGAATTTTTATGAAGCATATAAACCCAATTTATGTAATTAAGATTGTTGTATGTGAATGATAAATAAATTTTACTTAATATGGTAGTCGGGTGATCATGAAATTTTGAGGTGAGGAATTTATTATGTTGATCTTCCTGAGGATATATATATATAATTTTTGGTTACGTATGAGTATATATTAAAATTAATTAATTAAGTTTGCAACATTTACTTAGTATTAATGTTGTCCCGTTAGTGCATATTGTTGAATATTCAATAACAATTTATTTAATTAAGATTTTGGATATTAATAAATTGCTTAAATTAATGAACTGTAGATGGACCGGAGATGGATGTACGATGCGAACCGTTGCAGCCAAGAATATATCGACGGTGTATCTGTTTTTCTAAGGGCGGTAGGAGAGAACGACTTGCAAAAGAAGACGGAGTACATACCTTTGTCCATGCATTGATTGCAAGAATGAGAAGATGTTTTCGAACAAAACCATATCCATTTGCACTTGATCCGGAGGGTTTTGTACTGGCTATACAAGTTGGACAAGGCACGGTGAAGAGGAGATCATACTTGAGCGTGATAACGTCGGCGGCAGCGGAGCCGCAATGTGGCGGTGACATCGCTTATGGATCCGATGAGGATAGGTTGGTCGTCGATGACGACATTAACTGCTCAAATGTTGCGCGATGCGAAGAGAACTACACTAGTCAGAGAGAGTTTAATCAATTCACGGGTTTGATGGAGGATTCGGAGAAACCTTTGTTCCTGGGTTGTAAGGAGGAATACACAAAGTTGCACACGGTGCTCTCGCTACTGAAATTGAAGGCAGCCAATGGTTGGTCCGACAAGAGTTTCACGGCGTTGTTACATCTCTTAGCGGACATACTGCCTGAAGGAAACGTGTTGCCTAAAACCACGTATCTAGCTAAGAAGGTTGTATGTCCCTTGGGATTGGAAGTAGAAAGAATACATGCTTGTCCAAACGATCAGATACTCTATCGCAAAGACTATCGGATATTCATGTATGTCCGTGTTACAAAGCGTCGCGATACAAGCGTAAGGCGATGAAGCGAAGCTATCGAGGTGAAGAAAGGAGCTCCCGCAAAAGTGGTGTGGTATTTGCGGTAATACCTCGTTTGAAGCGTTTATTTGGAAACAAAAAGCACGCCAAATTGATGCGATGGCTTTTCGGAAGACCGTAAGAGGATGGAAAAGCGAGACACCCTACCGATTACGCGAAAGGAGAACCATCGATAGACTCTTGAGGAGAACTTCGAAATGAACCGAGGAATGTAAGGTTTGGCTTGAGTACGGATGGAATGAATCCTTTCGGTAACATGAGCGAAGATTCATAGCACTTGGCCCATGACTCGTGTATATACAACCTTCCACCCCGTTGTGTATGAAGCGAAAGTACATTATGATGTCCTTGCTTATCCAAGGGCCGAGACAACTCGCAACGATATTGATGTATACCTACAACCATTGGTGGAAGATCTTGTGATAGTGTGGAGCGAAGGTGTACGGTATGGGGCGAGTACAAGCGAGAGTACTTCACTCTCGCGCATTGTTGTTCTCGCACCATCAATGATTTTCTGCGCTTGGTAACTTTGTCTGGCCGTACTATAAAAGGAGCGAAAGCATGCCCCGAAGCATGGATGAAACCGCTAGTGTGTGGCTCAACAACTCGAGGAAAAGCGATGTACATGCGTCACCGGAGGTTCCTTCGCGAGAATCATCCGTATCGCAATATGAAGAAACAATTCGACGGGACAAAGGAGGGCGGTTTAGCTCAAAGGCGTCTTCGTGGGGAAGAGGTGTATGATATGGTTAGGGATCTTAATGTTGTACTTGGAAAGAAGTCTTGGTAATACATCGCGGTCCCGTCTTGAGAAGACCACGTGGAAGAAGAGATCCATCTTTTGGGACTTACCCTCTTTGGAAGGATTTGGAAGTTCGACCTTTGCATCGGCGTCATGCATGTAGAGAAGAATGTATGTGACAGTGGTTGGTCTTTTCTTGAATATTCCTAGCAAAACAAAGGATGGATGAAGGCACGAAGGGATCTGGAAGACATGAAAATCGAGCCGAGCTACATCCTCAAGACATTTGGGAAAGGTCGGCTTTACCTTCCCCCAGCTTGCTACACTTTGAGTAAGAAAGAGAAAACAGAACTCTGCAAGTGCCTGCATGGTGTGAAAGTTCCGTCCGGTTACTCCGCAAACATCAAGAAACTGGTATCGATGAAAGATTTGAAGTTAACTGGCATGAAGTCCCATGATTGTCATGTGATGATGACACAAATGCTCCCTGTTGCAATTAGAGGTGTTTTGCCTGACAAGGTCCGAGAGGTAATCACGAGGTTGTGTTCCTTCTTCAACACGATTTCACAGAAGGTCATCGATCCGTTGGACTTTACGAACTTCAGTGATGTGGTAAAGACTCGTGCCACCGGAGATGTATTTTCCCCATCATTTTTGATATCATGGTTCATCTCATTGTTCACCTTGTCAATGAGATAAATATTTCTGACCCGTATTCTGCATCGGATGTACCCATTGAAAGGTATATGGGTGTTACGAAGAAATATGTACGTGTCGATCTCGTAGGAAGGCTCAATTGTAGAAGGTTATGCAACCGAGGAGGTTATTGAGTTACGTATCGATTACATGGAGGAGGTCGAACCGGTAGGAGTGCTCAGATCTCGCCATGAGGGTAGGCTAGGTGGGAAAGGTGTAATAGGAAAGAAATCTACAAATTCCTCGATAATATTTTGTTCGAACAAGCCCATTTCACAAGATTACCAACATCACTTGAGGTGTGCCCGTATATGGACATACACAAGGGTAAGCTAAGGAGGGAAAACCGAGGAAAGTCGAGATTTGGATAACAAAAGAGCACAATCGTTTGTTCACCATTGGTTCAGTGGAGCACATGTCCGGTGAAGAAACGAGTGTTACATTGAGTGGTTGGCAAAAGGGCCTTGAGCACAATCACGACATGGCAAGGATATGACATCAATGGATATACATTTTACACGAGAGCTCGGGATAGCAAGAGCACTTACCAAAAGCAGTGGTGTCGTATAGATGCCTCACGACAACACAAGCGGACTGAAGAGCATCTACTACGGGTTCATAGAGGAGATTTGGGAGCCGGACTCTGCATTTTCAAGATCCGGTGTTTGATGTCATTGGGTACGACTCCGAATGGTGTGAAGGTGGACAAGCACGGCTTTACTACTATGGACATCGAACATGTCTGATCTGAGATTTAACCATTACGTACTTGCGAATCAAGTAGCACAAGTATTCTACATAATCGACCCTGAGATAAGAAGCGCCACGTAGTTCTCGCAGGAAAAGAAGGATCGTTGGAGTTGAGAATGTCGTGGATGAGGAAGAGTACAACCGGTTTGATGAGTTGCCTCCTTTCGCAGACGACAACATCGAGCCCGAGGAAGAAACCACTCAAGAAGTTACCTATCATCGCGATGATCTAACGAAGGCCAAATTGTGAAAGAAAATAATTAGCTAGGAGTAATAGCAACATGTAAGCCATTTATATGGAGTAATGGAAATGTGATATAAGAAAATAGTACCTCATTAAGCCTTTTTTTCTTTGCATCTTGATATTATATAGGACACATCTTGGATATATTGTGTTCTAATGATTGTTTCACATCTATGCGATTAGGGCGACCAATTGTAATTCATTGGTTTTTGTGTTTGTTGTTCTATTACGGTCATGCTTCATTTCTTTAAAATATTACCCTACTGAGCCTATATTTATATTGTTAATGTCTTGATTCAATTCCTTTTTTCTTTGTTGTAACTCATGGTGCTATATTTGTTCATGACCTTGATCGAATAGATCGAGAAGGAAGCTGGTCATGGGATTGAAAGGCAACAAATCAGTATCTATAGGCGTGGGAGGGGGTATCGTGGCGGTTAAGAATAATAACAAATCACAGATAACGATTATCTGTGTGGTTAAGAACAATAACCGTCACGAGATAACGCTATCTGTGACGTTATTGTTCTTAACCGCCACATCTAACGTTATCTGTGACGGTTATTGTTCTTAACCGCCACGAATACCCTCTATATAGCTCAGCCAGCGCCTTCTTCGCACTTCTGCAAAATTCGCTTCGCTCCTGTGCCCTAGCTCCGCCGCCACCAAGTGCCTAGCTCCGCGCCTTCCGCTCGCTGCAGCGTCGTCCTGCGCCCTCAAGATCGCAAGGCATCCGCAAGACGGCCACCGGCGCCGCCCTCCAATGATTCGCTCCGGCGACAACCGTCGTCCGTCTGCCCGCCCACTCTAGCGACCAGCCACCGGCGCCGCCCTTCAACGCCCTTCAACGCACTGCGTCTGCGCCGCCCACTCAGCGGCCGCCGTCGCGCCCTCCCCACCGGCGCCGCCCCTTCAATGCCCTCATACACGGCCGCCCCTTCAACCCTACCGGGTTAGCTACTAAGCCATCAATCATTGTCACGGGATCCTTTCTTTGCTATGAGTACTAGGATCCTTAGGGTTCGTTAGGGTTCGCTCGCATCATTGCCCCTGCATCCGCCCTTATCTTTGATCGATCCTTAGGGTTAGTTAAGCTCATTGAATATTCTCGAGTAATATTGATGAATCGCTATGCTTCTTTGTTTTTATATCATGGGGATCAAAGTGATCAAATTGCTTAACTCAACTTTTGTGAAGATGGCTTGGTTCCCTGTTGCTGGTCTGAAAATGCTCAAATAGTAGTTCCTTGTTGCTGGTCTGAAAATGCTTATAGTCATTCTGTGATTACTCAATTTCTGTCATCTGTCATCTGTGATTACTCAATTTGCTGGTCTGAAAGTAATACTTGTCCTGTTGGTGCTTTGTGAGTATTTCTGTCATCTGTGATTACTCAATTTCTATATTGTGCAAAGAGGCTAGTCAATCAACTTGGGTACCAATTTTGGGGCCAGTTGATTGCTTGGGGACTTTGCTTGTGGGGAGACTGTTGTTCTGTGAGGAATTGGGTTAAGGTAGATTGTTTGTGACAACGAAATTAACTTTCATAGATTACAATACTTGGTAGATCATTTGATTGATAACTGTGAGTGGTAGATTCATACATAGGTTGTTCAATAGTCTTCTTCTGTTCAGTTTTTTCTTTTTGTTGGCGATAGTCTCGATTACGTCATGCAATTGTCGTTGCCTTCTGTCCAATAAGCATTGATCAAGTTCTAAAACTGCCAAGTATATAAACTGTTTTGTGGTAAGGTTGTCACAAACAAATCTATATCTTGCCCTAGTGGCGAGGATGGCCTTTAAAGGCAACCCGACATCTGAGAACAATTCAAATGAAATCAACTTGAGTATTATTGCTAGTTGTATGTCTCCATTATGGTTCATTGTTATGCATCTGCCAAGATACTTGTTTATGAGCTCATCTATTATGATGTTGTCATATATACTGAAACTTGTACTCAATCAACAATGAACCTGTCATGGTTGTTTAATTGGCTTGGAATTAATGTCTTCACAATATTGCTAATACTGCAATTATTTCAACAAGTTCTATCTTATCTATGTCATTCTTGTTATTACTGGATTATGTATTCTCAACTAGAATAACATGCTCATATCTCCTCTCTATGTTGCTAAATTTTTGCTTGGTATCCATGGACTTGGATGGTTTTATACCTACACTAGTTGAGTATACTTGTTGCCTTCGGGTCAGACGTCGTGGGTGATGCTCTGTGATGAACCTGGGTACTAGAATGATCAGAACCTTTATTTATATGGTTTAGGCCTTGAACTATAGACTTAAATGCTTGAAAGAATTGCTTACTCCTTACCCGCAATCCTCGTGAAACCTGAAATTCTTGAAGTAGTTCTCATCTTCATAGAACATGAAATTTTACATTGGAAAAGTTGGAGAGGAAGAACATCCACTCTTAATAACACCACTAGATTTAAAAAGAAAATAATATTATTTAAAACAATTCCCAAGAAAGGTAAGCAAAAATCATAAATTTCTTCCCGATCATGCCATTGTTAGTACATCGCTTAGTACATGGACTCGAAATGAGCCATGGACAGCACTTTAAGGATCTAATATAGTCCTCGGTTAGTACATCTTCTATCTTACTCCTCGCTTAGTACATATTTTCCTTAGTGTGCTAATTCAATATGATACACTTAGTTATTCTATCGCTTAGTACATATTTTCTTTCCTCTCTGAAATATCTCCCTTTCTATTGAGTAGTTCTAATGGAGCCCAAATCGAGCCTATAATGGAGGAGAGCCCGGCAGTACCTTACCCTCCACCCAACCATCGAAGTAGCCGAGGCCTCCACCGCTGTTCCCGGCCTCGGCCGCTGTTCCCGAGGCCTCCACTTACATGCAACACGCCGAGGACGAGGAAGAATAAGAAGCTGAAGGCGGTACACCATCACGGAGGTCTCAGATATCGGGTCCCTGTTGCAATCAAAAAGGCAAAGAAGAAAATATGAGTCAACATGCGGGTACATCGTAAGGAGAAAGTGCCAATCACCTATTTGGATTGGCATAAAGTGCCCCGAGCCACCAAAGAGGATCTGTGGAATGAGCTCAAAGGAACCTTCGCATTCCCGAAGAGTCGAAGAAATCGTCGTCGCGATGCATTGATGACCATGGATGCGGCGTGGAGAAACTTCAAGGCGAGGTGAACGAAATTATGTGAAGCAAAACGGTCACCGTCGGAGACTACCCAAGATTACAGCCATCTTTGGGATGAGTTCGTGGCGATGAAGCAATCTGAAGCGAAGGAAGTCTAGTGAGGACCACATTAGCATCGCAAGAAGAATACTCACCCCACGGACTTGGCACGAGTGGGTACACTGTAAAATTGCTCAATGGGACAGCAGGAATTACAAGTGATCCAACAGACCGCACAAGTCCCTTGGTCGGACTACGGTACGAGTGAAGCACTACGTGCTAGCGAGGCGAGATCTTTGTCTCATCGAGTTTATCATTCAAGAGCGGCGAAGACGAAGCGATGGCGCAAAGAGTTCATCGGTTATACGCCTGATCCACCCAAGGATCCTTCCACCCAAACAGGAGAAAGACGAGCTATCGGCCCTCGAAACAAAGAGCACCCCTGGTCGAACACGAGGCGTCGGGGTCAAGGTTCCATGGAAGATGGGATTCTCGAGCACGAAGACTCTTATAGGAGTCGGAAAAGAGCTAAAGAAGAGCAGTCACGCAGAAATGGAAAATATGAAGGAAAGGGTTACGTGAGAGTTACAACCCACCATTCACGAACAAGTTCAGCGACAAGTACAAGAAGCCTTGAGCCGACGCAGTCGCAAAACGCTCTCTCGGCCCTACTGTGTCGTCGCGGCGATTATGGTCCACGCCAAAGACAAGCGGACCTAAACCATTATCCTGTGGATTTACATACATGACCCCACACCTGTCGGCTCAACGCGTCGTGATGAACATCTTTCTACAGTGCGCCACGGTAGCTTATCCGTGCCAACAAGGGGTGTCTGCACAATGCCCCGATAGCGCCAGTTATGCAAAGGTCCGTGGACACGGTAGTTACACAGCTTCTTGATATCGAAGCTAGAAAAACCCGCCAATGACGAGATAACAACTCGGGAGGTGCCGCCCACTCATTCATCCATGGCGCAAGCGTGACATCATCTTGGACCATGCGGTGGCACCCTCTCGACATCGTCTTGGATCATGCACCGCCACCTCTCTGCGGTGCAATCACAAGCATCGATCACCAAAGACACGAGAGTGAAATGGTGAAGAAGCAAGATGAGGTAGAAAAGAATCCATTGAGGGCCCCATAAATATGGCCCCGTTAGTACTCCAACGCAAAAACTCAGAACACAGGTACTTCAAAGGACAAACCTACAACCCCGATCCCAAAAATGGCACATTAGACAGCCGTGACGGCTAGATCGAGGAAGCCAGGACCGAGTATGATGTCGTCCGTGAAAAAAGTAAGGGCAAGGGAAGTCGATGAACAAGAAAATCAACCAAGATTGAAATTCGAGGTTGGGAAGCCCTTGGTCACCGATTCATGATTAAGCAGCCTAACACCCATGATGCAAATGACTACATGCATGGTACATGGAGCGATCCAACCAAGACGTACTCCCGAAGGTGATCACTGCAGTGTTCCGTGAGGAACATTTTCACCACGAGGGCTATGGCTACTTCTTAATAGAATTCGATAACATGCACAACTTGTTCTATCATGACGCCCTCGACATATGTTTTTTGAGATGCTGGACACTGTAAGTGTCTAATATATCAATCTTGGTCTACATTCACGTAATACCGATAAATGTCATGTCTAACTATTTCGTTATATAGATACGAAATTCAGGAACTACGAAGAACCAAGGGGCCAGTGGGATTCCTCGACCCGGGAACGGTTTGCCAAACCGAAATCGAGAGAGTACCAAAGGAGGTCGAGGAGTACGTATATAAAGCTTTGCTTAAACTACAAGACAAGGAGTTTATACTTGTACCATACAATTTTAAGTAAGTTCCTCACTAGCGAGGTTAAATTACTCGTTGGTTTCGTTATTTACTCGACGTAACGACTAATGGCTATGGCATCCAGATTCCATTTGGATTCTCGTAGTAATTCATCCGCACAAGAGCAAGATCTCGATCATGGATCCAATGGATAAACCTAAAGCGGACTATGAAGTGATGACACGCTTAATCAACGAGGCGCTCAAAAGATATTGTCGTGAGCACGAGACACCGCCCATACCGTAAAAACCCTTACAATCCGTACTAAATTTCGATGACGCACGCAAGGAATATTCTTATATCGTATTTCATAGTAAATAGCTCCTTCGACGACATCTTAGTTCATTCGATTTTCGTGAGTGTCTGGCGAAGCAAGGAAATAATCTATGTGGGTACTTAGTGCCAAGACATGCGGAAATCTTAAGTTGCACAATAAAGACAATGACGTGGAGGTCACTCATGCTTGACATGACACATCGATTCGCGCCACTCGATTTCTTTATGCTCTCTTAATTCTGATTTTCATACCTCTGTAGCCTCAAGTCATCTCTGAGGACTGCTTCATTCTGAAATCCAAGCCATTCAGGCCACTCGCCTACTTCATCATGAAGGAAATACTCAACAAAAAGGCGAGTTTTATGACGAAGACAACAACGATCCACTCCTCCATACTCATGTCTCACATCGCGTGTCTCCAAGCTCAGAAGACCCATAGGCTTCTAGTTTAGAAAACTAGTTTAGGCTTTTGTTACTTCAATTCTATTTCATTACAAAGTGTAAATAACTCTTTGTACCTTTGAAATGGGAGCCCTTCTTTCCTCAATGCCACTTCTCTTGTCGATGGTTACGCTCTCATAGCATGTATGTTTGTCTTCTTGAGGAACACATGTACACACATGCAGTGGCACTTCTAAATATTTCATGTGTTTGCCTTACATGGTTATTTTTTCATATGAA